>CM070109.1:7675903-8275903 GCA_036178185.1 Liparis tanakae
GCCCCGTCTGTAGGTTAACCAGGCAGGAACTAGCTGCATGCTCTCTTTCACTGGCCGTGCCATTTAAAAGGGCATTTGTCATTGTAAAACAACGTATATTTAGATACAGTTACATGCCACACTTTCTAGTTCCACCGAATGAGTTGTGCAGCAGCTGTGGATGAAAGTCTGCTGATGTCTTTTTCAGATCTGTAATGGTTGAGTTGATGTTGCTGCGCTGCATATGTAGTGAATACCTTCCCATGGTCGGCTCTGATCTTTTTATAACTTAACGTGGGTTTCTCAGAATAGCTGTATCTTTTGTTTGAAATCAGCTTTAAGTGGTCAGATTAAGACACTTTGGGGTTTTATGCAATACATTGTCTTTTTCAAGAACACCACATCCCGGTTAACACCTCTAACAGATCTTATCCACAGGCGCTTGAAGTCAGTGGGATACCAGGCATATTTGTTTTACCCTCAAAACAAATCTCCCGTAGTGAGTAACTGAAAGTTACAGCTCGGGTTGAACTAACCAAATCCCACATTGTATAGCTGTTAAGCTCAAAGAGAAGTTTTATTTAGCATGCACCCCTATTAAAAAACTTCAGAACCTTTGTGCTCCGTCAGAGAATGTTTTAATATTCAAAAGGAGCCACTATTGTGTGGTTTCTTGCGCCAACGTACAAAATAAAGAGCCACATCACAAAGCTGGAACGGTCCCTGAGCATTTTCATGTGTAAAGAAAAAAAAGAGGGAAAACAAATTTGGAAGGGGGGGAGACAGGGGTATTTATAGAGTGGTGTGAGAGTCTCTGCAATGACAGGAGCCTAATGAAGTGCAGTTTGGGGTTTGATTCACAGTGCGGTGAGTCCGTGGGTCCCTGTGTGACCGTTACTGCATTCCAGCACCGAGCCCTCGCTACACGGAAACCGGCGCGGGCCACAGGAGGAGGCGCAGGGCCGACTCCAGATGAACGTGTTCGCTCTAACCCAGCTGACCTTCCTCATCCACATCAGTCCTGCACACGGGGCTCGACGGCTCTGAGCTCAGACAGGGCGACATGAAGGTTTTGGGACGGGCTCTCACACAGGAGAGATGAGTAGGCACCTCAAGGTGTCTGCTGGTGAGTCATTGGCTCAGCAAATGAGTCCAATGACTCACTTCAGCGTGACATAGCGGAGGGAAGTCCAGAATGATATCTAGAAGAGTGTTTTTTGTTTTTATCTTTCGTAGAACAGTGGAACTACGTGTGACTTTATTACAGATGTGAAATTAGGAAGTGAGAAGAAGACAATAATTGAGATCCGAGGCTGTGAGGGATCATCATTTCAGCGACTGGTGTGGGTGTCGTTTTTTTCTTCTTCTAACTTCTACTGCTGAAAATATTGATATTGTATGATTAAAACAAAACAAAACAAAAAAAAAAAAAAAAATATATATATATATATATATATATATATATATATATATATATATATATATATATAAACGTTCTATACAAGTTCTAACAACAGACTGATAAAATATTCTTCTTTCCGCTGTAATACTGGTGAGAACACTTTGTAAGCTGCCCACAAAGTAAAAGAAAACTAACGCTGAAAGACACACGCGTCTCCTTTGAAGGTGAAAGGTCGGTGTTGACACACGACTCTGTTCTTGTGACGAACGTCCCTGTGGTGGTCGCCAGGACAGGTGAACACGGCAGTGAACATGTAGGCGGCAGCTCACAGAAAACCTCCGGAGGAAGAAGACAAGCGACCGCAAGGGCTCTTTGCACACCTCTTCTCTCACACCTTGCCTCATTTGTGCGAAGAGAAAAAAAATTACTGCTGCACCTTTTTGCATAAAAAGTGTATTTTGTGAAAGATAAGCTAATTATACAGCGACGGTATCGTCGCCTCTTTAAGCCCTTCTATACCTGTGAGAAATGTAGAGCTATTCTTCTGGGGGCCGTTGTCAACTCTGTGAATGTTGAAATCTTTAAAGGCTACGGAAATATATCATAGATGTCTTGAGGCGACTCGCCACAATCTAAGAATACATAGCTGGGGGGATGAAAGTATGTGAGCGTGTGTGTTTCTCCGTCTTCTTCACATGGCCTCTACATGAGTGTCAATAGCTGCATTTCAGTTTGGTGAACCCTTAGTCACAGTGGTCTCCCCGGTCCATAGTCTATATGCACCTTCTTGGTGTGATTACTGGTTTAGGCGTTATTCAGGACTCCTTTCCTGTCCATGTTCACTCCAAATAATGATTTATTTACTCTCTGAAAAGCAAAAACACACACAGGCCAACATCGCTCTTTGAGTTGTGTTTTGAATTGCAAAACAATACACATGGTAGAAATAAAATCCCACATGTTTGGCAAATTATTCCTTTCAAATAAGTATATGTATATATCTATATCTATATTATTCTCCAGTCATCATGAAGTCAATTCACACAAGCAAAGATGCTACAGTACGCATGGTTGAAGTGCAGAGTGGGAGGAGAGTCAACTTACCAGATGTAAAAACAAATACATTAAATGTAGGACTGACTGAGGATGAGGAGAAGTCCCCATCCTCACAGTTTCGAGGTAGATTAGCGCGCCCTGCAGTAAATTACTGTTTATGTATTTGTTTGGAAGTTTTTTTCTGTATTTGCTGTCGGTTTAATCTCTTGAAGTCACACGAGCAGATGCGGTGCGCTGTTTGATGCAGTGACGCCTGATGTCGATAGAGAATAACAGATCAGGGATTCTGATGTCATTCCTTTTCCAGACGCATGCGCCCTTTCCAGAGCGTCCGTGGCAGCTGCACACAGCCCCACTCACGGCGCTGTCTTCGGGGGGCTGTGCTTTGAGTCGCAGCATCTCCTCTCAAATCGTCCTCACGCATGTGAATAATGAAACGTAGACGCTCAGGCGCACTACAAGCGCCACTCGGTGACAAATGAACTTTGTGAGTGCGGTATCAGCGACTAGCTCGGTGGCTTGGAAGCTAATAAAATGCCGAAAGCAATTCTGTGTTTGTGTCACAGAGGCCCTTAATTGAACAGAATCGTTAAAAGCTGCAGCGAACAAAGGCATAAAAAGTAGTTGGGAGCCAGTTTTAAAGATCGCCGCTTCGCGTACAGAGTTGCGCCGCAGTTGTGCACACGCTTGTCTTCTTGGAGCCTTTATCAATGTGAGGAAATTGGCTGGGTGTTTATTCCTTGAGCCGATTGTTCTGCGCGGCTCCGAGTGTCTCAAAGTGCAGATGTTGCCACTGGGCTGCACATTCTGTGGTGGTGATTTAAATGCTCTGACAGGGTGGTGTCTCCTAATGAGCGGGACATCTACAAAGGCGCAGAGCCGTGGCTCTGCTGCCATGGCTCCACATGGCCTCCAACTTTTCCATCTCTGACTGCTTTTCAGATATTCATGGGGTCACACACACACACACACACACACACACACACACACACACACACACACACACACAGACACACACATGCATCTCGTTGCTGTGTTTGATCATGCTGTAGCCCTCTGCAGCAGCAGCTCGGTCTTGATCCCCATGTGTGCCCACAATACAAGTCGCGTTTGTTTGTTTTTCTGTATTTCTCCGTACCCTTAGTTAGTGTGTGTTAAGGGAATTTCCCTCTGTAGCGTGTTCTTCACAGTCCAACATCAGTTGGAGGATTTGTGTCAGCGACAGTTTGGCACTGTTGCTTTTTGTCTCTTTCTCTTCTCTAATTCCTCACTCCTCTGTCTTTCTTTTATCTCTCTTTTTTCTCCATCACTATTTGTTCTCACTCTCTGTGCAGTTCATGCAGCGCTGCGCATGCGTTCCTCATGCACTGGTGTCTCTGCACCTCCGTCTAACTCTTCACACCCCCTTTCTCCAACGAACACACCACAGCTCTGTGTACTGAACACACGGCAAGAATGCAAAATATCACACTGTGGCATACATCACATTCAAACATCTCCTCCTCCTCCTCCTCCTCCTCCTCCTCCTCCTCCTCCTCCTCACCAAGATGACCTTTACAATCCCCATCACACTGTCACGGTTTCAGTCTCATTTATTCTCGCCAGCAGCCATTTGCAAAAGTTTTTCTTCTTCTTTTTCTTTTGTGGCTCGCTGCCACTCAAAAGAGAAATGACTGCCATCAATTGAACTCGAACTTGACTTTTCAAATTTGACTTTCATATTAATGTGTTGGTGGTTATTTTCGCCATCATTGGACAGGAATGTTTGCACTTCCTCTTCCCCGGCAGCAGAGATGCGATACAAGTGCAGCAACACATCACATTCCTCTTGGTTAACATGTAGAACGTGTCACGGGGAAGACAGTGTGTTCATTATGTATTTGGTGCATGGGCAATGACACAGTTATATAAAAAAAAACAAAAAAAACAATTGGCACATTGTGTCACTGTTGTTAGGTCAAACCAGAGAGCCGAGGTCCCAACGTCTGAAGGAACCACCACCGTAGAGAGGGAGTTGCTGATGGGGGAGATCAGGTGGGCGGTGTTAGTTTTTGGTTGGGTTACACGCCTGACTCATTCTACCAACGTCAGACAGCAGTTATGAATAAGAAAGCTGTCAGAGAGAGAATGTTGTTCATGTTTGTTTTTCTGCAATATATTTAAGGGTGAGTCATTATTGGCATGATTGTGGATTTATCTCGCCTCAGAACTTCTCTCACAGGTAAAATGATAACACGCACATCTTCCTGCGCTGGCTTTGTGTGGCGTGTGGGTGTCCGTGACCCTCGTGGTCATTGAGTTCAAAATAGCAAGTGTTGGGTTTCTTTTGACACCTGTAACACCAGGATATTTCTAACAGCATGAGATACGGATTAGATCAGGCAGGAACTGAAACCACATAATTTAGAACTTTTTTATATATATATAAACAATTGACTAACAAATGGTTTTATTTGCTTCTGAGTTGTAACATCTACATTTTGCATTTTGTATTGTGTGAAATGTATCAGATAGTAATGTGACAATATGTCAAATGAAGATCTACCTAGATTTCAATAACTCTTAAAAAGGGATTTTATTAACACTTTAAAAACACATGAAAATGAGAAGTTACAACCTTTAAAAAAGACAGGAAAATATCTTTAAATTCCCTACTTGATTTTATTATATATGTTTATTTAAAGGTAGTTTTTATGCACATGGTGTGTGGTTCTAATTTGTATACATAACTAAATCTGTACTTTAAGGACCCATTTAATTCAGACACACAGTATTTCTGACCCAGTGAACAAGTGTATTAGAAAAACTACTGTTTATTGGTTTTTATCTCATGCGAGAAATGTCAATCTAATAATTATTGTTTTATGTAGCGATCTAAGAATCAACCGAACGGGAACGATTACGTTGTGTGGTAAATTGGGCCTGGCCTCGTCGGTTGCCTTAAAAACCAAAAGAAACAAACAAGGTAATTTCTCGGTAATTATTCTGTGTTTACCATTTAGCCACATAATTACTAAGTCAATACCAGATCACATGTGTGCGTCGTAAAATAAACTGCAGCTTAGCTTAGTTTTGCTGTACAGTAGATGCCCTCTGGAACATAAACTGTGAATCTGTCTGTGCCGTTGTGAGCCGTGCAACAAGTATCTCTTCATTTATCTTCTCCGGCTTTGTTTCTGTTGTTGTTGCGGTTGTTTTTTTACTGTAGTTGTGTCAAGATTTTCTCAGTCAGTATATGTGCTTATGAACATATTTAGAACCACTGCACGTGATAATTTTTTTCTCTTCAGATGAGACTCAAGATGGATCACAAGCGCGCAGACAACAAGAACAGGGTTGTATTTTGCCAGAATACTTCCTTCTGGCAAGCAGACCGCCGGTCTTAGAATATAAGTCACCATCAACCGGGGAAAGCGACACATAAAAATAATGCTGCAGTGTTCGATCTGAACACCGTTGCTGTCAAACCATCAGAAACAGCCCTCCAGCAGAGCGAGCGAGTGGCATGATGCAGCACAGTTGGGTGACCGCTCTCTGGATATGAGTCACGCTCTTCCCACGCACACTACCGTGCATGCACACAACAGCAGTGCACTGTTTTCTACTGAGCTCTGCTTTGTGTTTTCGGATTTTCAGCATCTTCAAACAAATTACACATTTGGAAAACTCTCGCGCAGTGCATGAATTCATTACTCTTTTGAACCCTTGACGTACAATCTCTATTTGCAGGCAATCCCGAACCTCCTGCGGTGTTCAAAGATGTCGCTGTCCGGCTCCAGCAACATTTTTTTAGAAAGAGCAATTCGAAGGATGCAGTCGCTATCCAGATAAATAAATCAATGGGCCCGGTAATAAAAGCCATCCCGTCGCGGTGCCGCTTTAATGACAGCACATGTAGGCTCAGTGTCAATCACTGTCACAGGAGAGGGGAATTAAGGCCAATTCCATGCTAATCCGGACCAGATTTTCTCTCTTTAGGCCCGGAGGTATTTCCTATCAACCCAGAAAAGTGATAGGTCGACCTCAACTACATCATAACACTTCATAGCTGTCTATTATAGGGAAACAGATGACCAATTTCACCCCCGATAAGCGCAAGTCATCCCTCCTGTGTTAGTAGCAGCTTGGATGAATCCGAGTGTTTCCTATGAGCTAACTTCTTACAGAGGTGTAATAAAGTATTGATGATACAAGTAAATAGGTGTTGCACTTAGCTAACACACTCATCATGAGAGTGTGTGTGTACATCAAGTGTTTTGGGTGTGTGTGGGGCGCCCCATCGGCTGCACTGGGCCCCCTTTTGCTCTTTCAGTCACATCGTGAGTGTTTGTGTATGTGTGTGTATGTGTGTATGTGTGTGTGTATGTGTGTCTTCTAGATGCAAAGTAGACAACATAGATTTGCAGAAATGTCTTCGGCGGTGTAGAGCGGTCTCTGGAATTTGTCACTGTGAGCTGTGGGCCGTGACTGAATGTGCCAAAAGCAAAATACTCTTCAATTATATTGCGTCCACCAGCCAGTAAGGGTGTATTTGGAACGGTTCTCACACAAATGATAATCTTTCCAGAGTGACTGCGTGTTGTTTTGACAGTTTAATGAATACACTTTGTGTTTTGGGAAATGAAATGAGCCATGAAACCTTATTTTCACTGTGATCTAAAGAAAAGAGGACAAAGAGGGAAATGTATTGAAGATAATAAGAAGCATGACCACGTTGTTTCGTGGTCTTTGTCGGAGGCTCATCAGAAACCTTATTTTCAAAACAACAAGAAAAAGAAGAATTGGCTCTCTGTGTGTTGGCGCAGTCCGACAGTTTGGCTTCCTCCAATGATATATTCTTAAATTGTCCATTACTCGGTGGTGATTAGATATTGCCAATCAGGGAGAGGAAAACATAGAGTCTTCAAAAAGAGGCTTGGAAATAAGAGCCTACAGCTGAAATCCCATGCATGTGTTTGTGATTGTCATTTATTGTCTTTGCCATGGGAAAAAGTAAAGCGCCAGTTGTGCTGCATTCTGGGTACCGAGGGTACACTTGTAAATTACAATATGTTACGTATCTTTTCTCCGTACTGCTGCTCCACATCCCAGCCTTTTGCACATGGGTGACACATTTAGATGTGCATTTGTCTACTCTAATTGTGTCAAATAAGGTTGGTTGGTGAATATTTTTCTTTTTTAATTTCAAGAGCTATTACACATAAAAACACTTTCATTTCCAAAAAACATCTGACCGTTGGAGACAAAGAAAACTGAACGCTAAGTGTTGCGCTGTACAATAATACTACGATTAAAATAAACTTTATTCTACAGGATTGGAGTTTGATCAGCAAGATTACACCTCTGCAAGTTTTATTTGGTCGTGATTGTGATCAAATCATTTATTGACTAAATGCATTTATTTAAATGTCTTTTTTTAAGTTTTCAGGAAAGCCACACACTCTGAAGTTATTCGTTGTGGCCATAGCTCAGCGAAATATTTGAACAATCCTAACTTGGTTTGGAACCCTCTTTTCACAATTCTGGGTCTCCTTTGCACACGATGTGTGTGTTGCATGCTGAGCGCGTCGGCTTTGATCCCCACCGCACATCCAGCCACACAAAGACATTTATAAAACCTCATGATAAGAAACATATTGAACAACTTCACATGAGGACAATCTCTTTCCTCCTGCTTACAAAGGAACAACACTGAAGTATTAACACTCAAAACAACATTTTATCATTTACAAAACATTTGTGTCTTTTTCCGCTGTTTGGTTTCAGTTCCTGGCGTCATATTTAAATGATGTAGCTTCGTCTCTCAGTTGCTTTGGTCATAATCTGTAGCTAAAATAAAAGGAAAACTCAGATGCATTTTGAATCATGTCCAAAAATAAAGAATATATATCTAAACACCACACAATAATATGTGGATGTAGATTAAAGAAAGGGATTTGCAAAATATTAAAACATGCAATATATTCTGTATGAGCATACTTGGCATTTAAACAGGACTTAAGTCTCTTTTTTCTCCTCTAAAATGTGTCTTTCTTTCTGTCTGTCCTCCTCCCAGTGGATGCTGAGCCAGTGACCTCACTGGGATCGGAGGGGGAGGATGAGCTGGGCCTGTGGAGCCTGGAGCCCCAGGACTGCCATGAGAGCGTGGACAAGACCAGCTTGACGCCGAGCGAGGGCACGGAGGAGCCGGCTAGTCCGGCCCGCTCCACGCGGCCGCACAGCCTCAGCCCCGGCAGCAGGAGCTACTGGCCGCAGGAGGAGCAGGAGGCCGAGGCCGCAGAGGACGCCGCCGCCGCATCTGCCGCTGACCGGGAGGCGGAGCAGGAACCTCTGAGGATGTTCTGTAAGTTCTCAACAAGAGGAACACGTTTGAACTTTCAAGTCAAGGCTTTGTTTTCTTAACGGTTTCTGAAGAACGAAGGCCGGGACGAGAAAGTATGAAAAGGGTCAGATATGGAATTCGGAGGTGGAAAGAAGAGCCTAATCAAAGTACAAATACTGTCACTTTTTTTATGAAAATTAAAGGAAAAGTACTTCAGTAGAAATGTGCTTCAGTAAAAGTAAAAAGGAACATTACTGTGTTACATTACAGGGATACATTTATACTACTGGTATATATTTATACTACTGGTAAATTAAAGAGTAGGCTATAAAATAGAGTGCATTAAATGTCAATATACAAAGTCGAACACCATCATCAACCATCCAACAGACCGGTACTCTGCAGTCTCGCCGTACAACCGATAATCAATCACATATCAAATGTAAATATACAAGTGTCCTCCTCAGGGCAGCTCCTTCACCGCTGCTGTACCTCCTTTCTTCTGTTCCATTCTCCCACCGTTTATCAGGACCTTTTATGAGACTTAAAAAAAAAATGTAACAGATGTCACTTTAAATGTAGCAAAGTACAATTATTGTGATAAGGCTACTTATGTCAACTTAAAATTCCTCAAAAAAGTTCAAATAGCCCACACATATATTGTATCGACTGCTGTGTAGGACCCCCCCTTTATGTGCAGGATAAACATATGTAGTGTTTTTCTGATGCAAGACCCCGGCAGTCTGATGACGCCCCTCACGGCCCTCCAGACACACCTTGGTTTCAGCTCCTTGTGAAACTATGTCTTCCCTACAAGCTCCCCCCCCCCCCCCCCCTCGCTCTTCTCTTTGAAAAATGCAGCCTTCTGAAAGCATGACAAAAGAAGTCATCCCACACAATGTCACAATATTTCCATGCATCAAAGAGGTGACGTTACGGTACTGAAATCAGCACTGCACGACGCAAGGCTTTCCCTTTTATTTAGGAGAGATCAAAGGCTCACGCGGCTGGCCTACTAACAATCACTTAGCTCGCTCGCCTCGTGTGATTTGGCCTCGCATGATGAAGGCAGAGCTGAGTTTTTACAACACTCAACCACACAGGCTCTTCCCTTCACCACGCAAAAAAACAGCTCAAAATATGCCAACATCTGCAAACATTTGAAAAATCTTCCTCAAAGTCCCCTGTAAGCTGACGGGCTTGATTCATGATAGGAGGCGCCCTCTCTCTTCTTCTTCTTCTTCTTCTTCTTCTTCTCTTCTTCTTCTTCTTCTTCTTCTTCTTCTTCTTCTTCTTCTTCTTCTTCTTCTTCTTCTTCTTCTTCTTCTTCTTCTTCTTCTTCTTCTTCTTCTTCTTCTTCTTCTTCTTCTTCTTCTTCTTCTTCTTCTTCTTCTTCTTCTTCTTCTTCTTCTTCTTCTTCTTCACGTGGCTCTCTCTCTCTCTCTCTCTCTCTCTCTCTATCTCTCTCTCTCCGCCAGCCCTCCTGTCATTGCACTCAAGGACATACATGAGAAAGAATTCTTCCAGTCTCATATCTGGCTTTGAGACTCAAAGCTAGTTCCACAAATAAATTGTTTTTACAGTCGGTCTTCAAGTAAAGAAGTTAGATCAATTAGATTCAGTTGCACACGGTCATCCCCACACGTGCTGCACACGTAGATATTTGAGCAAGACATTCATTAATTTAAGTTCATGACATTGTAACAGCAGCAACGGTTCAACCTCACTGGCAGGAGAGCTTTAAAAATATTGAATTCAGAAGGAGAGGTCATATAAGAATACTTAATAGTAAACTGTACTATAACGGGATATTGTTTATGGTCCTTTGTCTTTAAATCTGTTTTTGTTGTTGGCATTGTATTTGTTTTCTGTGCTTTTCTGCCACCCTTTCTGCCTGAATATTATTAATAATAATAACATTAATAATACTTTATTATATTTCAATGGGACTTGAATTAATTAAAGGAAAATATTAATTTATTACTCATATTTACTTGCAAATGTAATAGAAAAAGAGTGTCCATGTATCATAATTACGCTTTCACTTTTAAAATAGCCTCCTAATTAATCTCTACTTATAAATAAACATATTTCCTATTATGTATAATTAAAGTTCTTCTGCATCTTTTTCTGTGTTCGCAGGCAAGAACTCAGACTCCCAAAATGCGTTGGAGGACCTGGCCCATTATAGATTTCTGGCCCAGTTGAGGAAGGCCTCTACCTCAGCCAGTCTCTTGGACCACCTGAACCACAACGGCACGGCAGCGGTGTACCACCCAGGGAGCAGTCACGAGGAGCTGCCACCTGCCATCTGGTCACCAGGCGCTCAGCACCGCTCACCCGAGGGAGCAGGTAGGCCGATGAGGAGGCAGCGGCTATGACGAAGAGGAGGAAGTCAACAAGTCTGAAGTTACTGCTTTTGAGCCAGGCAGCATGTCAGCTGCAGTATCAATTATACAGCACATATATGATGTGTAGGCTAATGTTATTCAGTGAAAATGAAAAAGAAAGTGCTTTTAACACATCAGCCGCCCGTGGTTCAACAAAGGGCCGTCGACAGGACGACGCAGTTTACACGTCCATGTTCATGCAATTAATTCATGTAACAGCGCATACTGTCCCGCAATTTGTATATTTTTCTTTTCTTGTAGTTCAACATATTATATCACGTATATCAAGGAAATATAAAAGTCACGTCATAATGTAATCGTCACGAGTAAAATATCATGTAAAAAAATATGTACGAAATAGATTTACAAAAAAAAAAGAGGTTCAACCATATACAACATAACTCTTCACACAAATAGCTACAATTACAATGTCATTTTACGATACCTTTAGGCATTTACGCAACATACCTAATCAATACTTAGTTGCCTGTACCTTTAAATAGTAATTTTACCAAATACGTGAATGTACTGCATATGATACATACCATGTGTTGTGGTCTTTAAAACAAATGTCACCCCTCTCTGGACTCTAGATGCAGGCAGGACCGAGCAGGCATGTCCATTTTGCCACCGAATGTATCAGCGAGGACCCTCTTTGAGGGACCACATCAAGTACTGCCAGGAGAGGGATGGGGGCCACATGGTGTGCCCGCTCTGTGGATACACTGCCACCCTTAGGGCGCAGATGGAGCGGCACCTGGCTTTTCATAACCAAGTGCAGGACAAGGTGAGAAACTTTACTGACATGATACACACTGCAATTCATCCCTAAATGTGTTGTATTATGAAACTAATGACTTTGTCTCATCATCGTAGAGTGTCATCACTTTGGATCAAGGCATTGAGACCAGGAAGTTCAAATGTCTGCAGTGTGGGAAAGCATTCAAGTATAAACACCACCTCAAAGAGCATCTCCGCATCCACAGCGGTGAGACACAATAACATCAAAACAGATGTTTTCCACTGTATCACTAACCCTTACTTATTGTGCCAGTTAGACAATTACTGTGTTGACAGGAAACAAGTTAAAATAATCCACGACAGCACAAGATAATTCTGAAACATGTTGAAGGTATTTTCAACCCAGTCTCGGCCTCTGGTGTCTAACGTGTCCCGCCTGCGTGTCATCCTTTAGGTGAGAAACCTTACGAGTGCTCCAACTGCAAGAAACGGTTCTCTCACTCGGGCTCCTACAGCTCCCACTTAAGCAGCAAAAAGTGCCTGAGTGGTGGAGGAAATGGAGGCGGAAACGCAGGAGGCGCCAGCGGTGCATTTAATGGACTTAGCCAAAGCCCCTACCACCACTCATTTCCGACATCTCCCTCTGCAGGTGTGGGCAGGAACAGTACTGACAAGGGCTCCCTGTTGGCTTCACAGACCCAAGATCTTACCGGGCTTCTATGTCGAGTCCCGGAGGATCCTCACCAGCTTTCCCTGCAGGACCCCAACCACAACCCGGCCAGAGCGTCAGACCTGGCTCGTCTTTGGGACCCCTCAACAGAGCTCTCTCTGAGGGCCAGTATCCTCAAAGGGACCACCCTGCTCCCTTATCTGCACTCTGGGACCACGTTTGAACAGATGCTGCAGGAGATGCTTCACAGGGAGGTGAGGAAAGAGGAGGAGATGGACATAGGAGCAGGAGGAGCTGCAATGGAGGAAAGGAAGGTGATTTACAACGAAGGAGGGCCCGACAGGAAGGTGTCGCCTGACCGGAGACGAGAAGCCGGGAAGTCAGGTGAAGGGGAGAGAGGTGTGCTCGGGATGACGTGTCGCTGGTGCTCACAGATTTTCCCCAACGTGGCGGTGCTCCTGCAGCACGAGCGCTACCTCTGCAAGATGAACCGGGAGGCGGTGGAGGCGCCCGAGGGTCTCCGCAGCAAAGACCATCCTTTGCCGCCGTTATTCTTCCCCAGATCGGCTCTCCAACTGGAGAACAGCAAACCGAGCGAAGTAGCCAACAAGTCTGGAAACAAATCCCCGCTGCAGAAGCCCAGTTGGCACTCTTTGCCGCAGCAGCTTTTGGTGGCGATGTACTCCCCGCCGCAGCCCCACCATGATGCCCCCTCCGCTCAGGCGTACTGCTCTAGCCAGGAAAAGGGAAGCCCAAACCAACCGATGAACCGCTCCCCAGAGCTGTCATCGCCTCGGGTCAGAAGGAGGGTTCCCTCTTCGGGTTTCGGTTCTCCAGTGTGCCTGGACTTCCCCGGCTGCCCTCCTGAACTGGCCTCCACTCAGAACCTGGCCAGCAGCCCCTGGTCTGCACAGAACGAGCCTCTGGACCTCTCCCTGCCCAAGCAGCTCTCAGACCAGCAGGGGAGGAACAAAACTGTAAACGGCAACTCAGGCAGAAGAGAGAGGAGGGAGCACCGGACCCAGCAGCTCAGGAGACCGAGTCCAACGTCACACCTCTCCCTTCACCACCATCCGGCCTACAGTGGGGCCGGAGCTCATATGTTCCCAGGTTCCCTATATAATGGATTTCCTATCTTCAACCAGTCTGGTTTAGGGCTTTCAGGTCCTGATGGCAACACAGGGATTCCTTTCAGCCAGCAAGCTAGTAGCCCCGGGTTCCTCTCTCCTCTGGCGTACATGATGGACGCCGATGCAGAGGCGACCCTGAAGAAGCTCCACCAGGAGAGACAAGCTCTCATGGTGAGAACGGCTTCTCTTTTAAGTTGGTTTGAACTAATTATGGGTGTTTGCTGAACAACCTGAAAATGACATTAAATATGTGATCATATTGCAAAGCGAATTTGTAGAATTAGAATTACAGGAATCTAAATCTATCGTGATTTTCGTGTTTTCTCCGCAGGGTGAAGTGTTAAGCCACGGAGCTCTAGACTACCTCTCCCTCATGGACGAAGGACTGGAGGGAGAGGGGGGTCCCGGGAGGAAAAGACTGAAGAAGACCGACGAGGGGCTTTACGCGTGTGACATTTGTGAAAAAACCTTCCAGAAGAGCAGCTCTCTGCTCCGACACAAATACGAGCACACAGGTCTGCAAGATTTACACACAAGTTATATGCCGTTTCCTATCATTTATAAATAACTACAATTCGTGTTAAACATTTTTTTTTATGGAATAATTGTGTATGCTGATTAAATTTCATACTGACAGATAGTGGTAGACCAATTTTTTAAACCTTTGAATAGAGGCAGGGTAGCTGTTTCCCCTTTTTCCTTTTGTTGTGCTATATTAGAAGAAATAGAATAGAAATATACTTTATTAATCCCCAAGGGGAAATTTGTGGACACAGTAGCACCAATAAACTAAACACACAAGAATAAAATATAAATATAAGAAAGAAAGAAAAGGTGACTGTGCATAAACTATACAAAGTGAAATATAAAATACACAATAATATATATATATATATATATATATATATATATGTATATATATATATATATATATATATATATATATATACACACAACATATATGCAAATACTAAATACTATTTTATGATAATATACTCTCTATTTTTGTATTTATTGTAGTTTAAAAAAAATATATATATATATATATATATATATATATATATATATATATATAGAATATGATACACAATGTCTCTGCATTTATTCCAGGTAAGCGTCCTCACGAGTGCAAGATCTGCAACAAGGCCTTCAAGCATAAGCACCATCTGATTGAGCACAGCCGGCTGCACTCTGGAGAGAAACCCTACCAATGTGACAAGTGTGGCAAACGCTTCTCTCACTCCGGCTCATACTCCCAGCACATGAACCACCGCTACGCCTACTGCAGCAAGGACCAGGATCCAGACCAAGACAACGAGGAAATGCCTTTCCCCCCAGGGGCGGGCAGAAATATGGACGAGACCCCTCTGTCCATGGAGGACGCTCAGACGGCGCACTCCTTCCTCAGCGATTCCAGTCTAGATGGAGCTGCAGAGGCCCTCAAAGAGGAAGAAGAAGATGAGGAAGAGGATAAAGAAGTAGGGGTTAGTGATGGTCATGTGGAAAAGGCACTAGTGGGTTTGTCAGCGGTGGAGGAGGAGCTGGGAGGTCCCCCCACCCTCGGATCACCTAGGGCGGAGAATGGAGTGCAAAACGAGAGAAATGGTTATGATTTAGGAAACCACATTGACGAAGCAGAGAGACAGTTCTGGGACAGAGCCACTGAGGGCCAGAACAGAGACTTGGACAACTGTGAACTTAGCCTGGATTTAACAGAATTACCCAGAATAAAGATTTAAGATGACTTCAACAAGCCAATACAATGCATATATTATCTATATATATATTAAGATTTGTTTGTACACTTTTTCTTTCATGTGTATATATATATAAAACTGATTTTTTTTTAATGACGTGAGAAAATGCACAGAACTTCCAAAGCATAGAAGTGGATGAAGCCATACGAACAAACATATATGTGACAATACGAAGTATTTTATCATGCAAAATAGACTTAATGTACGTACAGCGCCTTTTGTTTGTCTTTGTTTTTTCTAGTAATTGTTTTTGTTTGCCAGGACAGCTAAAACACATTTGAGTTGACTCATGTATCCAGATGTGGCATTGCATAAATCTCACTTTTTATTCGCTTGCTGCTGCTGACTGTTGCACAACCCATAAAGAAGAGGCCTTTGTATTTTTATGCCCAGGATCCAGTTGGATTTGCTTGAAAAATTGTGACTGGGTGAATGAAGGAACCGCGCTGTGCAGGAAAGGATTGATTACAGTAATAGGAATACATCTACTGTTACTTTAGCATGCCATTAAAGTTAGAGATGAGATACAGTCATATCAATCACATTCTCTTGATGCTCAGTTAGTATATTTATTATTGTGTAAGTGCAAGTAACATTCAATATCCTGTGGTATTATTTCATACAAACCCATACCTCTATTTTAAGAAATGAACAATAACGTGTAACATGTTTGACATGGAAATACAAACATGCATGCATTAAGCTATTGAGGGCTTGAGCTTGTATGGACGTACTCCTTTGTATCATTCATGCTGTGAAATAACAAGGTACAACCCCCTCATCTCTTCAGGGTCACTAAGGTGTTCAGTGGCTTTGAATTATCAGCAGTCATTTTTCACAGCAATTTTAGCAGTTGAGAGGAAGCGGTACGAAGAGGAAGAACTGGAAGGTGGTTGTTTATTTATTTTTTTAAACAAAAAGCAGAATGTAATGCTTTGCTACGGGACAGTGATTCCTGCATCTCTGTATGTTAAAGGGGGTTAAAAAAAAGAAAGTCGGTTTTGGGGGATGCTCCTTCGAATGAAAATGTGCACTGCCTCACTGTATCATTATCACATAGAGCTGCTTTATTTCATCTGATGCGGAAAATATCACCTATTTCCCGTAATAATTTACATGTGCCATTTTCTCACCGCCCCTGGAAACTAAAATAGGCCACACATTTAGGCTGCCTGTTGAGGTGTGGCGAGAGGGTCAAGACTCAGGACACATACATCAGCTCTTAACTTCCTCTTTCTCACTGCAGTGTGGTCGATGTGAAATGCGTCTCAGATGTACTCGAGTAATCCGACAGAGCCTTGGTAAGACGAGATAAGACGATGGTGCATGAGGTGTGACTAAGCCTCGAACATTCATGCATCCCTGACTCTTTATGGTCATAATGTGTGTGTGTGTGTGTGTGTGTGTGTTTATCACCAACGATATGCAAATGTGACACGCCAACTACCATCTTCCTCGTTCCTTACCTGTTATTTCTAGGTCAACATTCCTCGGTTTACTTTCCCTCAGCGTCTGCACACTTCATTTAAAATGTTACGAGCAATGTTTGAAAAAATATATATTTTACTGGCACCCATGCAACTTTTGTATTCACTTTTTATATATGTTTTATAATGAATATAATAAAATTGTACATACCTTGTCACAAGAATGGTGTACTTCATTAATGCTTCTTTTGAGATATTTTCCACCATCAGCATTTCTTCTTGTATTTTAAATAAAGGACTTTGTGCTGAAGCTTTACATCACTGTCAACGTCAATTCAATTCAATTCAGTTTATTTGTATAGCCTAGTTTCACAAATTACTAATTTGTCTCGGAGTGCTTTACAATCTGTACACATAGACATCCCTGCCCCAAAACCTCACATCGGATCAGGAAAAACTCCCAAATAACCCTTCAGGGGGAAAAAAGGGAAGAAACCTTCAGGAGAGAACAGAGGAAGATCCCTCTCCAGGATGGACAGATGCAATAGATGTAATGTGTACAGAAGGACAATTTTAGAATTAAAATACATTCAATGAATTTGACAGAGTTTATCAATAGTAAGATCATTCATATGAAATATGTTGATGTATTGAGTTATTTCAGAAGTTAAAAGCTAATAAACTAATACTTAAACTATGTGTAAACACAAACACATCGAGAAGCACAGGACAGTCCAGAGGCTCTTTTTTGCATCCCCACACATGAGCTGCAGGCTGCTTTGCTTCACGACCTTTTGTTCCCGTGGCTTCGTGTGTCTGTTTGCGTGATGATGACTCATCGGACGCGCTGCTGGGTGCCTGTCCATCTGTGGATGTGGCCGAGGCGCGCAGGGGCCGAGCAGCTCTGCTGCCATTTGATGCGCTAAGCTTCAGTTTAATGGTTGGGTGAGTAAACAAACGGCTAACCGTAGCTTTAACAAACCATAACGGGGCACATGTGTCAGATACTTCTGGGTGCCATGTATCGGCCACGTTGAGTCAGCTGTAGCACCAACAATGTGTTAATGTTTTGACCATTTTACTGAGGAAGATGACACTTAATTGAGAATTTATTTGTCATATATTTGTGGTTTGCAAAAAACAATACAGTCAGACATCAGCGTCACTCGCAAGATTGCTGCAAGTCCCATTCACGAGCAACATGTTGTCGGAGTAGTTGCTGAGCTTTTCTCAGGGTTCGTACGGTCATGGAAAACCTGGGAAAGTCATGGAATTTTAAAATGGTCATTTCCAGGCCTGGAAAAGTCATGGAAAAAACTTAAATCATAAAAGTTTTGGAAAAGTCATGGAAATTAGTTATAATAACATGTTAATTTACACCGAGTTTGAAATAATTCATATGTTTTTTAAAGAGAAACGCTCAAAATATAAGCCGGCGTACGCAATCAATATGCAACATGTTCTACATGTTTCATGTTTATACCGAGATTTCAGTTTGGTCGTGGTAATTTGGTTTAAAGTCCTGGAAAAGTCATGGAAAAGTCATGGAAATCCACTGGTCAACATGTGTAAGAACCCTGTTTTAGGTTTAGAGTCCCCGTACCAACAATGCAGCAACAAGCAGGAGTGTAAAGAAGGAATACAGCTACACATGTTGCTGGTGGGTTTATTTTAGTTATCTATGAGACTTATCTGTGTTTTTCTCTTCCCAAAAATATTGTAAATAACGTGAAATAAAATAAAAGCCATGACATAGAGTAACAAAAAGGCCCATTGTTTGCCATGTGCCATCCCGGCTGTATTTCTTACACAAGAAGGAAACATACAGATTCATTAAGCTGCCAAAGCAAATGACAATAAAGTGCACTTTCTAAAAGGGTTTGGACTATGAAATGTTACTTGGATGGAAAACATGTAACAGATGAACCCATTTCAAAACCTTCTCGTACTCTTACCTCCACAACTTTTTATTGAATACATACACAGACACACAAAAAAAGGTTTTGTTTTAGGGTTGCAGCAGAAACAATTAACTGACTGCAGATGCAAAAAAAAAGGGTCTGGCCGTTACATTTAATCGGTCCATGTATGCCTGCACATTTAACTGCACGACTTATCATACAGAATTTATATTTTGCATCGGTCTAGATATAATAGGGAATATTCAGTCTGCTGTTAAAGATCACATGTGATTAATATGTCAAAGAAGAAAGAAAGAAAAGTGCAGCATTAAAAGACAAAGTAGAGTTTGACTTCCCCTGCCAACACACTGCTGATTAGAAGGGAGTGTTTGATTGTGTCCCTGACGGACCGATTCTATTTTAGGGAGTGATTAGCGCCCCATCAGCAAGTGGAATAAAACACATCAGAGCGAGAGGCTACAGCAGCTTAATGCCACTGAGCTTTTATTGAAAGAGAAATCCCTTCAATTTCAGAATTTGGAGAGAGAATAAAAGATACAGTAAACATTCGTAATACTTCTTATTTTATTATTTTGAGGAGGTTGTATGATCTTTACATATAATGATAAAAATCCAAACATTTAATCTAATGTGTGGAGGCTCTGGGACACTCGACTGTCAGAAGACCAGAAAAAAAGCTGGGAAACCGCAGTACTGAATGAGGGATACGTGTATAAACTGTGAAGACTACGTTCATACAGGAATTTGGATCAAATAAACAAATGTGGCTGTTGTTTAAGAAGAAAAAAGACTGCGCCAATGAAATATAAGGATGACCTTTGACACACAATGACCAAAAGTTCAGAGGACTCCTCGTCAATCAGCGACACATCATTTTCGCCCCTCCTTGATCACTCACAAGACCTGAAATAATACCATGATAAAAATGAACAAATACATCCAATATGACTGCAAAATATGTGAGCGCTTCTCCCCCCGTGTCCCTCTTTTCTGCTCTTTTTCGTCTTTTGCCAAACCCACAGTCAATATAAAATTACCAAAGCCACAGAGTAAGATGGTTTTGGGGAAAATCCACATTTTTTAAACATATGCATTTCTAGTTCCTCTTTTGTTCTGTTATTAAAAGCAGCATTTGAACCAATCACAGAGGATGCCTCCGCCCACTGCGCCTCCGGGCCCCACATACCTCCACACACTTCTACTATCTCTCACGCAAACCCATCACTCGGGCCAAGCGACCAGACGCATCCCGTGTCACAACAATTAGTTTTTTCAATTTTTCTTTTATTGCAGGAGAGTTAACAATCAGGCCCGAGCTGCTTTTTAACGACACACTGTTCAATTGAAAGCAAATGTATCGGTTTGAATGTGTCTACATTCTAACGTTTCGGTTACACACTGTATGCAAAGTGCAACTAGTTGACAGAGACATACATTCCCGTATTTACAATTTCATATTTTTTTAACATAATCTGAGGAGTTTGAAAGAATAAAAAAATAGAAGACAGATGCAAATGTGTACAATAAGGGAAACTTCAAAGGTCCACACACACTACAACGTATTGTTTGGTACAAAGGAACATTTTCTGCCCGGTTGGCACTGAAATCATGCTTTTATCTGTGAAAAGTTCCCCGTTGAACTTTACGTCGGAAGTCTGAAATACACATTAAAAAACTCTTCATCGAAACACTGTATAACTTCAGCGAGGATGCGGTGAGGTTGACACGAATGGCTTGCTTCCTGCCTGTTTGCATACGTTTGAGTATCCTCTCCTCGCCCGTACAACTGGGATCTGTCTTTCTGCAGGAGGTGCTGGTCCGTGTGATTTCACAGTGAGATGGTTCCGCCGAGTTTTGTTTCAGTGCCACGTTCAGAAACATCCTCGGTCAAATATCTGATTAATACTCAGCTAGCTGGAGGAGATTAATCATTTTTATGGCTTTTAATTTTTTATCCTGATCGAGTCTGAAACATCAAGGAAAAGTGACATAGAGGAATCCGCTCTGGCAGCTCAGAACACCGAGGCTGCGCTCCACATCTGCAGTAGAAAACAAAAGTATTGCAGCTAAAATTGGTTTGTTTTACTATTATTGTTTTAACATGGCTTTATATGGGGGCCAGATGTCATGATTAGCAGCTTTCTGTCCTGGTTCTTTTAACCCCGTAATTATCTTTTGATGCGAACCCCATTTTACACCACATGAGTCAACAGGCGAGGAGGACAAACGCTGCACTACCGCTGCTTTTGAGGGGTCTGAAGGGGCTTGTTGGAACCCCCCTCCCCACTACCACCTTCCCTTCTTCTGTCCGAAAAGATCAAGAGGGGCCTCTTGTTCCAAAGATGTGGTCAGACTCGCTGAGGATGAGTTCCACCGCTTGGTTCTGGTAAACCATATTCACCGCCATGTTGCCGTTGTCCTGTTCCGGACGCATCAGGGTCGGTCCGAACACGATGCCGATGTTCTGGGTGGTCATTCGGTTGGTACCCGATTGCTCCAACACTCTGTTGAGGGATTAGACACAGAGAGCATTAATATCTTAAAATAACAACAAGAAATTAAAAGAACCAACATTGCTCCGGATCACTGATTCTGAATTGTTGCAGCGTGCCGGTACGAATGACTCGTCGTGTTAGCAGGATGGTTGGAGGGATAAAAATCCTCCGCTTTAGGCCCAGTGAGAAATTTCTCAGTGCATGTTGGATGACTCGGCAAAAGTCTTTGCAAAAACTTTAATGATCTTCAGATGATGTATTCTAATGACTTGTATTTGTCGTCCCCTGACATTTCCTCCAGCACCACCACCATGAGGTTGACGTTTGTGGTTTTTGAGTGAAATGTCTCAACAACTATTGGATGGATCGCCATGAAATTTGGAACACACATCCAGATGCTCCTCGGGTTGAATTTGAATAACTTGTAATAACGAGTGTTAGCATGCTAATGTGTTAAAATAAGACTGGGAATGCGGTGAACTTGCACAACATTGTCATTGTGAACATGTTAGCATGCAGACGTTAGCATTTAGATCAAAGCACCAGTCTCAGAGAAGCTAGTGTGGCTATCGATCTTTGGGACTGCAGGCACATATAGATGACTGATCACTGTGCATCCAGCTTCATCTGTGCAATCAGCATATGACAGATTTATATTCTTTACACACTCAGGAAAACTAAAATAATAAGTATCCACCAGTGAGGTCTTTTCTTTGCATGTACATCCATGTTATAATCTAAATGTGTGCACAAATAGGCTAAATCCACCGCCTGTGTGTGTGTGTGTGTGTGTGTGTGTGTGTGTGTGTGTGTGTGTGTGTGTGTGTGTGTGTGTGTGTGTGTGTGTGTGAGAGAGAGATTGGGGGGGACGCAGGAATGGGTTTAAGCCACAGCATGAGGCATTCTTTCTAAAAATGCCATTCCCACCAAGCCACAGAAGCAGCCAGCAATTGCTCAAAACTTCCACATTAAAAAGAGAGGAGGAAAAGAGAGAGAGAGAGAGAGGGAGCGGAGAGGGTAGGGAGAAAAGAGAGAGGTTCCAGTGGTGGCGGCGGTGGTGTTGGTATGCCTTCCAGCAGACGAACCACAAGGCTCCCATGGGACCTTCGAGGCAAAGAGGAGAGCGCGGGGGGACGGCGGCGGAGGGAGGAGGAGGAGGAGGGAGAAAAAAAAGGAGGAAGGGATGGAAAGAGGAGGAAGAGAGGAGGAAGAGGAAAGAGAGAATACAAAGAAGAGAAGGAAGAGAATGAAGAGGAAGCGAAGGAAACGAAGGGGAGGCGACGGGGGTTGATTGAGCAGGGAGATAATAAATGAGAAACAGAGCCATGGGGAGAGAGGGGGGGGGGCAGCGGGGAGAAAATGAGAGAAGGAGGTAGAGTTGACATATTCATGGGGCCACCACACCCTGGCACAAACATCGGCCTCGGAACACGAACGCTCACCCCTGAGTGGAAGGAAAAACCATAGGCGGTAAAAAAACACACATTTTATGTACTGTAAAAGGAACTGGCTCGCAGAACATCGTCCGCCATTCATCTTCCTCCAGCCGTTTCATCTTCACAGGGACCAGAAGTTAACAACAGTGTGATGCCGGTACCGCGCTGGCAGACTTTGAGAGCTGTGGCCAAAGAATCTCTGATAGAAAACCGGCTGGGAACGATAAGGAAACTACCCCCTCTTGTGGTCAGATTTACAAAGCAACGAGCCAAAGATATTTCTTTTTCCCGTCTGGTTTGTTCCTTTGTGCTGAAATATTGCAGAGGGAATATTCTGCATTATGACTTGTGCCAGTTTCAGGGCAGAGAGACAAATGCGTGCCGTTGTGTTTCCGCCCCCTCACCGTTTGAGATGGCAGCAGATGAACTGCAGCGTGTCGCGGTTGGTTGGAGGCATGTTGAGCACCAGACCCTTCAGACGGTCCACTTTGTCCATGTAGTCAGACATTTCTGCAACAGAGCAACAGACTTGTCAGTTCACCAGAAATGTCATCATTTCATGAGATTAATTCACATACTCTGATACGCCATTAGCATCTACTATCTAATCTGATAAAGCAATATGCAGTTATCAATAATTACCACTGTGGTTTGATGAGAAACTTTGAACTGTGCAACAAAAAAAGATCCCATGGATTGATTATTCATACCAAGACTGCATTTGCATTTGTTATCATGTATTCCTATTATGAAACTTTTCAGATTGAATGTTATACTTTGTTTTAAAGCCAGATTAGCTACAGTTTTAGGATAAGTAACATATTTTCTGATACGCTGCTTATCACAAAGGTTTATGGAAACATGATAGATGAAGAACACAGATAAAGAAAAAGTTTGGGGATTATCTTATTATCTTGAAAAATGATGATAAGTGAATTGATGATATTGTATAAGTGTTGTATGGAAACATGATTTGTACAATACAATATAAATACAATATAAATACATCATCGTTGTTAAACTATTACAAACATCATTGAGCTGTACTGAATGACTGAAGCTCATTTATTATGATGCCATGAATATTCACCAGAGCGTAAAATGTATATTATTTAGCAATAAAATAAAGTAAAGAAGATCTAACAAAATTGTTGCTTTTAGTAATTTCTTTTTCTGAAAAGTAGAAAAATAGAAAATAACACATATGAGTGGAGGATTATGGGAGAAGCGTAAACAAATGCAGCTACTGTCAGAGTTTTTATGCAGAACAAACTCAATAAATGTAATTTTGTCGGTATGTCATTATTCTTTTCTTGCGTTTGAACTCCAGCAATTTTCTTTTTGAAAAGCACCATTATATTTTACTGTGTCCATATATCTTTCATGATATTTGTGGGGTTGTGAAATATTTCGTAATGGTGGAAAAGTCCTCTTAATACGGCATATTCTATAATCACGAAAATGACGTTCACCACAGTTTGAGAGAGTGTGAAAGAGCTCAAGTTAAGAGGGGAGTGAACTAACAAACCCAGACTGTCCTGGTTTTCACTCATAAAAACCAGAGCAGTATTCAAAATAAAAACACATCAGAGGAAAAAAATAATATGGGGAGATTTTAATGTATCCTCGTGGCCTAGAGGTTAAAAGATGGCGATCGTGCAATTGTAACATTCCCACTTTGGTGTCTGGCCCGGGACTTTCATGCATGTTATCCCCCTTCTCTCTCTTTCCTCTCATTTCCTCTCATTTCCTGCCTGCTGTCTACCACACAGAATCAAATAAAAGGCCCGATTAAGAATTGTATTTTTACTTCATACAAACTTTGTAAACTGAAGGATTGTTGTGCTTTTATAGCGTAGATTGATCTCAGATGAGTGTCACTCAGTATGACATGAAGGCGGGAGGTCTATTCAGTAAATATGAAATAAACTGGGGCTCGTCACTCACTGACTGTCTCCACGATGTCGGCGAAGAAGCCGAAGGGCACAAGGGGCTCGGGAAGTTCGCGAAAGAAAAGTTTCAAAGCTCCTGTGACGACATGAATGTCCTCCCATTCACTTTGGTCCAAATTCAGCTTCTCCTCTGAGGGACATGGAGGGAGGAGGAGGAGGAGGAGGAGGAGGAGGAGGAGGAGGAGGAGGAGACACACAGACGGACAGGGTTAGAGGAAGTAAACAGAAAGGCAGGACAATGTGGAGAAGAGAGACAAAGAAGTGGAGTTACATTCACAGTATTGTTTAGCCAACAACATCAACAGAGCAGAGAGCAAATTCACATCAGTGCTGAGGCGTAACATGAAGGCTTGTAGCTGCGAGAGGGAGATAGAAATGCTCTGTGGAAGACAGAGAAGACACAAAAGCACAAACACAAGTAAAGCACAGGTTTTCTTAAAGTACCGGCCCGACCTTCTCAAACTGCATGACGGGAACCAAAAAGGAAGATATTAAAACGCTTAAATTTGACCTCAGAGTCAAGAAGTTTCAACATATGTGATACAAACAAGTATCTAAGGATGGGAAACACTCGTCCGTGAGATTAAAACGCGACGCAAGCTGCAGCTGCTCCTCCGGTTGCGTCCACTTGGTGGCAGTCACGCACCGCGCGATACGCGCTGTACAACCTGCTGCGTGTTATTACATCAGAAAAACGTAAAGCAGAAAAGGCCTGAGGGACACACGTACATTAAGCAAATGGTAGCACAAGCAGCAAACTGTTCGCCGCACGCCTCAGCCCCGCTCGTCAGTCTGTGTGTGGGGAGTTCTTGACATTGTTAAACACATATGGCACAAAAACAAGCAGGGTGAGTAACACGTGAAAGCGTTTTTATCCGGTTTCATCCTCGCCAGGCTGAATCTACCTTGTACAAACTCCGCCGGGAACATGTAACGTCCGTCTGTCGTCACCGCTCGCTCTGCAAAAACCAACAGTTATCAAAAGGAAGTTGTGTAGTGGGAGCGAGGCCATCCGGGTTTCCAAGCAGGTGTACAGCGAGTGTGTGTCGGGGTTACACAATATCACATGTAATCAGAATGAACCGCATCAGGTGCCGTTGGTCTTGATTTTAAGCAGCTGAAAGGAACCTGCTACCACTCTCTCCTCCTACAACATTTCCCCTCTCATTCATTGTTAGAGACTTCATCAATCAGCGTTAAGCATCTATAAAGAGATTGGCTCAAACTCATGACGGAGACGGCTGCTTTTGAAAATATGATTGTCAAGGTAAAGAACAGTTCAAGGCAAACTGACCGAGCATGGAAAAGTCTGATGGCTATTATTACAAATTAGAGGAGGGGTCAAATACTCAGGGGCTGCATTTGTGTTTTCAGGGATAAGCAAATATAGATGCAGGGTGGTGTATACACATTTACAAGTACAAAATAATTAAGGGGGTACCGAGGTTGCTTTTCTTTTCCCGTTTTCTTGTAGTTTTAGTTTAGTTTTTTGGGGATATGTGTGATTTGTTTTTATGTATGTATGTATGTATGTATGTATGTGCATGTATATATATATATATATGTATGTATGTATGTATATATATATATATATATATTTATGTATGTATATGTATATAAATATATATATATATATATATATATATATATATGGGTGTATATTTATTTTACATTTATATGTCTGAGATTTTTGTATTTGTTTTATGTTAATATGTCTAAAAGAATAAAAAAATGTAAGTGACAAAAAAGCATCTATAAAGATCAGCGTTTCCCCTCCTCCCCTTCATCCTCACCGTGGTCCACCAGGAAGCGTAGTTTTTGGATCACTGCCAGGTTCCCAGACACTCTGTAGATGCCGTCAGTCTCCAGTCCTGCAACACACACACACACACACACACACACACACACACACACGCACACACACACACACACATCGCTGCTTAGATCCCGAGTGTGTCTGAGCATCTATTAACACTTTACAAGGTCAATATGAAATATAGACTGACATGTATTCCCTTATTTAAGCTCGACTTCATGAGTGTAACATATTTAAAAAATAATTTCATCAGATTTCAAGGCAGTCAGAGTTTGATATCATGTTTCAATTTTCTGCACATACATAATTTAGTGTGCCTGGGAAGTTTGTTTTGTTGCATAAGTGCCCAAAAGCGTGTGAATAAAGTCAAGCAAAAGCACATCTTGGCACATTTAGGCATCTAAAATAAGTTTTTAAAAAGTAATTATTTTTGCTTGATCACATGACCCTACTTCCTCACAACATTTCATAGCGTGATGTTTGTGCTGAGAAAGTTCTGGCATGACGTTGAGTTCCTGCTTTGTCCTCATTGCCGGACATGGTAGAACAAGTCAGGCCTGTTGATTAATCTCATCAACATCAACATCCTCATTTGATTATATTCTGTGTTTTCAGTTGACGCCTTGAATGTAAACATCTCAATCTGAAATAATTAGACTTTGAGGTCAAAATCAAGAGTGTTTTGTGAGTATTAAATATTTATTCCAAACAATTTTCTCCCATTTAGATCTCCTCCTCCTCGGCTGGCAGCTGTCACCACTGTTTGTTTTTTGTTTCCTCTCTGTCAGGCAATCACAAAAATGTTTCCAGTAAATGTTTGTTATCGCCTGACAGAGAGGAAACAAGTGATTTATTTCACGGGGATGTCCAGTAGCGACACAAAAGCTGTCAAGTGACTGATACTCAAAACAGGCTGGAGGAGTGTTTCCCCCTTTAGGTTGAGAATCCCATCAACCGGCTGCGTGTCTGCAGGGTTCGTACCTCTCTTCTCCACGGCGTCGGTACAAAGCCGGACGAAGCGAGGCACGGTGCTCTTCTCTCTCTCGCAGAGCATCTCCAGACGACAGCCAAACACCTGATCTGGAGGGTGACGACGGACGGACACGGACACGGAGACATATTCTTTTATGTCTGTTGATCTAGAGACAAATGTACTGTTCACTATGGAATGAAACCTCCCAGTGTTCCCAGCAGCGATATAAGCGCACCCTTGATGATGCAGTGCAACATGCACTGTACTATACATCCTAGAGGGGGGAAATAAATCATTGGCAACCCTTCACTCCAGAGGATGCCAGTAGGGTATAATGTTGTCTCGGTGTTGTACTTGTCATCCAATCAGTCAGTTTGACCACAGCTTGAGAGTAGTCATCAGATGTATTATAAATATACCTCTACTTCCATTCATCTGAGCAGCTTCTTCCGTTACACCTCCTAGTGGATGTAGTTAAGATGGCAAATGGTGTCAAAGCTTTAAGGGAGCTGTAGCTTTTTAGCGCTGACCACATAATTTACTTATCATTGTTAGATAATGAGGTGCTGGTGGCCTCGGCATCGCTGGACATGTGAATGCAGCATCACCGGTTTGAGTCTGGGTGTGAATTTTTATAACTTTTATCACTGCTGTGATCCTGAATTGGACACTGTGGGACTAATAAATGAATATCTCATCTTATCTTAACCTTTGCTGTGTGCATTTATTCCTCTCTTTTATCACATAAACAAACAATACATGTGTTATAACAAGTGTTATAGAGCTCATGTTTGTTACGAGACATATTTCACCTTAATTTTCTCCTGAAGTGATTAGTTTTATTTTGCAATTTAGATAACTTATAATATTCCTATTTAATTATAGAAGCTGCTTCGTATCAAATTGTTTTGGAAGTTGAACGTGAAATAATAATAATTTTACTGGTTATTATTAAAATAGTTCTGAGATTAAGGAACAGCTATTCAAAAATACTCATGATAGAAGAAGTGCTTGAGAAGAAGTCATAAAGGAGTTCACGCACAGATCGGTTACAAATTTGATGAGTGACAAATTGAAGGAAAATCCAACATAAATATTCGTGGTAAGCTTTAATGAAGGGATGAACAACATCCGTATAAAGAATATTTCATAATCTGGTCGGACACAGCGGCCCAAACTCTTCCTGAATTATTTAGTTTAAATCTGCTGAGTCTGAAGGCCATAACATAAAAGTTAGATTCTGATAAGTATCCCCTGATTGAAAGTATTTGCATTCATTGTGATTCTTCACTAAACTATTACAATGTGTTCCTTTACTTTGGCACCTATTTGTATCTTCATTGGCCTGGGAAAAAAAAGACAAAGGAACATTTCGGCTTTCAAGAACGAGCGATACAAGAAGTGATGGTTGGTGCGGTCGTGGCTGAAGGCACTTATTGCAAGTCGCTTTGGATAAAAGCGTCAGCTGAATAAATGTAATGAAATGTTACAATAGTGTTGTAATCAGCAGACAAGCAGTATGAAAAATGTCCTGATCTTGGAGAAGCTCTTACTAAACAGGTGAGGAGGATTGCGATGCATATTCACGAGGGGATGTGGCATCACCACGGCATACACTCTCAGATTTCCTGGCAGACATCACAACTGTGATGCAGCTCAGTTAAACAGCAAAATATATTCAACTTTACAAGACAGGCTACATAGCTGCATAGTTTTAGCTGCAGAAATGTAGTATTACAATCATATTAGGAAATCTCACCTTTAATGATCCCTTTCTCCTGCAGCGCCTGCAGAGGAGGTCTCCTTAGGATCAGCTTCTTCAGCCGGGTCTTCACTCTCTTCTTCTCCGTGTTCTCCAGGTTGGACGACGAGCGAGGGACTGCAGAGGGGAGAAAGGTGGAGGAGAAGGAGGAGGAGGAGGAGGAGGAGGAGGAGGAGGAGGAGGAGGAGGAGGAGGAGGAGGAGGAGGTCAGTGCGGGGTATTGGGCTGCGGCAGGGCCAGAGAGCAGATGAGACGGGATGGTGGTGAGGATGAAGAGTGGGAGCGCCGGGCGACGACGCAGGTGAGACAGGACCGACGGGGGGATTATTTGCCACGGGGGGCGCGTGAAAATATAAGTGGGCTGTATGGAGGAGAGGATGGAGGAGAGGATGGAGGGATGCAAGAAGCCTGTGTGGAAGTTTAGAAGAAGAACAAAAAAAGAGTGATGATGACGATGGAGTGAGAGTAAACTGCGGTGGAGGGCGGGGGGCCGGTTCGACGAGAAAGAAGGAAGTCGGAAAGACGTTGCGCTGTGACCACTTACGCGCCGTCCTCCTGTCCTCCTCATCTCCGCTGTGCTCCAGCATCTCCACGCTGCCCACCCGCCTCAGGGAGTACAGGAGGACATTGTCTAACGGGTTTTCGCGGTCCTGGAGAGCAGGCAGAGTTAAAAACACTCATTGTGTTAATTGCGTCATCTACACACATTACGCCACACGCTGTTTTAAAGCATCTGTTCAAAGCGGCTCCTCAAAAGTCCAACAGAGAAACACTTACACACACCGACATTACAAACCCATTAAATAAAAGGAGAGGTGTGTAATGTGCCCAGTAAAACAAGAGTATGCTGTAATTCAGAGTTTATATGACACTTGATTTGTCAAAGCTGAGATTAAAAAAGTCCACATCTGATCTAAAGAAAAGAAAGAAAAAAGAAAGAAAGAAGCATAAAGGGAGTAGAGGGAGATGATCTGATTTTAAGGTTAAGTAAAAAGGCAGTGGAGGACATGAATTTACTGTCTATATATATATATTATTTAATTTTACATTGCTGTATTTACATATATGTTGTATATATACATATATATTTTATTTTGTATTTTATATTTCACTTTGCATACTATACTTTATGCACAGTCACTTTCTTTCTTATATCTATATTTTATTGTGTTTAGTTTATTGGTGCTACTGTGTCAAGAAATTTCCCCTTGGGGATTAATAAAGTATATTTCTATTCTATTCTATTCTATGAATGGTATATTATGAGGTATAAAACATTTAACCGCTTATAGAGAAGTGGTACATTGAAATTACAACTCTGTGTGTATCTGTATCTGTGTGTGTGTGTGTGTGTGTGTGTGTGTGTGTGTGTGTGTGTGTGTGTGTTGTGAGTCTCACCAGCCGGTCGATGACGCTCTGGATGGTGCTGTACCACTCTTTGATGAGAGAGTCCGTCTCCGACTGCAGCAGGAACTCGTTGCCCGTCACCGTCCTCAGCTACACACACATTTACAAACCACGTCACCACGCGGCGAACCGTGCGCCCACATTTGTCTTATTCGATTCCATTTTTCATTTTTCAGGCGTTAAACTCAATCATCTGAGATCTGACTTTAAATGTCATCTGCCAAATGTCACTGGTAATACTGTCACTGGTTTGTTTTACTGCTTCCTCTTCCTCATTGGAGCGTGAACGTGTTAAAGCAAGCTTCCCATTCTCACTTCCTCCTCATAAGAGCCTTTGGTTGACAGAAATATAATAATAATATATGTTACTACTTATCTGACATCAGCTTACTGCAACAGGGTGAACAATTTAAAAAGAAAATCTTTCTCCCAGAATTTATTTTGCTACCTTGAAGACGTTCTTCTTGCTGGACAGCTCGTTGGCCCAGTGCAGCTGCGCTCCTCTTAAATCCACACTGCTCTCAGGGCGACTGTTTCCTGGTTTCTGTTTTGTCAACAAACAGGTACACATGCACACACACACACACACACAAACACACACACACACACACACACACACACACACACACATCATGATTCGTTTATTTGGCTGAATCGACCCATGTATGTTTCTAAAAAATTGAGTTTGGGTGTTTTGTGGTGAACCGATTTTCACCCCCATTAACTTACATAATGGCCAACTTTCACACACAACACCTGCAATAGGTTTGAGTCGCCTGTTAAGTCGATGTGTGTCATTTAAACGCCAAAAACATGCAGAAATGTTTGCAACATAGCCTACAGAAATATTTAGCTCTGTGCTCACTTGGTTTGTCAAAAGCTTCTGATCCGACCAGCCAGCTGGCTTTAAAATCGCTTTTAAAACAAAAATTCATCAAGTTGAAGGACGTGCTTAGAAAATGACAAATTGCTGTTTCTCGCAAATATAACACCTGAACTAAAGTTATTAAACACAACGTGTGTGAGCTATTACCCAGCTGGAGGGCGTCTGTGATTTAGGATCTTTGAAGAAAACCAGACTGTTCCCGACCAACACCACCCAGGAGGGGCTCCAATTTTTCCTGCAAGCCAACAAACACATGTATACAGATGGGATTCATCCCGGCAAAACATTCTCACTGCTCCTTTATTCAAACACTATATTGACACAAAGAGAGGCAATCTAATTCAACTTGTTTTGTCTTCAATGGGAGCAGCCCTAGAGCCTCACCTCAGTTTCCGGCCTCCTTCTGCTATCTTTGTCTTGTTCAAGAGGCCGGCTTTCTCCAACTCCTGAGAACACGTGAACAGGGTTTAAAGCACGACGTGCAACATTGAATTCAGTAACATTTATACTGTCACACTAATGCTTTCACTCAGGGTAGGCATGAAAGGCTTGAATAATGAGATGTTAACAGTAAAGCAAAGCAGAGGGCTTTTCCTCCGTGTAATGCGCTGCATCCTGAGCGAACCCATTTAGATTGAATGTTGCATCATTCAGAAAATAGCGGGAGGGGAGTTGCTCTAAAATCTCCCACTGCGGTATGGCCCTGTTTAAGGTGTAAGAGAGAATAATTAACTATGAAGTCATAAGTGTTGAGTACAGCATATAAAGACAAATTGATTAATAGCAGGGATTTAAAAGATAGAACAGATAAGGATAATAGTGGTATTTCATTTATTTTTTATGTAAACAGGATATGAGATATCCACTGCTGGGAATAAGTTGATTTGCTGTGAAAAGAATAAAAAAATGACGTGCGAAAAACTCAAGTGCAATGTTTTTTTTGTTTTTTTTAAGACCTCACTGTGGACAGTTGTCTATTTATTTTTTCTACTTATAGCTCTATAGTTATAGTTATAGTTAATCTTTTATCAGGAATGTCTATACTGAGTAACTGGGGTGATATCAGGACTAAATTAATAAAAAATGGTGAATGTATAATTATTCTTATTAAAGGATTTTGAGTGGAGAATTCCAAACATTTCAAATGCCTTTATTGAATGGTTAAGAATGCATGTAAGCTAAAAGTCATTTTGTGCACAAAGCTGCTGTATGTCTCTATACAATAAAAAAAAATGTAATCAATAGAAGACAAGTTTCAAAAGTAAAAGGCAGTGTTTACTCACCGGTGTGCAGCCGTCACTGTCTGGAGAGCTGTCAGGAGACGGAGGCTCCACCACGATGTTGGTCACATGACAGGAGTAATCTCTGCACGGCTGCACCAGCTGGAAGACAGTCAGTGGGAGACATCAGTGGTGCTCATTTATGTGTGTATGTGCACATGTCCAGTGTTTTGTATGAAAAGTGTTAAAGTGTGTCTGCATTTCCTCTCTCATGTCTGTGAATGCTGTGCGTGCTCCGGAGGCCGGTACCTTGCCGTTCTCCGGCAGGATCATAGAGTGAGAGTGGCCGAGCTGCTGCTTGACGTCACGCAGGGCGGCAGAGTTACGGCTCTGGGCAGCGGCGTTGCTGAACGCCATTGTGCTTATGGTGTCAGAGGAGGCGGCGCGCTGCATGCTCTTTAGGGTTAAAGGTCGGGGGTCAATGTTGTGGGTCGGGTGGTGGACAAGGGAAAGAGCAATCACTATAAAGTAAATACAATATATCACAATTGTATTTTAATGTCTGTGGATCCAGTGGGAATAATTCTACTGACACCGGTGTTTAAATGACGCTCTTGCCGAGAGCGACGTTAATAGTAAAATCAGCATAAATTCGGAAACAATTCCAAAGTAAAATAAGTAATACTGAAAGGTCAGCGCCTTTTCAAAAGTTAAGCAAGCAGCTTCTCTCCTTTTTTCCTATTTGACCTAGGGGTGACTTTAAATTTCCATTCCATGGAAAGATGATTCACAACATTCTCATTGGATTACTTCGATACATTGGATGTTTTGATGACAGCTTTGTTGCTCTGCTTGATGGACAGCAGTGTGAATGAGCTCGTAAAATGATCCAAACTCGGGGCACCGGGTGCCAGCTTGCAAATTATACTTGAGTTTTGAGGTCACCCCAAATATTGGGAAGCATTGTGCCATGTCAGACTAATTCTGACTTAAGCTGCAACTGTTTTAAACAATCCCCCATTGGGGAAGAACAACAATCCAGCAGCAGCAGCAGTGTTGCATCATCACTCAGTGTACAAATTACAAACCGAAGCCTTCAGGCACTCTGAGAAGAAATACTGACCGTAAGCATGAGTGCGTATGCCGAGCAGTTTGCACACAGGCAAATGGAGAAGTTTTAATTGTTTTCGCTTCACTTCACAGGAGGAGCAGAGAGGCAGATGCTTGTCGGTGCATCTTTACTTTACATGCAAAATATTTATGCCAATAATCCCATGCTCGTACAAATACAAATATACGTGGTTCAACTTCAACTTTTCATGCCGCAGCAGTAATTAAGTACCTATCCCTATCCTCGTAACCTAGTTTCAACAATCAGACTAAATATCCGTCCTAATGTTTGCTGTCTTTTCATGCAAGGAGAATTAGCACTAAGAGCCAAACCTTCTCCTTTCCTAAGAGGAGGCCTTTAAAAAGGGCTTACACCAAGCGCACCCACACCCCACTGTGATGCAACATGTTGCAGTAAGAACTGCTTGAGTAACAGACTTTCTTTTTCCACCATGAGTTGCTATTCCACCACCTTAATATGCATAAATGCTGATTTTTGAGAATTTAAAGAGCAAAGCTGGCATAACTTTAATGTATTCTACAGTAATAAAGTAGAGATGCAGTTTTTGCAAATGTAACGACTCGGGTTCATTGATTTTCATGAGGAAAATACCCTCCATCAAAAGCCCTTTAAGCGCTCATAAAACACTGAGGATTACCCTCACAGTCAGGCATGCAACGAGAATAACAAGGAAAGAGTGTTCCGCTTTAAAAAGAAGAATAGTCTATTAATAGATACTTGTTTACAGACATACAGTTAATGACTCTGGGGCTGGCAAGTAAGTTGCAGGACTTTTAATTACACGATGACATCAAGGTGGCGGACTACTCCATCAAAACTGATGGTGCCTCCTGCTGTGTAGGAAGAATATGTAAAACTGTTCAAGGCCACTTTAACTTTACTCTTTGATGGGAGTTTTTACAAGTTGAATTTCAAGATGACTGGCATTAGCGCTCTGGCGCTGGAACAATGCGTGAGGGTAGAAAAAAGAGACTGGTTTCACCTGTTTCCTCTGCCAGCCACTGCCAGTACTCCTGTGGTGGGTCCCGAAGAGGAAATCAGGCGACAGCTAGAGCGTGAAACCGAAAGATAAGAAGATAAAGACAGGAAATACGATGATCAGTTATTATTTATAGTTCATTTAAGTTCAAAACACATGTCTATTTTCTGTATAATAAATCAAGGAATATTTCACTTTGAGGCTTTTTGGACTCATAATCCAAAATGTAAAAAAAACAGGATGTTGTTTTCAGTTCAGATAAGTCCTGAAGCCCGGACTAACGGTGGCACCAACAACCAGACTACGCGCCTGTACATCCTGCCAGATAAAAAAGCTCTTTGATTCGCACTCACAGCTCAAAGATACACACACGCACACATATGCACACATAAGTACACATAAGTACACACTCGAATTCAACTGAAGTCAATGAGAGGCAGTTGCTGCCGTTGCTCAGTAAGACTGAAACACTCACTACATGGTACTACTTTGACTCAGGCTTGCTGGTTTTTAGTCATTGAACTGAAACCACACGTCCTCATAAATACTTCTGAGAATGAACAGCCGAGTCAGTGAACTATATGAGCATAACAACCTCATATTCAGATACTTATTTCAGTGGCACTTGAATGGCTCTTATTGTTGTACTTTTGTAGTTCGACTATGTTGAGGAAATGTTACTTTCTGTATTCTTGTTGTTCTTAGTTTGTACTCTAGGTTGAAATGCTCTTATTGTAAGTCGCTTTGGATAAAAGCGTCTGCTAAATGACAGGTAATGTAACGTAATATTCCAAGCAGGACATTATCTACGACGTGCTGAAACTCTGCACCAGTAATGACATGGAATGAAAACGACAACACAATAAAGTAATTACGACTGTGTAAGAAATGAATATGAACTTACGACATAGGCGCTCATTATAACTGATCAATACCATCCAGGTCAACAAGCTTTTGTCTGGTCGAGTTTTGGTGCTCAGCTGTCGAAGTGTAAAACACATTCATCTGTCCCTCTCGTCTCAGCCTGCTTCTACTTCCCCATTCTAGAGGGAAGCTACTTTTATCAGACTGTACAACCAGTCTCATATATGGCAGCTCAGAAAAATTTCGCCAAAAACGTTGCTCACATTCTCACCTTTATCACTGTTCATACTTCTGTTTGCACATTTGGAGGCAGAGAGGGTGGGAACTCTTCGGTATAAATAGGAATACACATCGGTGTGAGGCTCATCTTATGTATATGTAATGTTACACTAACCAATATACTATAATTAGCAGGTAAGACTTTATAAGACACGCCTCCCACCAACGTGAGTCATTGTTAACACTTTGCTGCTTGTGTGGAAACGTGTCAGCAAGTGGGAAGAGAAAATAAAATAGATGACTAATAGTGAAACATAACAGCAACAGTACAAATGCAAACTTCAGCAAGCCTACAAATCAACATTTCCAGGATCACGATGTATAAAAAGGTATTCTGACAATATCTACTTTGATAATTTTATATGAATTAAAAAAAGAAAACATCTGGAAACTGTTTATTCTCTCACAATGCATCATATTCTACGAGTGAAGAAATGTTGTGAAAACATTTTTTTTAAACATCACTATTTCCAAGAACCAAGGCCAATATCTTTAAATTTGGGCTCCACGATTATGGCCACGGTGATAGTTACGGTTATTTCGATCAATATTGAGAACTTGATTATTCATTGATTTTGGACTTTCCCATCCAAACAACCATAGGTCTGCTTTCACCTCCCTCCATGTTGTGCAGAAGTCCTGCAAATGTAAACATCTGTATAACTATAAGACCTTATATTTATATAGTGCATCTTCTAAAAGCAAAAGAAAATTGTAGCAAAATGTTTTACCAAAAATGAATCTCATCAGAGGACTGCTCTCACTTTCACATTGTGCTACATTCCTGCTGATGAACACATCTTTGTACTAAAATAAGACTTAAAATAAGGCAGCGTGACAGCTCCCCAAATGTGAAGCGTAAACTTCTGCTGCTCTGTGCTGCTGTGAATTTTGAAATGTCCCCACTGTGGGACAAATAAAGGAATATCATATCACATCATATCATAAACGTCTCAGTTGCCCCCTGGTGGCTGGCTGAAGAAGTGAGGAAGAGCTTCTTTTGATTTGCAGTGGAGTTTTTCCTTTAGCAGATCATCTAAATATCCATATTGGACTTTTGGACATTTAATACATATTTATTTAACATACTATCAATTGTGCAGCCCTATCAACCCGTTGAATAACCAAAGATATTTAGTATGAAATAGTAAGATAGCAAATCCTTGAATCTGAACAGCTGAATTGACGATCAACTTTCTTTTCTGTTGTTCGACGAAAAAATAATCATCTAATTGTTTCAGCTCTACTGTTAACCACACATAGTTTGTGAGGAGTAAAATGCATAGCATCCTACAAGAATGAAGTCAAATGAAAATACAGTTACATTACTGTACTGACGTTTTTAAGCATAGTAGTCAAGCTCACAAAGGTTAAGCAGACTATACACAATATATTACAAATCTAGACTAGGAAACCCTGTGTACTAACAAGTAATATGGGCCACTCAGATGAACACCTGGGTCATTAACGTGTGCGGCATGCAGTATGCATTATACATCATTTCTGGAGTTCCTGTTGAATACATGTACCACTGAATAAAAAGTGACACATGTAGGTCAACAGAAAGCATCTGAAAAGGACTTGATGGGGGAATCACTTTGATCATGTGGGTATTTTTTTGATGAGCAACATTAAATTTGAAACACTGACGCAACATTGAGGCAACGCAACCTTGAGATGCAAAGTGCTTATCTCTGGCAATCTGGATCATGCAGCCTGCGTCGCTTTACTACGTAGATGTCGTTATTGATTCAGGCTCTTTTCGGTCACCAATGGATGTTGCATAAATTCCCTGACGTCAGAAACAACAGATTGTCACTTGTGGATTAGAAACACTTGCAAAAATTAAGTTAGCAAAAAAGGGTGAAACTAGAACGGGCCCTTGGTAGGGCGCATACCTTCGCATATCACAAGATTGGGCATTGCATTATGAACATTTCGTCATTAGTTGCATGCCAATTGGATATAAATTGACCGCGCTATAGTAAAAAGACAATTTTGGCTTTTCATGACCTTGGTCTTTGACCCGATCGATCACAAAATCTAATCAAATGGTTCCCGGATAATAATCAATCATCCCACCAAATTTCATGCAATTCGGTTTAATACTTTTTTACTTTTACTGCGAATAACACGCACACACGCACACAAGCATACAAATACGCCGCGATCAAAACATTACCTTCCACATTGAAAATGCGGAAGGTAATGAAAGAAACAGCATCTGTGAGGTCAGAGAGCAGTTTAACACTGATGAGAATTTTCAGTGAGTGGTTTAAATTTAGCAATGTTTTGTAACGATTTGGATTTTTTTTAAAGTCCTCTGCCTCCCTCTGCGTGGCCCTAATGGCTTCTGCTCATCTGCATCAGATCAAAAGGCATTACCTTGTTATTCCCTTCAGGGATTAGGCCAACAAAAACACCATTTGAGAGGAAGTGTGTGTGTATATATGTGTGTGTGTGTGTGTGTGTGTGTGTGTGTGTGTGTGTGTGTGTGTGTGTGTGTGTGTGTGTGTCAGGGGGCAGTTCACAGATAGATCAATAAATAAGTCAGTGAGATGGTCAGTAAACAATGGGGCAACAAGAAAGATGCAAGCCCCTTTTTAATTTGCTCTCTCTCAGCATTTCTCCCCGTTTTAATCTGGAACAGAGTTCAGGTCCGGACAGCGTGTGTGTGCACTGTGGGAAACAGATAGACACTAACTATAGATTAATTTGCATGAAACCAGGCAGAGGAAGGCGTGTGCTTTCTGTTCGGTTGTCGGTTGGCAAAGCACAGCTGTTTGCACTGAAGCAATGTTCCATTGGAACGATTATTCAATACTGTTAATATCCTTTTGCATGAGAGCACAGAGCAATAGGTTAATAATTAAAAATATATCCTCGCAGTTTTAAAGAACCAAAAGCGTGATGGTAAAAAACTAAATCATAGACTGTATTTCAGAAGTAGATGGGGTCACATGGTCGCGGTGGTTTGTGGGCTCCTATTTCAAAGCCTTGAGTTTGGCGGTCTGGGTGTTGCCATTGAGTTTTGTTTTTGGAATCAGAAGTGACACGAGAGGATGGAGCGCAGTGAGAATTCACACGCAGCGAAAGGGTTAAAGTTGTATGACAAAAACATGAACAACAGACAACGGCGTGGTAGCGGCCTGTCAATCACAAGGTAGCAGCGCCCTAAAGCATACCCTGCTTTATAATCTATTAAAACAGATTGTACTAAAAACATAAGGTACTAAATGAACATCATGAGGTATTGAAGATGACTTCAAACTAGTGATCGGGACCATAATGACAATATTTACTGAGGTAGAAAAATCAAGTGTGAAGACTTCTGTACAATCGGACTTCTCGGACCTGAAGATTCACTCCCTGATGGCCATTAGAAATGCAACGTTAACATAATTTCCTTGTGACAAGGATTATTAAATAAAAGCTAAAGTGCAATGCCTTTTGTGTGGTTAGATTTTAAAATACATAAATTTGCAAATGAATAAATAATAAAATAATATTACAATATGATATATGATAAATATGTGTGATATTCAGTGGGATATATTCAAATAGCAATTTAAAAACAACACAAGTAGTTCAAAGTGCACAGAGGTAAAACACAAAAGAAAGAAAAAGGAAACAAAATATACTCAAATAGCCAAGAAGATTCTTTTCTTGGGTGTGCACTTGTTGTTTTCTGTGGTGAGTTGCAGTTGAAAAAAACAAGGTGGAGAGAACAACAAGAGCCAAGTCTCACGTCTTCGTTGTGTAAGTGGAACGCCTGTTATTATCTTGTCAGTACAGTTACAGCAAACCTCATCCTCATCTCATCCCCCCTAAAGGTATCCCATAACCTCTGGCGTGGAAGATGTTGGCATGTAGATCATGTAGATCATATTCTAGTTGAAATCAGACATAATGTCATCAGGGATGCTGAATTCGACCACTTCTTTAAACATGCAGCAGTCTCACCGTGTGCATTGTTTCATTGCCAGCTCCAGGAAGTGGTAGCGACAGATGGCCGGTTCCTCTGGGTAACGTCTGAGGTTGTACCGGATTGGTCTGCTGGAGAAACAGAAATAAAACTCAGATTAAGAAACCGGTCTTTGATACATTATTATCTATTAACTATAGTTGATTGTGCTGGGAGGTAAATGTGTTCCCTTTGAACGGAGCCAGGAGAGCTGTCTAGCTAAACTAAGCTAAGCAAACCGCCTCGTGGCAGTAGCCGTATGTATAACGGACAGATATAAAAGTGGGATCAAACTTTCCCTCTAAATTTCAACAAAAAAGTAACAACAAAAACAAATGTCTATAAATGTGTGTGTGTGTGTCCATAACACTGACATTGGACAGTTACTATGTAATATTCAGCCACTCTGCAAGTGTTAAGTTCAATGTGACCCCATCCCAAAGTGAGCATATATGAATGCCACTCAAACTTATACACGAGTCTCCCCGCGTGCTTCTGACTTCAGTTTCCAGCTGTGGAAACCACTCAGACTCCTCTTCTGTAGGTCTTATGAAGTTCTTTGCCTGAAAAAGTCTCTTTTTTGTGTGATGATCCAGTCAAACTGTGCAAGCATATTAATGAGCCGACTATTTTATTCTACACCGTGACCTTTTTCTCTCCTTTCCTTTGAGAAAAGAAGCTTTCATGCAGCTCTAAAAATCCCTGTACCGTTACGAATTTAAAATAATTTCAGTGAAAGACAAGAAGAAGAACACGGATTCAGGAGGAGTAACAAACACCGGCTGTGTCGGGTCCTTTACTTTGTTGAGGGTGTGTCCGCGGGCCCGGCGAGGGGGTTTCCAGGAACTCTCCTTGGTGATGCTATTGACGTAGTAGCATCTCCCTGTGGGCAGGTCCGAGTACTGCTCCCACAGATCTATGACCTGCAGAGGCTGCTGAGCGGGGGGCGGGCTCGGGGGCTCCGGCTGCGACAGACGTTTCTCTGGCTGGATTTCAGCGTAGAGAGGGGAGTCCTGCCAGGACAGCTGGGCCACATAGGACTCTGTCGGGACCTTGTAGGTAGAAAGAGTAGAGAGGGAAAGGAGAAGGAAAGTCACATTTTTAAATGTCTATATAATTGTTTTAATAGATGGATAGATGATTTCTATTAATCCCAGATTGGGATATTACTGTAAAACAGCTGGCTGCATTACTATTTAGCACAAGCTACTTCAAGACTATTTTTAGCTGCGGATTAATACACATTTGGTGCGCTAGTGATTATTCAGAGCGGCAGAATTGTGAATAACAATAAGAAAGTGTAATATTACTGGCAGTATTTCTTAATGAATGAATGAGTAAATGTATGAAAATGTGTTGTTCTTTCTGTGTATTACCACATGAATGTGCCCATATGGTTCACTGTATGTAGTACCACAACTACCACACAAAGCTGGCAGCAGTGCCGTGTGCAAAAACCATCATGTCAGAGGGAGAAGAGGAGACAGAAATCACAAAGAGAAACACATAAATCCCTCCACCTCTTATATGTAATAACCCATCAGACTTTGGATTAAGACAGAGCTTATAGAAACGCATGCGCTCCCCAGAGAGGACTAAACAGCTACAAGAGAGGACATCTACAAATCCAATGCAATTAATTGAAGAGATATTGCATGAAAGATCATCTTTCCACGAATATAGATGAGACATAATTCACTAACTGATTGACTGGCTAGCTGGCTGATCCCCGTTACATAAGAAGTCAGATAATGACGAAAGGGACAGGGTGTATACGTGTGTGTGTGTGTGTGTGTGTGTGTGTGTGTGTGTGTGTGTGTGTTTGTGTGTGTGTGTGTGTATGTGTTAGTTTACTTCAGGGGGATGCACTGACTCTTGAGCTCAGCTGAAACTTCCTGTCTCACTGGTTCTTACCGTTCACCTCAGTAGTTAAATTAACACAGTATGCCAACAATCACCAATTAAGTTTCCAGAATGCAAGTCAGCAGTTTTTTGACCGATAATCATCTGCAGTTTCTGCACAACAATTAAATGAGCAAGAGGGTCACAGTTGTGTGAAATGTTATGACAAAGTATTTTTTTTTTTTAAATCTATTAAAATACATTGTGTGTGTGTGTGTGTGTGTGTGTGTTTGTTTGTTTGTGTGTTAGACCAGAAAACCGGTCTGAACTGAGTCGACACAGTGAACTGTAATGAAATATTGTGTTTGGTCTAATACCTAACAGGAGTAGTGTACATCTCGTCACAGTCAGGTTCCGCAATCTTCTCAGAAGAGTCGAGGCTATTATAGCAGCATATTAATACCCATTGTTTTGGTCAGAAATGATACTTATTACTCATTGGTACAGTGTTCAGGTGTACACACACCATTGGCCATGTAATTTATTGACAAATCAAGGTTAAAAAAAAGTGCCATAAAAACAACTTTTGAAATATGAACATTAGTCGATTTGATCTCTTCAAATTAAAATGTGATTCTGCCCCCTAGAGGACAAATATTAAATTGAATTGAAATGCATCATCAGTGTAGAAGCGTTTATAAAAGACCTGATAAAAATGAATGTTTTCTGGATGAAAAAAAAGGTGGCTGTGCATGGCGGCCATTATCCTGCTCACTGGTATCAAATAGAGCGAAGAAGCTCCTCAGAGAGAGAGGCCGGTACAGAAACAGACAGGGAAGAAGAGCGAATTAGAAAGATGAAAAAGAGCACTGTCGTGTCTACTGAGATCACAGCTATCCGAAGTCGGAAGTCACCGCTGCACGCACGGTTCAGTGGACGCAAAACTCGGCTGTGGGAGCTTCCCTCGGCTGAGAGACGGATACCCTTCAGGATTTCTCTCAACGCCGACGCCTTGTGTAATCCCCTCTGATGTAATACAGGGAAGCACCGACGTCACCGCAATGCCAACTTGATTGCTGCTCTAGGAAGATTACAGCGGTCAAGTACAGACGCAAATCAAATTCAACCTCTGCTGCTACAGTCGTCTTCTGGGAACAATTATTTTAATCTGTTTTGGAGTTTGGGATCGGAAAAAGCTTCTCCGATTGAATAAATGAAACAAATATCTCAATAAGTATGCTAAGGTCTAAAGGCAAACTTAAACTCCTATAATATATCATTTTATAAAATGTGTTTCTCAAGTTATACTTTGCAAAGTTAAGGCTAAAAACAAACAGCTGGTTTATGACAGTTTGGGTGTTATGATTTGCAAATCCATCAGATTAGGGAATTTGTTTGTGAGAGGAAGTCAAAATGAATCTAATCCCACACTTCCTCAAAAACCAGCTACATGGGATGAATTTGTTTGACCTATTTTCCATAATTTGCATCACTGTATATTTAAGATCAGATCACAGTTGAATATACAGTTGAGACTTTTGTTTTTCCATTTTCCATTTTCCACTCCTTTTCTTCTGGGTATCAGATGAAAATATGAATCTCCTTAATCCTGCAATACCAGGATTCCTGGTGGATTTAAAAATGTAAAAGTTGTTTTCAAATTCAAAAATGTTGTCTTGGTGTTTTGTTGTATAGTGATAAATAGACAGCAAAAATACAGAGAAAAAAGGAGAAATCTTAAATAATATATGTTTTTAAATTAGATTTTTCTTTTGTAATTTGTGTAGAAACGTATAAACTATTAACCAGGAGACCGACAACAGTTGAAAGTACAAGGTACAAAAAAAATGTGCATGTGGAGAGATAGTAGAGATGTTACAGTGTCAGATGTGAACACAGTCAACATATGCAAATTTATAAAACACCTGTCATGACTTCTGGCCATGAATTTGTTTATGGATGAGCATAAAACATCCGAGCCAAATGTTGCATACTGTGTTGATTGCATCATTGCTCTGTGCATTACATGTATTAGAATCTATAACTGTACTGATCATCTAATAATTAGATGATCATCTAATAATTAGATGATCAGTACAGTGAGCAGATCGTTGGTCCAACTTCTGCTGCCAAGTATTTAGCGTAAGGTGTTGACCTCACTGGGACGAAGGTTTACTCAAACATAACTGATGTGAACATGGTATAATAACATCATTTTGGTCAACCACATGTTTGTCAATTAAGAATATTGGTCACTATAATTTATAAGTTTTACTCACCACCTATGTTGTACACATTTGGAAAACATGGTATTCATCTTGAATAACATTGCAAGAGGAAAGAAGCAGCTTTCCAAAAAAAAACATAAAATCAACATAAATCATCTAAAACACCTACTAAAACTAAAAGTAGTACTTGTGTCATAAAGATTAACACAATTAAGAACCAGATGTTTGAGTAACATCTGTTGGAGGTTTGCCAGGCTCGCCTCTTCCTACCTGCAGATGGCTTTTCTTGCCGGAGGCTCCCACCATGTCCCATTGGCTGCACGACTTCCTGGGCATCCTGTGGCTGACGCGGCTGCTCAAGCCGCCGCCCACCTCGTCGTACGGGTTCTCCATCAGGTTTTCAGGCAGGTTGCTGGAGCTCTGGCTCCGAGTGATCATGGGGACCGCCCTGTGGTTTGGTGGTGCTCTGTGTGGTGCAGCCGTGGAAGCTGCAGGGCACCCGGGGACCATGAGGTGGCCTGACTGGGAACTGGCAGAGTTGGGGTCAAAGGTGAAACTCGACAAGAGGGGCAGGGTGGGGAAGCGGCCTCCACCCCTGTTGGTGTTGTTGTCCAGCCCCTGGAAGGCACTGTTGGAGTTGAGGTTTTCCATGGAGCGGAAGATGAGTTTGTTCACTGAGGGAGGAAGGCAAAATACATTCTTATTTGACACAGAGCAATAAGGTAAATAAGGTTCAAAGATTTTTATTTGTGTCTAGACCAACAGTCCAGAAACATTGTAATTGTTTTGCAGGGCTCTCCGAGTCAACAGGAGGTACAAACACACTATAATAATAATAAAATATATAAAAACACACTGTACATAGGGTTGTAGAATATACAGTGTTAGGTACAGTTTAAAAAACAAACAGGCTATCAACATAAAAAAAGGAGAGGGCAGAGGTGAATCAAGCACTAGCCTATTGCTTGGTTAACCTCTGCCCTCTCCTTCTTTATGTTCCTAGCTTGTGAAAAGAAAGAGGGGAAAGGGGAGAGTTACTGTAAATGGGGATAATGCACATTTTGAGAGGCGGGGGAAGGTTATGCGGGGATATTGCACGGATTGGAATATTGCACATTTTCTCAGATATAAATAATTTTCCTTCTTTAATAAAAAAAACAAAAAATATCAACACACAAGATATATTACAGAATTAAACAAAGAAAAAAATATTCACTGATCATGTATTGTCTTTAAATTGAATCCTGTGATGAAAGACTATATAGAGACATCATGGTTACGTCATCTTCATTGCAGATAACAAACACTGACTCTACACATCGTTTGGCACTTAACTTTAATGAGAATGTACTTTTCATTTGAAATTAAATGAACTACATCCAGATAGAAGATCTCGGCCATATCGCCCAGCCTTAAATGAAACACACACACACACGCACACACACACACACACACACACACACACACACACACACACACACACACACACACACACACACACACCAGACGTCTCCTCTGTCGTCCCCTCAAACTCTACCTGGCCGCTGGTCATTATAGGTCGTCTCTTTTGGGCTGGGAGACAGTGACACTCTCGGCAGTGTCCTGTGGTTGGAGTTCAGCGAGGCGGATACGACCAGGTGCTGCGGCGAGGGCACCGGTGCAATGGGCACCTCTGTCACGTACGTAGCAGGAACGTACAGTGGCTTTGTTTTGCTGGCCGCACCGATCCGCCGCACCTGTCAAAGAACAAACAGATTTCCAGATGCTATTTTCTCCCTCATAAATCCACTTAGTTCAACTGAGCATCAACGCACACAGCTGGGGCCTGAGCGCTGTGTAGAAATGTGTTACAGTTCCTGTCACGTCCAATTGATTGCAAAAAGGAAACCCACTACTTCTCTTTTGAAACTCTTCAAACCAGACGTTATGGTCTCAGTGGCTAATGTCACTTTTTTAAAATGGGTTTCTGCAAATTGCTGCATGGATATTCGTCAACTATCGGGTGATTTTGGAAGAAGTAATTATACACACATCAAATTTAGATCTAAGGTTATTGCAACTATTAACTAAATATTCTTTTCAATTTGAATTGAGGTATAAAATGTAATGTTGGAGAGAAGGATGTGTCCATATTAACCCTATTTCAGAGTGAGTGTACTTGATTGACAGGTGTCTCAACCCCCTTTCACACAGCCTGTTCAAGGCGTGACTGTTGTGGCGTTATCATGCTTCCCTGTCCTGTGTGAAGAGTACAGAGGGGACAGATCGGTTCCCCCACTGGGCTGAGGTCGACGTCCGTGTGAAAAGGTGAAGCCGGCCCGGCAGAACGTGTGTGGCGTTTGGACGAGGTTACGAGTTATTTGTGCACCTTGACCATTTACCGTGAGATAAAACAAACAACACAGTTATTAGCTAACCTACAGCAACCAAGAATATTGGAAAATTGGGGAGACAACGAGTTACTCAGTTCACTCAGCATTATTGCGACTGGTACATCACACTAGAGTCGACTATAAGTAAGCAACGCCTGATAAAGCTTATTCCTTGCATAAACTGTCCAAGAATTGCAAATAAAACATTAGTGATGAGTGATCATGTTTCTTTATTCAGATGATCAAAGACAGTGCTGTTTATTTATTGTCAATACAATGCACTACTGCCGTAAGTTCTAAAGTAAATCCGCAACTAAAAATAGTCCCCAACAAATGCACTAAACGAGTGGAGCTGGGGGTCATTTTGTAAAAGTGTATGTTTATGTTTGTGACCATTTTACGTATTTATGTTAGTGAGATCTGAGAGACACACATAGGGTACAGAGGTCAGAAAGTAATGAGATGAATCGCATTCATTGTCTTTGGTCTTTTCATGGGATTTGATGACAATAAAAAAAATTGTAGACTTTTAGGAATACATGTTTTCATTTCAAATTCAAACTGTGAAAACTCACCTCAGAAAACCATCATGCAGAATGCATTATAGATGCTACGTCCATGTTTCTTTTAAATCTTTGATTCCACCAAGACAAACTATAAATGAACCGTTTTCTCACCTGCCACCAGTCACTGTTGGTCTTCTTCAGGAGAATAAACCGCTCTCCCTCCCTGATGCAGACCTGCCGCCCATCGGCGCCGCGGTAGTTGTAGTCATACTGGGCCTCGAGGACCACGGTGCCGCTGGGGACCCCGCACACCCTCATGTTTCTGGGGGGCACCACAGGGGCTGCAGCAGACTGCTGGTGCCCCACCGGACGCCGCCACGTCCCAGACAGCATGGCGCTCCACACAGTCCTGTTCAGCAAGCTGTTCTGGGGGCGTGCTGATGGTTGATACTGGTGATACTGGTCCGTGTAATGCAGGGCAGGTGAGACTGGAGCCAGGCCAGTGCCATGCTCTGAAACTGAGGAAAAGAGAGAAAGAGAGAGAGAGAGAGAGAGAGAGAGAGAGAGAGATTACTGAAGCTGTCAGAGAACAATGAAAGGTGTAACCTGGCTGTGTGCAGGTTCACAGGGAATCCCATTAGTGCTAAAAATGGAAGTTAATCTGGGGAAAACGCCAACATGTTTGATTAGAAAACTATTCTGAATCTAAATTAAAAGTATCTTGTGAATGAAAAAATAAAAACATTCATTGTTTTCAGCTACTCAAAAGTGAGGATTCTATCAGTTTCATAACGATCTAAACCGAATATCTTTGGAGGATGTTGGATTGTTAAGGTAAATGGTAAATGGACTGCACTTGTATCGCGCTTTTCTAGTCTTCCGACCACTCAAAGCACTTTAACACTAACCTGCTTGTCATCATTCATACATTCATACACTGATGACAGGGGGCTACCATGCAAGGGCCCACCTGCCCACCAGGACTAACTAACATTCAAACTGTAGGTACAGCTACAGAAGCGATTTTGGGTTAAATGTCTCACCGAAGGACACACCAACATGGACGATACGGTAACTCTCTGCCGGAAACGTTTGCTCTGATCAATTAATTGAGAATATTGTTTTCAGATTAATCATGAATGAAACTTAATTTTCTGCAGATCGACTAATTGATTAAATAACTGACTGCTATTTCCAATATGTATTGTCAGACATGAGCATATCCCTGCAGATATTTGCACAAAATCCCTTTCTATTGTCCTTTCATTCAGGTGGAACTAACAGACACGTGAGTGAATAACTCATGCGTTTGGAGGATGTTAGGAGCGCAGCATACCCAAAATAGCATCCGTCTCCGTCTCTCCACCTGAGCCTGCATCCCCAAGCTAAACCCTTGCTCCACCCATCCAAGACCCGCTTACATAACAGAACATCGCACTTTCGGCCAACCACATAGCAATACAGCGTCACACAGTGCATGCACCCACCCACCCACCCACCCCCACACACTTGCAAAATAAACACATACAACGCAGACATGGGAGCATCCCATGGCACCTAGTAACAGAACTTCAGTCACAGTCGGGTCTAACTCATCTCAGTCTGGATGAGGAGAGGCGAGGCAGCAAACTAGAAAAAATATCAGAAAATTAATAGAGACATGCCTGTTTATTATTGAAGGATTGAGGTGGATTTTGGCGAGACAAAACAAAAGAAGGAATTCTGAACGGCAGCGATGTGCCAGAATGAGTGAAAATAGAGCATGCGTGACTAAAATAACAGAGACATAGAGGACTGGATGAAGCGGGATGGAGCTGTGAGCTGTGGAGAGGCGATGGCAGAGAGGGCAGGGTTAGCTGGCTGAACCTTGATAATCCCACTGTTATTAAAGCACAGGAATGAATCTGTGAACCCCACGGCTACAGAGGAATTACAGTGAAATCCTTTAGAACCAGCATACAGGCTAAAGCACTGCAGGCCTGTCTGGCCAGCTAACAATGGCACGGTGGAGCATTGAATTAGAATAAATACCATTCTGCATCGGGAATGCGTAAATACGGTCGACTGACATCTGCTGAGGTCTCTATGCTCACATTACACGAGTGAATACAACTGACATAGGTCAGCTGCAAACCCATTCATGGATGAATTTATATCTCAAGGAGGATGTGCTGGATCCAAAACATGAACTAAGACCAGAAACAAACAAAAGAGCTGTACACTGTATCACATCGCACAGATGACATTGTGTAATGTCTCTTCATCATGAATTATCAAATCACCATGACAGAGACAAACACATTCATCACTCTGCATGATTGAGTCAGTATACGCTTAAGTTGGCCCCAACAGAGCAGAGCATGCTTCTGTGGAAAAGGAGCTGAAAACATCAAGATCACTATCAAACCAGCATATATTAAATAATGCATATTAGATACTTAAAGTACTCACTCCATGAGAAAAATATATATTTTTGAGGTATACTAGCCAGGATGTGTATTGAATTGTAGAGCACAAACAACAAGGGAATAAAAAACAAAAAGAGGTTGCCTCAAAATAAATTAACCCCTTAGGACCATGTAAGACATATATCAAATAAGGTAAACAAATACATTTTAAAAAAACAGGCTGGATAATAAATGAGAGAATCAGAAGTTATCTGATCAGGAGTGTATTTATTGCCAGTAATTAATTAAAATAAATGTCTAAAAGTTTTTAGCTGGACCCACAGCCAAGTCTTGTGGTGTGTAGGAAGCCTCTTCTTAATTGTTTTGAAGTGCTTCTGTCACTGTCTTTACTCGCTGTAACACTAAATGCTAAGGGAATACTCAACCCACAAAATAACCTTTTGTATATTAAACTTGATGTGTTCTTGCATGCCCCCACAGTGATCAGAGAATCAGCAAATAGAGAAATGTCTTCATATTGTGAAGTCAATATTGTTTAAATCTTCGTTCAGGTAAAAATAAAACAAATACTTTTTTAATAATTCAAAGTAACATGGGGTGAGTAACTAATGTACAACTGTTCATTTTGTGGGTGAAGTATTCCTCTCTATGTTTGTAATACTGTGCGCTTACGGGCATATTATACCCATCTTTCCACAAGTTGATATGGTTCCTTGGGTCTTAATGTAATGTTTGTAACATATTTTGGTCAAAATACCACAAGAATCATTTCAAACAGCACCCTTTGTACCTGTCAGAAACACCCCCCCACAGATTGACCTGTTTTGAGTGGGCGAGGTGCTCCGTGTTGCCAGATTGGAAATGGTGAAGTATCGTACCAAAGGCTCAAAATGGTTGTATTATTTGGAGGATAATTATTGTGTATCTGGCAACCCTGAGATTTGTTGACCAATGACTGTTCTCTATACCGTCAGAGCTCGCGTCAGTTGTTTTTTTTGTTGAGTTTGTGTGTTGAGAGACATGCCAGATACCCAAATTAACATATAGAATCACTTAAATAAGTGGAATTTTCATAATATGTCCCCTTTAAGTCATCCATGTGTATTTCTCCTGTCTGTGGGAAATAGAGGATGCTTGTGATTCAAGACACATTTTAAAGTGTAATCTGATATAAAATAAATGCCACTGCGATCTTGTTCTAGGAAAATTACAATAAAGTGCTGAATTATCTTTCTATTGAGGAACTGTTGGTGCTCAATATCACTCTTTTAAGAACTTCAGGAGGGACAGAGGTAAAAGTCAAAGGTACAAAAGAAAGCAAGAAAACAGGAAGCTAAACACACGCATCACGGTTCAACCGCAGTTTGGGTCATTTCCTCTCTACCTTTGTTCTTCTGACATAAAACATCTCAGGCAGTTTAGTTCCAGCTTGTAGCCGATGGGGTTAAACACAGCGAGCGATGCTGACGTTCTCTGTTGCAGCATCTGACGACTGTGCATCTTTTTGAGGAGCATTACTCACTACCAAGCTGAGCCTTGAAACAGAGAGTAAATAGGTTTGGCTTACCATTGCTGTGGGGCTTCAGTCATGTATAATGTACTATAATGTACTATTTACATCATGCCCTGGGTTTTAAAGACAGGAAGAATCATACAACCGGTCTACAATATTTCATGAGTACACCTGTCTCTCTTCACTGCTCAAAACAGTCAATCAATGATGCTTTATCTCACTTTATCTAAACAAATATTTGTTGAGCTAGGACTAAAGTTAGACACAGTTGTCGGGTATCCTCAATTAATCAGCACAGGTACAAATGTTCAACACACACACAGGAGGTTTTATTATATCGTGTGCAAATGAGGCTGTCACAGCGCAGTTAAAGTCCCTTGTGTTATTCAAAGTTTAGGCACTCCCAAAAAAAAGGTCCCAAAGCTCCCATCTGACCTGAGACAAAATACAAATGCTGACATTATTTTACTACTAAAAGCAAAAACAAAAGCCACAGTGAAAATGAGAAGAAGATTAAAGAATAAATTGTAATGTTGACGAATTAGGATCAGCAAAGGGGAAATTAGGCCAGACTGTGTTTCCATGTGCAGGTCAGATGGCAGTGGACACAGCCAAACATACACAGAGGCCCATATGGTGTCAGAAACAGACTCAGGCACACCGCCATGCCTGTTGAGAGGGAACGATTGTTTTTGCCAGGGGACACAGGACTTATGTTGTTGTGTCAAGTACAAACATGAAATGACGGAGGAGAAAACATGGAGAGCAGGGAAAATAAAACATAGGAATGGGAAACTATGAGAGCAAAAACTTAGAGAGATTCATGTTATCTGTCTGTCGGATTGTGCTCAAGTTCTTTCACTCCAACTCAGACTGCGTGTGCATGCAAGTCAGACTGAGCTGAAGAAATGGAGAGTATACCATTTGTGCATGCATGTGAGAGAGACTGAGAGAGAGACATAGAGAGAGCAACTCACCATGGTCCTGAAGGGACAGAGTTTCTAGTCAACAAGGTCACCAGCTCATTCTGCAGTCAAATCCATGCATGCAACCCCATCGGCGAAACTTTAAAACAAATACAAAACCATTGGAAATGTATTCAAATGTATTTAATCCGCTGCCATCCAGCACAATATGAAGAGTCGTTGCTGCCGGGCCTGACAAAGAATAGAAAGCAAACACAGAGGGGTGATGGGAACGGTGGGGCAGAACACCACAACAATCAAGAAAAGCAAGCAGCTTCTTCCTGCAGAAAACACACACACACACACACACACACAAACACAGTTAATCCAATGCAACTAAATTATCCTGCCTCCACTCATTGAACCCCTGCTAACCTACCTTCCCCCATTTAGCCATCATTTGGCCTGAGCGATAAAAACAGGAAGTGACAGAGAGACAGAGAGTCAGCTGGCTGATACTCTTTCATGCGGATACACCACGTTTGAACTTGGGGAATAGCAACATAACAGAAAGGGAAACAAAGTCAACGAGATCTTGTGTGCTGACCAAACAAAAGTAACCAGCCGCCCAGTTTATTGATTGGACTATCGATCCCTGCACAGCGCTGGCTGTTCAACAGTGCCACTCATCAGAGATCCACCACACAGTTAGCGCATCCACCAAATAGACATTAGGTTCACCAACTTTACTTTTAAGTTTCAATATAAAGAGTTCCACATCCCAGATATAATTTACACTACACACACACATACACACACTTTGCATTTTGCACACTGTCTATATTTTATTTAATCTTACACTGCTGTATTTGCATATATGTTGTGTGTATATATATATATATATATATATATATATATACATATATATTTTATTTTATTTTGTGTTTTATATTTCACTTTTTATACTTTATGCACAGTCACTGTTTCTTTCTTATATTTATATTTTATTCTCGTGTGTTTAGTTTATTGTTTATTGGTGCTACTGTGTCGACAAATTTTCCCTTGGGGATTAATAAAGTATCTATCTAATAATCTATCTATATAATCACAAATACAACAAATGTGATGTTATACAACTAACATTTTATATGTTCAGTCAAACCAAGCATCGTAAAAGTCCACTAGATTAAATACTTTAGGGAGGATTATAGGCCCTCCTGGTATTTTTGCATATTTTAGTCAACTGTTTTCCAAAGCATACGTTCATTTTTAGATTTACTTCCCAACTTCCATGCAGTCATGGTGTTCAGCTTTCCACAATGGTAAGAAAACCCACCTGAAGTTGGTTAAAATATTAAAGATACCTTTCAGACATGTTTTTGTATATGACGATACTCTGGTTTTGAACAATAACTTGGTTATAACACAGAAATACTTTGATTACCAAACATATCTTGAAATTCGGAATGTATGAATATGCAAATGTTCATTTTAAACGCTGAACCAAACATTGTCAGTGTTTATTTTGGATTTCAAGTTTACACATTAAACAAACCAAATCATGCTGGTCTATGTGCACATGAGAAACTGACCCACTTCATGTGAAAACAGCATACACAATACAACCTTCAGCACAGTGAAGGTCAAACATCCAAGTGAAGCAAAAGACATTTCTTTGAGGGAGGACTCATAGTAGCATTATCTGACAAAGTTACGATGCTCCCCTGCAGCTCCCTGCTCAGCAATATCATAACTTCTGCAAATAGCTCATGCCTCGAATCACTGAATGACAAGTTTAGCGCCAGCAGAGACTGTTTAAGATGGCGAGGCCGATCAAACTTCACCACACAGCAGGGCGGGAGAGGAAGGGAGGGTGTCGGACGTGAAAAGTTTGGTGTCATCTCATATCCATATTCATTCCATACGTTTGAAGTGGAAAGAAGGCAGCTTTAATAATCATGGCTACATGGTCTTCAAAGAGAGATGAGACATGAGGAAGAGGAGCATAGAGTGAATGAGGAACTTCAAAGGGCATGCTTTCCCACATCCGTATATACGCACACACACACACACACACACACACACGCACGTACGTAGACTGTACTGTATCTACATATGAATGTCTATAACCAAAGGGTTCGCAGGAAAATGAGAGAAGAGAAGATGCTCCACATGATACACACTGTTCAGTAACTTTAATCACCACAACAATAAGTGCACCACTTAAAGCTAACAGGACTGCTGATTTAATATGCGTGTCAGCCGAACAGCTGCTGCTAATTCTTTACAGTGTCATGATGACGAGAAATGCTTCATGGTCACCTTTGTTTAAAAACAATCACCCGAGGGTTTTCCCCATTGAAGCCAGGTAAGGCTGTGTGAGGTGAAGCCGTGCATCCACAGCATTATGGGTAAAACCAGTTGTAACACAGCAGTATATCTTGAATTTGTATGTAAAATCATTGAAAAATTGCACTATGAGATATACGACTAAACCACACCTGAAACAGATTACATTATCGAAATGTAATGAAAACTTTGGGAATACTTAGAAATTCTAAATCAACAACTTTAATGTAAACGCTGTTGCACCAAAATCCAGAGTCACATTCTTTGAAACAGCCCAAACTAACCTCTTTGTCTCAGAAGCCTTTACAGTGTTTACAACGCACCACACACTCTATTATATATTTTTAAAAAGAATAAAGAAAAGTGTTCCTGATTATTAATTCAAACTAATGTAAACATTTAGTCTGACATCAGTTTGAAACACTTCTATTAAAGACAGCCATGGAAAGCCGTTCCCTTCGTCTATGGAGGTACAGTTATAGCTACCAGAGCTGATGTCTCTCTCTCCATATGAGACGCAAGCCTCAAGCCAAAACACTCTTTCATCCTCCCAAAGCCATGCATTATTGATGATAAGACCAGAGAGACACTGAAATACATACAGCTTTTCACAGTGTAACAGCTAGCTGCCTGTGTGAGCGTGTGTATGAATACATGCATTTGTATGCACGTGTGTGTGTGTGTGTGCGTGTGTGTGTGCGTGTGTGTGTGTGTGTGTGACTAAACAGGTGGGCTGGATTCCTTCAGTGATTAGCTATGTAAATTGTCAGAGAGCCAATCAAGAAGCAGATGATGACAGTAGAGCAGTCATTGGCTCACACCCTCTACTATCATCACGACAACAACCTCTGTGACCAACTACCATCTCCGGCGTCTCCAGCCTGCGTGCTTTTTGTTTCTTGTTGCACATAACAACATTTCATATGTGTGATGCCATCATTTCAAGCCTTTGCTGACGCAACCGTTGTGTTTACAATGAACCCTGTGGCCTGCATCGACACGGCGTGCACTCAGAGAGTTCACTGGTATGATATTCAAGTTCTCATTCCTCTCCATTTGAACATGAACAGCAACCAGACAGACCGGCGTTTGCCAGTTAGGCAACATACAGCGCAGGATTGCTCAGGGGGCATTTTAAACTCTGGAAAGAATTAATTAAAGCATTACATTTTTTATTATTTTATGGAGAAAAAAATTAAAAGTGAAAAAAATTAAAAGTGAAAAATATGCTGCTAGTATACTTCTAGTTAAATAATAATATGCTCATTTCAGAAATAAGCTTGAGAAAAATGCTTCTTATTTTTAAATGCAGCTTTTCTTTTGTATAAGAGGAAATACAGCATAAAATATCTCACCTAATTTTGATAAAGAATTCTACAATAAATCTACTTACTGCTTTCCAAGACGATTGAAACATGAATTAAGAGATTCACTGATTAACAAACTTTGATTACATTTTTCTTCTTCTGTCAAATACCAAATCATTTCAGCATTAATAGGAATGATTCATTATTTGAAGATGATGACCTTCATGGCTACACAACATAATTTAATGAATTAATATAAGACCAATGTTGCCATGATATAGATTTTGCAGTGCATTAATTTATGTCTGCAGTAGTCAAAGAGAATAAGAAGTGTTACACATAATTATTATGTGATATAAACCCGAATAAACAATAATGTTGTATAATGTTTTATTTGCAATTAAGGTTATGTCTGACCAGCATGGTGCACGTTGTTGATAATAGTAATGTATGTAAGTCTCAATTAATGGTAAACAAACTATTCCTCTTTCACCATTTAACCCACAATGTTCTTTAATTAAACAGCAGAAATTGTCACACAGAAGTCAAGAAGGATCTTTTGCAGGATAACAAAATAAAGCTTCACTCTCTGACTGGGCTGCAGAGTTGTTTCTGAGCCTGTGGGAATGTGCGGTACATTGATGTTTCTAATGAAGAGCGCTGAGCTCCATTGATCCACCGGGGATGAGAGTGAGCTGTCAAACGCTATCAGGCAAGTCAAAGACCCACTTTCAGCTGTGTGCAGCAGAAGAGAGCACGGTGCTGTTGAGGGACAAGGCAGCTAAACCTCCCAAGGCAAACACCAGAGGCACACTCGCAGACACAACCTTGACGCTTCCACAGGGTTAAAGAAGTTATTTGTTAATTAAAGGTGCATTAAACATATAACAACAAGGGGTTAGTATGTGGGAGTCATTGGAGGAGTGTTTACCCCTGGTGCCTTTAGGTGCCTTCAAGTATTTTATCTAATTATTTTTCTGAGAACAATTTTCCTTCAATTTTATTTTTTTCTTAAAGATAGGATTGTTAATTTTGAGAAAATACCTAGAAAATGCTAGATATTTTTTTAAATCTAACCGAAAAACTAGATTTTTATTGAAAAGCATGCAGGCAGAAGTGAAGCCACCGGGGACGTGTCTTAAAATGAGCATTCATCTTCTCTGGCATCTTTTTCTCCAGTTACAAAAAGTCCAACTGTGTGAAGGTCAATGGTAGAATTCTTCTCACTTGATTTATCTCAGTTAATATGGTGTCAATCGCTAGTTTTAACTCTTCGATACAGAATATTTTATAAATGATGGTCCCGTTAAATAGACCCTAAAGATGAATATGCTCTGGGCGGATTTACTGTGATTGACAGTTTGCTGCCTCTACCAGAGTATGACATCTCTACGTCACTCCTCCATTTAAAATGTGTTAACTTGTTGAAAACTCCGATGAGGATCATTGAGTGCACGGGTAGAATGTGAGGTAGACCGGCAGGTAGACGATCACTCATTCCACTTTAGCCAAAGTAACTCGCTGGATACGCTTATTACAGTCATGCAAGGTACTGGATTTCTCAGAAGTTTTGATAATTGATTGCTGTTTGGATATAGTGAAAATTTAAATAAAAATATCAAAATTGGATATGAAGATTACCAACCTGACCTTTAAATTAACTTAAACAAAAAATATTCACCACAGTCTTAGAGAGCCAAAACTAGCGACTTCAAATGTCTTCTTTAAGACCAAAAGTCCAAAAACCAAAGATATTCAGTTTGATGATGAAGAAAAGCTGCTAATTCTCTCATTTAGGAAGCTATAACAAGAGATTATGTATAATTTGTTTCAATGCTTCTGCTAGAAAAATGCGTGAAATGATAATTGATGATAACAATTTTTTTCGCAGATTACCAAATCATATAATTGAGAAATTATTTCAGTCCTGACAGAGTGAGTGCTGTTTTAGTCTAACAATAGTATTTATCATTGTCTCATTTTCTGGGGTGATGATTATACCTTTGCATGGTGCTAATTAATAAAAGCACCAATCATTGCATGGTTACAACAAAATAAAAACTGGATTAAACTGAATTAAAACAGAGCACAGATGTGAGAGTAGGAGGAGCTACTACACAATACCGTAGTTGTGACATGGTAAGCTGCTTTCCTATACAGTAAATAGGAGACCAGGTTCAAGCACTGCAGAGCTGTTGTATTAAACTGCATCAGATTCAGCGAGTAAATAAACTGGCAGTGAACACACTGATATTTGAGATATGGTATACGCTTTAAACAACCGGATCCCCCCTCGGTATTGAAACACTTTGGGTCATGAATTGTTTTTTGTGAAAAAGGAATAGGGCCACGAGTTAGAGAGGTTGAAAAATTGTAGACAGATCAGGTGTCATTGACAGAAAGTATACAATGACATTCATCATAACTACAGTATACTGGGAAAATAAACCACATTAAAAACAAAAAATAAGCGATGAAGAGAAGGTGTTTTTGTCATAAAAATCCAATTTAATAAGGTACAATTTGCTTGGATTTTCATCAAGATGTAATATTTTGGCCTTTAAAGAACAAAATAGATCTTAAAATTAGCTGGGAGAACAACATTTGAGCTTCATTTTCCTACTATTAGGAAGGGCTGTGTCTTATAATGAGCCTGTAATGCTCCAAAGTAGTATGTTTTCATTTAACAAGAAATTCAAGATGCATTGTCGAAAAATAAGTCAATACATCTCACTGAACTGTTATTTTTAGATGATTATGTCTTAATTAAATGTTATATGGGATATCTTGACGAGTAATTAGACATATATACTACGTAAGATGTTGCATCTTTTCAATCTACCTTTACATCACTACTAAAAACAAAAAAATCAATCTGTCAGATCCAATGTTTAAGTTTATTTTCAGTCAAAAAACTGCACACGTTATGGCTGTCACTTGGTCTGTGCTCAGATCTCACACCAGATAAATCAGTCTTCCTCAAATGCCCCACAGCAGCAGAATAATCTCAGTAGCAGCACACCACCATGTAAAACGCTCCAGTCTCTAAATCTCTCTGTGACGCTGCATCCACAGCAGCAGTGTGTGAAGCACACTAGCAATTACAGTAAGCGTGTAACTCCCCTGCTAATACTGCACATGGTACAGGGCACTTTTAATCAGCAAAAGTTGCAACTAGAGAATAATCTTCCAAGCCAGTGTCGACACAGGCGAAAAGGGGAGCAAATCTCCTGCTTTGCATGGATTTAAGAAAGATTATGAAACAGTGAAAATGCAATGCGTCAAACTGTTTCCATCTCACCCTGTGGTTAACCAGTCCATACACTTCCTGAGAAGCATGGCAGGGCGGAAATACACTAACAGTACCATGCAAACATGTCTGTATGGCAAGAGGTCTGTCATATCTAAAGTGCTGAGATTAGCGAATTCTTATCATTGTGACATTTAATGACTGGGAAATGGAGATGACCACAAATGAGGTCATGGAATCAGCACCATTGCAGTGATGAAATATGTGAGAATACATCATCCTCTGAAGGAGTATGTATACAACAATCAAAAGAAAGAATGTAGTGCATGTGGGCGTGTGTTTATGTATGTATACACATTACACAACCATTCAACACATTTTAGACTCTCTCTCTCTCTCTCTCTCTCTATATATATATATATATTTATATATATATATATATATAGGTGTTATATATGTCTTGAGGTGTTTTAAGTGCATGCTGGGTCTCAGTTGAGTATAAGCGGTTGTGACAGTCAAGGCAACGTGTGGTTTGATAAGTTGTTTTGGAAAAAGTTGCCTTTACTAATATATTTGAAGCATTAATCTAGAATATTTTTGCACAAACTTTGCAGTAGATTGAGTAGATTTTCATAACGTAATCATATTGCAATTGTATCCACTGAAGCTTTACAATAAATCAGTTCAGCACATGATGTTTTTTTTTTATTTTAAATAAAGCATAAACAACTTCCATACATGTCCAGAATGGTTATTCATGCGTTGTGATCATCGTAATCAAGCTGACAAGAGTTACTTGTGAATGGCTGAGTAGTTTGAGGGAGTTTTTTTGTATGTGGTCAGATGTGGCACGTGATAAAATACTGTGAATTAACCTGAAACGTACTTATATGTATATATATATATATATATATATATATATATATATATATATATATATATATATATATATATATATATATATATATATATATATATATATATATATATATATATATGCATATATATGCATCACATTTCAGTGTGCTATTTATTTAATGAATAATCTACTTTACAACCAACCTATATTTTATACAGTTGTCCTAACAGTATAATAAAATACCGATGGTGAGTGGACAACAGGAGAACTTTATCTGGCAGACAACATGTCCACCAGCGATGTGATATTTCGCAGCAGAAAACAAATTATCTGACCAAATAATTCAGCAGAAATCTCATCTATTCATATCGGGGACACAGCATCACTCACCTTGCAGCGACGTGATGACAGCTCAGTTGAATGTTTTGAAATAAACTACAGAGAGAGCAGGAATTGCGCCTTTTCCCGAGGGAGGAATACAACCATTGATAACTTCACATCTTTTAGATAAACGGGAGCTCAGACAAGAACTCCGCCGTGTACTTTTGCAAATTAACAGTCATACATTTGCACTAAGTTTCCCGGTGCAGCGCATGATGATACATCCTCCTGGCGCTTTAAGCCGATAAATAATAGCGTTCGCTGTGTGGGTTTGGTGGTTTAAGATTGGCTACAAGCGCGCGATAACATTTGACACAGAACCAATCAGATCGCAGGAAGCGCTGTGGGGCGCTTACTTAATTGTAGAGCGTCGCCCGGTTTTAACGCACAACGCAGGAGACACATCCCGCCCGGCGGTGCAACCGGGGTGGTAACAAAAACAAGCAGATCTCGTAAAAGACGAAGCTACGATCTGCGAAATGGTTTATGGGAGGTGTAGTGCATTTGACAGACAGCTGCCTTTTCCATGAACGACACGGACATCGCTCAAAAACTACATATTCGCCATTTGTAAAAGGGCCAACCGTTCTTGCATCAGCGTGTGGACCACGTTCACCCGCAAACTTACAACCAGCTGCTTCTTGTCTCGTTTTAAAGTAAAATAAATATTGCCGCCGTAAAGCCAGTATCAAGTCCAAGTATCCGACGGCCAGATGAAGCTCTTCGTCAGTGAAGGCAACCCGCACTGCCTCAAGGTGTTAGCTGCTCTAGAAGTGACCGGAGTTGATTGTGACGTCCAGTATGTCAACCACGAAGGTAAGAAAGCATGGTTAGCTAAACATTAGACCTACTTTTATTATTATTGATGACCAATAACGTATTATAACGTATCATTGTAAGGGGGTTGGGGGGCTGTCAAATGTGAGCTGAGTTTGTGAATCTGGAAGAGAACGCATACGTGAGTTATTTTATTAGTAGTTCTGATCAAGTGCTAACTGTCAATATCTGAGAAGCAGCGAGAACTCCTCGTGCACTCCACTGCTTTGTTTGTTTTGTTAAAGTGCTGTTTCTTTTCTTTCGTGTAGCTTTTGTTTCGTAGTACAGTCAAACAGCTGTTGACATCCTACCTGTCCAGTAAACAACAGCATTCCTTTTCATGGCTGGAACAGTCCCGGGTTTACCTGAATTGTTTATTTCACTGTTAACTTCCAGTTGTGTGTCAGACACAATCAAATATCTTCTTCTTTTTTTACCTAACGTTAGTACACGAATAGTGTGAATATCTCTGAATGAGCATTGTTGCATTCAGGTTATTACACTGACACATCTGGGTAATTACACATTGATTCATTATATTCCTTTCAATCAATTCCAGTTATTACAAAAAGGGACATTTGCCACATTTTATGTGGATGTCGAATCAATGCTGATGCTAAATTGAGTCCACTGAAGGAGAAAAGGGGGTTGTTATATTGCTGTTAAATTGTGCTTGTGTCTAAGTACTGTTTTCCCCTTTGAGATGTGCCAACCACGGCTATACGTTTAGCATTAGGCTCTGCCTCTATGTACCAGGATTACGTTTGTGCCAGGGGTGATTTCTCTCCCTCTGATGAATATAATAAACTCACAAAATGTGACCTAAACAGAAAAATAAAACCACACACATCCTAAATCCAATTATCTTCTCTTCCACCAAATATAGACACACTTATTGCTTCTTTAACTTGTTAACTAACTGTATTTAAACTCAACAAACAAACACAAACTGGCCAAACACAATAATCTGTTAGTCTTTCCACTGTTTCAAACAATCATAAATTCTGGTTTGGTCGAAATACATCTTTAATTCACGGAGTAAAAACAGAAGATACGTCTATTCTCTCCACGCCGTAATCCCACGCTGTTTGTCTGCAGCAGTGGCTCGTTGGCGACTCACCGCTTCTTCAAAGGCAGACCATTAAAGTGTAAACATACAGTGACAAAAGGCCCACCTAAATAAAGTGTTCTTCTTTCCAATAGTCAGTTTGCTGATCCTGTGCCTCCATCCCTATGCCACCTCATATAATGTAGAGACACTGATTAGCTGATACCCTGCAGCTGAGGCCAATTAGGCCCTCACAGCTGATCCTAACGACACCCATCCTCCACATAGCCAAACCGTGGCAATACAACTTTCTGATCCGTCACGTAATGCCATTGGGCCCAACAAGTATTTCCCCCATAGACCCACATTACGAAGAACTGTAAATATGTTGTAAATACACTTTGCTAATAAAATTAGGTCCTAAAAGCTGTAAACCTGTAAAGTAATTATTACCTAAATGTAGGCTGCTGGAGTGAAAAGTACAATATAAGAAGTGGAAGTATAAAGGTGTATAGAATAGTAATACTCAAGTACAATTACCTTAAAGTTCCACTTAAATACAGTGTTTGAAATGATGCTAATGTACTTTCCAGCAATGGTCAAACCCAATACCTAGCATGTTTAAAAAGTTGTACCACTTAAACTCTATATGTAAACACAAGTTTGCAATGCTGAAACGGTTTCTTTAATTAGTCTATCAGTCTTGTTGGAAAAAATATATTTTGGCTGAAGCTATTTCTCACTGGAGACGCATTGTCTTGTGGAACATCATGAAGATGCTGCTGTGTAAAGGAATATAGTTATAATTAAACAGTAATACATCTCCGCTTTGTGCTTATGCTGCGAGAGATGAGGGAGCTGGATCACAGAGATGGATAACCAAGACCATCTGGCATGCAGCCTCAGTTTATGAATGAAGGGGGGTGTACTCATAAACACATTATGTAAACCATATTAGGTTTGGAAGTACATTGTTTTATATAAGTTACTATTTATTTAGTTAAAAATATGTGGAACAAGAAAGTAGTGGGTTGTTTGAACTGAGATAATCTCAGATGATCTGTATTTTCTTATTTATCAAATGATTAATTGCATATTTATGTCTGCTGTATTGCATTTTAGAGTCACCTAATCATATCAAATGGTGTTGTTGAAGTGAAGGCACCAGTAAAAACAACACCTCATGTGAAGATAAATTACAGATTAGGAAGATGAAAGCCATGACCCTCTAATTGACCATTGTGTTCTTCATAGGTTATTCTAATAATTAGTAAAGTATAGCGGCTGAGAATTTGACCTCAAATTATCCTTTAACCATTTGGGAAATCTTGTGTTATTAGTTAGCCTTGAAGATGTAGCATTGGATTTTAAATATAATATAAGGAACTAATGAAGTGTTGACATAAATTAGCCTCTCTCTCTCTCTCTCTCTCTCTCAAGACACCCATTAGAAAGGTGGTTTGCAGAGCACTGTTGAAGAATCTAGTCCAACTCATCTAGAAACAGGCTTATCCGCATAATTACATAACAATAATTGCATAACAATCTTTTCTGCCGTTGTGCGTATACTGAGTGAACATTGTGATTTATGTTTTACTTCCAGAGAGAGTGGTGCCCTTCCTTAGCCGTCCAGCCTTGCCAGCCCTGCTCCTGCCCGGTGGTCTGCACCTTTTCAGCCCTAATGCCATCTGCCGGTCAGTAGACTATGGACCTTCATATAGGAATGTCAATGCCAAGTTGGCATGAATGTGGAAGCTGCTAATGATTGCCTCTATATAATGTTTCAGATATGCAACATCCTAAATGTTCACTTGGAAAAATAGCTTTTCACTTATCTCAATTGGTATCTAGTCATGTAGAGAGCTCAGGCTGTAATTGCTAAGGCTGAGCAGGTTGTCTTTAATCGCCAGCTCCTCCGGTCCATGTCGATGTGACATGTAGTGTAAAGCGTGGTCAGAGGACTAGAAAGGCGCTAAACGAGTCCATTTACCATTTATACCAGTCATACATATCCATGTTCATATGTAATTGAATAGGATGAATGTGACAGATCTGTCAGCGTATTAATTTCAAAATATGGCTATTATACTTTAAATGGAGGCCTGGAAGAAAATATGTGAAATGTTAAATGAATTTGACTGAATGATTTCATGGCAATAACATTTTGAGTCACACTGTAATTAAGTCCTAAATGTGAAGATGTCATTACGGTTGTTTGTTTGGTACATAAAAGAGTTTTTTTTTTAATTTTTAAACCAAACGAGTTGAAACTGATTGATGGGACTTCCTTCAGTTTTCCATTTTGAAACTCCGTAGATACCTGTTTGAAGTAAGTGGACAAGACGCCAGTGAGCTTTGCAATCAGTGGCTCGAATGGGAGGCCACAGATCTTCAGGTAAGCTCTTCATAAAACCTTTCATTTTGCCTCATAATCAGTTATATAAAATATTCCACTCATGTCAGTTCATGCATTTGTACATCGTCTTCAGCAGAATCCTCTTACTGTTCCTCAATGTCTTGCCAACGGGCACAGAAATCCACACAGCTAAATGATTAAAGCTCACGCTTTCAAAAGAACAATGCACTGTCTATCAGCATGCTCTGTAGGCTTTAAGAAGACAAATTGTTTAACCTCAGTCATGCTTCTCTGGCTTACAGCTTGATCCAATGTCACTCAATCAATTCCCTCTTTTTGTGTCTTTTTTATTTGTGCAGCCTCCACTGCTCCAGTGCCTTCACATGGCAGTGCTGCAGGGGAAAGGATCCGAGGTGTCCACGGTCCTCCAAGGACCGCTAGACTACATGGAGCAGAGCTTGAGCAAGGGGAACACGCCATATTTAACTGGGGTACAGCACCAACATCTATGTTTAGCTAGTGCACGGACAATATTTCAGTGCCAATTTAGTTAGCCATGTAGACTAGGCATACTCAGTCAAAGAAGGCTGTTTCAGGCTATATATTATTAAGTAAAAAATGCATAATTTCTCTGTGGAAGCTCAGCGGAGCTAAACTGAGCATCTCCTCTGTGCCACATCAGGCTCCTCCGGCAACATTTATTTGTATTCCTTTCTTTTTTTCCAGCTGCTGATGCTGAGCTAGTGATGTATTTTTAAAGTTAAAAGACTCATCTGGGGAGGAGCCCCCTCATGTAGCAGATGTGCCTGTGTGTGGGCGTGGGGATCAGCTCTCTGTGGCATTTGAAGCCCCTGTGGCAACTAGTCATCTGCGTCTGTCATATATATATTTCATGTGTACAGAAACATGTCATGTTAAATCTCTTGGTGATTGGCATGGCTCAAAGGAACCCTGTGCAAAGCTAAAAGAACACTGGTATGCACACACACCGAGGCCGTTGCAGCAGAGCACACACTTCATATTTAGTGAGATTCAAGCACATAAAACAATCTCGCTGGAAATAGCGGTTAGTTTTTGATGTGATGTCGGCAAAGGACACATGGCGTGTTCAGGAGTTGTGTGTGTTCATTTCTAACAGAAATAATGTTGTGTTTCAGGAATCTATTTCAGTGGCCGATGTTGTTTTGTGGGCTGCGCTCTACCCACTTTTATCTGACCCTTCACTAGCATTGGGTAAGTACTAATACACCTTACAATTCTCTGTAATTGGCCATCCATAAATTGTCCAACCATGAAGCAAAAAATTATTTACACTTCAATTGTGCTTCTATTCTTATTTAAAATTGTTCTTTTCTGCTTTCCTTCATTATCTTCATTAATTAAATTTTTCTTAATTTGAATTTTGTGATCTCTGTGTTTTAACGCCCCTTACTGCTTCCTTTCAATTTCCCTTTTTTTTTTTGTTCCCCACACCCCCACCCCCCACCCCAACCATTTCCCTGCCTTTTTTCCATCTTCCAGGCGAGCGCAGGTCTGTGACGGCGTGGTTCGACCGCGGGGTTGTCATGCACAGTTGCCAGTCTGCTGCTCAGAAAGTGCTGCAGGGGAAAGGCCTTCAGGGCATGAAGATCTTCATGCAGAGGCAGCCTGCACCTCCGAGCAGGCAGTGCAGAGACAGGCAGCCATGCAACAGCAACCCTGCTGAGGTATCAGATCATTGGGATCACGATCTGACTTAAAGCATTCTTACTGAACACACATTTAAGATGCTTCAGGGACTAACTACACGTGTGCGTTCGCCTCAGGAAACATGTACGCTCTGTGAGCTTTCCAAGAATACGTCTTGCCTTATTTTCCTCGAGATTTATAGATGCGCGAACAAACATCACCGTGCAAAACACATGTCCTGTCACACGTATGCTTTCCCACATTCGAAGTCTTAACCTCACCGTAGATTGTAGGAAACATTTATTGCATTCAAGGGGTTGCGAGGCTCGTTTTCACTTACACTAACCATTGCTCTCCTGTAAAGCAGATGCAACTTCTGTCTTAGATTTAACCTGGCTGCATGAAAGCATGTAGAGGTTACATCACTTTTTCTTTAACCTCTGTTCTCTCTCTTGTGTGGGCATGGGAGGATTTTAACAGGTGTAAATTAAATGTTAGCAGCAGCACTCACGGCTCCCTGTCAGGAAATGGCGTGGTGTGTGTATTGGGTTTGCTTAATGCTTTGGGTTTGAGGTCAAAAGATCAAGTTGGAGTTGGTGATATAATTCTGAAACATTGTCGGTTCTTGAAAAGGATGACCTCTGTTAGAAAGGACACATCTCCATTCTGTAGGATTCTAGGGACGGTCATCAATAGGGTCGTGAGCTTGAGCAACTCTCTTCAAAACCATAACAGATGTTGAAAAATACTGAACACGATACTAACACTTAGGATATAATGCAGTGCTTCTTATTTGTTGCCTGTTAACGTCGTGTTTATATTGGAGCTAATGTTGACGTCAAGTTCAGTCTTTGTGAGACATTCTAAACATTTCAAATGATTTATATCTGATGGAAATTTCTCAAAGTACAATTTAGAGGGTTTAAAAATAGAATTCTAATCATGAAAAGTTAATAAATCTGCCAGATTAAACCAGAAATATCTATTCGGGGAGATTAATACACTTACAATCTGGTCTTTTTTTTAATTCCCAGCCGATGATTCTGTGTCTAAATGTTTTTTAGGGTGAGGAAAGTGAGCGTGTGGTGTCCGTAGAGGAGATGGAGGCAGCTGCTCTAACCTGGAGCAAAGGTTTGACCGCCGGTCCATTGGCTACAGACAGACAGCACCCCATGTAAGTCATAACGCCTTCCCATGCGAGACACTAAGCAGAGGCTCTTATTCAGGGGTCAGAGAGTGTGTATGGTGGAGTTTAACAGTTTAGGATGATATTTGATGTTGTGGTCATCACATCACCGAAGACCCACAAACTAAAATATTACCTCGCAACGTCATATCGCTGAATCCAGCAATTCTTCCAAACTCCTGAAAAGAACATTTGTTACGAGCTGAAGAGTCGAGTGAATTGGGCTGGAACATGTGGAGATAGGACCCTGAGGCTGTAGACACAACTCTTAAAGAGTTACAAGATGGGAATATTGAGGTGAGACATGTTTTCATGCTCTGGGAAATTTTGAGATTTGGAGCTCTTTTGCTTCTATAAAATGTCTTCTTTCAAACTGGTGGAAAGTAAATCATTTGGGGAAATTTCACAGCAAAATCTATGAGTTGCATTGTTTTACACTATTCTTCTGTATTGTCTTCATGTGAAAAATGTATAGAAATGTATGTATTCTAGAAATACGTTTTTATGTAGTGCTTACCAACCACATTACGGTTACTTTCCTATACACATTAAAGCTTTATTCATATATCATTCATAGCTGGATTATTGGAACATTTTATTCTTAAATCTTTTTGAAAATGTGAAAAAAAATTATAGTTTCTCATCATATTTTCTGGTTTATGGAGTGATACAAAGAGATATACAAAATCCCCCTTTCTCTTCTGGAAATGTATGCAAATTACCACATATATTAAATAAGATGATGTGTTATTTGCATATTAAAACATTTAAAAAAAAGATTATCCTAACCTAAGTAATCAACTGGGGTTTCATTTTTGATTGGGGTATCTATTAGTTGAAATGTGTGCTCCACCTCTAGTGTGTCCACTAAAACCCCATATCTGTGTTTCCCATCAGTTTGCCAGAGGAGGGCAAGCGAAACCTCCTCGTGACCAGTGCCTTGCCGTACGTCAACAACGTCCCCCACCTGGGCAACATCATTGGCTGCGTCCTCAGCGCCGATGCCTTCTGCAGGTATAACGCTTGTGACTCCTTTTATTTTGTCTACATCCTATAGGTACTGCTATTCATGAACAAAATATCAATGTCTTTTACCAAAAATCTTGTGCATTTATGATGTACAGGCTGTCCGGCATATGCAAACCTGTAATCAGGGTTCGTACGGTCATGGAAAACCTGGAAAAGTCATGGAATTTTAAAATGGTCATTTCCAGGCCTGGAAAAGTCATGGAAAAAACTAAAATCATGAAAGTTTTGGAAAAGTCATGGAAATTTGTTATAATCACGTTCATTGATGCCGAGTTTGAAATAATTAATGTTTTTTTTAAAGAAAGACGCACAAAATATAAGCCGGCGTACGCTCTCAATACGCAACATTTTCTAAATGTTTCATGCTTATAACCGAGATTTCAGTTTGGTCATGGAAATTTGGTTTAAAGTCATGGAAAAGTCATGGAAATCAATTGTTCAAAATGTATAAGAACCCTGTTTAATGTACTTAAAGGCCTTCTCAGTAATACAATGAAAAGGTCTTTTATTCGTCCCTTCTAACTGGTCATTCATTCTCCACGTATCCTGCTTTCTTCCTCACTTGGCATCACGTATTCACTCTAACTCCCCATCGTCATCGCTCTTTTTTCATTCTTTCTACATTCCTTTAATCTTTCGTGCATCTTTCTGCCATCCCTGTTATATCTCCCTGTACTGACTCACATGTGTCCGTCTTCTCCTCAAAGGTATGGCCGTCTGCGAGGCTGGAACATCCTGTATGTCTGTGGCACAGACGAGTATGGCACCGCTACGGAGAACAAGGCCAGAGAGGAGGGTCTGACCCCGCAGCAGATCTGCGACAAGTACCACGCCATTCACTCGAACATCTACAAGTGGTTCCAGATCGACTTTGACTTTTTTGGCAGAACCACAACCGAAAAGCAGACTGAGTAAGTGGAAGCAGGGGAAGAGAAAAGAGGGATTGGGGTTTTAATAATGTATCTAATCCATGGTCATGTGAAAAATGTAAAGACGGGGCATTTCCTTCATCACACAACAAAGCTAAAGATAAAGATAAAGCTGAACAGGGTTCTCCAATAATAATCCAGATCTCTCTCGGTGACCTGGGTCTTCTTTTGGGTGGCTTGTGGTTCTCATCAGCTTGGCTTTGGTGTAAAAGGGCAAACACGTTTCCATTGGAATACTATACAGTTACGTAACATAAGAGCACTATAATCTTACAGTAGATACTGGTGTGGTTGTCTAGCCCTCTCAAGCATACATTCTACTCTCCTTAATCTCAGAGATTATTCACCCTGATTATAGAATGTGGGTCATTGCTTATATTTCTGACATTTACCAAACAAAAGAATAAAAGCCAACAAGCTTGAGACACATTATCAATGTGTCTACAACTACAGTTATCACCCTCTGCTGAGTACACGTTAATAACAAAAAGGTGTGTGTGTGTGTGTGTGTGTGTGTGTGTGTGTGTGTGTGTGTGTGTGTGTGTGTGTGTGTGTGTGTGTGTGTGTGTGTGTGTGTGTGTGTGTGTGTGTGTGTGTGTGTGTGTGTGTGTGTGTGTGTGTGTGTGTGTGTGTGTGTGTGTGTGTGTGTGGTGGGATTCAGTCACGTGAGGCTTTCTTTCATTATTAGATTGTATGCGTTTTTAAGAAACTGTTACTATTACTTTTTCAGAGTCGATACAGGACCAAATACATTGTACAGTTCATAGTTTGGGACGTTTAGTAGTAAATATTGATGCGGTAACTCAAGTCTAGAGGGAAAATTAATCGTTTCAAAGTTATGGATTGTAGCTCTATGGAATTATTGAAACAATGGAGTTGCAGTGGCTTCTTGTCAGAGTGTGTATGGATCAGGTGTCAGATTATGTTTGGGTTGTCTGGGTCTTAAAGACAACAAAGTATATTTCACCATCTTATTTGAAATAAGATGGTGAAAGATGTTTTTTATTATTTATTTATATTCATTCTTCAGTGAAGAGGAGACTTTAATCTGTAAGCTTGCACATAGCAAGGATTACATGGATAACAATGTGTGTTGTTTTGTGGGCTTTTCTTTTATAAGTAAAACATGAAAGGCATCAAACAGCATGCACCACAATCTTTTTCTTTGAGTCTTGAATCATGAAAGGTACTTTAGATGCTGGGTTTTATATTTGCAAATCCAAAACTAAAGGTTGCCATAAGCTTTAGTAACATTTTACTTCATGTTTAATTTGAACAAACTATTAGCACATACTTTTTATCGACCTATTATTTATATTATTATTTCTATGGCTACATGTTTTGCTATATTGATCAAGAACAATGTACATACTTTTCTAGCCAATTTGAGTTGGGAAAACAAAAATGGTTTTGGGTTTTACTGACAAGTTAGTTCCCACATAAAATGTGTCCGTATGTCGTCCTTGCATCCCGGGCACAACCCTCTAACCATTTTTGTCCTCTCTTATCCTTTTCAGGATTGCCCAAAATATTTTCTGGAGAATCCACAAGCATGGTTTTCTCCTGGAAGACACGGTGGAGCAACTGCGCTGTGAAAGCTGCAAGCGCTTCCTCGCCGACCGCTTCGTCGAGGGCATCTGCCCCAACTGCAGCTACCCAGAAGCTCGTGGTGACCAGTGTGACAAGTGCGGGCGGCTCATCAATGCTGTGGAGCTGAGGGTGAGTTAGAAGGAGCGTGTGGACGATAAAAGGCGAGAGCAAGAGCATGATGAATCCGCGTTGGCAAGTTGATATCACATTTCTGTTCGCTCGGTACTAACGGCTGTCCCTTTCAGGAACCCCAGTGTAAAGTCTGCAGGCAGACTCCAGTTGTACAGTCCTCCAAACATCTTTTCTTGGACCTGCCAAAGGTATGCTCTTCATACTGCATAACTAATAACGTGGGTAGCTCATTCTTTAGACATGGCTTTTTTTGCCCACAGAGTTTTTAGTCTGTTTAAAAAGTACAACCATTAAGTGTATACAGGGTTCGTACGGTCATGGAAAACCTGGAAAATTCATGGAATTTTAAAATGGTCATTTCCAGGCCTGGAAAAGTCATGGAAAAAACATAAATCAGGAAAGTTTTGGAAAAGTCATGGAAATTTGTTATATCACGTGTTCATTTACACCGAGTTTGAAATAATTAATGTGTTTTTTGAAGAAAGATGCTAAAAATATAAGCCGGCGTACTCTCAAAATGTTCTAAATATTTCATATTTTTACCGAAATTTCAGTTTGGTCATGGAAATTTGATTTAAAGTCATGGAAATCCATCGGTCAAAATGTGTAAGAACCCTGTGTATAGTACATTTCATATTCAGACACCTTGTTATCCCTCCTGTCATTTTATTACGTAAACGTCTTTACTCTTTTCTTGAGCCGTGTTTTGGCGTAATGATGTTCATTGTCGCTCATGCTCTCGCGCAGCTAGAGGCTCAGTTGGAGCAGTGGCTGGACAAGACAACCAGCACCGGAGACTGGACCGCAAATGCCAAACAGATCACTCGCTCCTGGCTGCGAGATGGACTCAAACCTCGCTGCATCACCAGGGACCTGAAGTGGGGAACGCCAGTACCGCATCCTGACTTTAAAGACAAGGTTTGCTATGGTCACCCGGAGTAAAATCTATTTGTTATTGATAGGTGATTCTAGAGTAGAAAAGATGCACTCTCCAATTAGTTTTTTATTGAAGCATAATAAAGCCCAACCACTCGGCTTAATTACCTGCTGAGAAGAAAATTAATGCAAACACTTAATTCAGGTTCCTAATTAAACATTGAAAATGACGATGCACTAGCTATTTACAAATGTTCAGTTGCTGATGCTACTGCAGTGCTCTCTAATGGCACACTGGGAGATGCTGTGGGTCTAAATATGTAACACTGGCGCTTCTTTTACTTCTAAATGTCTCCAAAGACAAATGCATATGGGAATTTTACTCAAGTCATCATGTGCATCTTTAGGATTTTCCATTCCTCCTTTCAAATGATCCAGAATCAATGTATTTAAGACAACGTCTCTGGTGCTTCCGCAGGTGTTCTACGTGTGGTTTGACGCTCCCATTGGTTATCTGTCCATTACCGCCAACTACACCGACCAATGGGAGAAGTGGTGGAAGAATCCTAATCAGGTATTCAGCTCTACCCTGGCTCCTCCCCCCAAACACACACACACACACACACACACACACATGTCAGGAGTTATTAGCCGAGCAGAGTACTGATGCACAAGGTTGGCACAGATTGCGTCCTCTTTGCAACACACAGTGGGTCTGATTGCTTTTTTCATTGCTCCATCTGGTCTTTTGCACTCATGTTAAGAACACTGTGTAATTGCTGGTCCCATATAACCCTAATGTGAAACAGATGAAGACATACCCTCTTTGATTATAAATAACATGCACAGTCAGTTTTGTAATCACCGCTACAATACACACGCAGTATAATGTGATGGAGACTATTTTAAGTCTAAAGCCTCAACATGAATAGTCTTCCATAGGTGTAGTAGGTTTCTGTAGGGCATGATGCTTTACTTAGAAAGGGGAAACTAGTGTGTGTGTGTGTGTGTGTGTGTGTGTGTGTGTGTGTGTGTGTGTGTGTGTGTGTGTGTGTGTGTGTGTGTGTGTGTGTGTGTGTGTGTGTGTGTGTGTGTGTGTGTGTGTGTGTGTGTGTGTAAGTGTAACATCCCTAATGTTTATTAACAAGTGTGTTCATTTACATGTGGACTCACAGTAAGAGCCACCATATCCTCCTCACTCTCTGACTCAGTGTGTGTGTATGCGAGCGCATGTGCATGCGTGAGCGTGTGTGTGCGACATGACAGGGGAGGAGAAAAAGAGAGATGGGGGTTGGGGAGAGCTGATAAGTCCTCTTTGAACTGGATGATCTCATGATGATCTAATATGATGTCATCCTCACAGTGCAGTGTTCTGTCTCTGTCACTAGGTGGAGCTGTACAACTTCATGGCCAAAGACAATGTGCCTTTCCACAGTGTGGTGTTTCCATGCTCTCTACTGGGAGCGCAGGACAACTACACTCTGGTCAACCACCTCATTGCCACTGGTAAGCACCCTTCACACCAGTTGATTTGTTATTAATGTGTTATTTGACTAATTTGTGGAGTAATTTCTGCTTTAACTTCCCCACAGAGTATCTGAATTACGAGGATACCAAGTTCTCCAAGAGCCGTGGTGTGGGTGTGTTTGGAGACATGGCCAAGGACACGGGCATCCCTGCAGATGTGTGGCGGTTCTACCTCCTCTATGTGCGTCCAGAGGGACAGGACTCGGCCTTCTCCTGGGCCGACATGGCTCTGAAGAACAACTCTGAGCTGCTCAACAACTTGGGAAACTTCATCAACAGGTTGAAGATGGTCATATGTTTTATAATGAATTCCTTCATTCCATATGTGATTAGCGAATAGTAGATTTTAGACTTGGGTCAGAATTCAATTGATGCCCCGAAGAAGGTAAAATGCACCAATCTCCTCATGCTACTTGTTCCCAAGTGGCTCAAATTAAGTTAATTTGTGGTTTCACTCAAAAAAGTAAATATGCATCAAAACTGTCATCCAGTCCAATTAACAACCACGTTTTCAGATTGTTTTACTCAATGAAAATAAAGTCTGTTAGAGCAGTAACTATTACAAGTGACTCACCCTAGTTTTCTCAATTTGTTTGGGATGGTGTAATTTAGCCCCAATTACATCGCCTCAGATGATTTTTTTTAAACATCAGGGTTAAATCCCACATCAAAGATTTTTCTCAGCATCATTTTTTTTTCAAAGTACCTTGATCTTCAAAATTGGTCTCGGGCAGCGACGGTGATGCCTAATTGGTTCCAAAATATCTTGTAGATTGCATCCGGCCTAAGGTGTTGGAGGTATAAAAAAAGTATTCTGCTTCAGAAAATAATTTCTGTCCCTGCCTGGATCCAGTTACTCAATCTCTACATCATTAGTGACAGTGTGTCCATCTTGAGCCCGCTTCTTCAAATTCATAAATGTTTCTGTTGTTTGGTTGAAACGTTTACTGTGCACTTTGTCATATGACTTTATAGATTACGATGTCTCAGTTATTGTAACAGTAAGAATGTTGCTCTTTATTATCCCAAGAGGAGAAATCTCACGGCTTCAGTTTGTCTTCATGAATTAGTTTCACTAATTAGAAACTCAAACAAATGTGTCATGCGGGTCACTAAAGGTTCATGCTCACGCATCAAAATTGCAATTCATTGTAAATTTGACAGTAGTCTGGCAGACCTTCCTCAGACGCTGAGAGATGTGTAAAATATAGAACAGTCCGTTGCATCAGACGTGACAAAAACGTTCTCGCTACCAACCTCTTCCTCATGTACACATAAAAGTCCTTTTTAAAAATCACTGTCTCCAGACACGGCTACTACGTAGAGGCGATGAAGGAGCGGTGGCGAGGCTCAATGCAGCACAGGGTTGTGTTGGTTTACACTAGCAGAGCATTGTGTATCTGGCAATACTATTTATTATAATTTATAAACAATTAACAAGTCAAGCCACGTGGCCTTCTCCTATTTTGCTCTCGCTGACTTTCTCACTCCTTTCCCATATTTTTCCCTGACCCCCATTCCTTTTTATCTGTCTTGTTAAAACCTCCTTCTCCCTCTCGCCTCCAGAGGTGGCATGTTTGTCACAAAGTTCTTTGAGGGCATTGTGCCTGTGATGGAGCTACAGACGGAAGATAAGACGCTGCTGGCTCTGGTGGGCTGGGAGCTGCAGCAGTACATCCAGCTGTTGGACAAAGTCAAGTAAGGCTCATGGACTTGTTCCCTGTCAATGAGGTTGATGTCGGGATATCAATTTATTTAATCTGGCTTTTAAGAAGTAAAACTCTGCCTGCCTTTAATTTTACGAATTCAGGCATTAAAAATGATACAAGTTTTAAAATGTATATGTAAAGTGACGGTGAAACATGCTGCTAGATAACCTCCATATTTGGACTTGCGGAGATTCTGAATAATAAGTTGACCGTCAGTGTCACATTATCATCAATTTTCTTCCAGAATCCGCGACGCTCTGAGACACATCCTCAACATCTCTCGCCATGGCAACCAGTACATTCAGGTCAATGAACCCTGGAAGAAGATTAAGGGAGGAGACACAGAGAGGTGAGAAGGCCTCGACCAACACAATCTGTATAGCTGTAGAGTCACACGAGGGAGACGGACCTGTGGATGTAAATTCTCGTTTTCTATTAAAACGGAGATGAACCGCTCACCTTTTTGAAAAAGGATTCCTTCATGCACAATCATGTATTTGTAATGAAGAGGAGTAGATGGAGATGTCATTTCAGTCCATTGTTTAAGAAAAATATTTATATTCATGATGTGTCCGACTGACTGAGCTCCGCCTCTCCTCTTCAGGCAGCGTGCGGGCACGGTCACCGGGGTGTCCGTGAATATCGCCTGCTTGCTGTCAGTGATGCTGCTGCCCTACATGCCCGCTGTCAGCCAGACCATCCGGGATCAACTCAATGCCCCTCCATCGTGCGTCAATACCATGTTGCAAGGCACTGGCACCTTTGTGTGTTGCCTGGGTGCCGGCCACCGCATCGGCACTGTGAGTATGACCTGAAGAAGGTATACACACACTCACACACACACACACACACACACAGTTCATACATTCATACCTGCGGACCCTCCTGTATGTTGACGCTGGGTGATACAATGAGGATGCAAGTTAACTAATATTTTAGTACTCTAGAGGACATTGTAGTCGTGTGAACACACACACACACACGCACGTAGGAATAATAGCCTAAATGTGTTTTTAGGGCTCAGCCAGTTTCTCTCGGGCCACTTGTCCCTTCAGGCCTAGTTTTGGTGACCGCTGTCTGCAGCAGCCTGCCAACGCCGCGTTAGATCTCCAAGGCTCTCGTGATTTGTGACGGGGCTCCGGAGATGAGGACAGCCGACGACACGGTTCTAATGGCACACTAACACAATGCGCACACAAGTTCTCTGACAGATCACGCAACGCTGCATTGAGGAGTTGTGATCATGATCCAAACTCTGCAAATGTCTCAGACATCGTTATCTTCTTACTTAGTTGCATAATCCTCTTTGTTCCAGGCGAGCACAAAGAGTCTCGAGGTAAAACTTTCCAGCAACACCTGCCTTCGGCTGGAACGACAATTGCACTTCTTCTTTTTTTAAATTGTACATATATCCTTTTGAATTTCTCTCATTTCGTTCCCCCTGCCGACCTTTTCCATTCCCAGGTCAGTCCGTTGTTTCAGAAATTGGAGGTGGACCAGATTGAGGCTTTGAAGAAGAGATTTGGCGGACAGCAGGTATTTGATGTTTATGATCTCTAATGGGCTGTGCATGAGTTCATCCAGGTCGTTCATAGGTTGACTATTTATGAATGATGAAATGAGAAAGAATTGATAATTTGCGGCCTTTCAGGGGCTTTTATCAGACTGTCGCCCCGCATATGAATTTCTACATTGAAGTATCTGTCTTTTGAAACATGATGCAGCGCAAACCCACTTTAAACGTTTAAACGATGTATTACGCATCCATCACATAGATACAAATAATCCCTCTCCAAAACCTCTTCCCAACCGTCTGCCTCTAGCCTGAAGATGAACCATCTAAAAAAAAGGTATCGAGTGGTATTTGTTTGAAGAGTCACTCCTCTCTGGTTCTGCCGTGTTAATATTGATTAGCTCACGCCTTTACTAACACGTCCTCGTTTTTAGAATATTACCCTCCGTGTGTCCAGCGTGATTCACTGTCCATTCACACTTCATGACTCAAAAAATCATATCTACATTTTGAGTGAAGAGTGCTGTTGTCTGAAATGATGCAAGAGATCTCTAGAAATAATAACCGTCAAAATGCCACAAATTCTAAAACATTTTGTTCTAAATTCTTTGTGTTCTCAGACGACAGCTCAGAGCGCCGGCAGCACCCAGCCGGCCGCTGCGCCAGCCGCCGCAGCCGTTGCCGTTGCCGTTGCCGTGGCGTCGGTGAACGGAGTGGACCCAGAAAGAGCCAAGCAGCTCACACAGGCTGTGACTGAGCAGGTGAGTTAGTGGAGCCGCCGCTCGTAAACACAATTCTTCCATTTTTTTTTATTTTTATCAATCCGTCATTCGAACAGAACACTAGACGAAAATGTGTTTAAATGTAATTGTTTTGTCTTTTATAATAATCTTCATAACGGGAATAAAACGGAGAGCGTCTTCCGTAAAGGAACACACGCAAAAAAACGATCTTCGTGAAAAACCAAATCACGAGCAACAAACCGCTGGCCGCTGAAATAAATAGTGGCTAATTTATAAAAGCTTCATCTAATCAGTATTTTTATTTGTATAATTATCTAGTACGGTTTAAGTTTTTTATCAATTGGTCGAAATAGTATTGGCTTTTCATGATCTTTGAAATTGTGCGTTTACTCGCAACTATAAATACAATTACATTTTTGGGGATTAATTGTTTAAATTCCCATCATTTCCAAATCAAGAAAAAGGCGTATAATTACTAACTGACAAGTTGACGCCTTACTCAACTGCTTTTTATTTTTAAGAAAACTGCCAACCTCTTTCTATAAAAGCTGAAGGTCAAATGAAAGGTGTGATGAATCGTTTAACCCTGACATGTTGTCTGCCACAGGGAGAAAAGGTGAGAGCACTCAAAGCCCAGAAGGCGGAGAAGGCTGCCATCACAGCCGAGGTGGCCAAACTGTTGGACTTGAAGAAACAGCTGGCTGCGGCTGAGGGGAAAAGCCCTGAGCCCGCACCTCAGAAAGGCAAGAAGAAGTGAGGCAGGAATGAAGGGCAAGTGAAATCGAAGAGGTTAGTGAGAGGAAGGGAAGAGTAGACTGGTTTTGAGGTATTGTGGCGAATGGGAACAAGATGTACACTAAAAGAGGGATGAGGGTATTACCTAAAGGCAAAGCCGTGACAGGATCTAAGACAATGTGGTGTTGGCACTGAGGACTAATGAAATGCTGGATGGGCCGACGGGGAACCGAAAACACACAAAGAGACTCCAATGAATACAGCTACAGAATGGAGGGATTTTTCCAAATCCCTACACCAGAAGAAACTGATTTTATACTCTCCCTGTGATAGTCAGCATACGGTATCAGTGTCGGAAGATGCGTTGTACATTTAAAGTTTTTCTTCTTCTTTTATCCATGGATTTTTTTTATTTTTTGCCCCCACTTGCTACAAATACCTTTTTTGGATCCAGAAAATAAATAAATTACATTCACCTGAAAATTGTTGTTTTTTTTCCCCGTTCTCAATTAGCGCTCGTTTACACAAAAAGAAAATCAGTCATACACTCACACAAATAAACATTACATGACACGAGAAATTGCACATTATTTTTCTTTTATTGCAAATTGGGGATTACAATGAAGGATAAAATAATTGCTGTTTTAAATTACATGTATTTGATGCCATCAATGATAAAAAGCCATGCATATTACTCTAAGATTACCAATTTTTTTCTACAGGTAGAAAATAAGTGGATATGTTGGCGTTTTACAGTAAAAGCCATTACAGTACAGTTGTGTATATAATACAGCGTTATATAAAAATAGTAAATGGTGATCCTCCTAAAAATTCCCATATTGATAGAAAAAGGTCAGCTTATCAAGTATAGCCGGGTCCCATTTACGTAATCTAAATACACACACAACACACACACGGGTTATAAAAAAGTAAGAAAGATTAAGAATTTGCTTCCAAATGACAAAATCATTCTCTCATACTCACAGCACTGGGCACTTTCAGACTTTTCCTGAGCTCCTTAACTCTTTACAAATTGGGGCAAATGATCTCTGCTAGCCAAATTGCAGCCCTTAACATAGGAGTTACAATTATTGCAAAATGGTGGGAATGGATGACGGTGAAATGCTCTCAATTAAGTTGTTTCTGTCCAACATACAAATCAGCAAACGCTCGTAACCGTTATCTCTGCCATCCTATATGATGTCAGACATTCTTAAAAATGACAAACATTCATCAAAACCACCGTATCATTTGCATTTAGAGCCGTCTGTTCTTCCTTTTCCTTAATACATGCTGTGTCTGTTTTATTTTGCCGCATTGCTGTTGCGGCCCTTTCTCTCTGTTCCTTTTCTTGTCTCGTCTTTTTCATCACTTTCCTATTCCTTTCCATTTTGAGCTCTTGTGATCAAAAATCCACTTGCTTATAAAATATATATCTTTGGTTTCCATCCTTTCCTGTCAGAGGCATTTCATAACCACCATATTACACCATTCCCCACCACTGCTTATTCCAATTCATTAGGACCTGTCATCTTTTATTCCCAGCTTTCACTTTCTCCTCATTTCCTGGTGTTCACTAGTCTCTCTATCAGGGCTCTCCGCGTCCTCTGTACCTCCTCTCCCAGCCTGTCGATCTCTGATTTCAAGTGCTCGTTCTGCTCCGTCAGCTCCTGCACCTTCCTCTCGTTGTCCTGCTCTCTTTCTTTGCGACTCTTTTTGGCCGCTGATAAGGATGAAGATGTGTGCTGCGTGGAGGAGGCGAAACTGGACAAGGCACTGTTGTTCCTCTCGCTGGTGGTCCTCTTGCGTTTTCCCGGGGAGGAGGACGGGTAGACGGAGGGGGACGAGACGGGTGAGGAGGGAGAAGAACAAGTTTGGGATGGTGACTGGGAGGCTGAGGAGGAGCAGGATGCAGAATCTGGGACACAGGGCAGTTCCTCCTCGCTGGCTGAGGGAGACGCGGGACGGACATTATTAGCTTGGTGGTGTTGATGGTGGTAATAATAGCCTCCGCTGATCACCGCTCCACTCGGATCCACCATTCCCACTCCTCCTTCACTCAGCAACTCGAAAAACTCTGGAGGCAGCAGATCACTGCCGCCTCCCGTCGAGCCATCGGCCCTTCTCCTGCTCTCAGCCTCCGTCCGCCGCTCCTCTGCAACAGCTGGACTCAAGCAGGAGGAAGAAGAGGAGGAGGAGGATGAGGAGGTCTGATGCAGAGGCTGGGTGTTGTGGATCTCTTCTTTGGTCCTCTGGACCCCCTCGCCCCACGTCTGGCCTCCGTCCGTCAGCCACGTCAGAGAACAACTCTCCAGAACATCCAGAAACTCCGGCTCTTTCTACAAAACACAAAACGGAAAACGTCAACACCTTCCGAAACAAGTCAAGTATCACCGGATTAAGTTGATTTCACATCACATGGTATACGACTGATGGCTAAACAACCCCCCCCACACACACACACACACACACGCACACACACACAAAAATAATGTAATATTAACCAAAATACGTTGAACGACAAACACTCACACTCATCATGGGTGTGATATCCATTTCATTCTTCGAGCTACTGACCTCGGTGCATGTGGGGGCACGTGCCAGTTTTGCCCCTCCCGTGTCGGAGCCGAGAATATCCTGCAGGTCCTCATACCACGCCTCCAACTCTGCACCACACAGCGGCCCCACGCCAGGGGGGTATGGCGGGGGTAGGTGTAGCCACTCGGCAGTCATCTCGCCAGTCAGTCGCAACACACAGGTACTCGGCCACACGGTTCACACTGGACCTGGGGGGGGGGGGGGGCAGACACGCCTTGTTTGTTTATTTGTTTGTAGTACTGTTCTGCAACTTGTTAGTAGGTATGCAGTTTAAAGGATGGTGTTGTATCATTACTGACTTATTCAAGAAGACTATATCTTTATAATTATTTACACCATAAAGAAAGACTAGATTAAAGTACAGGATAATGTGTTAACGACTTAGTTGTGACATTGAGTGAGGAAACGACTACTTCCTTACTTATGTTAGAAAGAATGTTGATGAGAATGTGTTGTATTAAAATATACACATTGCTTAAGTCTCAATCTTAACTTAAACAACAGGCAGCACTCCGAATGTCAAATGTGAGAGCTTACCTTTGAGAAAGTCTCTGTTAATCAAGTCTGCCAATTTGTTGGAGATAGCTTGTCCCAACAATTCTGTAGAGGGAAAAAGTATTTGATAGGTTAGTTTTTTATATGACATTTTTTTCCTCTTCTGATGGCTGATATTTTAGACACAAAGTGATGATTTGAACAAATACAGAGCATTTAAGGCACAACATGTGCCTCAAATGTAACATTAATGGTAGATTTGGAAAATTGCGAAACATGTAAATAATGATTTAAAGAATAAATTATCAATGTTAAAATCATCAACAATGGTGGATGACATCAAATGCATGTCTCTTAATTCTTGTAAACAAAGACCAATGTTCTCTATTGCGCCCCCTGCTTTCTGCGGTACTCCAAACACACTGGGGTCGATAAACAAGTGGTTAAAAACGACAAGGAGATCTCTACTGATCCCTCCAGGTCTCAGTCACGTCGACTGCGCTTCTTTTCTTTAATAGTATTATTACTTGAAGATGTCCAGAAGAAAAAATACTGAACAAAAGCCTCATAAATCCAACGTTTAATGTAGACAGTGTGGAACTAAATCGTAGAATTTAAATAAAGAATTGTATTTATTTTATTCTTTTAATTGGAAAATAGAGGGGAATTTAAATATAATTCTAACCGTGATTTATATTAATACATTGCACGTGATACATAATAAAATGTATCATCTCAAGTTGTCAAATGTTAAACTTCCTGTGTTATAGCGCAAGCATTGATCACTTTTGTTAGGTAAATCGTAATAATTATTTTCTGACGCGATTCTTTTTAAATTATAAATCGAAATATTTTCTTCGTGAGTTTAGTTTCATGTCCACTGTCCGCCAAGACAATTACGTCATGGAAATGTGTGTCCAGCAGGAGGAATGGGCGAAACAAAAGGAAACATACAGAGAAGAAATTAGTTTGTTGGGAGATAAAAGACAACCAACACAACATGTGTTCATTCATTAGGAATTAATTACTATAAAACGTGTTGGTTAAAAGTGGAGAAAACACGTATAACGTTAGCTGTCAAATAAAAGCCGTTCCGCTTCGAGTGAACCGCCCCCATGACCGCCAGACGTCACGCGGAGGAACGTTATTTTATTTTTAATCAGATTATATTAGACTTTAAATTATAAAATAGCACGAATAAGATGTTGTGGCTTCAATGTATTTAAAACGTGTGTCACACTAAATAACCCAAATGTTCTTAAAAAAAACTTGGTGGCTCAAAGTCCGCCTGAGCTTTGACAAGTTGTCAGACAGAAGCAGGCGACACAGAAAACCACTCCGTGGGAAACGTGATAGATGAAGACGCCTGTTGTTCTATAAAAAGACACTTGTATAGGTGCTAAAAGCATGCCGTGTTGTAGTTTTGTTTCCCCTCTTCAGTAACATTACATCAGACCACTTCAAGTTCAGTAACGTGAGCCGTTACTCCCGGAAAGACTGACAAAACACCGACTTGTCAAAACTACCGGGGTAAAAAAAAATCTCCACTTACCCTTTTTTTTTTATTCGCTCGCCTTCTCGACTGTCTTGAACTCGAATGTGGATATTTAAGTAAAAATTGTTGATAGCTCATGTTAACCATTGTTCAGTCTTCAGGGCTGAATGTGATTTTTCGGAAACTCCCGGTGGTGCTTATATCAAGAGAGCGGCCAACCGAACTATGCATGGGAAGGGAGTTTCGCCACAGCCTAGCGTGGATGTGGGTGACTGACGTTTCAGCGGTCCAATCAGAAAGGCGGAATTAAGATCTTTTCCTTAACGACATCCAATAGGGTGATCCTAAACATAGCGCCGAGGCGGGGTCTAGTGTCGTTTTCGCTGCTCGTTTTCTATCATGCCCGTGCAGCCTGTATAGTTTGTACGAGCAGCAATTGTGATGCAGTCATAAGACGGCCAGGACGAATTTGGGGCGTATGGGAGTCACATGAAAGGAATGATGCAATGCTTGGCAACCAATTTCTAGCTGGGGATAACACCAGCAGAATCAGAACATGTTTTATTAAACAGTGTTGGCTCTAACTAAAATCTAAAAATATACATATATGCATGGGTATCTAATGTCGAAGAATTGTTTGTTTCCGGAACACAAAAGCTGAATCGATTTTCTTTTTCACGAATTATTTTATAAAAAATCCATTTAGTGCTTTCTTGTATTTTTTTGTTTGTTTGTTTCATTCATTGTATTGTCAGTCGCTTGTTTTCACCTGCCTTTTGATTCCAGGTACTTGGCTTCAGTTTGTCAATTTACATTGCACACACATCCCTTTACTCCATAATCCACGAGGGAAACAAATAATAACCGGTGTTCCCCTAGAAAGAAACACTTTTCAACCGGACCAGGTGTGTTTCCGGAAGACTATCGATCTCCTTTATTTGTCCGGTATTTGTTGTATGCAGCAGAGCAGACTTTAAGTGCACATGTGGTGTCGTGTTCTCATTCATTTCATACCGCGCGCTCTCTCGCAGCTCCGCGAGATATCAAAACATACGCCCGGCCGATGCTGAGCGGGGCTGGGCGTGATCCAACAGCAGTGTGTCTCCTTTTAGGTGTCCGGTTCTGAATTCAGCTGCTGGTGATGGAATTCAGCATTATTATTTTGTATTAGACTGTAATAGTAATGATAAAGCAACTGATACATGTTTTTGTCACTAATACGTGTGCTTATCATTCGTGTATTCTCAATTATTACTGATTTATTTGGCTGTTTTTTTTTACCTGTAAATCACTAAAATACAATGTTGAATCTTGCAATAATAGGATAGGCTGACAATACCAAAACAATAACTTCATAGTTAGAATACCCCCCCCCCCAAAAAAAATAAAAAAAATAAAAAAATATATTGTGGATCGTAGACAACCTACGAAATATGGTGTTTATGTAGTTTAAAAAAAATGACATTTGTGGATCGTTTTAACTCACCCATCGAAAAAGTCTTCAGATTAAGCATTGTAATAATAATAATAAAAAGATGTCACTATTCGCAAGGTTCACACTATAGCTTTGTTTTACAATACGAGTCCCATTGTGTTTACAATATAAAAAAACAATCACTAGGTTTCTATTGAAATGTTAGTTTTACTATTTAGTATAGAGGTATAGATTCTTTGTTGTTCTTAAATGTCACATTTACCGACATAAATAGCCAATAAGAGGTTATTTTATTGACATGAATTCGTTCACAAACATTATAGTTTTGTGATACCATATAGAGCTAATTGATAGTCAAAGCTCGCACATTGACTACCACACATACATTACAGCCACTTTATAGAAAATGATGAAATAAGAGATTAAAACCACAAAGTTCAACAAGGTCACCGAATCAGACACAGGGAGCCAGACAGTAAATGTGATCCTGATAGAGGTAGAGAGAGAAGGTGGACACTAATAAACTAAACAGCAGGCGAAATCACCAACAACAACAACAACAACACAAGTGACAGCAAAACAAAACCACGTTTCATCATGCTCCTGACACTTTCTGCCCTATAATCCCAAACTCGGCACACACACACACACACACACACACACACACACACACACACACACACACACACACACACACACACACACTGTTCTCCGCGCGCGGCGCAACGTGCTCGGCGCAACATGCACAGCCCCCATAGCAACAGCGCCAAGTAGCGAATAGAAAGCTCAAATACTGTCTCTAGGACCCGGGTTAAAGCGCTGCAGGAAGCGCCGTGAACGCGTCACGACTTGAGTGGCTGTTGCTGAGTAGTTCAGCACGCTTTCTCTCTTACACCCACCCCTCTCTCTCTCTCTCTCTCTCTCTCTCTCTCTCTCTCTCTCTCTCTCTCTCTCTCTCTCTCTCTCTCTCTCTCTCTCTCTCTCTCTCTCTCTCTCTCTCTCTCTCTCTCTCTCCCGCCGTCTGTTTATTGTGTCGGTCCCGTCGTCTGCCGCGTTGTATTCATTATAAAACACTGTTGACGACCCCGGTTCGAGTTCTTCTCTTCTTCTGTTCAGTCTGACGACGACGGTCCTGTTATTCTAATTCAATGTGGTTTCACTTGATAACCTTATTAATACAATTAGTAAACAACTCAAAGGAAGCGGCAGTGAGCTATAGATTATATCTCTTATTGATCCTCTTGTATTATGTTGTTTTCTTATGATACTGAGCTAACAGAGAGTAAACAAGCAACCAGCTGACTACGGATGTGGATAATATAATTATGTTTTATTTTATTTTCCTGATAAAATAATAAAATTGTCGTAACAGTATATATTTGTAGTCCAGTTATGTCCACATAACTTTTACACACTATAAAGCATTATACCCAAAGGTATTTATTATAAACACTCAACAAGCAAAACAAACACAATTTAACTCATATAAATAACTAGCGTAAATGTTTTTTCAGAGAAATGTATTTTTCTTATCGTCCTGCTCTTTGTCTTGCAGCCACGTTGATTTAAAAGAAGACTTGGTATTTTAAATTCCAAAAAATGAAGAAGACAGTGGTGGCTGTTCATGTTTTCAATTTATTTTACATTTGTGGCCTTTGTTCTCTTGGGTTTTATCGGCAGATAGAGTCGAGGACATGTCCAGCCACCACACTCTCTTCTCTCTGTCCTGTGCCCTTGGTCAAGGCTCCGCACCCAGTTCTCTCCCCCCCGCCCCCCACACACACACACAGATAAACACCCACACACACACATACGCCCCCCCCCCCACACACACACACATATATAGACACACACAAACACACACATACACACATAAACACACATCCCCCCCCCCCCCAACACACCCCAGCTGTCGGAATCCATCCCCTCTCTGAATTGAGACAAACTGATACAGCTGTTAACATGTACTACTGATACAGTAACCCCCCCCCTCTCTCTCTCTCTCGCTCCCCCTCTCTCATTGTGGGCTTTAACTCTCGTTCTGGGTCCCAGACAAGCAGCAGACAGACCTCCTCCCCTTATCAGACATTCTGGCCTATTGGTGAAAACTGGGGGGGGGGGGAAATAATTATATATATATATATATATATATATATATATATATATATATATATGGAATGAAAAGTGAAACTTGGAAGTGGCAGTGATGCATGGTTGAGATTCTAAGGCAATACAAATGGGATGTTTTGCCAACAATTATTACTAACAGTGCTTTGTCTGCAGTCTTCCTTTCCCCATTGTTACTCCATTCATCTCTTGTGCCAATGCCCATCTCAGTTGAGGCCAATAATGCACTCCTATTGTCTGGATGATGCTCATTAATCAACTTATTTGCATTTGTGTTTCCTCAGAAGGTCACAATCTATCATCTCCTGTTCAAGTGAAATGTCCCGTGTTCACTTACAGCAGAGCATTATGATTTCAGGTTTATTTTGGAGTGCTTTCAAGTTATCCACTCAATCCCATCTTTTATTGTCTAGATATAGCAGCTCAATGTCACATCCACTTGTTAAGATGTCTCTGTTTGGACCTTTAGGACGACTTTGGAGATAATGTCGTTAGTCTCTTTAAAACCCTGTTTACGTCTCACCCCTCGTTACACTAGTCTGCGTCTCCTCTTTTTCTCATTCGCTGTAAGCCTCTAATTCTGCCCCACAACGGTATCCATCCTTTTTTTTACTCTGCTTACCTCCGCCCACTTCTTCTGTCCTCCTCTTGCTTCACCACAGACACCTCACCTGTTTATCCCCATTCAGGGGAATTTGATAAACTGATGTAGGGGACCCTCGTGTGATTTGCTTTCTCTTTTCCGGAGCTTCTTTTTTAATCCTGGTGTCAGTTTTCTCCATCTTAAGTCCAGAATTGTCCATATTGGGCCATTAACTACTGTTTATCAAAATAGAGGAAATAAAAGTCTTATTGATGCAGTAAAGCTAATACATTTTAATTGAGTTAAATGTGTTAAATATTTGTCTGTATTTGATGCCATGACATTGTTATCAACACATGTAAAAGAATGTTATTTTTTTCAATATCTAAACTATAACCAGTGCCCTGACTTCTTCATTTCTTACAAAATCCACCAGCTCAAGAAAGAGACTGTAGGGCATTATGCTTTAAAAGCCTGTCTGAACAGGTGGTAGACTGGAGCGAGGCACACACTCCAGGCATTCTTTTCTTGGTCTCCACTTAGTTTCCCTCCGCATCAGCACCAGAAACACATTTGTGAGCAATTGGTGCTCCCTGCAGCCTCGTCCATTGTTGCTCCCTGCAGCCTCCTGTATTGGTGCTCCCTGCAGCCTCCTCTGCGTCCAGCTCTCTGTGCTGCCTCAGGACTTGAATATTTACATGTCCAGTGGAGGATCTGACATAAAGCTCCCGATAGGAATTTGACTGTTAGATTAAAGAATGACTGGAGCTGAAATGATACAAAAAGACTTGGGAGAATTTTTGTGTTCATTCATAACATCACCAAAAAGAAATTGTTACGCCGGAGTTGTTTTTCCATCGTACTTTTATCCTTGTTGATATTCAGGGCCACATGGAGAGACGGGGTCTATAGTGTGATTGTAATGCTCATTGTTAACGTCGTTTTGGGGGGCCCTCCTGGTTATCTTCGCTTTGTTAGAAGTGAATAAATGAGTGGTAAGAGTCGGGCCTGAGTCGACCAAATCTTACTCCCAGAATAGAAGGATATACATGATATACAGCACCCGGTATATTCTGTACTCTGTACTCATCTGGGGTATTCCCTTCTGAGTTGGAGCTCTGGATCTTGTTCCCTGCAAGTCACACTTGATATGTCCGGTCCAAGCGGCCCGGTGTTGAAGTCCCCCTCCGTTGGGGAAACGGAAAGCTCCTCAGTAGTTAATCGTTTTCTGTAATAGAAAGATGCAATACAGGCAAAGATACGCAGCTATGACAGTGAGCGACAGCACAGGAGGAATCCACGGGCTGGAGCAGAGGTTTCTTTCATGAAGTAAACTTGTGGCAGCGCGACGAGCGGCAGCTACTTAACCCACATGAGCTGCTGAAGAGGGATGACTCATCATGACACACCTGATCCTTTACCTGTGGGTGCCTTAGTCACTAATACCATCACCTGATATCAAGCTTTGTGAAGCTGCCAATGAAAACGTATCAGAGTAGTCCTGACCCGCTTAAAACCACTCATTTAATAATACTGGATAATATTAATCACTTGTATTTCTTGTCAAGTATATTTGTGGATGTGTTAATCAACGTTTGCAGTTTTTACATTACATTACAATACATGTCATTTAGCTGACGCTTTTATCCAAAGCGACTTACATTCCTGTTACATTCATACACGGTAGACGCAGCTACAGGGAACAATTCAGGGTTAAGTGTCTTTCTCAAGGACACATCGACTAGGGCGGGGTTTGAACCTCCAACCCCGTGATTGAAAGACAGGCCTTCTACCCACTGACCCACAGTCGCCCAAGTTTAACCTTTTAAAAGCCTCAGCAGTTCCTCAAACTTCACATTTTGTGGCTGCTTATGTTTTCATTATACAGCTGACAGGATGAGGACACATTGTTGCCATTTAAAACTCAAGTTTTAGGTTTCTTTTAAATGTAGGTTTTTACATTGTAGACTGTTTTCCAAACTAAAACGTACTCTTTCTATCCAGTTTGTCAAGTTACCAGAGGAGTTAGTTTTTTTCAAATTTAGGAGTCACAGAATATATTTTTCACAGGCACATTTTACGGGACAGAAATATGTTCATGTATAGAATAATTCTGTGTATTTGGTAGCATCTTTTAAAGCTGAATAACAGTGAACAATGTGGTTGACCTTTTGTTAATAGATGCTATGCTGCCACCTAGTGTCACACATGGGCATAACATTCCATATGATTAAGAAACCACAAATGAGTATTTAATTTTAAGATTTTAAATACAACCAGTTGATAATTAAATGAGAATTTCACATTCTTAATTTTAGAAATGTTGCTTTACATGACAAATGGATCTATTTTGCAATCCCGACGGCTGATGAGGGGCTGGCACCTCGTTCTACGTCAGGATGTAACCTTGCATCATCCACTCTATAACCACGAGAAACACAAAGACTTCTGCTTGATCCAATAGGTTTAGTGATTTGGTGTGATTAATACAGCAATCCTTCTTATTTCTATTTTCCAGTCGACCAAATGAATATGTAGTGGGAACCTGTTCCAACAATTAAGTGATCATCCTTTTTTTTTTTTAAGCTATGAAATGAAAAAGCTGGCGAGCTTATGAAACTTTTATTGATCCGTTTCCATGACCACAGATGTACAATACAGTTGACTTGTAGGCAATGACAAAGCAGATTACAAGTTTATCTGTGGTGTCTGGTCTCAGTCATAATAATATAGTTACAAGCGACTGAGCGTGAAGAAACAATGAGGGACACAGGCATATTTACAAGCTTTCCTTCCGTGACTCTTTGTCATGACACCTGCACAAACGCTCGAGAAGACCACCGATCTTGATTTTGGTGTCTTTTTTTAACCGTTGACGACATCTTTAATGCGTGCTCCATCAATCTAACATTTCAGTGATCTATTTAAGTACAAAGTTTCAAAGGAATGGAGGAAATTCTTATGTTTAACACTACTAATAAAAACAATCCAGTCTAGAACACAACGAGCTGAACAAGGGGACTGCAATCAGTGGCATGTAGAGAGTGGACACGTGTTTTCAGTTGGTATCCATTTGATGCAAGAGAAAGTAAGAGGAAAGGAGGGTGGACAAGAACATTTAGTCTCCTTGCGTTTGTGGTTCCATCTTTCTAACACTCCACTTCGTGGAAAAAAAAAAGGCAGAAACGAAGAAGAGCGCAAGAGAGAGAGAGGGCCAGAAAGGACAGAGTTAATAAACCCAGAATCCGTCCTCTGACCTCTTGCCTGCTCACATTTGTCCATGTTTGACTCTCTTCTCCCGGACCGGTCCAAAGTCTGCCACCGCTTATTTAGAGAGCTTCTTCATCCTGTCATCTAGTGCCGCAAAGTTCTCTTCCACAGCCCCCAGGTTCTCCTTCATCGTGTGTTGGACCTTTGGGAGAAGAGGGGAAGCAAACATGCATGTTAGAAAAGGGGTGGAAGAAAGGAAAGGAAAGTTGAAGCTGTAAAGAAGGAAAGAGTAGATTTTTTTAGAGCTTTAAAAAAAAAAAAAGTTTAAAAAATAGTTCGAAGGGTTACGTTCACTCACACTCTCTCTCTCACACACACACACACACACACACACACACACACACTCTGTTTTCCATCATCTTGAATTGAATACAGACAAAACCAGATATTTGAAGAGTTCACCTCTGGCAATTAAAATAAAAAAAAACTCCTGGCTAAATAAATACAGCCAACCCAAATAATCAATGAGTTTGAATATCTCAACTGATAATACAAAATCATTAGTCGACGCCCTACGCATATACAAATCGAGACTGCTCCCGGTCTCCTGTGGTGTTCCGCAAGGCTCGGTCCTCGGCCCCCTCCTCTCCATTATTGACATGCTCCGACTCGGTCGTGGCATTAGCATTAGACATCGGATGTCCTTCCACTGTTATGCCGACGACACACAGCGTTACATCAAAACTGACGCCATGTCGCGTCTCAGCGCCGGTCTCGGGGAGATAACGGCGTGGCCGATCAACGACTTCCTCCAGTTGAACACGAGCAGAACCGAAGCCCTTCTTGTTGGCACTCCACATCCGGTTCAGTCATCCTCCATTACTCATCTCACCTTTAACCGTATTAATAAATACCTGTGTGAAACCTCCTTTTATCATCTCTCGGCTCTGTAGCACTCTGAAATAACTTTTGAATAAAAGGTGCTTTTCAGATAAAATGCATTAGTCTTATTAAATATAATAATAACTGTATGAGACCTTTCTGTGGTGCATGCCAATGCCAGATTTAACAACCCTCTCAAAGCCAAAGGATATCTCACTTCACAGCATAACGCATGTCTATAAACAGTGAGATCACACTTTTACTGACTTGTGAAATTTGGAAGTTTAACACAAATCTAAAAAGAGGACACTTCACTTGCCAAGACATCGTTATTTCCACCTCCCACAAACCTTTAGGGAGCCTCAGTCTTCACTAAGAGGAGCTGCACTTTGTTATTCTAACTTTTAGCCATGAAGAGCTGCATTCATAAACACTCTAAAAAGGGGATTACATTCAACAGGTTATTGCCAAGTGGCCGAGTTCATCAAGTTATTAGTGACTCCAACATTTTCAATCTGTGAAAAAGTTTCTGTAGGCAAGAGGTACACACATGATTTCACTAAGTTTCTACCTCAAAGGATGCGGTTTAGTTAATCAACTACAGAAATGGATTAGTCCATGGTCCGAACTCTTTGGAGTGTGACCCCAACTTTGAGTCCAGCCCTGCTCCCGGCCTCGCTTGTGGCCCTGCGGTTACAGTACATGTCCCCAACTCTGCAGTGGAACTCGAACGTCCTACCTGTGTTAGCAGAGTGTTATTGTCCTTCAGGGAGTTGTTGATCATCTGCTGAGTGGTGTCCAGGTGGGTCAACAGCTGGCCAAATTGCATGGCTACGAGACGCCAGCGAGGTTGGTTGAGGCGAAGTTGAGAGGCAACGGACAAGAGAGGGAGGAAGAAGCAGTTAGATGAAGGATTAGTCCTCCAATTTACAAATTTGGGGATAAAAAAAATATTTGCTTTAAAATGCTACGTTGTCTTTGCTCTCAGGCAGCGTGAAGGGGATCTGAAGCTGATGAATCACTGAGATGTCAACGATTAAACAGTATTTAATTCTACTGGTCTGCCTTCATTGGTAACGAAAGATCAGGAGAGGAAAATCAAACCGTTGTAGCTAAACCCGCTGAGCGGAGGCAGGCTGTGACAGAGATTGCTGCAAAGTGATAAATTACATCTTTCAACGCCCATAAATGAATTACCAATATAATCTAATAATGCCACGGTTTGGCTTTCATGTGCTAAATAATAAAAATCTGATAATGTGATGTATAATAGCATGCATCTCGTTCTCCCTGAAGGGATGTTTAACAGTATTGCTAGATTTAGTCTAATTCTATTACCATTGAGACTCCCTGTCAGGTGTGTTAGATCAGCATGGGTTAGGGTTAGGGTTAGGGTTAGGCTCGCTCCATTATCCCTTCAATCCTGTTTTCGTCTCACACTCCTGACGTCCTCATTGCAAATGCAAATCTTTCAGGCCGTATTTTACTACTGCGTGAAACGTGATCCGGGTCCACACCCCGTTCTGTTCTGCAGCTCCTTCCTACATATGTTGAATATGTAATGCCCCGCCCCTCCCTCCCACTAACCTACATACATCCTCTCCTTGAACTCCCATGGGTGTCATTTCAAGGTTCTTCTCCTCTCGCAGTAAATGAACAGAACATAACAAGAACTTTTCATTGTTTTGATCCTTATTGGGGTGAAATCTGCCCCTAGAGCAATATTATTGTAGTAATTGAAATATGGACTAATTACTCCACACCACTACATTCATATAGTGTTATTGTGTGAAGTGGAAACCGATGGTGTCTGTGAGGATGCACAGCGTGGTCGGCCCTCTTGTGAACCACTTCCTGTTCCCGTGCGTTACCTTGCTCGTGCAACTCCTTCACAGCGACAAGCCGCTGCACCACCTGGGGTACGGAGGTGGACATGGCATCCCACTTCTGCACCACGTCATAAAGCTGCGACACCTGACATGTAAACACGTACAAACACACACACACACACACACACATACATACACACATGTTTAAGTCCAAGATAAACCTCACCAGCTAAAATAACCCAAGGTCACAGATTTTTGCAGACTTTGCTTACTGATGCAATATTTAGTACACTGTAAATGAGAATTACCTATATTAAAACTCAACTTCTTACGGCTGAAGCCGCAAGTCTATTTTTGGGCGTTACATGACAACATCAGACAGAATCTGACATCAAAGCTTTTTATAATTGTTCAATTATTTTGACTAGTAATGAAGTCATGCACTTAACTCTATATAATCACAAATACAGTACATTACAGTTTCACAGAGAATCAAACAGCCTCGTGAAAAAAACCTAGCTATCAAAAATAAACTTCTTTGCATGACAGAGTAACGTCTTCAACATGCCCTTCCCTCTGCTGGCCTTCAGGCGTAGAGTCCTTTTAAAACAGTTGATGGCAAAGATGCACAAGAATGTTGTCTGCAAATCATGCAGATCTCACAGCGGAGTCCAACATGAAAAACAAACCATTCAACTAAAGAACTTGGTGCTAAAGCTCTGGCTGCGACAGCTTCAAGGCGGAGCCAGCCGTTTGTCGAGTCAGCGCCTCAGTCACATGAAACACGTGGTGCTGCCCTCCGGTCGGGCTGCCAGGCTTCGTGTGTGCTAGCAAAAGTTTTCCAATTGAATATCTCGTCTCTAAAACTGAACCAGCAAGATTATTACTTTATTATATATGACTTCTTGGTAAAAGCTCAAGTCTTCTGACTCTTCATCGTCATTTCTCCATCTTAAAGTGCTCCGCGGTGAAAGCATCCGAGATCGTTACTGCGCTGGGTTACGAACCTTGTTCTGTGTCTCGGCGTCCTCAATCGCCGCCTTGTGTTTAGCGATTTCATTCATCTTCCCGAGGACACTCTAAATGGGAAAGAGAGAGAGAGAAAACATATATATATAATGTATACCCTTTGTATACAAGTATAAATTAGATTCATGTCAATACTGTGGTAAACTGAGAGGTGGGCAACACAAACTATTTCAAAAGATAAAAATACATTTTCAAGTATTTTTTCTTATCAGTATTCAAACCCAACTCAGTCTCTCTCCCGTTGTGTGTGGGTCTGACTGAAAAACATCTGCAGGGCAGCCGTAGCTGAAGTCCAACAAGAAGAAAATAAACCCACTTTACAATTACCCCGAAACGTTCTGATGCACCTTTTGATTCTTTTTAGCTGGCAAACTGCAGCAGATATCAATACATACACAAGTCAGAGGAAGGGCTGGGATCTATATCTTGTTTTATGTTTTAACATTTGTTAAACGCACAAGACACACTATACACATGTGTATATACTTTCGCTGTTGACCATGGGGTCAAGAGCCGCTCTGCCACTCACCTCTGGAACTCCCCGACATCAGAAACATCGACTCAATCTTTTTATTCAAAATCCACCTCAGAACTCACCTTTTTAGGCAGGCCTGTGCCTGACGTGTCCCCCGTCATGGCTGCTCTGCTGCAGACTGCTGCTTTTTTTAACTGCTCTGCTTTTTTAACTGTGTCCATCAATTGAACTGTTTTTAATGAGTTCTACGGCGACCTCGAGTGCCTTGAAAGGCAACCTTATAAAATAAATGTATTATAATTATGATCGACAGGGCTGATGGATGAAATATCGTGCTCGTTATAGAACTATGTCCGTATGACAGCAAAACAACGTATTTCTTTTAAAACAGTTATTTTGGGAAACATGATGTGTGAATAAGAATGCAGTGCCGATGAGTTACCTGCAGTCTGGCCTCCACTTGATCCAGAGTAGCGGAGTCCAGTGCGCTGACCCGTGCCTGCAGGAGCTCTATGGTGGCCTGATTCAACACACACACACACACACACACACACACTGTATTATAATAATGATTTTGATTTATATAGCGCTTTTCTGAGTACCCAAAGTCGCTTACAGAGTCGAGAGTCCAGTCATCCACACACACAGTCATCCCGGTGGTGGTGAGCTACATCAGTAGCCACAGCGAACCTTGTACTGACGGAAGCGAGGCAGCCAATCAGCGCCTACGGCCCCTCCGACCACCACCAACATTCATTCACATCCATACGGACCGGGGTGAAGCTGTGTGCATGTCTTTATGATGGTGGGGGAAACCGGAGTACCCGGAGGAAACCCACGCAGACACGAGGAGAACATGCAAACTCCACACAGAAAGGACCTGGGATGACCGGGAGGACCGGGATTCGAACCCAGGACCTTCTTGCTGTGAGGCGACAGCGCTAACCACTGAGCCACCGTGCTGCCCATGTATTATGAGCATGAGCAAAATACTTTGTGTTCTTCTCTTGCTACTGGCACAGCAAACAAACTTGGAGGAACTGATGTCACTCATCTTTGAAGTATGACCCAGTTCTCTGGCTGCACATCAGATACACAAACTTATGAATATAGACACACAATCCCCTCTGAGCATTCCCAAAGGAAGTAGTTGACTTCTTACCATCAAACTGGCTCCTTGTACGCCAGAACTCAGAGGACCCTGCGCCACAAAGACAAAGAGGGAAAACCAACTATAAGAAGGAATGAAGTCATAATTTACATAAATCAAGTGTACGATTTTCTTTCATCTTCAGTAAGTGGATGGTTACACCGCAACAGGAGCATGACAATTCTACTGGTGTGAGAGTGAAAGAGAGAAACAGAATAATGAGAGAGGGAAAGCATTAGAGAACGGGTCCGTGAAGACTGTACCTGCTTGTCTGATCCGGAGCCAACAGCCATCTCCAGCTCAGCCAGACGCTTCTCCAGTTCCGCCATCTACAGGGAGCGATCAAGGCGACACATGGCTGGCAGCGACAACGGCGTCCCGCAAGACACAAAAACCCACCCACACACCCGCGCAGAAGTCTTTTGTCCCGTTTATTTACCATTAAATATTCTGACATTGCTCTCACGAGAATGAAAACAAAAGTGCGTCGAGCAGATCAACATTTGCTCGTTTCCCCACGCGTGTCCGTCCCAGACACTTCCCCCCGCCCCCCCGCCCCCCCTTTACCTTGGCGGAGTCGTTGAATTTCTCCTGCTCCGGTCGGCTGTGCAGCTCGTAGAGCACCACTCCATCTTGGCCTTTGGCGGAGGCCGCCGGCTTGCTGTCCCCCGCAGCGCTGCCACGGCTGCCCTTGGCCAACTCCAGCTGGGTGAGCAGACGCCTGGGGAAGGAAGGAGGCGGAGTCACAAAAGGATCTCTCTCTCTCTCTCTCTCTCTCTCTCTCTCTCTCTCTCTCTCTCTCTCTCTCTCTCTCTCTCTCTCTCTCTCTCTCTCTCTCTCTCTCTCTCTCTCTCTCTCTCTCTCTCTCTCTCTCTCTCTCTCTCTCTCTCTCTCTCTCTCTCTCTCTCTCTCTCTCGTCGCCCAGCTCACCTGGCCAGCGCTCCATCGGGGTCAGCCAGATTGATGTGTGCATTGGGGCCGAGCAGCGAGTCGAGATGGGCAGAAACCAGCTGCTGTTTGAGCTGGGCGGCGTGCTGGGCGAGCACCACCGGGGTCAGCCGCTCCTCTGCGTTGGTGTCCTTGATGGCGGACTGGAAGTAGATGAACACCGCCATTCAATATTAAACTAGGCATTACAATTTAATTTATTTTGATATTATATTTCAGTAAAACAGAATTACAGACATTCCAGCTTGTTAAAACCTGAATTCTGATTAGCTTAATTAGTTCACTCCATTATATATATATATATATATATATATATATATATATATATATATATATATATATATATATATAGAAGAAACAAATTAAATAACTACATAGAAAGGGATATTTTATGTGTTTAATTGTTGTTTAGCTAGAGTCATGTTTCCCAAATATCTACAACAGAAGTGGCTGGTCAAAAATATTTTTTACTCGTATACAAAACTATGATACGATAATGATAATAGGTTGAAAATGCAAGAATCTTCCCTTAATAATAACAATGCTAAACATAATGATCCATAGTGAGCCACATCTTTGACATGCGATCATTCCGTTTGATCCCTGCATGTTAATTCAGCACACCATCATCAAACTCTTGACATTATTTCCCTATTCTCAATAAATGTGGTCAACATAAATACATTACAGCATGTCCTCATCTTGCAGCAGATGACTTTTCCATTCAATATTTTCACCCTGATGAATGACCACACTTTAATTTAGAGTGAGCCAATTACTCCAAGAAGGTCTTTCACAAGTTTACATTTAGAGCCCGCAGGCTGCATATTCTGCCAGCATGAGCTAAAACCCACGGATTGGATTCTGCCAACTCAAGGTTGACTTTGATGTTGGACTCATGGAGCATACTAATCTGTGAGTATCCAAGTTAATGACACCGAAGTTGAATTAGTTTCAGGGTTGGGGGCTCTTTTTATGGCTGAAAAGCTAATTTCTTGGACTGTGTTTTGCTCAATTCATTTTCAGTTCATTTAGGGCTTCAGTGCACACACACCCTGTACAACGCTCAGGTCTCTAGTGCAACAGTAAGAGTTGGCCATAAATATTCCACCGTTGAAACTGTTCCAACTAAAAAGGTTGCCCTCCCATGATGATGTGGTCAAGGAGCAAAGTGGAGAAGAAGTCCTTTTGTGAACAGCCATTTAATCTGTGTGCAGACAGATAGCTAAAGGATGGGTCATCAGAGTGTGCATCCCTGGCCAAGTCCTGTGGGGAAGGGAGCGGAGTGCTCCAGCTCGTGTGTGTGTCTCGCTGTCAGTTCACCTGGATGGTGTCCACCTCCTGAGTGAGTTCCTGGATCTCGTTCACCAAGCGCTGGTACTTCTGCTGGGGCGTCTCCTTCACGCCACAGCCCTCTCCAAGCTAGACAGAGATCAGAGAGCATCGCGTACATTACACAACAGCAGAGTGGGTCCAATACAGAGAGCAGATGCTTGACTTTATCAAGTGCAATACAAGTCTGAATGGTGTTGTAATGGTGCAACGGGCGACTATGGGTGAGTGGGTAGCAGGTCCGTCTTTCAATCGGGTTGGAGGTTCAATCCCTGCCCTAGTCGATGTGTCCTTGAGCAAGACACTTACCCCTGAATTACTCCCTGTAGCTGCGTCTACAGTGTATGAATGTAACAGGATTGTAAGTCGCTTTGGATAAAAGCGTCAGCTAAATGCAGGGTTCTTACACTTGTTGACCGATGGATTTCCAGGACTTTTCCATGACTTTAAACCAAATTTCCATGACCAAACTGAAATCTCGGTATAAACATTAACAATTCAGAAAATGTTGCGTATTGAGAGCGTACACCGGCTTATATTTTTTGCGTCTTTCTTTAAAAAACATATTAATTATTTCAAACTCTGCGTAAATGAACATGTGATTATAACAATTTTCCATGACTTTTCCAAAACTTTTATGATTTACTTTTTTTCTCCATGACTTTTCCAGGCCTGGAAATGACCATTTTAAAATTACATGACTATTCCAGGTTTTCCATGACCGTACGAACCCTGTAAATGACATGTAATGTAATTCAATTCTGCTGAAGAGAAGATACTCACAATTTCAAATTCTCCTGACTCATAGCCCACTCTTCGGCTTTTACTGATTTTGTCTGAGAAGTCTGTGAAAAAGAGAAAAAAGGTTAGAAATCAAAAAGGAGAATAGTTGTTGGATTTAAAATCGACAAAAGAATGGACCCGTTTAGTGACATTTTGAAGCAACATCAATCGTTATGTCTGCCACTCTTATATTTTGCAAGATTGCTTTTAAATGTTGTAAATCTCATTTTAATGGTAATTTATATTTCTCTATCCATCAAGAGTACATTTTGTACTTTGTAAAAGATATACAAAATGTAATAATTATTGTCATTTTGTTTTGGATGATTAGTATTGCTGGTTATTACTAGTCCAAGGTTAACTGAGGACACCAGATACAATATCAGAAACCAACCTGATAGCCAGTTTATGATGTACACAACTACACGTAAGCAAAACTTTCTTCAGGAAGAATATCATACATTATCATTTCTAAGAGATGGCGTTGATCCAAATGTATGGACAGCCGTTTGTGGTGCTATTGAACTGTATTGCATTGAATTGAATAGAAAGGTGTTTCTATTATTTTGTCCAGCACATTTTTCTCAATGAGGGCAAGCTAAATAGCTGAAAAACCTCAGTATACATTTTAGTTTTGCTTCTGGAGAGTCATATTTTGTAGTCGCATTAAAAACATTTACTGAAAGTGATGTTATCTTTCTGTTGTACCTTTAAAGTTACTTAAATTAAGCGTGAAAAGTGAGTTAATTATGTGAACTGACCAAGCCCCTTGGTGTTGACATGCTTGTCTTTGAACTTGTCGAAGGCTGCGTTGGGGTTGACCACGATCCTCTCCACGCTGTCACTGCAGAGCTCCTCCTGTCATCGAAATACCAGGAAATAAAGTCAAGTGAATATTAACAACATCTTTAAAAGGGCACGTTATACTTTTCAGAAAACAAAAACTTCAAAAATGAGCCTTGCCTTTTTGAGCCAGAAGTCTCAAAAACCAAGATAGGCTTGGAATATGCTATGTTATGTTTAATCATTGCCCCAAAATATGATTTAAAAGAAAATTAATGATGTGGTTAAGTGAGCGTATTATGGCTTACACTAGGTTACATACCCAGAGAAATAAAAGCCATTGTAGTCGTGCATCATAGACAAATCTGCTATAGCTTCACAGACATAATTTGAGGGTGTCCAGAGTCAGATTATTACAACACAATGTAGAGTACCAGCAGGCAAAACTATACATATCACAGCCATAGCTTTATCCTGTCCTGACTATAGGTTCTTAAGACCTTCTTTAAACAGGTTTAATTATTTAAATTAGTAATCTATGTATAAGTCTACTATGGTCAAATCTATGTTACGTGAATGAAAAGTAGGAAGCCACGAACACTTTCTTTTCTAAATGACAATTTGATTAGTAATTCTAGGGAGCACAAAGAAAATTGCATAATTTGATCAGAACTTCCACATAAACAATTATGATGAACTAGAAGCAAAAGTAGGATTAAAACACCGCTGAGACATACAGATAGATGATATGAGTCTGGGGTCACATATAGATTAGTTTTGTTTTTTTAAACAGCACAAAACACGAGACAGTTAGTTAAGCAGATGAAGGGGGGAGGAGGAGAGTTAGTCAGGCTCTTACCAGCTCCTTGAGTTTCCAAAGAGTTAGAGAAAGTAACGGAAGAGCAGAGGGAGAGAAAAAAAAGTGGTGGGGTAGAGAGAGAGAGAGAGAGAGCGAGAGAGAACACAGATTAATGTGGTTATCACATGCCATGCACACAACTGGAACAGTTGGCCAGGGTCGGGGAAAGATAAGAAAGAACGCAGTGTTCTGAGAGTTTCTGCTGAAAACCCTGGAGACACATGGTTCAGACGGCTTATGATGTCTCCAGTTCCTTCTCTCTCCCCCAATTTAGGAAAAGATGGTCCATAAACTCCAATGAGTTACGTTCTCCTTTGATACCGATACTGCACTTTGTAATGCAATGCGCCCATAAGCTGTCATGGAGGGCACTGTATATCTCAAAGCATTATGCTCTGGATGCAGAGGGTTGGCGTTTTATTCATTAGGGTTATAAGTTATTTCTTGATATCATGCTGTTCATCCTAAATTAATTTGTGGGATTAAACCAAGGGTGTTAATGAAGTATATCCAGGTTAAGGCCCCTATACACCAAGGGATTTTGTTCTCCCAAAAAATAATCAGGTCTTAGATAGCATTGCGAGAAATATCCATGGATGGCAGAATTAGGGCATCGGTGAACCAGGAAGTTTGCGTCAAAGTTCTGACAAAAGTTCTATTAAAATTTGGGCCCAAATTCATGAGGTTGGCATAACAAAGTGAGTGTATAACAAAAAATGCATCCCTACATGAAATTATGTAGAATACACTAACACAACATACTTAAATATCCAGGTAAAATAAAGGATGCTTGTGGAACTGTGGCTAAGCAGAATATATTGTGGAACATTGACAATGTGCACGTTAATGTATGATTCTGATTGTATGTATGCCAAGATCAAACAGTTTGACATGTCTAAAATGTGTCATGTATGGTCATTGTATCCAAGCCTGACGTGAAATGTGCGAATTAAGAGGTTATTGCAGTCTATAGGGGCCTTTAAAAAAAAATCAGTTAGCCAAAAAAGTGTTGTTAGGCAGGAAGCAACTGTTAGAACATGATGATAGGTTAAGAAAAAGGAAACATAGAAAACAAATAAATACGTTGCTGTGTTTAAGACCCATCCAAAATAATGTAAAGAGTTTAACGTGAACACAAAGAGGAGGAAAAGAATAAATTCCTTGCACATCAAAACAATTATAAATTGATCCATTTCATCCCAATCAATTAGAGGTAAGAAAAGTAGATATAAGATTAAAAACACATGCATAAAAAGCATGGCATTAAGTTCACTAAGAGTAAAATGGAGCCCATCTTACTTGTACAAACTAGGGTCCCAGGAGGGATGGGGAAGAGTCAAAACAAGGGCAAGGGAAGAACAATAAAACATGGAAGTGAAAATGCCAATTAGGATTCACTCAGCTGGTCAGTTAAGTGGTCAAGAATAGCAACACACTATTGAAAAAGACTGAACCACTAACTCTGCTTGATGTTACAGTTGGTGGGCACTGAATAGAGCATCTTCACGACATCGGTATAAACAGCCACAGTAGATTTGGTTCCCGTCATTTTAAAAGATAATGGTGCTTGCATAAGACTATATGAAGCATATAATAGATGTGAAATAAAGCAAAACAGTAACCTGAAAAGGACTTCTTGACATGTTGAATTAAATATGAACAAAATGTAAATATCATTTATGGATCGCAATATTTTTTAAATGCATTTATGAAGCATAAACAAAGAAAACAGGGGGTAGATTACTTTGTGTACCCAATACCCTTACAATTGGGAAGAAACAAGTGCAGTGACCGTTTAGATAGATAGAGATTGCTGAGGTACGATGAGTGCTCTGTAGTTAGTCATTTGGTGGTTAGACGTGTCATCGTGGCAGGAAACAATCCGCAGTGAAGAAATGCATTCTCCGCTATAACAAGTGTAAACCCTTGTTGAGTGAACACGTATCTGCTAACGTTAGTTTAGTTAAAGTGCAGCGAATCAAACCGCAAAAGGAGAAATCCAGTCGATACAAAAAACGTCCACTAACCGACTCAAACTGCGCCTGGTCATCTTCTGGAAGGTCGCCGGTCTCGTACACATCCGGCTCATTAAAGGCCTGATGAGACAGTCAGGAGAACAACATTAAACGATCACACATCCCCGTGTTGTCGTTAGTCTGGCCAACGCCCCGGCGGCTCCAACACGGAGCGACGAGCCGCAAATACTTGGTAGCTGGTATCACGAGACGCAATATGAAATGAACATGTTGCCATAAATAAGCTACCGTTGTGACGCTAGTTGTCTTGTATTTGCAAAACAATGTACAGACGACAAAATAAACAGCAGAGAGGTTTTCTAGCTCAGCTGTCACCTCTTGGTGCTATTAGTAGCATTCTAGCTAATGTCTGCTAACATGGGCCACTTACAATTCCTGGCAAGTTTGCGTATTTGGGATCCGCCATATTCAGCGAGAAGCAAAGCCGAGAACAATAAACCACACTGGAATACAATAAAGGTTCTTAAAAACGTGTAAATGATCGATTAACTAAATGAAATTGTGAAGCCAAGCTAACGGTAGATGAGCGAGCTGTCTTTCAGCCGGCGGAGGCTTCCTGGCTGATGTCGTCACCGCGCTGGTTGATTTGACGGCGGGTACGTTTGGTTTCACAAAGGAGCGGCTGACCGGGCGGTGCTTCCTACACCGTAAGCGGGGGAAGACTCCAACGGCGCAACGAAACTAACAAATCAAACGCTCACGCGTCTTCTTCTTTTACTTTTAATGGCGCTTGGGAAACAACCTTCGTTAGATTGCATTACCGCCACCCACTAATCTGGAATACTTGAGAACTCATTCGCTTGAACAACTAAACTATTCTTTATCTTTTTCTAAAACCATTGGGTTGAATTGCAGCAGGCTGGTCACACGGTGGCGCCAACACTACGAGCAGAAGCCCCTCACTCACGGGCCAAAGACAGGCGACTAAGAAGATGATTCACTCTGGTGCGAAAAATTGTGCTGCTTATCGAAAGTGGTTGTTAAGTAGGCTAGTCCATATAATGCAGTACATGGCGACATACATATGATAAGGTGCTGCTGTATGTTTATTGTTTAAATTAACTAATTATTTATTCTACAACATTTCTTTACTTTTACAACTGCACAAATTATTGGAGTTTTGAGGACATATTGGAGGACAAGCAAGTTGGAGGACAAGCCATGATATGTTCAAGCAACTATATATAAATCAACTTCTTATAATTAGATAATAAAAGAGTGTGTTCACGTAATTCACATTTGTTTTTCATATTATCACTTACTATATACCACACGTTACATAATAGATATATGCATAGCCTACTAAACATAATTATTAAATGAATTCAATATAAATACAATGAATCATTAGTGTCAACCAATCACATGATTGGTATAGATGACAACGTGTCATCTGAAGGCCCACTAGTCTACATCTCAAGACACACTGCCGCCTATAGCATTGTCATCCAGAGCTCTATGACACACAACTCTGGATATTGTGGTCTATGTCTTGGGGTGTTGCAAGTTACATATACGGCTTGCCTTAGATTATTTCATATTTCTCATTAAAATGCAAATGCAAACGTTTTAAATGTAAACCTGTTGTAAGTGATATAGCCGTGTATTCTCTCTTATTGTGTTTCTTGTCTATACATTTTACGCCAAGAGGAACTATGGCAGAACCCACTTATCTTTATAAAAGCAAATACAGTATGATACTCATCATTAGTATGATTAGCCCGTGAAACCGTTCTATAATGTCTATTGTGGCTAAACATCTGTGAAAATACAATTTAAGCATGGTCTAATGAAAATGTAGTCGTTTTTTTGGGAAATTTCTTGAGGCCTATCAAGCATTTTTTGTGTCTTGACCTATTGGGACTACAAGTCAGAACATTTTTGCTGCACCAACTTCGACCATTCTGTCTTGTAATGGTCGAAGTCCTATCACATGACCTGACACAAAATAACCTATATATGCTCTACTCAAAGGCTATTTCCAACATAAATCATCTCACCGGATGCAACAAGCATCAACTTTCTGTGCTCCCCCTAAAGCTGAACTTGTTTCCATCCAGGCCAGTATAGTTGTGGTTGCGGGAATAAAAAGCAGAGTTGGAGCTCCTCTCCTCTCTCCTCGGTCCCTCTACTCCGTGGTGCTGATGAGGGAGGCTTTTGAGCCTCTATACTAAGCCCCGCCCCCAGTGAGAGTCACTGGCATGACAGCGATGCAAGGCATGCATCTGAGCAGCCACTGCCACCCGGACCAGCTTGGAATACACTCACCATCTACAACTCTCCATCTGTTCTCCGCCGCTTAACTGGACCCGAGTTGGGTTGAGGATATTAGAAACGGGAAACTCTCTCAAACGGGTTATTTCTTTACGTTTCTTTAATGTAGTCGGCGTTAGTCTCCCCCCAAAAACTCGTAGTTCATTCTTCCCCAAATGTTTCGCTTGCCGGTCTCGCTTTGCATGTGGGTATAACCGGTGGTTTCAGCCTGCGTCCTGGTGGTTTGCGGGAAAAGGCTGCACGGGGAATATTTGGTCTTTAATTTAAATTCCTCATTGTTTTTTGAAGGCGCGTTTACTATTTTTACCACTACGATGGCAGATAATAACGCAGAATGCAATATCAAGGTTTTGTGTCGGTTTCGTCCTCTGAACAAGTCGGAAATTACCCGCAGAGATAAGTTCATCCCAGTATTTCAAGGTGAAGATACTGTCGTCCTCGGGGTAAGTTACCTTTTAACGATCTCCGTCCTCGTTGTCGCTGCATGCAGTCGGCGTACGCTAACGCTAGGGGTTTCACTTCTCATCTCACACGTCAGAAAATGACCAGACAACGCTGAAAGCTCTAAGGCTTCTGGAAGGGATCAAACTAAGTATAGCCCTTATCAATATTCTGATCAGCATCATGCATCATTCAGATGTGTGTTGCAGTGCAACAAGGTGGATTAAACCTTGCAAGAAATAAAGCTCGATCAAATTGATGAATAGCCTCTTAAGTCATATGTCCTCAGATGAGCTTCCCAAACCATCTCATGTTGAAATAAAGCCCAAGATCAATAGATTCCACAAGCCTGAGCTTATACCAGCGTTGAGAAGATCTTAGAAACTCATTATTTTCTTGGCCCCACCTCTGAGATTTCACAATGTCTCATTATTTGTTTCTTCTGTAGCATTGATTTGCCAGATTTTTAGTGTGTTTCCTGTATCAGAAGATTATGAAGGATGGATTGATTGTTTTTGGTGTATCTTTGCAGTCTGCTAAAAACGAATAGTTGCGGTATCAGGTGCTGCAAATCTAATGAGAGTAGACCATAATTAGGCTCTGCAGGGTGTTTCTGTCCAGTCAATAGGTTTAAATTGCTGCTGATGATTACTGTCACTGGCATTGTAGCAGCGTGTGATGAACCGAGTTGTAATTGTGATTAATACGTACCAGAGGCTGAGGTTAACAGCAGGAGATCAAGAGTGCTCTAAATGCAAATGTTCTCGTTGTTTAGATGTAAAGTACAGCAGGGCCCACGCTACACACACATATACACACACATATACACACAAATACACGCACACACACACACACACACACACACACACACACACACACACACACATACGCATATGGCCTGAGAGTTGACTTGACTTGATGAAGACAGCAGAAAATCCCTATATTGGCTTACACATGTTATCACATACACATGCACATGCACACGCACACGCACACACTTACAAACAGATTGTAATTCAAGGCATGGTTGGTGTTAGCAGCACAAAATCTTCCTCCATCAGATTGAATGAACAAATCACATCATTTTGATGCTGTTTGGGAGGGGCAGGCTGTCAGTACGACTTGAAATCATTCCTGCTTCAATCTGGGGAACTGTATTTAAACATATTCTGTGTGTGTTTGAAGGCAGTAGATGAATGGAGAATTCACGCAGATGTTCTTTCTTGTATATTCTGAGTATTTAAAACTTTGGCATTTTTATATTCGAAAGAGTATCTTGAGTAATTGTCTTTCAACCACGTTTTTGATGTCAGCCCTTCTGTTTCATTCAGGCTGCAGTGTTTTAGTGTGCACCCCATAGTCGTCTGCAGATGATGACAGCTTGAAACAGTGTGCAGGAATTGAAATCCTGTTAACCAATTAAGGGAACTGTGATCTGTCGTTATGCCTTGAAAACGTGCACACTGCACGGCTACCCACCAAGACTTCAGCATGGCAGCAGGAGCCATCAACCCTGATAACATCTAGAAACAGAAGCTCTCTTCTTATATGCCCAGTCACTTCATGTACATCAATTTACTTCCACTCAGATGACTATATGATCACAGATGCATGCACACAGTTTGCCTCTTTCTGAATGCTTGGGAGGTGTAATGCGTAGGGTTTTTAGTTGTGTATCTGCTATCAGAGGGAGTGGTTTCCTTCTATAGCATCTCTCTAGGAAGTTGTAACAAAATAGGTCTTCTGAGTGTGGAAATGCTTCGGCCGTCAGGTTGGATGAGGATTTAAAATATTAGGCTGGCGGGGCAGCAGGCATGCTGCAGAGATCCCGTAGTGACAACTAAGCGCTCGCATTCTGACGGTTGGTAAAAACAATTTGCATCTGGGCAGCCGTGATGGCCCCACGTTTGTCTGGCTGAGAGGAAGGCTCCTTCCAGAACTTGTTAACTGACACAGGCCATGATTTCAGGTCTTGAGTGATGGTTTGACTGCACCTGGGTGGCAGGCAGGAGGAGACTTGGACAGATTAAATATCTCGGAAGATGGCGTCTTGGTGTACTCTGAATTGATGAAGGAACGTCTCTGGGGGCCTCAACCCATTGGGGACCGAGGGGAGTCTGACGGGTGTGCAGAGATTTCATCGCAGAGTCAAAAAGCACACGAAACAAGTTGAATATGAATTGTGAAAACTTGAACTCAGACATGCACTTGAACTTTACACATCAACATCAGCTTTGCATTTTCTACTCAAACAGGAATCACTTCAAGCAAGGTTACACAAATGTCAAATTGACAACACGGAAATCCCTACTTGCTCAAATATTTTCAATTGGTGCCAAAAAAATGTTTACATCGTTTATTTGGCTTAAACGCCTGTAGTCGGAAAAAGTCGTAAAAATAGCAAATAAATATTGATCACACAGCAATATCTATCTGTATATTTCTGACATAGGCCTCCATAAGCTGGTCATACCAAACAAAGTAGGCGTGCAGAAGCAAGAGTATAATAATTGACTAAGGATAGCTTGTGAATTTGTGTTTATATTTCTTAGAGAAAGATTGTGTTTTTACTCAATTTGAACAATTTGAAAAAAAGAGAAGATTTAGATTTGGACTACATGTTGTTCTCCATTCAGTCTTGAGTGACATGTCTGGCTCTTAGCGACTAAACGTTGCCATATGTTCACGGGCTACACACCACCGTTGTCTGTCTAATGGTTTCTGCTGGGCAGGTGCAGTGAGTTTATGCCAGTTATGATTAGAGCGGTGAGATAGAATACAGAATGCCAGACTTTACATATTGAGCTTAAAGATGCTAAAATGCACAAGAGAGCTCACGGTAACTTGAGCGTCTGGTTCCAGTTTGAAATGAGCCACCAATGTCATAATATGCAATCAACTGATGCATTGCCAGTATAGAGATTTTATGTGTGAAGCTTTAGAGTCCTAAAAACTCAAATCAGTTGGTCTAGACTCCACTCAGACATCACCTCAGTGACTTGAATTTGCATTTGAACCGTAAGTGCTTGAGACTTCACTTTAAAACCCCACTATGTAACTTTTTCACCTTAAAATAACAGCTTGAAAAAAATTGTGCCGCTACAATGACTTTTAATATGTTGATTTGCGCCTCCGCCACTGCCATCGGGGGTCTGTGGCCAGAAAACTGCTGAATGTAAGATGGTTGGTAACGACCCGGTACTTCCGGTTGAGGAACAGGAAGTACTTCAACTTGCTGTCTGGCAGTGATTACCAACGCTCGCAGGTGACTTTTTATTTGCTCCGCTACGAGACGAGTACAAACAGAATGACATGCCACGGCTGAACGGGCTGGCTGCCGAGACTCGCTGCCTAGCGCGCATTGATCAGCTGTTCGATCAGCTGTGAGGGCAGGAGCCTGAAGAGCCATATATGGCGAGAGCCAGACGTTAAATACCTGAAGGGGGCGCTATAGAGGAAAAGTTACATAGTGTCGCTTTAACTTCAGGTTTTGTGACTTCACTGCCAAAATACAAGAAGTACTATTCTGCATTCACTTGGCATCAGGGTTCAGTTCTGTTTCTCTGAGCATCAGTGCAACACGATGCAGCACAAACACAACTGAGCAGAATCACTCATTCAAGCCTGAAACCAGCAGCGCAGCGAATGTTGGATCTTCAGAGAAACACGTCACATTCATACAAAACATGTCATACAGGTAAACGTGCATCCCTAAGTTAGACATCCGGGTTCCTGAAGAGTTCCTTAGAAGCACTTTCAGACATCGCGACACCCTTTTCCACACAGGCCGTTTAAATGACTAGCAAGACATCACACACAACAACGAATGTGTTAATTCATATTGCTTTGTTCCTTTTGTCTTTGTTCCTCTCTTACGCCACCTGTGGAGCTCGCAGCCCTCACTAGCTGTGTGACAGTAATGAGCGTACTCAGCCTGCACTGTCCAGACCTGGGCCTTTGTATTTACTCCACAGTGGAGTGACACAGCTGTCTTCGCTTTTTCGCTGTCTGGAACAATGTGCCGTCACAGGGGCCAGATTGTCCCTCCTAATCTTCTGGCAGGCGAAAACGACAACCACTATGAATTGCCCTTTGGATTCAGTTCTATGAATAATAAATAATCGCGGTTGCCTCGAAAGCAGCAAGATATGGAATTTCCATTCTCTTGCCCAGGAGGCAGTGACATATAGATATCTGGGGCTCGAGCCATACAAGCGAGCTGTACACATGCTAGGCTTATGAAAGATACATTGTATGCATATATGCATAGTTTATGTGGCAGTATATGATAATAAGATATGAGTTAACAGTCTATGTGAAACAATTGCGAAATTACGACCTGCGCTATTCACCCTGTGATGGATTGTTGTCATGTCCCCTGAAGATGTGAGTGCTTACGGAGCATCACTAGTACTGAAGAGGGGAATCAGCATCGTTTGCTCTCCTTTTGTCCAGAATGAAATAACGATATGGTTCATTTGGCTGCGGCTATTGTAAACCTTTGTGAATAGAATAGAATAGAATAAATATACTTTATTAATCCCCAAGGGGGAATTTGTGGACACAGTAGCACCAATAAACTAAACACACAAGAATAAAATATAAATATAAGAAAGAAAGAAACAGTCACTGTGCATAAACTATACAAAGTGAAATATAAAATAAAAAATAAAATATATATGTATATATATATATATATATATATATATATATATATATATATATATATATATATATACACAACATATGTGCAAATACAGCAGTGTACAATTATATAGACAGTGTGCAAAATGCAGAGTGTGTGTATGTTATTGCACTACTTTCTGGCAAGAGGTGCTTTGTTATAGAGTAAATGTATATTCTTGGCTGCATGCTTAGTGTGAGTTTAGCTTCGGGGGATAGTATGACATAACTTCTAAACACAGATCATTATATCCCTCTCCACGTCTAACTATTTTAAACAAGCAAGAGGAAATGCTTAACAGTGACTTTTATTTCACACTGCAGTGCCTCTTCAACTGTAGGTCATTGTGTCTCTGAAATGAGGAGTCCCTTAAATCATGGACCATTACTTTCTGATATTAGAGGTACACAGCAGTTCCAGACTGTACGTTTTGCACTAAAATACAGAAACAACAAGGAGCGCCTCCTTCCCCATTGTTTTGGTTTCCAACACTACCTGCCATCATCCTGTCAGACTCGACCTTGGGGCGTGAGCACATTCCTCTGCTTGTGTGTATGTTACTACATAGCTATGAATTAAAGTGCTTAACCGTTACACTGACCTCCTTGTCATTGTCTTCTATAGCCGTTTGATCTTTTGTTTTCATTGACTGTGATAGATTTCGAGATAGATGAACTTTGCGGTGAAATGAATCCAATTGAAATGTGCACATTAAAGAAGTATTGATTTCTATTTTCTGCACCCCATTTATAATTCTATGGATTACCTCTCCTTGGTAGCTGTTCCTTTGCTTGCTTACATGCCCATATAAACTTTTGGGTGTTAAAGGCTGCCGTATTAATTGCGGCAAAAAACACCTTGCTTACATTTTTAGGAAGAATAGAAGAATAACAAAAGTCTATTCAAAAGGTTCACGTGAGATGGAGTTTATTCTGCACTAAAGCTCACCCGTTGCATCCAGGCGTTGCTACTCCCTCAAAAGAAAGCATTTATTTCCCCTGAAAGCTTTTTCTGAGATTCATAACAATGCGTTAGGATAATTTGTGCTACTATGGCAGAAGATCGGCATGTCATATTTTTACAAATCAACCGATTATTCATGAGCGGCCAATCTAAGACGTCTGTCTGAATTTGGATGGAGCTGCGTCTCGTTCCCTGTCGGGCTTGTGGAGCTAATTATTTTTTCTTACCCCTTTCTTAATGAGGCGTCAAGTGGGGAAAACAGCTGCGGCTGGGACAAACTGTTGACAGTGCATGCATGGCGGGCGCAGAGTAAAGTTATCTACCTTTGCCTCGTATATTTTGTTATTTATAGAGCCACTCGAGATGGTTTCTCCTCAAGGATATTTCTTCGCGGTGGCTGCCTGCAGACCAAACAGCCACAAATGGAGGTCCAAAGGGCTCCGCTCATCCCCACCCTGCACCCTTTAGTAATCTATTTCTATCAATGCAGTGCACACACCCTATCCAATTAGGCCGTGTAATGGGATTGCTGTGTAGGGTCAAGACATGCACTCATTTCTCTTGTTGAATGCCGTCATCACAACCGCTACCATCAGACCTCCAGGGATCAGACCTCCCTCTCTGGCTCTCTCTTCCTAATACACACTTCACTGTATTCCTCTCTGACTCGTTGTTTTTCTTGGTATAAGGATTCTGCGGCTCATTTTCCTCATGACTCAGCAGCGGTTTTAGGCAGATGTGAGAGGAGAGGCTCAGCATCGTCTGTCATCTCATTAAGTTAGGCTGAGTTCAGTGAGTTTTGATGGCGTCAATATGGAAGCGCCTGTCAGTCCGGAGCCTTGGGAATTTTAAAGGATCTTTTTGACTTTGGTGAGGGTTATTTCACTCCAGTCGGTCCAGATATATGAGAATTTCTGAAATAAGAAACATATACGCGCTGAGATTCATTTTGCTGCATTTCAAGAGAAAAATCTGTATTCTAACCACCACAACTTTATGGCTGCCTACCATGTACGACTTTGAACTGTAAAGTGCCTAATCTAGCCACAACCCATACCAATATGCAATAAGCCACCTTCCCCTTCTCATCTTTCCCCTAACATTAACATTATACAGACTCCAATTTAGTGAGCGACCACACTCAACAGCAAATTAGCTGCCAGTTCCTTCAGCTCCTCTTTATTTTTAGTCAGCGTGCACACATGCTAGGGTTAGATAAGCGTGTGCCAGTTCGTCAGCACGTTTCCTGCCCATCTCTCTCCCTTTATGACAGAAGTGGGCTGTGACTAGCAGGCTTGTAGCTCCGGGGAACGTTAATGGAGCATCCTGTCCTCATTAGCCACGGCCCTACGCAGGATATTGCCTGGTCGTCATGTCTGCCCTCGGCGTCTGTGGGCAGCACAGCGCAACCGGCTGCACACGTGCTCACACACGTGTGTGTGTGCACGTGCCAAGGCCCCATGGGCAGTTGGTGCTGTATTAGCCTGGAAGTAGATCAAGAAGGAAATCCCAAGCCGAAGAGAGAACCATCCCTGCACTTTGCCTGCCCAGGACTATGTTTCCTCCAATTAATCACAGTTCAGTTTATTGATCTGACTCTATAGCACATTGACATCCACCCTGGGTCACCGATTCGCCCCTTTCTCAGGGAAGCCATGCTTTTGAGAACATTTGCCTTAATTGCTTTTAATCGTAAATCGAATTAATGATTGTTATACTACAATACATAAACAGAGACTTGGTAAATCCTAGCAATCTGTTGTATTTTTGCATTGCTCTAGATCTTTAAAAACACCTCTGGCATGCAGTACCAGCTGTTTTCTTTGTGGCTCCAGGCAGGTCAATTCATAATAACGACGTTCTGATTATTTTGCTCTTTTACTTTATTTTTTCTATCTCCCTGTGTTTCTAGTTAATGCCATATTATGCAAACTCCCAATATCATTCACTTTTTTTTCCTGGGGGCCTTTTACTATTCAAATTACCTCGGTGCACAGCTCAGTCGTTAGTCGTAGCTGAACACAATCCTCTTAACCGTGTTGAAGATTTTTACAGCAAATTAAAATCATTGCTTCCTACTATTTCTTGGATTGCATTATTCTTCATTCAGCTGTTTCCCCAGTCCTACTAGCTTTAATAATTTCCCCCAGCGTACACAAGATGATATAAATGTGTGCTTAAGTGCCATATTTTCCCATCTTCCATCCTAATTTATAATTCATTCACTGCCACATGTAGTCATAAACCGTGCTCATTGTCGTCCATGGCATAGTTGTTGGATTATTGCTTGTGTCTTGCTTGGGCTGCTTCTGAGGATCAGTCACAGTGTGGAGGGTCTGGTTTCAGATTGAATTAGAACTGTGGACCAGGACAACACAAAACCTCTATTTCAATTTGGCACAGAGCTTGGAGATGTCTCCATTATAAGTTGCCTGAATTATCATTTAATTGGAGCATAACTCCTCGCTTATATTAAGTTGTCTGTGTTTACTGTATGTACTAATTTAATTACTGGTATAGAAAGTAGATAAACAAAAAAAAGAGCTAATTTCTCATTTGTAAGTATATTAATAGTTAGTTTTATATAAAAGCTTGGAGTTGAGTTTGGACGTAGTGGGTGGGGCATACACTGCTGAATTAGCAAGGAGTTTCTATTGGTGGGTTTGACTTACTCTTGGCTCATTGCGCTAACGGGAGGTCAAGGTGAGGACATGAAGGTAAATTGGATCATATTGCTCGGTTTTGTCAAAAGTATTTTAAATGTAGCTCTTCACTTTTTTTCATGTTGTTAGTCCAGTGGAGTCCCTTTCTTTAAAGAGACACTATGTAACTTTTCCCCTGTAGCGCCCCCTTCAGGTATTTAACGTTTACTTCAGTGTCGTGAACTTCTGGCTCTCGAGCCATATATGGCTCTTCCGGCTAGTGAGCTCACAGCTGATCGAACAGCTGAGCGATGCGAGCTGCTGGCAGCACGCCTGGCAGCCGCAGCGAGCCTCGTTCAGCCGCGGCATGTCACTCCGTCTTTACGCGTCGCGTAGCGGAGCATTAAAAAGTCACCTGTGAGCGTGGACTGGCACTATATGACGTTGGGTAATCACTGCCAGAAAGCAAGTTGAAGTTCTTCCTGTTCCCCAACCGGAAGTACCAGGCCTGTCCCAACATCTTACATTCAGCAGTTTTCCTGCCACAGACCCCCGATGGCAGTGGCGGAGGCGCAAATCAACATATTAAAAGTCATTGTAGCGGCACCATTTTTAAGGTGGAAAAGTTACATAGTGGGGCTTTAAAGAACGACATGGAGGGCTGCTGTGTTGACATGCAGCCCCACTTTCTGCGAGCATGTAACATTAGCTCAAACATTTAAAATACTCTTGACAAAACAGAGCATTATCATCCATTTCTTGTGTTTTTTCAAATGTTTTTATTTTGAGAGCAAATGTTTTTGATTTGCAGCAACAAATTCTAGTTTTAATCAGCAAAACTAACAAATAATTTACTTACAAATTAGAAATTTGTTCTCAAAACCTTTTTTGTTTGTTTGCGTATCAAAGACCCAAATCTAACTTCATAGAGGAATCCAGGTCTTCTTGAAAGCTTTCTTTCTGAACATGGCTTCGCTCTGAAAAAGAACACAATGAGGTAAAATGATACTTGTGATAAATGAAAGTCATGTCTATTCCCGCATTGATAAGTGTTGATTAGATTATTTCACACATGCAGTGCTGCAAGAGCACTTGGGCATGATGCTTTAAGGTAAGCTTGCTGCCTGAAAGAAAAAAGATTTCCTCCGTATTTAATGCTAAATGTGTTTGGCTTTTTTCCGTGTTGTGCCGAGGCAGCGCAGACAGAGACAAAGCTGCTGTCAGGATGTGTAAATACATTTTGACTGGATTTGCTTATACGCAGGTGGAGCTCAATGCAGCTGGCTGCTGGCTGAAATAGAGGCAGTGAAGTCCACAAAGCCTATTTTCTTCCCTTTAAAAGTCCACCTAATATCTCAGATTGTGATCAAAGTTCTTTGCTCCAGGCTAAGGTCGCTGATCCCAATTCATGTTAATCTACTTATCTCTATCACAAGGTTCATTTCTATTTGCTGTACGGTTTCTATAAATCTATAATGTTTGAGGCTGGAGGCCAAATCATAAATGTCATTGGAGACGAGCACTGAAAGAGTCAAAGTGTCACCTCGATGATGAGGCATCTTTTTCATCTCAGGAAAGTGTTTTCTGCTCTTGTTGCTCTTTCCTTTACTCTTTCCCTCGTTCAATTATTTTTCTCAGTATCTGCAGTTTCTTCATTAAAGTCGATTTGAACTCTGTATCATCTTCAGTGTGCTTTGCTTTCTTCTGGGCTTTAGCTCTTTCCCACGCAATAGACAGTGGGTAGAGCTGGGCAACAACTATCTGAAAAATACAAAATATGTAACTATATTATAATCTTAAAATCATATCAATATCGATAAATTGTCCAGTCCAATATCAATTTAAATTTGTGGAATCTTTTTAGAGGGTAACAATTATATAATATTTGGTTTTCAATGCTGACACCAAACAAATCTATACTTTATTTGATACCTTGCTTTGATGTATTTCTATAAAAGCCTCTTCTGTCCAACAGTATTAGCCAGAGCTCTCGAGTGTTACATGTTTTAAAACATAAACTGGTGTATAAGAACTTTTTCCAAGTAAAACTGTTTAGTTCACAAAATAATCTCACCACTGAATCCGCTTCTTAAATGCTTTTCTTATTACAAGATCTTCATTTCAAATTTGTTCAGCTATCATGGTATTGTAAATATCTTACCGTCTGCCTCTCCGTCTCTCAGTCAGGCGATAGCTCTACTTCATCAACCCCACTCTTGCCATTCTCCACCCTGTTCACACCTCCCTCACCTGAACTACATCAGTCTGCCTACTTTTGGCTTTTGATTAGTGTTTTTTGGTTACTTTCAGCAATGCGGCTGAAACTTTACTGTTTTGGTTTACTCACACCACTGGTGTTGTTTTAAAATGCAGTTGACAGCTGTTTTCAGCTAAACCTTTATCTCTGAGATCTGGCCGCACTACAAACAACAGACACATACAGTCGTCAACTAGTTGTTTAGTGTAGCATTTAGCAGCTAATTAGCCAGATAATTCACTCTAGTTAAATGTGGCATAGAGCTTGAGATGTGTGATAAGTTGCCTGCATTAGGATTTCATTGGATTATCAATTCTCACCTAAATTCAGTCAATACGGTGGCTCACAGTACTGTGAATTACAAGTGTATTTGAACATGTACTAATACACTTGGAGGTATAGGAGACGTGTCGGCTCTGTTATTAGCTTTCTTTCTTAACATGGCTTCACGCTTATTACCATCAGATGTTGGCGGAGACCAAAACCAGTGCTTGCCTTAAAGAGAGTAAATATTGGACCTGCGTCCATCAGGTGGACAATTATTGATAATGATGCTCTGTAACAGCTGTGAGAAACAAAACAGTTTGTGATATCAACTTAGAGGTGAATATGTCAGTGTTGTGTTCAGTGAAAGGTTATTTCACGGGCCCGAAGGTGAGATTGTTTTGTCAATTCCTGTGTTAAAAGGTCAAGAAACAACATTTCAAACTCGACTGTCAACATTTAAATCAAGAACTACCTGATCCAATACAAGTTAACAAGGTTATAAACAAGCCAGCCTTCAGTACTTGATTGTCTCTGATCCTATGCAGACACTCTTCAGATGCGTAACTTAATAACTTCATATCTTAATTTTCAGCCTTAACAGACTGGCAGGTAGAGCTGGGATGGCACTCCTGGATTAGATGTCATTTCCCAGACCTTTTCAAAGTGGAATAAAAGAATACTCATCAGCACGTTTATTGTCTTCTCTCTATCTCTGTCTATCTTTTCTGAATTTTTCTGTCCATCATCTCAGTTCGTCTGTCGTAGTTTGAATTCTTTCACACTGGATGTTGACGTGGCTCCAATTATGTCTCTCACTCCACCAGTGTCCCCAGGGAGTTTGATGTTGCTCCTATTTTCTGGTCTGAAACTCTGTGAACAAAGCTCAATCTTCCTCTCCCTCTGTTCTCAACTCTCCTGCTTCTCTCATTCATCCTGATAAATTATGCAGAGGGGGACTAATTGCTACACTTCAATGTATGGATCGTTAATAAACAACTTGATGCAGTTAATGTGATTATTAGAATGTTAATACTGTGATGTGGATGGTACAGTTGTGTTCCCTAAGCTAAGGCTTAAGCAACACGGCAACATACATTTTCTTTGATCATGACAAATAGCTGCAAGACAACTTAAAAATAATACCAGCAGCATCGCAACTCGGCATTCAGTCGACATCCCTTTGCCCTCAAGGCAGTGTGTGCCAGTTGACTCTGCCTACTTGTCAGCAGAGTGAATTAGAAAATGCAGTTATGTTTGGTAATATTGCGTGACTGGAGCTCTTGCGGCTAAAAGGGATTTTCTGTTGTCGAGAGAATCACTAATGATGCTGTTATCTGCGGCTCGAAGCCTGATTAGCTTGACGGATGGAGCAGACATTGGCAGCATGAACTCTGCTTGTATGTGCATTTATGTGTGAGGAGAGACGGGGAGTTGATGAGTCTGTGTGTGTGTGTGTGTGTGGGGGGGAACTGATACAAAGACACAGAGTCTGATGAGGAAAAATAGGACCCCTCCTGCCTTTCTCCTCCTCTACCCTCCGTCGAGCTCACATGCCATCACCAAACCACTGCAAAGGAGCCATGAAGCAAAACAGTGAACCGCCGTCGACAGCCTGCCTGTCAGACCCCCGATGTGTAGGAGGAGGAGGAACACATGCTTCATCTTCTTACCTCATCCAGCTCTGCCTTTTAAAATATTGAATTATATGTCTAAAGTTAGTGAGGGAGGGGAGGCGCTGGTGTGCAAAAAGACTGAGGAAGAACGTGGCGAGAAGTGTGAGAGTCTGAATGAGATCAAAATGTGGAGGACTGCAGAGGAAAGTATTGTTCCCTTGCCACAAGTATCGACAGTCACCAATTATTCCCCATATGCTGAGTGTTTATGTGCCTTTTCTTGTGTGTGTTACTACCTTCAAGGCTGCATGTCCTTAGATACACGAAGGCATTGGCCAATCAATCAACTTGAAATGAGCCAAGTTGACATTTTCCTGACAAGTGACCTTTTGTGGCCGTGTGAATAAAGACTTTTGTCAGTCAGAAGCAACGGTGAATATAGCTTGAGGTTATTACAGTGTAACAAAGCCTCAGGAGGTTGGGGTGGATGGTGACAATATCACAACAAAGTCTGGCTCAATATAAGAGAGTGTTGTTCACTCATTTGTTTAACCGTTATGATGATGATTACGAGCTCTGCTTAACTTGAATGTGGCCCTGTGGGTTTTCTTGCAAAATAATATGTTCACATTCACTGTTTCTCACCAAAACACATCAAATATATCCCTGTTGTCTAAAACACCTTCATTATTTATATCCATGTTTGCAATCTACTGTCCCAGTATTATTCTTTCTTGCCTTTTCTTTGCACAATACTGCCAACTGTCAATCGTTGAAACAGCTTGAAACTGGCAGTAATAATGGGTATCCTGTCACCCGGGCACGGGATAGAAACTAAATGCTTACCCACATATCAAAACAATTTAATATTCCAGCAAATATTTGTTATGTTAAAATATATTGGAGTAATTAGCAGAGAATAAAATTACTTTCCCACTGTGTGGGTGTGTTGTATTTCGAGCCTCCCTGTCCTTGGCTTTGCTCGTGCATGTTGGTACATATGAGTCCCTCACTTTGAAACAGTTGGAGACTTAAAGCAACACTATGTAACAATTGTACCTTAAAATAACAGCTTGAAAAAATTGTTTCACCACTGCCATCAGGGGTCTGTGGGAAAAAACTTCACTATGTAAGATTTTTGAGCCACCCAGTCGCTTCGACCTGCTTTCTGGCAGTGATTACGCAACGTCACATAGTGCCAGTCCACGCTCACAGGTGACTTTATATTTGCTCCGCTACGCGACGCGTAGAGACAGAGAGACATGCTGCTGTGGAGACGATCAATAACAGACGTTTAGTTTAATAAAAGAACAAAGACGTCTTTAAGAAAGGGACCTTAAATTACTTCTGCTGTAATCTGGCGCGATAGAGAAAGTTACAGGGGGGCGGGCGGAGATTATTATTTTTTTACTCAAACTCAAAAGAGCCATATGCGTCACCAGAAGAGCCATATATGGCTCGAGAGCCAGAAGTTCACGACACCTGATCTATCGTAACTGGGTATTTACGACACTGAAGTAAACGTTAAATACCTGAAGGGGGCGCTACAAGGGAAAAACTACATAATTGGGCTTTAAGAGTGTGACCTCCAAACACAGTAATGCTAAAAGTGAGATGGCTGAGTGCCTGTTGAAGTGTTGAAGTGTTCAGCTGAAGGCGGCGAGAGAGGGCTAGCATCAGAAGGAGAGCTATATAACGAGCTAATGATCACGCTGCATGGATTTCATTCACTCAGCAGAGTGACCTAAATCCAAGAAAAAGCTCCTTACTAAGAGTTATTAAAATAGATATAGTGTAAGAATCAATATTCCAACCAACGAAAAGATATTCACGATTAAGGGGGGGGGGGGGGTCAGACTACACTGACAAGCAAACTGTCTTGTTATTCCGCTCATGAATAAATATTAAATACATATTTCATTGTTTGTAGACCATTTTGATGTGACTGCACGTTGTATGTGTCTATTAGAGGTCTATACGTGCCAAGCCCTCTGGTTAGAGAGGGGCCTTTGTGGTCCGGAGGGCATTACGCTCTGTGTACCAGAGGACCTCTATCTAAATTCAACAGCTGCTGCTGAAACCCTTCGTCCCTTTTTTCCCTTCCTTTCTTTCACTGCCTCTCGTTAACTCATTTTCATGCCTTCAGTCGATGGCCTCCTCCCCTTCTGTCAGCCTTGATCCCGATTTTATTTCATTCATATTATCTTTTTTCTGTTTCGGTTTATTCAGATTATTTCTAGATGTTTCTACGATAGCGTAGGCTAGTTTTTCACTGCCAATAATTCTCACAGTTTCTGTTTTTCTTTTAATTCTCTCTTTGTCTCTCTGTCTATTGGTTTCTCTCTCGCTCTTTGCCTGCCACCCACCACCTCTTGTGTCTCCCGGCAGACAGCAGCAAATTGCAGGCTGGACAAGGCATGTGGCTGTTTGACATCGCACACAAAGCTGAGGGCCATGTACAATGTCTGCATGTACAAGCATCATTATACCGTATATATTGTGTGCACATGTTCACAAACACACAGATACACACACTAACATATGCACACAAAAAATGTGCTTCCTATTCCAGCTTTTGACGTCAGCGTGGATGCAAATAATTGAAAAGACATCCATTAAATTACATAATCAAACCAATAAATAAATAAGGGTTCCTATACGTGCTCAAACCTACAGGGCCGAGGGATGGATATGCAGATAGAGAGCTTACATTAATGCTATTATTACTTTCTTGAGGCACAGGATCAGATTAGTGTTGTAATGGTGGAGCCAGAAGAAGAAATGACTGGCAAAGGGCTGTTTTTTATTCATCTTATATAAGTTTTTTCACCCCATGAAGACCACATTTAGGATTCCTCCCCCTCCCTGTTGTTTGCTGTGGTTTGTATGCACATGCTGTGTTGCATTACACATTATTCATTGGAAGCAGATTCAGCTCTAATCAGTTCTGATGAGCATCTTGTTTGTACCTGCTGTTGTGATTACAGCCCTCGGAAACAACAGCTAATCAGTACATTTTTTAAAGAAATGGATGAGGAATAATATATTAAATTGAAGCTTGGATTCTTCCAAACTATCCCCGCTGCACTGTCACTGTGGAGATGTTCTCGATGTGGTATAATACTGCCAGATATTTAGCTACAGATTTTGGGAGTGACACTAATTGCCTTTTCTCTTTTACTTTTCTTAATAAAAAAGGTTGAACAGAAGCAGAAGTGGAAAGAAAAACATAGCATGTCTCACCTACTATATTAATATCAATATATCAAGTTAATAAATCGTTCTCAGAATATTTACTTTAGAAAGTGTGGAAAAAGGTTGAAGTATTGAAATACTCTTTAAAGTTTTGGTTATGTATAATTTGAAAATATTAAACAACAAAACAGCTAAAGAAAATTGACCTTTGTATTTAAAATTGTAAAGTCAATCTCTCACGAAATTAGGTTATTTTACAACATTTCAAAAAAAATATTCATTAGAAAATGTAGTACCAGAAAAAAAAATCGTAACGTTAGTTAATTTGTTAAAATAAACACAATAGTTTTATCCGAACAATGTAAATGATAACTACAGATGTCGCCATGTTGAGAACCGTGTGTGGCAGCACTTTCACCGACTGAATCATAGATATGCCCTGAATTCTGTTTACATCTTATTTAATAGCGAAGTGATTACGTCTATAGATGGTAAAACTATTAATGCCAAAATACCATATAGTAAATGTCCAGCATTCAAATTAATATTTTTAAGTAGAGAGTCAACGAGAGCAGTTAATCACACGACGTAGTAAATGGTCCGGTTACTGAGTGTCTGTCTTATGTGGAGCTTTCAATTCTAATATAATGCTGAATAGATCATTACACAATAATGCATTATATATTACTTGTTATATTTTGCAAATCATATCTGAATCTGCAATGTAACCGGTTACATTTATCCATCAGTTAATTGTTGTATCACACTCCAATGCTTTCTTGTAGAAGTAAACACTAACTACATTTTGTATACAATTAAGTTGCTGATTATTTGGGGACTTGCAGGAACTATGTCATGGCCGGTGCATCGACCAAAGGAAGCACAGTGTTGGGCGGGCAGTTGTTTGTAAGAGCTGTTCTTGAGAAGGCTGCAAGCACTGTACTAGTATAAATAACACTTTATTGTGACACATTATTATTACCCCCTTCAATGGTGAAGTCTTGTGAACAAATTAACAGGAAGCCTCCGAAGCATTAACATTGTATGTGCCTAGAAATCCAGTGGATGTGCTTGTGGACTGCAAAAGGAGCATACTATAACAATAAACTGTGATTTAAAATGACAGAAGAATACATCCTTTAATGCCAGACAGAGAGCTCATTATGCAAGCCACTGATATAGTTGTGTGCACTGGGATTTTTGTCAAGCCTGTTGTTGTATGTGTCATTTAAAAGACTTAGAGGCATTCAGTCCGAGCCCATATTTAATACTTGGAGGTGCAGGGGATTATGGATGTATTATATCCAAGACCGCTGGAGCAAACATAATAACAAAGCATCCCCCGGAGTTGTATGCATTTAAGTAAAGGGCAGAATAATGTAATTGTCTTTATTTTAGATTATATAACAGTTAAAAGCTTTTGCATGGACATTTGTGAGCAAAGTAAGAACAATGAAAATATATAACGAGCAGCATTGTGCAGGACTCATGGAGCTTGTATGGATTTAATGACTTGATTATGTAACGTGATGCTCCCACTTTCTACTCACTATACAACCCTCTCAAAAATAAGGATAGATAATAAAACTGTTGGTTTGTGGCCAATATAAATCCTGTCCAATACCCAGTACATCCACGTTAAGAAACCTTTATTGCCATTTGAGAAGTCTGCAGCCTTAAACGTGACGGATACATAGCCGAGTCACATTTATTTGGTTTATTATTAAGTCAAGATCAAAAATGAACTCCAAGCCTGCTTGTGTTATGTCCCCCGCCCCTTTAATAAGTCTTACTAGAAGTGAAATGATGTAATTTGATGCAATGCACATTTGTGACGATAAAGCAAATAAATCTGGGTGTTTGCATTGTTTACGAGGTTTTGATCGTCTTGGTTCGGCTGGAAATCTTTTGCTGCACAACATTACCTGATCTCTCATGTCATTGTGCCTCTCTCTCTTCATGCTGTCAAATATTTACAAATGTGCCTTTAAAAAAAAATAAAAAAATAAACAAGTTAAATTTAGTTAAAAAAAAGAAGAAATGTATAGAAATGTTACATCATCAAATTTAATATATAGCAACGAGTCAATATCTACCATTAATGCTCAAAGTGTTCACAATGCAACCAGTGCAACACAAAGAGAGTGAACAACATGCACTGGTTAGAGCGCCTCCTCTACAGAGGATGTCTGCAGGGTTTCTGTGAATTCTATACGCATCCTGTATGCGTCCCTATAGCCACCCACACGTACACACACACACACACACACACACACACACACACACACACACACACACACACACACACACACCCTACTAGAAGTCAGGCATGTTATATTTAGTAGACTACCCTCAGTCACTATATTCATCATCAGATTGTGGCTGAGTGGTTGACTGTGTGAACTGGCTTTTTAGTGGAATGATGCATGCTGGTTAATTAATTGGTTGAGTGGAAACTCATATTTGTGTGGGTTCAATTAGCCCATCTCATTGGCTGTGTGACCTGTTTAATGGCTGGTGGCCAGCCGGTTGGATGACTTGACTAACAGGCTGCATTGCTACGATGATAATCTGTCTTTGTGTGTTATTGTCCTCCTGTGTTCTTTCTCACACACCATCGTCGGTTTCAGGTCATGCGGTTTCTTCTGCACTCTGCATTTCCACTCCTCTGCTCTCCTCCTCCACTCTATTTCTCCACTCGACTGCATCACTTTTCTCCTCAAGCCCTTGAACGGTGTCTCTAATGGCTTCACCTCAGATGTGATCTCTTTCCGTCTCTCTTGGGGTCGCACACCCTTTTGCCCGTCGCTTCACGCTGCACTCCGCTCATTGAAAACATCCGCTATCTCTCAGTCCCAATACCGCAAAATACACACAAATGAAATTGGAAACAAAAACAGGAGACATTCCACTTAAATAAGACAGATGGGCCTCTTAATGTGATATGCTCTGCTATTCAGGGCAAAGACACACAGATGGACACAGCATCCATAAAATAAATATTGATGTGGCACTTTTTTATAGTGGCAATATAATGTTTTAGTGATAAGCATGATGTATGAAGACTACTTTGCTCCCGAGAACACACCCGTGTGGTCTCTGATTCACACATTTTCCCAAGGCAGATTTAACAGGGAGTCACAGGGGGGATGAGCTGTTGGCAATAATCTGAAGCAGTCTCTAAAGTTGTCTAAACTGTCTGTGTTGTCGTGTTGCTGACTGCGTTTGTGTTGCTGTTCACAGGGGAAGTCCTTTGTGTTTGACCAGGTGTTCCCCACTAACACCACGCAGATTCAAGTCTACAACACCTGCGCCAAGCAGATTGTCAAAGGTGAGTTGCATGAACGAGGTGAGTGACTTAAAAGCTGAAAGACCCCTAACATGAATATATCCTTGGGTTTCCCATACTAGCTTTGTCAGTTTACGCTCTATTCACCGGCTGCATGTATTAACAGCTTCTTACAAGAAGTGTGAAAAACAATTTCTATGACATGACGCGGTCACACGACCTACAGGTATGAGCATCGGCTTGCACAGATTAACAACTGTACATGCTTATCACAGCACAGCGGGACCAGCGTATCCAGAAGTCCCGGCATCAAACGAAACCGAGCCACAGTTGAATTATTTCTTTCACCCTTCCCTCCGTCTACCTCTTTTCTACCCCTATTAAGATCTCGGTTCTGTGCCAGCTTCAAAGCGAGTGCGGTATTTTCATTCAACGACTGCAGATGGAGCATAAAAAAAGAGATTGATTTGGTGGGACAGATTACTTACAGACGGGGAGATTACCAACTAGGCCAAGGAAAGAGCGAATAAAAAGGCGAGATGAATCGCAGGGCATGGTTGAAAAAATCAGAGGTTAGGGATGTAGCAAAATAAGGGAATGGGATTTGAAATGTGTCAGGGGGGGAAGTGTAACAGAGGAAGGCCAGAGAAAGCTTGTTTGCAGACACATCAATGTTTACAATCTCTCTCCTGTTTGGTCTTTCTGGCTGTCAGTCTCTCCATTTTGGACCTTCCTCTCACCATCTTCCTCTCACACTCACCCTGTCTTTCCTCGCTTTCTCTTCTATTCTTTTCTGCGGTTCTCTTTCCGGTGGTCTCTGATCTTATTTTCAGCTGTCTTTATACTTTGTTCTGTAAAGTGCCACGCTTTGTTTGGGTTTCACTATGACCCATGTGGTGGCAGTGGAAGATGTGTTGCTGAGCTGAGAGCAGTAGTAGAAGAAAAGTGCACAGGAGGGGGGGGGGGGGGGGGGGGGGGCCTACTGTGTTTTAGCTGAGAGCCTTCGTGATTAGTGTTTGCTCAGCTGACCTTTGGCAGACAGATTTTCCGGGTGAAGTGTTTTTCTTTAATCCACGTTTGACATTAACCGTAGGGGTTTTATTACACTGCGTCAGCAACGTGACGTATAGCATTAAACTCCTTTAGAGCCTCGACCTATCAGATGAGTGGAGAGAGAGATAGATAGATCTGTATTTGATCGGTACTTCACTGAGTGTCTCCTGGTGACTTTAACGCAGCAGGTATGATGTGTTTTTACACAGAGACTAACCAAGCTTTAATACCACGGACCTCTTAGTGCCGATACGCTTCATGAGGCACAGCCTGATCCATCTATATAACAAAGGTCACATATATCTGTCTTTGTGCAGGTGATTCTCTGCCTTCCTGTCTTACTGGTTTCATACCTGGCTGTCTGATTTTCCTTTTCTTCTTCTTTTTTATTTTCATGTTGTTTTCTTTTCTCTTTAAAATGCTGTGTGTTTTTCTTGTATTAATTATAGATGTACTGGGTGGATACAACGGGACTATCTTTGCCTATGGGCAGACTTCTTCTGGAAAAACGCACACCATGGAGGTACAATATCATTAAATTATTCAAAAGATAGACCTCTTGCTGTGGTGCACACATGAGACACACACACACACACACACATGAGACACCCCCACACACCCCCACATACCCAAACACACACACACACACACACACACACACACACACACACACACATTCTTTATGGAGTATATCCTCATCTGCTCTCCTCTGGCAGTACATCTCCCTCCATCACTGTCATCACTCACTATCTCTCTTTCCAGCCTTTCGTGGGCACTAACCTCCTTTACTGCTCTCTCTGGAAAACAACCCTGTTCCCTTTTAAGTCAAGAGTCTTGCTGCTCTCCTTTCTTTTACTATTCTCTGCACTTAAATGATCCAATGCATATTCTTATCTACTCCCTTTCTTCTCCTAGGGGAACCTCCATGATCCCCAGGGAATGGGAATCATTCCCCGGATCGCAGAGGACATTTTTGAACATATATTTGCAATGGATGAGAACCTAGAATTCCACATAAAGGTTGGTTTGAGTTATTATATGCCTGGTAATGTATTCATTTGCATCACAAGCATCAATAAATAGTGGATAATACCTCATAGAATGACAGATTACTGCAACATCATGTTGCATATTTTCACAGTGATCATCCTTTGCATTGTTTCTGTGTCTGGATTACTTTGTTTCTGTTTGTCCTTTAAATTCCAAAGATTTCCCGCTACATGTTTTTTTGTCACATGCTATGTTTTTGGGTTTCGCTGCAGGTCTCCTACTTTGAGATCTACATGGATAAAATCCGGGACCTGCTGGATGGTGTGTCTCTTGGCTTGAAACAGTGAAAACACAACTCACTTTTGTTAATACTGTACAGATTCCTTGAAAATTCAAACTCTACATCTCGATGTACAGGGATAAATAGTAATGTTGTCATGAAAGGTGTCAAAATCCTATTGTTCTCTTATTGTCTTGTTGCCAAAAACATGAGGAAAAAAGAGAGGAGCTGAGAGAAAATATTACCACGCTGTATCAAGTAATGGACTTCTTTTTTCCCGAGGCTACATACAGTCCTTACTTATTAATGGAGGGTGTTGATGCTGTATGCAGCTTGAGAGGAAGACAGCAGACATAACTCAGGGCTGATAAAAGTACTTGAACATGGTCTGTGTCTTTTGGGGGTAAAACAATTTTTTTAAGGTAAAGCTAAGGTCCTATTGTCCTTAAAATAGGCTAGAATTAAACATCAATTAAAAGTAAGGCAGTAAAGCTAAGAGCTATTTGTCCTCACCAAGCAGCTGTATTTCATTAACAATACTGAGTTTACATCTTACTGTTTGTACTAAATAGCACAATATTTATACTGCATGCGTTTTTTACTTCAGACAATAAAGCTTCTTGGATTAAAGAGTTATACTCACAGAAGCACCACAACATTGTAGTTCATATGTGTATCATTGAGATACATCTTCTAAATGATGGAGAGGCCAAGACAAGGAGCTGTAGGCAGAATCCTAAAGATTTTATTTAACCGAGCCAGAGACAATCATGAAAGTCCACAGTTGTATGCGGGGGAGTCACAAAAAGAGTCAACGACATGCGCGATGGATTAAGTCACAGAGAACTACACCCTGTGGAGGTATTTACAAAGAGAAAAAGTGTTGGTGGGGTGATAAAACACACAAACACGGACACTAGAAAGCCCTCCACAATACTGTAAAATGTTATCATCATCAAAGAGACAGAACTTTCCAATGTGAAAAGGTGAATGCACAAATGTGAGCCTGTGAATAGCTTTGCAAAGGAAATATTATTTTACTGACAGGCACCTACTTAATCTCACACATGCACAACACATGCATGCAAATGCACATTTGAGTGCACACATAGATTATGCTTTAAGTAACACAATGACCTCTTTTCCTCACATCCTAGTGACAAAAACCAACCTGGCGGTGCATGAAGACAAATACAGAGTTCCTTATGTGAAGGTGAGTCATCAGCAGTTTGACATGATTCAGTTTGATTTATTTCCCTTTACCATGCAGAGATTCTGTAGTTTCTGTTGTATGGATGTATGTTGGCATGAGGACAATATGAGAAATATGCTGATTTTAATTAGTAGATGTTTCCCAAATGAGTGTTGGAGAGCTGACAGGATGAGCTTGATGTGTGAAGTCATTTGGGTTGCTGTATGACAGTGTTATTGAATCATTTTGTGACATTTCTTCTCTGCGCTGCACTCTGTAGATGCTCCCCGTGCAATTGTCTCACAGCCGGCTGCACGCAAGAGACCATTTGTTTAATGTGTCTAGTTCGAGGACGGCTCGTTTTGTAGTCGTCGTCAACTATATTATGGTTAGAAAGAGCTGTAGTTGGTGTTTTAACAACGTGTCATCTATTTATTTATCGATCCAGAAAGTACAAATCTGTGAATATCTTTCCAACCCACTGCAAAACTATTTTTGTATGGAGTATAAATATAATCTGCTGCAAGGTTTAGAGTTTGAAGGTTCTGAAATGCCAAACTTTTGTCTCCTTTGGAAGATTTATGTGTTTTTTTTGCAGATTTAAACGTGGGCGTGTCTTTGTGCAGTATAAAATGTTTTTTGTTCATGCGGGATGCAGTGTGTTTTGTGTTTGTGTGCATGTATTGTATGTATAGATGGTTCATTTAGTTCTTCACAGCACAAGTCAATGTCTGTTCTTTCACTCAGGGCTGCACAGAGCGCTTCGTCACGAGTCCTGAGGAAGTGATGGATGTGATAGATGAAGGAAAGGCCAACCGACATGTTGCTGTCACCAGTGAGTCACATGGTTGATCTTTGCTATGTTCCTGCACTCTCTCTGTCAGACGTTTTATTTTTTCACACATTTTCAAGGTGCAAAGGTGAAAAAAGGTATAATCATTTGCTAAGGGAACATCTCTTAACAAGTCCATCTCTGGGAATTGAGGAATCAAATGTCATTTCATACAAGGAGTCTGAATAAGAGTCTTCCTCCCATCTCCTCACTTTATTCTTTAGACATGAATGAACACAGTTCCCGCAGTCACAGCATCTTCCTGATAAACATCAAACAAGAAAACGTTGAGACGGAGCAGAAGCTGTGTGGGAAGTTGTACCTGGTCGACCTCGCTGGGAGTGAAAAGGTAGGACGACTGGGGAATTTTCTCTTAAATCATTAAAGTACAACAAGGTTTCGCATTGCTTTCAATTCTCAACATTCGATGTCAGCAGTAGTTTTGTGAGACTGGGGCCAAACACATTTCTCTGTCTGTTTTTATACATCGAAGAATCAGATAATCAATGCATTAAACCTCTGAACTTACCCCGTGCAGCATTTTAATTAAATCAATCATTTTCTGGCACTGCGCAGAATTTTCATTAATTTTATTCAGAGATTTGTGTCTGTCGCTGATGCAATATCCGAGTTGGAGTTGGTTCACTCGGAGGAATTCAATTGATTCTGCCGATGGAGTCAACAAATAGTTTTCTGAGTAATAAAGTATTTTCATCTGTAAAAGTGGGTTTCAGCCGAGATAGAGGTCAAATTGAGGAGAGGAAATAGTATTGATGAGAACAATAGAATAGTGTGCGTTTAGAGTATAGAAGACCACTTGTCTTCATAGATGGTGAATGCAGTCGTGTGTAGCTAATAAGTGCTGATGCGGGGCGACTGTGTCAGTGTTTAGCAGGTTCGTCTTTCAATCAGGGGGTTGGCGGTTCGATCGGCGTCCTAGTCGATGTGTCCTTGAGCAAGACGCTTAACCCTGAATTGTTGTCTGTCACTGTATCTGCGGTGTATGAATGTAACTTGATTGTAAGTTGCTTTGGATAAAAGCGTCAGCTAAAGGACACGTCCTGTATTGTATTGCTGCATCTCTAAGTTGTCTTGATCATCCCATGGGGTGAGAAACTTCTTGACTGAGACAACATATTATTGACTGAGCAGGACGCTGCGCTCCATAGAAGGCTTTGATAAGACAGCTCTCTCTCTCTCTCCTTTATAATTATTAAGGCCCTCATTATCTCACTGTGAATAATTGCATCCCATTACAATTATGACAGAATGTGGTGTGACTTTCCTACTTAAGTATGTATGGCATATGCCTTCTCAAACACATTCTCATCTTTTATGATATTAAAATTGTCCAATGCAATACCTAAATACTTTTGTATTTAAATTGTATTTCTTCCTTTTGTTTCCCAAAAGGAAATAAATAATAAGTAATTTAGAATTATTATTTATTCATGGAAAGGGTACCAACTGAACACACTATCTGCATTTTCTCTATAATTACTTCTAATTTACAGTTATTACCATTATCCTTCTTTTGAATTCATAGTTACAAAAAAAATTAAAGTGTTTTTTTCCACTGACTTTTTTATGCTAATAATGTACTTTGTAAACCAATTCCTCCTGTGTGTGTGTGTGTGTGTGTGTGTGTGTGTGTGCATGTGTGTGTGTGTGTGTGTGTGTGTGTGTGTGTGTGTGTGTGTGTGTGTTTGTGCGTATCAGGTCAGTAAGACAGGTGCAGAGGGAGCAGTGCTGGATGAGGCCAAGAACATCAACAAGTCTCTATCGGCTCTGGGAAATGTCATCTCAGCCCTGGCCGAGGGAACGGTACGCCGGAGAAATTATTTGCAGTCTTTCTTATCTGTCGTATACATGACTATGCCTCGAAGGAATAGAGAGAATGTGTTGGGTTTGGTTTTACTTTCTTTCATGCCGAGAGCTAGATGAGAAGATCGAAACAGCCTAATCTTCTAATCTAATGTCGACCTATTTTTTATTTCCAATACCAACAATCATCATATTTACACTATACTACCATAGTTGCCATGCACAGATATCATAGAAAGCTACAATTTTACAAAAAAACATTGTCCGAGAGGTAAAACAAGGTTCATATTTCTGGCCTTTGCAGAATCCTCCCATATTGTAATTATCGTCCTGTAGATTGGATGAAAGTTAGACATGTTAGGTAGTCTGTCCGCCTCTTCCATAAAACAGAAACGCTGATAACCTATTTCCATACTTCACCAAATTTAACCAGTAAATTCAACCACACAATGCTCTCTGCCCACTCAATACTGCTCTCAAGCTCCATCATCATAATTAAAATACTCAGCATCTCTTATTATATAACTCGTGAGGCTTGGGGAATTCCTCTACTGTAAAAGCTTGCAGACTGTAAAAGCCTCACACGTCTTTCATAAAGCAACCGGCGTTCATTCTTTATTCATCGAGCGAGGAAACAGACCGTCTTTTTGAAGGCGTTCCAAAGGGTAAAACAGTAATACCGTGAATGATGCAGCAGATGGAGAAAACCCTCTTCTTCCTTTGTTCTGTGCTGATGCTCACAACACATATATTTAGCTTGTATAGAGAAAGGCATGTGCACGGCGATGTGAAGGTCCTCCACGCTCTTTAAATCACATTATTTCAGTCTTTTTTCATGCCTTTCTTCCTTCTTCTATGTTTTTGTAGAAGTCTCACGTGCCGTACCGCGACAGCAAGATGACGCGCATCCTACAGGACTCACTGGGCGGGAACTGTCGTACCACCATGTTCATTTGTTGCTCCCCCTCCAGCTACAATGACGCAGAGACCAAATCCACCTTGATGTTCGGCCAACGGTAACATGCTGCCGTGCTAAGTCGCCACGGGCTGCTGCTCTGTGCGTGTCTGTCTAGCTCAGCTGCAGCTGTTGGGGATGTTTTTCTGCTGAAATGTGTATGACTCAGTTATGCTGTTCACATATTAATGCCTTCAACTTTGCTTTTTGGAGGGAGGGTTTGTGAGTGGTTCCTGATCGTGCTGGGAATGCTTAAAGAGTCAGATTTATTTTCTTTATCTTAAGGCTAAGCCGCAATTGTAGAAGCAGAGATTTAATGTGGCTGCCAGCTATCTGCTCCGATTGCCCGTGGTCCATACAAAGAAACTCGGATAGAAAGATCCCGAAAAAGCCTCCTCATCCGTCTCCAGCATTTTTCCGTTTCCAACTAAGTTCTTTGAATAGTGACTGACACGAGGATGTTGTCGGTTAAAATAAATAATGCATAAACGAGTAAAAAGAATCCACAGCAGATATTTGGCTTTAATGAAGCGATGGCTCGATCTCAGTAGCTATTCAACACCATGATTGATCTCTTTCTTTAAATCAATATACTACAGATACTATAACAAATCAATTAAGCAGATATTTGACAATCTGTTTTTTTATTATAAAACGGTCCACAGATGGAGAGGTTTGTGTAGAATTGCCGCTCTATGGTCTAACTGTACGTTTGGGTGTACGGTGCATTCATTTGCCATTAGCGCTTTATTCAACATTAACTTTATTGTCCCCTGATGTTTGAGAATCAGCATCACACTATCTAAGTATCTCAATTCTGATGTGATGAAAGAACTTTAGATAGGGCTGTTTGCTGCACAAATATAAAGGAATAAATTAACAAGCACAAGAGTGTTTTCTCACTGGAGTGTGAAATTATGTGATAGCCAATAATGTGAAATTCACAGCCGGAGCTGAGCGCCGTGACGGTAGCATCATGAATATTTTAACTCATTGATGCCACCCATTTGCGTAATAATTGAGGAATGAGTTATAGTACCCTTACATGTTTAACTGCATGAGTGCTATATGTCGATGTGGTGAATATGTCTAAGCGGTCAGAAGGGTATTTTGCATTTTTAATTATTGCTTCACTTTAGCTTCCTCTTCCTACATGCACCATCAAACACAGTTTTCTGATACCCAATTTGCATACCAATGAATTAGATGTAAGACCATTTGTATTGAGCAGCCACAGCTGGAATACCATTGTAGACAGCTCCTCTGTTCTCTGTCGTTCTCTCACACACTTTCTATTTTGTCCCCCTCTTTTCTGTATCTTTTCCTCTTTCTCTGTTTCGTCCTGCATCTCTACAATCAGGGCCAAGACCATTCGAAATACCGTATCGGTGAACCTAGAGCTCACAGCAGAGCAGTGGAAGAAGAAGTACGAAAAAGAGAAGCAGAAGAACAGGTCATTGAAGGAGACAGTTCAAAGACTGGATACAGAGCTGAATCGCTGGAGGAACGGTAATAAGCGTCTTGATATCACGCTGGCAGCTCTCAAAAACATGGAATATCTTAAGTCTTCTGCCAGAGGGAAACTCTGAAACGTGTTGACCAGGCGTTCACACATTATCTGTACCTTGTGTAAAGTTTATATTTTTAGCCACTCAATCAGAGTGGTGGCTGGTTGGTTCACCACTCTGGTCCAGACTGAAATATCTCAATGCCTACTGCTGTACAATTTGGGACAAATATTAATTTAACTCAAAGCAAATCCGGGCGCAGGTCCAATTTCTCTGCTAAGAGAGTGACTTCGGTCTTAATCCTAATTAAATAATAGTTAATAACACAAAAGGTAATTGATTTATACATGGTGAAAAAGACCAGAGAGTGAGTGTGAGAGTGAGTGTGAGTGTGTGAGAGAGTGAGTGAGGGAGAGCGCCTCCTATACAGAGGAACACGTGTAGTAGTCCCCTACAGAAAGATATACACATACTTATTGTCCCCTTTTCATCCATGGAAGAGCGATCACTAAGGAATACAGAAATTAGCCTGCAGACATAATTCTTCAGTCCATTATTTAATTTTATATAATCTGAGTACATGGCAGTGAAGCTATGGGACGATAGCAGCCAAACAGACTTGCTGGACTTGTGCCCAAACAAATTCCTTTTTGGCCACTTCGACTAATATTCACTTTGTATAATTGGATTTCCCTGTCATTATGCTGAAGGCACGAAGTGCTGCAGGGTTTATTTTGTAGGAATCCTTATGTATTAGTAATCCTTAAACAACAAGGCCTAATAACTTTTGCAGAGAAGTCACAATTTATTCTATTTCAGCACATATGTGAAAGTTCACACACAAAAAAGAACACACAACATACACACACACACACACACACACACACACACACACACAAGGCTAGGCATCCTTATGTATTAGTAATCCTTAAACAAGGCCAAATACATTTTGCAGAGAAGTCCTAACTTATTTGATTTCAGCCTGTTAAAGTTCACACACAAAAAACAACACACAACACACACACACACACACACACACACACACACACACACACACACACAAGGCTAGGCATCCTTTCCTGCAGAGCTGTATGTCAATTCAAATTTAAGTGCATTCAATGGTGCTGATTGGTTGACATTCAAGCGTAATGAATCCTGTCCGATATCTATTTCGCATTCTTTCGGTGTGACACGTCTTTATTGAACAGCTATCAATAAAAAATATTCTTTTAGCTTCTTCATCCCTCTTAGTTACTCTCCTCTCTCTCTCTCTCTCTCTCTCTCTCTCTCTCTCTCTCACACACACACACACACACACGCACATAACCTCTCCCCATCCACTAGCTTCTTTTAATTTCCTAATGTATCATTTTAACAACATCGTTGCCCCCATCCCCCCATCTCTGCTCCCTAAATTGCTTCCCATCTCGAGCCAGGAACTCCGTGAGACGAAAACTGTTGAACTCTTAAGTCAGGGCTGAACAGCATACTGAATGTTCTCAATTTATTTGCATTTGGCGGCTCCCTTTCATTTTTTCTGAGCCAAAGCCAGGCACAAGGCAACTTGCATTTTCATCTGATAAAAGTCAGTTATACTGAAGTTTAAAAGGAAGCTTCGATATGGCACAGATATATCTTAATCTTGAGATATAAATGTATTAAGGATCTACGGGGAAGATAAATCCACTAATCCATTTTTTATGCATCATTCCATACTGGAGGATTTACCAGAGATAAGAACATTGCATTTTCAAAAGAAATCCAATATTGTGTGGTCTTTAGGTGAGGAGGTTGCTGCGTTAGAGCATCTGAGCCCAGAATCGGAGGACGTCCCCCTGGTGCCTCCCGAGTCTGAGGAGCTGGTCCTCAACATCTGCAGTCCCTGCAGCCCTTGCTCAGTTGCCCCGTCGATTGCGGTTCACATCACTCAGGAGGAGCGGCAGAAGTACGAGGAGGAGATCCGAAAACTTTACAAACAGCTGGACGATAAGGTGAATGAATGGATTATGAATGTAGAGATGTGTACATGCAATGGATGTACTGGTATGCTCACATGAACACAAAGAGCATAGCATACCATTATGATCGTTATTAATGAATTCAGGATCAAACACGGAGTGATTCATGTTTTAACTCTGGGGAATAGAATTAATTGGGGAAATAGTCATGTTGTTCACTGAATAGCATTTAAGCTTTGATTTATGTAACACATACTCTGCACATGTATGTCATGCTCCATGGTAATGCAGTGTGTAATTGTATTGCTTTTATGAACATATTTCTATTTTATATGCAGAACCAGTGGTGTATCGATTTGTTCGTGTTTCCTTTATGAGGTCTTTATGAGTCACATAAAAAGATTTTACATCTTCAGTCATGGAGGCATGTATACGTGTGTTGCACACAGTGTCGAGGTCAAGCCTTTAGCATGCATACTTTAGTCCTGTTTAACATATATAATAATAAACTGTGCTATTGTCTATAGTTCTACTCTACTTGTGTTTCTTCCCCCTACTCCATATCTCACATTAATGCAGTTAGTGCAAGCTCAAAACGTACAGTGGTTATTGGACATGGAAACCAAAATACACACAATGGCAATGTACAAAATATCTGTAATATACACGTTAGTGTCATACATAACGCTGTACATGTACTGTTTAAATCCTCTTTGCCTCTGAAGGACGATGAGATCAACCACCAGAGCCAGATGGTGGAGAAACTGAAGGAGCAGATGCTTGACCAGGAGGAGGTAAAATACTTTAGTTTTATATATGTTTCTCAGTTTGGTTAATCAGCTCACAGCTGGCTGCGTGAGGTAATCTAGACTACCTTTTGAATATAAGTCAGAGGCTCATTCCTTCGCCCTTGAGACGGCCGAGAAAACACCTTTCAGTTGCCAGAAAACACTTAAAGAAAAAAAAGCATTATTGCGTAATTGTAAGTGTATTTAGCATGTGTAACAGCAGCTTAATATAGGATGGGTTTGTCGAACCTCAGATTCAAGAGGAGCAGTGTGGATTCCGGTCGTGGTCGAGTGGACCATCTTTTTAGCCTCACAAGAGGTTTGGGGGTCTCGTGATCACCTCTCTGCTGTTCGCAGAGGATTTGGACCTGTGGGTCTCCTCGGACCGTGACCTCCAGCATTCACTGAAGTGTTTTGCAGCCGAGTGTGGACCAATGGGGATGAGAGTCAGCACCTCCAAATTGGAGACTATGGTACTCTGTCGGAAACCGGCGGATTGCTCCCTCTCGGTCTTGTTTACGAGGCTAAGATGGAGCCAGAAATTGGGAGGCGGATCGGTGCTGCTACAGCAGTAATACAGGCGCCACACAGGGTAGTCTCTGCTCCGACCCTCACCGATGCTCATGGACTCTGGGTCGTAAGCGGGCGAAACGAGTTTCCTCCGTAGGGTGGCCGGCCTCAGCCTTAGAGAGAGGGTAAGGAGTTGAGGCGCTGCTCTGTTGTGTTGAAAAGAGTCAGCTGAGGTGGTTCGGGCATCTTGATTAAATGCCCGAACTACCAGGGGGGCTAGCACCGTGGTCCAGAGTTTAGTAAGGTGACAGCTGAGGGGAGGAAGCTGTTCCAGCCTGCTGGTCCTGGAACAGAGATATCTCCCAGCAGGCCTGGGAACGCCTCGTGATCCCTCAAACTGAGATGGAAAATGTTGCGGGTGAGAGGGAAGTCTGGGTCAGCCTGCTGGTCCTGCTGCCACCGTGAATCGACCCAATACAAGCGGATGAAAACAGATGGAGGGTTTCAGACATTGAAGCATGATGTGCGTGAAGGGAAAAACCATGATGGATAACAGTGTTACTGTAAACAAACAAAAGCTCTAATGAGTTAATTAATGTGTGATGTAGAATGCTGTGAATGAGCATGACTCCACTATCTTTAATTTAGAGACCTTTTAATTAATTAAAAGCCCTTTAATCAGATACAGCTACAATAAACAGGTTTGTCTATCTATATATCCTTGTGGAAGGAGGAGCAATTAAAGGACTATTACAATGCAATTACAAACAGTATTTACATCATTCTTAACAGTGGGGCTAAACGACATGAAGCAAGCGTTGGCATATAGTGCACTGCCAAGTAAAATGCAAAATCGGCTCATTCATATCCCAAAATGAGTCTGCTGTGGGTTGAGCTGACATGATGGTAACTACCCAACCTTAACTGTGTGTGCAGTAACATGATTTCACACTCATTTGGCCCAACAGAAGCTGTATGCTACAGTTCAAACATGCAGGCACCCTGGGAAGAGCAATATCTACATGTAATGACATCCATCAGTAAAATGGACCACAGTGCTGCAGCAATGCACCGGCAGAAAAGCACCGCCATGGCAACATGACGCCAGCTCTTACAGTTGTGATAGTGTAAAATTAATATTTAAAATGTTATCTGTTAAATCACATCTCTTCTTTTAGTAACATGGTGTGTACACAGGAAAATCTGTTATTACCAGGATGACAAGATACATTCCACAATTATGTTTTATTAAAACCCTGCAGCCCTGCCTTGTGAATAATAAAGACACTGCTTGTTGTACTGAACGCTTTAAAAAACAAACAAATCTCTCTTTATTGACTGTTTATATGATCGGGTCCCCCAGCTGCTAGCATCATCCAGGGGCGACAGTGAGAGGGTGCAGTCGGAGTTCGGCACGCTGCAGAGAGAGAATGGATCTGCTAAGGCCGAGGTGAAGGAGGTCCTTCAGGCCCTGGAGGAGCTGGCGGTCAACTACGACGAGAAGAGTCTGGAGGTCGAGGAGAAGAGCGTGAAGAACAAACTGCTGGCTGAAGAGCTCGCCAAGAAAATGGTGGGTGTGGCTCTTTAGAGGCTTAGTTTCTGTACTATAACATGTTTCAGGCTGTGACCAGTAGGTTGTCCCCCCCTAAGCATCAAAGGATCAGCAACAAGAGGTATATTTGGCAATATCTTGTATTATTTTCCCGCAGACTGTGCCTCTGCTCTCCATCACCTCGCTCCTCAGTTCCCTACTGCTCCTTAAAGGAGACAGACGCACAGATACACACACAGATTGTCCTCAGCTGGGCTGATTACCAATCAGCCACAATCAAACATTGTTCCCTGAACCACCCCCCCGCTCCACCCACTTTGCAACAGAGCCTAAACACACCCCGCTGCCACATTGATGTACAGGGGGAAAAAAACATTTATGCTAATGTTAAATTGGCCAATCAGGGAAAAAGAGAAAGAATGATGAGGAGAAAAATAAAAGAGGACAGAGAAGGATTAGCAAATATAGGCATGGAAATGATGTGCTGGGATATATACTGTATATAGTCGTAAATCCCTTTAGAAAAGAAAAGAAAAAGAAGCATTCCGTTATGACATTATCTATTTATCTATCGATTTAATTCCCTGTCTTTCAAGAGTAGGTGGAACTATTGGCTCAAACTGCAATTTGAGAGATAATGAGAAATCAGAGCGCTGCGTGAAAGAAAAGATAAGAGAGACAATTCAGATTAATTGCGCAGGCACCAAACATGAACAGATGCATCTAAGAATAACTAAAAGTATTAGAAATAAATAAATGTATGTAAAGACTGGAAAGAGGGAAACTCACTCCAGATATTAATCAATACATTTACATAGATTCACCAATATTGCAAATTACAGCCATCACTGGTATTTCTATAGCTCTTCTATAGTTGTCTAATAAACTCAGTCAATTGTATGAGATGTGGCTGGTTGTTTCCCTCTTTTATCATAAATAATCTTTTTAAAAGTAGATTGCTGTCGGAGTCTGACTTTTGAATTGATTGAGGTCAGTTTTCAAAGCAATCTCATGAAGTTAATCTAAAGTCGTGATTTTCACTGAATAGCTTGTAGGACGGCAATCAATGTTGACAAAGAATAAATTACGGTTGAATAAATCATTCATCAATATTTTTTATCTGCAAAAGCTTGTGAAATCAGTAATTAATGAGACTCCACTTTAATAAACAATCATTTCAGTGACTATGTAAAGCACCTATTCATGTCAGTTTTTTAAAGCTTTGGAAAGTCCTAAAAACTGAATTTTCAATTATTGATGGTCTGAAGATGTTTTCAGCTTTGAAGTGTAGAGAATTTAAATGATTTGAAACTTTTCAGAGAGTGTTGGGAGACTACATGGACGTGCTTTTTATTTATTTACACTTTAGGTTTTTATTTCACATTATATATTTCTGTATTTATTTCTGTTTTCCCTGTTTACTGGTTTCATGTGGGCGAGGCTCAGTTGTAAACAGTACTTGGGTGCACCATTCAGAGTTCAGTACCATTGAAATCAAAATGTGTTCAACTTCTTCAACTTTGAGTTTTTCTTACTTCGTCACGAATATTACATGTTATTCAGAGATATTCAATTTCAAACACAGTTTTCAGTGGCTTTACAATGTGGAAAGAGTTCTTCAGAGAAGCAGTTTTGAAATAGTACAAATCTACTTCAAGTGTGTTTTGATCATTTCAGGTTCGACGGGACCTTTTTAATGTAAAAATAGAGACCAGTGTCAGGGCTGGCTAGTCGTTGATGAAGTCATTGTGACTGACGCGGTGAAAAGAGACAACCATAATTCACCTTCTTGAGACATCTTCTATATTTCATGCAACATTTTACACGCTGCAGTGTCCTCTGTGCTCTCCTTCCTCTCTGTCTCTCTCTAAAGCTAGTCCAGACATCGAAAAGAAGCTGACAATATAACTACTCACTGCCCAGTTTAGTCTGCTGAAACCTCCTTCTTTTCTCAGTTGCATAACTCAGTACGCCTTCTCTACAGATGCGTTAGCCTATTCCACCCCGACCTCTGACCTCACACCATGTCTTCACAGAGACGCCGCCAGGCAGTCTGACAAAATGTGAAACTGAATACAAGAAAGCATCCAGACCTTCCCTCATCCCAGCCTCACATGGCGTTTTCCAGCTCAATTCCCCTGGACTCTTGATTACAAATTCCCTATTTTCTGCATCCCTGCCGTTATGCTTATGAGCAGTGTTCCCGATTGACATTTCTGTACGTATCTACAAAAGAGTTGGAACGGCATTGACCTAGAAAAATGGTGCAATGGAGTAGATTCATCACTGTCTTTACCCCAGCTTCTCTTCAGCTGCCTTCATCTTTCTTTCAGTGGAGGCTCCTCTCTTCTTCTGCAGGAGGCCATGCCATCGCTCACTGTTGCTGCCATTCATCTGGTCCTTTTAAGCATCTTCCTTCATCAATCCGTCCACTTATCGTTCAATAAATCATCTCTTCTCTTCCAAATCTCTTCACCAGTGTTTCTTCAATGGAAATGAAAAAGTTTCATTGCCCCCTAGTTTGCTTTTACTTACTCATAAATGGACAATTTCAGTTAATTACTTACTACCTGTTGGGCTGAGTTAATGTTTTGACATGGGAAATGAACCGGATAATCATCACATGGCTCGAAGTTAATGAGGGAGATGAAGATGGAGAGGCTAATAAAGGAGTTCATGTTACTGTGTTTAGGAAGGTGGTAAATGGTTAACTATTCTTTCACTTTATTCCCCATTAATTATTATGTAAAGTTATCGATTTAACCCGAATGGTTTCATCATGTTCGAGCCATTGGTCCTTCAATGGTGCAGCTGCATGCTCCACAACATGGAGCTCCATCATTCACTCTCCTAGATCCTTTCCTCCAGGGCCAATGCCATCAGCCCCCATCTCAGTAGTGTATTGATTTGTAATTTAATGGCCGCTCGTTTTTTTTCGCTACTCAGATTTCTTGGATGAGAATAAGTTCAGGGGTTAAAGGGAGCCTCGCAGCTGTGTGTGCGTTTGCAGGTTTAAATACTCTCAAGGCCGCTTTGTTGCAATCTTCTCCTACTAAATGTTCTCCCCTGGCATTGCTCTCTGTTTTATTAACTCCTCTCTCGTTGTTCACTCCCACATTTCATTATTCTCCTCCAACAGGCTCAGTTCAAGGCTTTAGAGGCGGAGCTGTCTCGTATCAAGGAAGGGAGCAGCCACCAAAGGAAACGCATCTCTGAGATCCTCAGCAGTCTGATGAGGGACCTGAGTGAGTTCAGCACCATCGTTGGAAACAGGGACATCAAGTTGGTGAGTGAGATGCAAAATAGAGACTCTGAGACATTATATCCACACAGATGTCTGAAAGGAAACAAATACAGTCTGACAAAAGATGAGATATTTGCACAAGTGAATGTAGTTTTTTTTATGTCGTGCTGTTTTAAACTTCTCAATCCAAATATTTGAATACCAATTAACCCTCCTCCTCTTAAAGTAAATATTTAAAGCACATACATGTCATACACAGATATTTTAAATCATGTTAAAAAAGGTGTTACTTATTTATCCAGATCCTATCAAGTTTAATAACAAATATTTATATTGCGCAAAAGGTGAAATAAATAGTATTACTCTAAAAAGCTACACAGCTAACTGTCTGACTCCATTAAGTGTTGTGCTTCATGGAGGTCGTATCTGGACCTTGAGTCTCATATAAAGTTTGATTGATTATTTTGTATATTTTAGTATCCAAAAAAACACATTTTCAATTTGTCGTAAAATGTGTACAAAACACCTTCCAAACCCAGGTGACTTGTACTGAAGAGGGTACTTGGACACTTAAAACCAATTGATAACGATTGCCTTGCAACATGTATAGGTCCACTCACATGTCAAATTATGAACTGAATATCCAAATCAATTCTGTGAATAACAATATATTGAGTGGCTGGTTAAGACATGGAGCCTGCAAATAAAAGGAAAGAAAGAAGAGCAAAAACAGAAAAGAATCCAAAAATTCAAACTGGACTGCATTGTTAAATATATTTATATATATATATATATATATATATATATATATATATATATATATATATATATATATATTAATACAGTAAAGCTTTATCGAACACGCTCTGAGTGAAATATTAAAAGCTCAGACAAAGTGGAACATTTTAAATGTCTCGTGCATAATTCTATACATGTTTCTCTCTAATTCAACATGTTGTGCATCTGTGGGAATGTGAGATGTTGATGAGCATTTAAAACCAATATTTGTGTGTTTGTGCCTGTGTGTGTTGCAGCTGCAGCTCCATGCATTATGCATTAGTCGGTATTTGCATTTCCCTTGACTATGAAGATGTTAATATTACTATAGGAATAGGTAATGCGCATATCCACTGATATATATAGATATTTATTGCTCGCTGTTCATTTCAGAGCATCTAAGTTAAAGTATCTGCTAAATTATGCTATAAACGTAATGGATGTTCATGGCAAATGTCAGAAAGAGTCTTTTAGATGCCTTCGTTCCTTTTGTTACTTCCCAGCCATCTTTAAATCATCCTTGCTCAATCTCAACTGAGAGTCTCCACCACTCTTTTAATGGTCTCTCCTCCTCTCCCCCTCATTTGTCTCCAGTCCATGGAGATCGCCGGTGCGATCGAGGAGGAGTTCACAGTGGCCCGCCTCTACATCAATAAGATCAAGTCAGAGGTTAGGTCCATGGTGAAGCGCTGCCGCCACCTGGAGAACCTTCAGATGGAGTGTCACAGCAAGATGGAGGATACGGGTCGAGAGCTGTCCTCGTGCCACCTCCTTGTTTCCCAGGTGAGGGTGAAGGAACTAGCTGAAAACATCTGGGCAAAGAAAAAAGTTGGTAAATCTGTCAGTCCAAAGGTTGTTTTCAAGCCATGAGTGTAAATATGATTTGAGAGATGTTTGTAAGTTTACTGTACAAAAAGCTAAACAAGGGATTAAAGGAAGATGTATTTCTATTGTAGGAGTCCAATTATGGAACAACGTTAAAATGGATGTAAGAATGGTCCACACATTTTTGGTTTTCAAAAGGATTATTTATTAAACAAGTTGTGAGGGTTATAAGTGTGATTGTAACGTATGTATATGGAAGATGTATATATTTTTTTCTTCTTTTCTTTTTTTCTTCTTTTCTTTTTAATATGAATGATCTGATTTATTTGATAACAATAACTTAGGATAGGAAGCATTTTTGCTTATACCTATACCTTTTCAGTTTTTCTGTTTTGTATATTATATAGAATAATATTGTAGTGTATGACAATGATTGACTGAATAAAATACACAACAACAACAACAACAACAACAATCCCACAGGAAATGGTGGTGTTGACGTGGACACATCTGAACAATACACACTGAAACTTCCCAGTGGAAAATAGTTATTATAATCACAAATGAGAGATTGACATTTCCATTCATCACCAGACTCATTAACATCACAAATACCTACGAAGCCCTTTGTTGCATATTAATCACTCTGAGTCTGCTAGAAATATCACTCAGCTGCAGCACATCAGAAGCGTTTAGTGTACAAGCTGTCCTGATTGCATGTTTTGTCATTTATTTATTTGTATGTGGCTCACTGTGATGAGCTGAGGATGAAATGAATTGCTTTAAACAAAAACAAAAAATCTTCAGGAAGACCTGTGTAAGAATAGTCAAATATTAGTGTACATGATATATTTTATATTTCTACTGTCCGATACCACTTACTAAGCCGAATATATTATGAAGGCCATTATATATTAAATATAGATTATATCCATTTCACAGTGAGTACAAAGTAAATGTCATCCTCGGTGTAAAGCGAGGTCCTTTGTACATCACCAGCATAACCAGAGTCTTCTGACTTCCAGCACGAGGCAAAGATCTGCTCTCTCACGGACTACATGCAGAATGTGGAGCTGAAGAAGAGGAAGCTGGAGGACAGCTACGACTCCCTGAACGAGGAGCTGGCCAAACTCCGAGTTCAAGGTAGATGAATGTTAGCTATATGTATTATTATATATATTTATTTTAAAGAAGAAATGTACGCTTTTATTTATCCCTGTGGGGAAATTCTTCTCTGCATTTGACCCATGCTTAGTTATTAAGGAGCAGCGGGCTGCAGTCAAGCACTTAGGGAGCAACTTGGGATCCAGTGTCTTGAATTGAAGTACAATAATAGTTTCTCAATATTATATCCAGTCAACCAACAAGACTAAAGGTAAAGAGCCATTCTAGGTTTTAATTAGCACAAAAGTGCTTTGAGCTGGGCCGTCAGGGCCAACAAGGCCTTCTCTCTTGGCCTAAACATCATCAGGATCAAATTTGTTTTAAAATAAATTTCCCCACAAATATGTATTTAATTATTCCACAGAGTAAGAGTTATTCTCTTAACTTCATAGCGTTTGTCTTGGTTGCACTGCTGCCAGCCCCAGGTTGAGATTTGGAGGGGGAGGGGGGATAGAGTAGGCTCAAGCACTGGTCTCGAGTCTACTTGAGGATCTGGGAGAGTCCTGGAGACCAGGATGTGAACCCTGTTTACTTGTAGACTGGGAGGCTGGTGGATAGAGCACGCTCAAGCACTGGTAGGGGGGGGGGGGGGGGGAACTAAACTAAACTATATATATATATATATATTTCTGATATATACACATGTACATACATAAATACATGGTGAACTAATCTTACATTAGATTGTTCAGCTGTAGTAAGACGGCATTGAAGGCCTAGGTAGAAAATGCACGGCCCGCCACTGGCTGAATGTAAGCATGCTAACATGGTGATGGGCAGCAGGTAAACTATGTTCACCAACCTAGTTTAGTTATTTTTAGCATGCTAGCATTTGCTAATAATCAATAAACACACATTTGCCTATCCCTGATGGTGATGGGGATGGCTACGCCGTTGGTTTTGCTGGCATTTGGTCAAAAACTAAAGAACTGGACCAATTAAAATGTTTACCTGGTGTAGGAGCTGGATGTAAAGGGATCAGGATTTACTCTGAGGGGAAATTAACGGCAATCCATCCAATATTTTGAAATTGTATTCTGGGCCAAAGTGGATGGACTAAATATTTGACTCTACAATCCACAGAGCCGTGTAGTGTTACCAAAGTGGTTATTGATGTATGGTAAAATTTCACAAAGTACTGAAATACTTAGAGATGTTAAAATACACTGTCAGGTTGGGGATGCATCATATTTGTAAGAGAACATGAACCGAGCGTTTGAGGTGAAATCTAACAATCCAGCCAAGTCTGGGGTTCAAGGATCAATATTGAATAAACAGCCAGGGCAGCACAAACAAAATGTACCAGTACAGATTTGTAATAAAAATGTATTTGCCTCCAGGCTCATTTTGAGTCATTTTTATCTACGTGATCGAAATAACAAACAAGGAAATGTTTAACGGTTATTCCGTCTTCAAGGTGAAGTATGAAAATATTAATATGGTCAGACAAGCAAAACATGGTTGATAAATCAGTGCGAGGTTCAAGGAGCAAATCCCCCCAAAACTGCTCAGTACATCCCAAAATATTGCAGTTAAAGTTGAACATTTGTCCCGTAGCAGCACAGGGTTTAGTTGACATTGTTCTAAAGGGATTATAGGGATACATAATGAGGTGCTTCTTGCTCACAGCACAGCAAACGACAATATATAGATTGAGCTACATTGTTAATCTTGCTTAACTGCTAATTTGAGATGCGCAAACTTGAATACAAGTGTAATGTTCTGAGACGAATGCATGTCTAGACACAGTGAAACATGAAAAAGACAGCAGATGTATCGGTGCATTTGCGCTCCACCGAACCGGCCCTTTGAGGAAGTGCTGATTACAATAATTCTATTGCCTTCAGAGGAGAGTTTTGTGCCGTGCCAGGAGCCTTTTTGTCCTGTCAGGAGAAATCAAGGGTAAATACTGATGAACAGCTTCAGCTCCAACCTCCCACAGCCCCAGCTCCAATAGATTAATCGTACGTTTGGTATTTGTGCTAAATCCGTCTAACTGCAGATATTCCCAGCACACCGATGCAATTCACGAATCAGCCCAAAGGCGATGTAAGTCGTTGTTCTTGAGGAGTTGCTCGCTGGATTTATGGGCAGGTAAATCAATTCTGGCCCTAATCTACGCTTGAGCCACAAGGTGTTTGAGTCCCGGCAGAATAGATGAATGCAGCGTGCTGCAGGTTGTGTTGATCACCCAGCTTGATGTGCGGTGTCATCACCAGGGACAACAATCAGTTAGCATCCGATCAGTTTAACACATAATATGTATATTATTAGACACGTGAAGATGCCGTCCTGCTGTGCTGTCAAAGTCAAGTGGCTGTCACCTCGCTCATCATCACTGTTTTTCATCTGCCTCCCTTCCTCCTCATTCTATTTTCTATTTCTATTTATCTGTCGTTCTCTTAATTGCTTTGTTTCAGAGAAAATGGCATCAGTGACCAGCGAAGCGTATCAATCGTCTGCCCAGGATAGCTGTGATATAAAGGTAACCATGACAACACTGAGAACAACGTGGCGTAATGACCTTTTATCAGTACTCCTTTTAACTGCAGATGTGATGCGTCTGTCTGACTCCATGAGTACGCATCCATGTGTGTGCATACTGTGTCTATTCTTGGACATCATATCATGAATGAGTTATGAATTAATCCTCTTCTTTTTTAAAGAAATAGTTTAACAATTTGGAAAATTATTTAATTTGGTCCTCCTCCTGACTAGTCTATGCCCCATGTTTTTTTGTATGTAGGCATTTAAATTAAACAAAACTTTATTTAGGAAAATGCATCATGTGAGTTCAATATATTCTGAAATAATAATAAGATTGTGTTTTCAGCTGCCGAACACATCTGAATGGTTGTCAGTATGTGTGTGTGTGTGTGTGTGTGTGTGTGTGTGTGTGTGTGTGTGTGTAAAATGTTCACATGTGCACTTGTGTGTTTAATTCTATCCATGGGCTCCACCTCTACTCTCTCTACATGTATGTCTCTCACACACTCTTGTACCTCAGAGGGCTCTGGAGCAGCAGATGGAGTCACACCGTCAGTCGCACAGCAAACAGCTCGGGCTCCTGCGAGACGAGATCAATGAGAAGCAGGAGATCATCGACGACTTAACTGAGTCAGTGCTTTGTGATTCTTCACCTAATCTGATATACAAAAGCAGGCATTCTCAATCAAGGATCAACTTTAGAAATACTTTTTAGGCATAAATGGGCATTTTTACTTCTATCTGAGACTGGACTGTTTGCCTCTATATAATGCAGTTTGTATTTGTGTATTTGGATCCAGACGCAGACAGACTGCGTGAGCTCTCTGTGGGCTCAAATCTGACATTCAAGTATACGCTTATAAGCTGTGTGAAAATGCAAAAAGTTGGAATACACGGTCTCAGTAGTTGAGCTCCCAAAAGGCTCTACTTCTCTAAGCCCCACCCAGGCTGCAAGAGGGCCTGACTTCAATATGTGTGGAAACTGCATCTTGTGAGGAGTTAAGAGTCGAGCTGCTGCAGAACCACAATGTCAGCGGCCACTGGGCTTGTTTGGGCTCCTTGAAAACATGCTCTTTCAAGTGCCTCCTTGTGAAGATGTTCTGTACCAGGCATAACCGTAAAGGAGCAGCCTGCCGGGAAGACCTTCTTCTTAAAGGACTAATGTGTGTTTCCCAGCTGACCAGAGAGTGTCTGGGAACACCCAAGGAGTAAAAGACATTGGGGGCCTCTCTGCTTGTCCTGCTAGCTTTGCCTGATTTGAATAAGCAGCTTGGAAATAAATGGCTGGAGGGATGTCAGTAGGTCAGTGGAGTGGAGCAGAAATAATTTGTTGCGGGAGCTGTGGAAAAGCTGGTTTACAATAAATATTCTTCTAAGAATCAAAAATCAGCAAAAAAGAGTCAAATCAAAACGGGTTAAAATTGATAGGACATGCAATGGCATGAATATGTGTTTTTAAACTTCACTCTAGTATCGTTGTATTTTTCTATGAAACTGAGTGAGCCGTTATTTATCTTTTCAGTTGTAACCAGAAGCAGCAGCTGGAGTTGGAGCAACTGCACTGTGACTTTGAATATCTCAGGAGCCAAGAGCATCACAAGAGCCGTCAGCTGGAGGAACTGACGTGAGTCTCCTGCTCTACTATTCTGGCCTGCTTTCAAACACCTCACCATATGGAGGCCCCGGGACGGGCTGCCTCTTTTGATTCACGTCTTCATTTGTGTTCCCTGACTGTTTATTTCCATCTCACTCTGCAGCTCATTCTATTTTCAGTATACGTCTCTCCCTGTGGCGTTATACAGTCAATAGGTCTGTGGTTAAAATGATATGGAGGCTTAGCCTTTCAACTCTCTTTTGTCACTTTCTGTCTTGGTTTCTGTCATTCTGCGTAAATCATTTTGAATCTCCATTATGGAGTTTAAGGATAAGGTAGCAGCTGGCTAATAGGCCTCTTTCTGCACTGACCTTTGCAGCATCTTGCATCAGACAGCAGATGGGAAACAGCCCACGAGTGGGGCGGACAGTCCACGATTACGTTCTTTATTTATGAATTATTCTTGCGATAAAGTGGTAGTCATTTGAGGTAAAGAGAAGTTTGTTTCGAATGTTCTAAAACCCTTTCTATACCCATGTTTGAAATGCATTATAAATCATTTTATAATGACTTATAAGGTCAAGTATATTGATGCTTCACATTTACTTCACATTTACTTGTCACTCACAAGGGGGGGGGGGGGGTTGGGGGGGGGGGGTTAGGCGCGCGCCCACATTATCTCTATGCAGGAAAAACCCTGCTCACTGACAAATGTCTCTTTTTTTGTCGGGGTCATAGTATATTATAATTCTCATAGCATTGTAATACATTTCAATATCATTATGATGCATTATCATCACTGTTCTATTGAATTATTTTTTTGGGTCTAAGATAAATTCAAAGTAAAAATGTATTTTACATTGTTTCCTGTGTTGTTCCTATGTTTTATAATGCTTTATAGACATTGGCATGATAGAAAGTGTGATAGCATGTTTGCTCTATCTGTCTAACAATAGATTTCTCAATGAGCGACATGCGCAGTCAAAGACGGACCTCAAAGGACTGGAAGAGACTGTTGTGAGTCATTATTTACTGTCACGACTCACTCGGCTCCATTAGTGGCCACTAAGCCACTAAATACTCGAAATGCTCTGACTGCACTATTTACTTTCTCCCTTTCTACTAAAGGCTCGTGAACTCTACACCCTGCACAACCTTCGCAAGCTTTTCGTTCAAGACCTCACAACTCGAGTTAGAAAAGTAAGCCAGATACAACTTAATGCACAGCAGACTTAAGATAGTCCTTTATTAGTCCCTCAGTGGGGAAATTGCAGGATTACAGTGGCATTGCTCACAAGAGAATACAAAATGAATAATAATAGGCTAGAGTTCATGTGGCTTCACATGGACTGAATCTCATTATTTTATTTTGGGACTGTAGTATTTGCTATGGAGGGATTTTCTCAACGGTAAACGGTCTGTTTGGTTTCTGTCAACAGAGTGCACAGATGGAGCTTGATGACAGTGGGGGTTATATCACCCAGAAACAGAAGATTTCCTTTCTTGAAAACAACCTTGACCAGCTTACAAAAGTTCACAAACAGGTAACAATGAGCGGCCGATGTAAATAAATCATAGAGAATAAATACAATGTGACCCTCCCACCAGTTTGACAGTTTTCCTCAGCCTGGAAGTCTGATTTTGACTGTGACACAGCAGTGAGCCAGAAACGCCTTCTTGGAGAAGAAGGACAATATGAACCAGACCAACTAAAATGCAGAGTAGTTAACAATGTTCAACATCTCCTATCAGCAAACATAGTGCAAGCTCAATCAATCCTCTTACTCACATAAAAGTCTCCATGAAAACCACACTGCCTTTGGGAGAAGGAAGCCACCCAGCATAAAGTAGTTACTCAGATTAGATAAACACAAATGAATTAATCATACAGGTGCACACAAACACGCTCAGCCTTCCTCCTATCTCTACCTGATACACACAAACTCTCAAAGGTAACCTTGTGCTCTAAATGACGAGACATAAACACACACACCTCCCATCTTTCTTCACTATTACCAAAAGGACGACGGCAGTGGACCACAGAGTGTTTATGTGCAAAACGTTGCGCAGACGGGCGCGTCTACTCCTGCTGGCAGGCTGGTGAGCGCTGCACTGCAGCAGTGTCAGGCAGATAACCAATCCTAAAGTGGCTGCTGGGAATCCTATCCACCACCTGCTGGTACTGTGGGAACAGAAGATGAAAGTCATGCTCATAAATCAGAAAAAACTGGAAAGTGATAAGACACCGAAAAACAGGCAGCGGAGAGTGTATGAGGGCTGGCACTATGGATAAATTTCTCTGCCCCTGTACAGATGTCATGTCTGCCCGTCTATCCATCTGCACATACGCGATAAACTGTCCTGATTTCGCTCATCTCTTTCCTACGGTAGAAATCTCTCCTCCATTTTCTGTAGTTTTTTCCTTTTCGAATGACTCACCCACCACGAGACGATAAACTAGACCGCCAAACATCCTGTGGTTCTATTGAACTACCGAATCCTTCACCTGTTAGAGAGCTTCACCTGTTTGGTCTTGTGCTCAGCGTCCTGCAGGATGGGGATTACTTTGCCCGATCACGTAGCAGCAGCCTTGGCGTATGAGGTGCTCAGTCAATGTGTTTTTTCCCCACTGCTGTGAGCAGCAATTTTAACATCATAACAACAAAAATGTTACCATCAACCTAGAATCTAGAAGGAACCATGTTGTGTTTTACATCATGTGCCACAAAACCAATTGCATTGAAAGCAAAGCTTACCTTTTACTCTTTTTATGTAGTCAGCTTAAAAAAATCCAACTTGGTGATGGTGAAATTGTAAGTTAAGACACAATCAAGCATTAATTCTTATATACCAATACCAATAATGTAATTGTTACTATTACATTGGTGTTTTTCTATTGACTGACTGAAGTATATTATCAGCCCTAATAATCCCTGATGGTTGAGCTCTGCCCGGCTGCAGGCGGACCTGTCTAGAAGGTTAATTGTTTTTTTCCGGTTAGCTTGCCTTAAATTTTAGATCAACCTTTACCGAAAAGGCAGCCTCGTCTTTTTCAGAGACAATTTCCCACCGGGTCACACTTGACAGTCCTCTGTTTCACCCCGCTGCACCTATTTGGCTTTAACTGTCAAAAATATTCCGGTTCAAGGCTTCTGGTCAGTTTGATACTTCTATTGTTGTGTTGCTGTACTCATTGGCCACAGCTGTATCGCACCTTTAAAAGCTGTCGTACAACAGGTTGTATCCCTCACACAGCAACACAGGAGGATGGAAGTGGTCAACGCAACGATTTCAGAAAACCCATTCTCAATCATTCTTCTTCAAAACAAGCGAGAGCGACACTTACAGTAATACACAAGTTTCAAAATTGCAATGTTAAAATAACACAAGTTGATACACAGAAAGAATATTATTTTTCTGAGAAAACATTTCCATTATTGTATATTGTGTATATTGTATTGTATATATGTCTTTTTTTCTCCATTTAAAGGGATGTATTTCATTGGCATTGGCATGTAGCGTTCATCCCTGGGCTTACTGTGTGTGTGTGTGTGTTTGTGTGTTTGTGTGTGTGTGTGTGTGTGTGTGTGTGTGTGTGTGTGTGTGTGTGTGTGTGTGTGTGTGTGTCAGCTGGTACGTGATAATGCAGATCTTCGCTGTGAGCTTCCAAAACTGGAGAAACGTCTTCGGTCTACAGCAGAGCGAGTTAAGGCGCTGGAGGGCGCGTTGAAGGAGGCGAAGGAAGGAGCCATGAAGGACCGCCACCACTACCAGCAGGAGGTGGAGCGTATCAAAGATGTGATGAGGACTCGCAATCCCTTCCGACGACACCACGCCGCACACATAGGTAACACGCGCACCTCATTCACAGATTCATCCGCGGCCATCGGCAGCGATGGACGTAGATTACGTGTTGCTGCATTTGTCATGTCAGTAAAAGCGACGCACTCTGATGAAAGTATCCTCTGACGTGTTGGTAGGTAGTGATCCATTGAATCACAGGATAAATGTTATTCAAACATTAATGTTAAATGGTAAAAGTAGAATGGTGACAACTCTAAATATACTGGTGGGATTCATTTAAATTAAGATGGGACATATTTTAAAAGTCAAACAATGTAAAGTGTAAAACCTCTCCACCGACGTACTGCTGAGGCTGCACATGTCAACACTCTGGCTGCAGCACTTAATCTTATTCTTTTTCTTTGTACTACACCTTGAGAAAAATCATTTGTCCCTTTCATGTTTCCGCTGTGCGATTTTCACCACAGGCAACATTCATAGTTGAATTTACATCATCTGTCATCTCTTCACGTCCTCGTGCATGAGCCGGATGAGACTTCAGCCATTCTTGTTCTATATTCAGGAACAGAGAGTACCAAAGACTACTCTAGCAACCGTTTATATGTTCAACAACATGTGTTAGTTTCTGTAAAATGTGACAATATTTATGATAAAACCTAATTATTATGTTAAAATATGTGCAGTTATAGTTGTGATGGTTGGCTGGAATAAGTAAGTATAAGTATTTACGCACTGAGCTCCTCTGAAGAAAAATCCAATTTATTAGAAAAGCAATGTAATCCATTTTAATCGCGAAGACTTTCTCCATCCAATTGCATTCATACGTTTGAATTATGTGCGAAATAATTGCAAGACGACCGTGCAGCTGTGAGAAAATTAGCAATCGATTGGAGTGTTTTTAGAATAAGGATTTTTACTTGAGGACTAAAGTGACTGTCTGATATTAAATTTTGTCATTTCTTTTTATGAAATGATTCCGTTTTTTTATGTATTGTTCAGAGTTTTCTTCATTATTCAAATGAATAATTAAGATCTTTTGGGAAATAGGAAGGCTTCGTTCCTCTCAGCTGTTGAGGTGTGTCAGGTTTGATTGACAGCAGCTGGCAGGCTGCCAGAGCGCCGCTGTTAAACCGCAGTGAGCGACAGACAAAGTACACAAACTTGTGCTGCAGCCTGCATGTCATGGGGCAGACAGTGCAAGACGTGTGTTCATGTGTGAAGGTTTGATCACAGGGATGCTGTGTTGATAGAGAGGGGATGTCACTGCTCCAAGCAAGCTTTGATTGGCTGTCTGGAAACAAGGTCACCATCTGGATACCGGAACGCTATTCTCTCAAATCAATAGAAGACTCAACCCACAAAATAGAGAGAAAATATATATGCAGGAGCAGCACAATAAAAATGTATTAAAGTTTCACTTTGATATATATATATATATATATGTATATATATATATATATATATATATATATATATATATATATATATATATATATATATATATCAAATGTATATGTATAATTTTAATATACATATATATATTTATTTTATTATTATTAAATTATAAATTATAAATACATTCTTATTTTATATTCATTTTATTTTTTATATATATATATATATATATATATATATATATAATGTTCAGTCAAATGTATATGTATAATTTTAATATACATATATACTGTACATATATATATATATTTATTTTATCATTATTAAATTATAAATTATATAAATTATAAATACATTCTTATTTAATTTTATATTTATTTTAATTTATATATAAATATGTATATATCAAATTTTATGTCAAATTTATATGTATTATCTTTTTAACAATATTCCCTGTGGGAAGTACCACAGAATCCACAAGTATGATGTTTTTGTCTTTTCTGGATGAATGGATCAGTCAATAGATCAATTCTGTTTTATCTCTAACAGCCAAGCCCGTGCGTGCTGGCCACTACCCACCGTGCTCTCCCAACCACCCCTTCTTCATCCGAGGCCACAGCGATCACCGCGTTGCCTTCTGCAAAGCTGATTTCCACAACATCAACGACCAACAGGCAGCTGTTCCTGCTGCGTCTGCAGCACCGGAGGGTGAGTCCAGGTTTCCCGAGGCCAGCTCCAACCGGAACAGCCCCACCAAACAGCTCGACCCCCAAGACGACGATGCACAAGACAACGATCCACAAGACAACGATCCACAAGACAACGATCCACAAGACAACGATCCACAAGACAACGATGCTCAGGACAACGATGCTCAGGACAACGATGCTCAGGACAACACGTGAGTGACCTCGTGGAGTAAGACACAATCTTTGTACATAACGGTTTGGACGACTAAACTTAAAGTCCACTTACTAGTTTTCTTGTAGAAGTTTTAACCCCAGTGTAGTTGTCATAACAACGATCCGCTGATGTAGACTGAAATGCAGTGAATGCTCCAGAAGCAGCTCCACTAGAAAATGGAGTCAAGATTATTTTGTCAAATGTTTTTCAAGTTTTTTGACATTCCGGCGTGTTACAGTTCGGTGCGACCTTGTCTCCGTTCTGAAGTTTGATTAATCATCTAGTGGCTGAGTGAACACTTGGGTACACTTGTATTTTGTATTGCCATTTATTTTATTGGTATGTAGAGATCAAGAGTTGGATTAATGAATTCCACTGTTACATTGAATGCCTCTCGCTCCTGTTTGAAGGCTTCGGGCTGAACCACCGAGCCGAGCAGACAAGAGCACCGCGGAGATGCTCGACTCAGAGAACGGTGAGCCCCGCTCAGATGATGGCATTTGAAATAATGAGATGTTGTATTTTTGGTGGTTGCCATTATTCCATCACACCAGCCTTCCTGTTTGAATGTTGTTTTATAATCGTGTGAAGTGGTAGCTGTTTACAGTAATTGCCTTGCTGCTAAAATAACAATACAGCCCGCTGCGTCTCTTTTTTCTTTCGTCTTCACGTAATGGGCTCATAGTCGGCGTCTGAATTGTTATTCATTGGTGTGTGAGGGAAAGGCTTTTTTGGGATAGGTTAACTGTCTTAGAAAAAAATGTCCAATCATTTCCAGGAATTAAATGAAGATGGGAGGATTCTGCTGCTGCATGCCTCCTGGGGCTTTTCTGCACCTGTGTGTGTGTGTGTGTGTGTGTGTGTGTGTGTGTGTGTGTGTGTGTGTGTGTGTCTGCTCTCATCAGAAGCACTCTTGAAGAGATAGATTAGGCTTGCAGTGTCATTACTCAGCCAGACAGATAACCTGCCAGACAGGCTGAGTGCCCACCTCAGACTCTGACCCAGTGATGGCAGCTGTGGAGTTGTGTAACAACACCAGGCCTTTTGGATCCTAGTTGCAAACTGGGTCAGAACCAATATATTGATCTCTTGCGATACTACCGACCTTTTACAGCTATTAGAGATGTTATCTGGAGAACCCTTCAAGAATTTAATCAGACTGCTTTTAGTTATTGCTTCCCATGATGCAGTTTCAGACGCTTTTCACCGCTGCCAACAAGACCGTGTTGAGGAAACACCAGACATGTGTCTCTCTTTAGCATAAAAATACTCAACAGCTGTTCAGATGCTTTGACTCGTCTCAGAAGATTAGTGTGATTAGTATTATGCTTTAATTTATTATATTTTTTTGCATTTCATTTTCAATATTATTTAGTATTCTTAGCCATAGTGGAGATATGGCATTTTGTTGGAAAGGATGTGCTTGTGCACTTTAATGTATTGTGAAGTCAAACTCGGAGGGCAATTTCTCTCTGGTCCGTCAATGGTAGTTTTCCCTCTGGGATATGATTGTACATGGTGTTATGCATTTCAATAAGAGATTATGGGAAAGTGAAAACTCAAAGCCAAATACTTCTGCTAGGCATGCACCCCAAATGTATTTCTCTGTGGAGGTGTCTGTGGAGGTGTCGCCTTGACAGTTCCTGTTCGGATAAGCTTTTCATTAGCTGAAGAGATTAAACTGAGCAGCTTTATAATCTAGTCTTGCAAGACTCCTTGATTATAGCCAGCTCATTAAGTTATAGCACATAAATTAAGTATGCTTTCTTCCATGAATAGCAATGGATTGATCAACAGTTGAAACAGTTTAATACGTCATATAAAAAGCAAAGTGAATATTTTCTATCAGGGTAGTTTTGGGGAAAGCCAGTCCTCATATGTGTATTTCTACAGTAGCTGCATGAGGAGGAGGACTTTGATATTGCGCATCAAAACACCTTACAAATGTATTCAGATAATCCACAGAATGTATCTATAGGATTCATTGTGCTTTAATGCAACAAAGCTTTCTTGGTAGGAGGATTCTTTAACTTTCTTAGTCTTAGCACTATTTGTGCCAGTCATATCGTATGTGTGTGAAAAATGGTGGATCGTTCAAACATTGTCCAATTTATCATGTTGCCATTTTCCTGACAAGCAAGCTCTGGCAGTCGGGCAAATAAAACCCTCTCCTGAATAACAACAGCATTGTTCATTGATTCAAACGGCATGAAATTGAGCTGATTGAGACAAAAGACCAGAATAATGCACTCTGTTTTTTTTTTTAAATGACGCACAAACACTTATTCACTCATTTGTGTGTGAGGACTTTTTGTTTGAGAACCAACACAAACGGCAGCTGCTTGTCTCAAAGACATCTATCTCCCATGGCTTTGGGCTGTTTCAGTGTCTGTGATGAACACACTTCTTCCCCAATTTACACATCACCGATCCTCTCACGAGCACCTGCCTGCCTCCTCATGCACCTCTCTCTGTCCGCAGGAAACACCACAGATATCAATGACAACAGGTAAGACCCCGCCCCCTCTTTGAGGAATGTAAAGCACACCCTGATGGTTGTTGTTGTCGTCGCTTCCATGTTGTCAGTCATGAGCAGGATTAACCTCTAAAATGTAACTTTGGATGTCATTTGGGACCGATAACAACAGCTCGGCTTCAACTGAAGAGAATCAGCTGTCAGATTCAGAATGAATGGCAGAAGGAATAGAATAGAATACAAATATTCTTTATTAATCCCCAAGGGGAAATTTGTTGACAACAGTAGCAGCACCGATAAAACTAAACACAATAAAATATAAGTATAAGAAAGAAAGAAAGTGACTGTGCATAAAGTAAAGTGTGCAAAGTGAAATATAAAATACAAAATAAAATAAAATATATATGTATATGTACACAACGTATATGTAAATACAGCACTGTAAAATTAAATAAAATATATATATCTACATAGTGTGCAAAATGCAAAGTGTGAAATAGAGCTAGATGAATACATGTAATACTCTAGCATGTTTGATAAAAGTCAATTACGGACAAAGAACAGGTTAAAGTATGTCATAGCATCCCTCACCTTGCATGCAGCTGTATTTTTACGACTGATTACTGTAACATTACTGATCTGCCGCCCTCACTGCTGTGTCTCTCTGCTCCATCGCTGCCCCCTTGTTGCTGCCACCGCTCCTGCTGCCGCTGCCGCTGTGTCTGCTGACGGTTCTGTGGCGCCTTTGATTCTGGTGCGTTGGATAGCGCGTGTCTGAATATGAATTCTGTGTCCAGAACTGACGTCTGTGACAATCAGGACCCGGCCAAACCGTACAGCCTGCAGCCGGAGGCCTCAGCCAGCTAATAGTCCTGGGCAGGTAAGAACACAGGAAAACAAATGTGCTATGGTTCTGTTAAAGAGCAGAACATTATAGCTTTGACATAACATCAGAAAAACACACCTGCTCAATGTTCAATATTTATTATATACGGAACATAAATAATAGATGAGGTCTTGAAGCTTGAATGCCCGCTTTCCTCTTTCAATTGTTAGTTATAATTGCTCTATTTGTTCAAAACTCAAATAAATGACCACATTTTGAAAGAAACTAAAGGCTTTTGTAATAAAGGATAAAGTTGCGCTCTTTACTACTGATTGTTACCCTTTTTCAATCCAAATGGCATACGGTAGTATGCTTTTACAGACGTGCTTCTATACAAAATGTGTACACATTGTGTGAAAAGCTCGCCTCAAATGGCAACATTACATTTCAGTGATTGGATATCGATGGATACGTCCTTTAAATTCATCTGAAGGTTTTTCTCGAGAAGCACAGCGTACACTAAAATCTCATTTGATGTCGGCGTCATTCCTCACAAGGAACTGGGGCTCGCAAACTGCAATTACATTTGTGAGACCTGCTGATCTCTTGAATGCTCGATCGCAAGTATGACGCTTGCTTTGATTATAGGAACAATTACAAATGATCTGGAGAGGTTTGAATCAGGATGTTGCAGCTTTCTCTGCTGCTTATCAAACTTTATCTGAATAAATTCCATTTGAAACAGAATATTTACATGGAATAATAGAGACGATAGATAGATAATAATTGGGATTTTCTCATCCAAACATATCCAGCGGTTGATTTATCTTATTACAACTCTATTACACTCTTGATTATGTTGGTTTGGGAGCAGACCTTGTCTTACAAAATATCATTATGACTACAGAGTGTTTCGGGCCTCAGCCCTCAGGTGCTGTGCAGAGATTACAACACTAGCAGCAGCCAGGGAACACTTTGTTTTCTTCTTTACAAATACCCAAACTCACAGAGCACACAGTGGAACACTTTGCACAGAAATACCCAACAAACGGATCAGCACCACACTCTTTTAACTCACTCTCATAAATCACAGCGAGGGTCAAAGATCATACAATAATATTACAAATATTCCTCTGTGAAATACATAAAGGAGAAAGAGGAATTAAATGACCGGTGCCTCTGGCCTTTTTCTTCATCCCAACTCATTCGATTGCCTTTTTCATGTTTTCAAGTGAATATTATTCATCACCACTTATCAAAGGAATGACAGTAAATTAATTTGGAAACCTTGGACCTAATTTGTAGAGCTGGTTTTGCACAGTGCTGGTGAATTTGACATGATATGTAGTACAAATGTATCTGTACATGCCGTTGCAACTCTAAGTGAAGACACCAGAAATAAAATGATTCGAGACATTTTCCTTCTAACTCACTGGCTGCTCTGTCTTTCTCCCTGTTACTCACAAATGTATCTGACTGTTGCTTTCTCTCTCTCTCTCTCTCTCTCTCTCTCTCTCTCTCTCTCTCCAGGCAGAAGTTTTTTCCTGAGGCCTCCTCTGTAAATCTGCATGCAGTTGATCACTGTCCTCCCCGTCTCTCCTTCCTCTCTTATCCTCACCTGCTGTAAACAGACCCTCGATCCCTCCAGTGTCCTCTTTCCTTCCCTGCTTGCTTCCCTTCAATTTTGTCTCCTTCCTTTACACTGATGTGGGCTGTGTGTTGGTATCAGTATGATCCATGGCATGCACTGCATCTCAAACGTCTCACTTGGCAGCTCACACCTGTATTGCTGCTCTCTCTCCCACGAAGGTGTGGAAGAGAAGGTACAGTACTGAAGGTAACCGCTAGGGGGTGCTGTTTGTCTCAGTGAGGGCGTCACGGTAAACAAAAAGGCAACAGTACAATTAACAATAAGTCTAAATCACTATTAATATTATTAGACATGCTTATGGATCTGAAAACGCAACAAGGAACCTCAAGATCACTTAGCTAATATTTATACTTTATGACTGTGCATGTTATTGTTTAATGTTGGTCTTCAACACATCAAATAGTAAGGGGGCAAGTGAGTCCAGATTACCATGAAATATTTTAGTCTAAAAGTAAATGTAAATGGAGAATTTACTAAATTTAATTGAATTAAAAAAATGGTTGTGTTTAATGGATAAGGCTGTTATTGTTATCTGTTTGTTGTCAACAAATCTCATGAGATACCCAAACTAACAAGGTATGACTGTGTGTCAGTATTTTCGGACTTCCCCAGCCTGCTTGCGGTTCTCAGTCTCAAGCAAACTGAAGATGTAAAGGTTTAAAAACAGGCTTTGGATACATTGTTTATTTTTTTACCAAAAGGCTCTGTAATTTCCTTAAAAAAATAAGGCTATTCTTTTTCAAACAGGAGTAAATAATTAATTTATCACAGACCATTTTCAGCTGTGGATTAATACACATTTGGTGTTCTAGTGAGTTTTTACAGCAACAGGATGGTGTAAGTGGGTCTGAACATATACTGCAGTGCCATCAGGCTTACTACAATACTGTATGATGATTTTTTTTTTTTTTATCGTAACAATATAGTCCATAATGTGGTTTCACATTTAGACTGCAGTTGCCACGCAGGTAGACCAACCAACAGGACACAAACTAAACTAAAATACAGATATGCACACCGGCCATGGTTGAAACTTGGCCGAGCCTTAACTTAGACACCAGACAATTCCTCACATTTGACCTTTTCTTAAAATAAATAAATACAATTAAGTTTATATATAGTATTCAGTAAAGTCTCTAACTCCTTAACTCACAACAGTTTTGTATTTTGGTACCCTTTGAGGATATCATTCAGATACATACTCTAGATAAATAGTCACCCAATTAACCCTGATATCCATGTATAGCCCAACAAGTTATAGATAACACTTTTGGTAAAGACAGCGTCAATCATAGAGCTTCATGCGACTCTGATCATGGCATCTTCTAACCAAGCACATACACTTTGTGCTAGGTGAGGATGTTGATCAAAACATTGTTCACTCAAACATTCAGTCGCCTCTGTTGTCTGACCGTTGGTCCACTGCACTGGTTACAACTAGTCTAGAAGGCAACCTCGTCTGAACCACCAGGACGGTCAGAAACACATGATTTATGATTGTTTTTAAAGGACTGATTCTGTCCTAGTAGAGAGACTTTAAACTGTAAATCATCCGTACAAAAAACAGCCTGTCAGGGATCGTCCGTGAGATATTCAGTCATTTCAGTCATAATATATATACATATATATATATATATATATATACACACATATATATATATGTATATTTATACAGTATTTACCAATCGCTCTATTTAAATAGTTTTTTTTAAATTTGCTTTTAATCAATATAGCTATTAAGAGTCTATAGCAGTTGCTGAATGTGAAGCATTTGTTTTGATGTGTGCTTTGAATGTTTGAAAATCAGAGTTCAGTGTTTTATCATTGAATGCAAATGTATGTCGCTGTGCAGCTGCCATTCCAATATTTTTGACAAACCCTACGGTTCTCCATGAAGCACCTCAGACTGAAACCAAAGCCCTGATTGTCGTGATTCATTTGAAGAGGTCTATGTGTGCTCTGACAGAGACACACACCAAAGGTTACTGCAGGTTATCAGCTGGTGTAGCCATGTCTCATTCCTCTGACTCACACACAGATCGCTTCATCAGACAAAAGGGGTTTGACCTTTGACCCCAAATTACAGCAGCATCACATAAACCGTGTTCCTTGGGTGCGTTCGAAGTTATCCGAGCAGATAAGTTCATTGACTGTCTGCACACACACGCCGATGGTCACGCCGCCCTTCAAACTCTCTCGTCGAGCTCCTGATCAGCCAGTCAGGATGAGAGAGTCAAGGATGGCCGTAGATGGAAGGTGTGTGTGTGTGTGTGTGTGTGTGTGTGTGTGTGTGTGTGTGTGTGTGTGTGTGTGTGTGTTTGCGTGTGTGTGTGTGTATTTTGGGAGACATGGAGCTGTATCTTCCTCGTAGAGTCTCTCACTCTTTTGACTTAATGCGATTATTTTAACAAAGCAAATCAGTAACACTTTAGTTTACAGCTTGCAAAGTACAGTGTAGATATTTTGTGATACGAATGGAGGACTTACCGGGGAAGGACAAGGGGAAGTACAAGAAGTACAAAAGAGAGTTACACATCTGTATTTCAGGGAGGAGAGCTAGTCATTGATTGTACTTAAATACGTCTTTAATTAACTAGAGGGGACCGACAGACTTGAGGCCTTTAGACACCGGGAGCGTGCACACACTTGAAAAGAGGGATGGATTAAAAAACTATATTACTGTTCTTCAGTAGCTTATCATGGTATTACATTTTTTATTTTTTATTTAGAGCCACAGCTATAAATGCTGTAAAGCCCGATGTTTTCTTTTTCAGGGACATTAAATGTAAACCATATTAATCATTTATAAGTTCCCTGCATTTGAATTGTTCATTTGAATAATTCCCTCCCCAGATGTGTCCCGTGTAGTTACCATTTTATTGATACCGTTGACGTACTAAATCATTACGTTATATTACATTGTGAGCTGTAATGTTAGGCGATACTGACCCTCTTCTATTCATATTGAGGCTAATCAGATATGCATGAAGCACTTTATCACATTATTTTCTTCATGCTTTCTCTCTGTGTTCTCCTTCACACGACTTTACATTGAGTATCTTCAGCAGCTGTTAAGTTTGTCTTCAACGGGTCAACAAGGACATTGAAAAATAGAACACTATCATAAAAGTTGAGTGTGTTTGCATAACCTAAAGAAACCTTTCGTTGAATGTGATCAGCCTTTTCTTTTTATCAATATGCTGTTAATGAATGAAAACCACAGAGAAAAACAACTATTCCTGTGACGCCCTGTTGTTGTGTACTGAGCTCTACATGTCTGGGTGAGTGGAGAGTTTACTTTCAGTCATTGTAACCTATCTGAAAATGTTGTGGCAAGGTAGTAAAACTGTAGCCGAAATATGCAGAAATATAACTATGACAAGAGTGGTAAAAAAAAAAACAGATGCAAAAATGTCTGTTTGTTTGTACCTGTGTGCGTTGTTTGGTTTGTTCATAGCGTGGGATTTAGTGCATGCAGTACTTCTGTAGCTGCTGAGAAACAGTACTGTCATCTCCTTTCAATAAAGACGATCCTATGTCGTACCATTATTACACTGTCTGCTTCTTATTCTCATAATCATATCATATGTGTGGTGTTTACCGCAAAGCTGTGATCAGATGTTGACGGTCCAATGTTTTGTGTAAATAAATGCAGACACCCCTGACAAAAACATCGCTGATCATGTGCTAATCAATTTTAAGATGTTATACTATTTTGTGTCCATCCCAAGCCAAATACACTTGTAGGTTATTTTGCTTTCTGAATTCACCAACGTGTAGTATTAAATGATGGCTCTTTTGCATATTTATTTATTTATTTTTTACTCCAATACAAAAAGGAATTGCAATAATGTAACTAATCAATTTTGGAAAGTTATATTCTCATGAGTCTCTTTTAGAAAAATAACAGTGTACATATTTGCACCAATTTATGTAGCCATAAATATAAAGACTTAAGAAATGACGGGTTACGGGATGAGTATTAGGAAAGTCCAATGAAAGAAGGAACATTATGTTGTCATAAATCCAGATTTACCAACAGGTATCGAGTATAAGCTTAGAAAAAAAACACATTTTGTGCTATGAATTTTTTTCCTTTAGTGTTCTTCAATGATGATATTAATTACATCATCATCAATCAATAGAATTGTTGCCAGAATGAGAATAAAACACATAAGCTAACAGTGAGTCACGTTCGATCTCCAAAACATCCACAGAGTACTGGGAGAGGCAGGTGCTGTCACTCTGCACTCTGACATACTTATATGGGAATTTGTTTATCTTTGTTACTTTCTTATTACCATGGCTTTGATTTCATAAATCAGTCACATACAGTAATCGGTCTATATCTCTTCATTATTGTGTGCATGTAAGCTGCTCATAAACTAACTAGCTGTTCTTTTGAACATGCCACTTATTGTAAAGAAGTAATACTTTCAACATAAATGATTTTTAAAGCATATATTTGTTCAAATTGTAGTTTACACAACTTCAATTTAAAAAAAAATCTATTATCTTTTAGTTTGTTCCGAATACTATCCAAGTTAAACACATTGAGAAAGGACTCAATACAAAAGTGTGCAGCCAGTTTTTTTGGGTCCAACTGCTACAAACAAACAAACTTTTTTAAAGTTGTGTTGACACAGAACAACAACACAAAGTGCTTTGACACAGTACTTTCTCCTGAAATGATACCGCTCAGCTTTAGAGACATGTTTCCACCAAGAGGACAGTTTATGAATATGTTTATTCCTACCGACATTAAAGATCCCTTCTGCATATCTATTAAGATATACAGAATAATACTCTGCTTTAAATAATAATGTGTTAAACATTCTTCCACATTTAATAATCCAAAATCTATGAGAAACACAAGATGTCTCGTCTCGTGTCATCTCGTCTTGAATGGAAATTTAGGATGAGTTTCAACAAGTTTCATACTAGTGAATTATTCGTCTATGTCAAAACTCAGCACAGTGGACTGCTGGACATTCTTAGTCGTTTAGTCGTTGTTTGTTCTGTGAATTTAGATGACATGAGCAGGTTTTTAGTTGAAGATTCTCACAGTGAATGTCGAATGTCCAAGGGTAGTAACACAAATGCATATTTCAAGTGCTTCTTCAATTTAGCTATTCATACAGTACTTGAAGAAAACCTTTGACCTTTGTCAGAGAATCTTAACAGACATTTTTTCATGAATAAATCCATCAATAATCCCACAAATCTTCTCTAGATTTGACCCATGTTTAGTTATTAAGGAGCAGTGAAGCACCCAGGGAGCAGCTGTGGGTTTAGTGTCTTGCTCAAGGACACTTTGACACGCAATATGGGGGTAGCGGGGATCGAACCCGGTACCTCGTGGTCTCAGGAGGACCACTCTCCCCATGAGCTACAGCCACCAGTAATACTTTGCGATGGCAAATAGTATAATGAAATTAAATAATAAAAAATCTATACTACTCTGATAAACATTTTGCAATAGGTCATTTCCTGTGACTATACGGACTTCAGGAGAAACTCCACGGCTCTACTGCATGACCTCATGTATCAGGTAGAAGAGAAGGTGGGTCTGACCTGCCCGGCGACAGGAGTAAAAGGGGGCAAAGTGCAAAATAGCAGCAGAGGAAAGGAGAGGACTCGGATCACAAGAACTGTGACACAGACGTACTTAAACACACACTCGCTCTGCAGGGATCATCAATTGTAACGCTGCGTCTCAGCCGGTAGACCGCTGACTGAGCACTGGAAGTCTGTGAGTACCAATCTGACACAACGACAACTGTTTCCTGTGGATGTCTGCCTGACTTATACATCTGACATATGTCACTTTAAGGGTTTTAATTCCACAGTTTCGTTGATCCACAGTTGTGTAGAAGTCTTTTTTTTTAATGACAAAATACAGAATAGTGAGAACTATGTGACTGCTGGACATTTTTTGTTGTGAATTTAGATTAAATAAAAGTCCTTCCATCAGCATTTACATTTTCTTTATTATGAGCAGGTATTTAGTTGATTTTCTCATCACTTTTAAAGTATTTGTGAAGGATGTTGGGATTGAATCAACTTTTTGTAAACCATATACAATAATGCCAAACACGAATTTAACAGTAATTTACTTTTAGATATTGTAAACCACCCAACTAAAATGAAAACACCAGAGAGCAATTTTAAAGGTTCTTGCTTGAAATTTGACCTCAAATGTTTGTTTGTGTTCCTTATATCAACAAACCCTGAGAATGTGAGATCGTCAGCTGAACTCAAGAGGACTCGATCCTTCCATATGGCTCTGACATTTGATTAGCATAACATCAATAGAAAGCCTTTTCTATGATCATTTTATAGATGGAAATCCCTCTGCTATAGTGATGATAGTCATCATCATCAACCATAATTTATTATGGAAATATAACTATCAGGCAAGTCAATGATCATCAGTGAAAACATAACGACTTTAAAGACTCCCTGTAATGACCATACCCCTAATCTGTGCTATTACCACCCTCGTCCTCCACTTTGTCTCACTTTGGGTCTTCAACACTTTTATCTGCCAGTGGAGTTGAGCAATAAACTTAAATCCGGTTTCATGTGATGACAATAGGTTTTACTAAAATGTCCAAATGATATTAATTACATAATATTAGATACATTAACAAAGTATATTGAAAAGGCAATCTGGTGGAATTATTATTTGGAATCAATGTATTCATATTTTTATTAATTCTCATCACAAAACAGCAACTATGTGTAAATTAAAACTTGTATTTAATGATGAAGTCACTCATTCACTATTGACAAATGAGCGGAAAATAAGCAGGCTGCAAGTAAGTTAGAATAAAAGAGGACAAGACAATGAATATGTCTGATTTCTTAAACAAAATACCCCATCCACAAAATGTATAATTATGGCATTAAGTCTGATCTGCTCAAAAACATGTTCATCTTTATCTCTTTCTAATGAGCTGCAGCCACATAATGTATAATCTGTGTATTTGTGGAGAGCTTATCTTCTGTGTAGAGCTGTTTCTTGTAAATACGATCAAACAGCTTGGATTATAAAACGAGGTCACTCTGTGTCATTTACTTCTATGTCAGACATGTGTATCCTATCTATAGTGCGTGAACTTCCACTGAGATATGTGGACCAGTTTTATCATTTGTTTACATTGTTTAGCTTGAACTCAAGTCATGTCGAGTAACTACCGTTCAAAAACCTTTGACCCTGATTCTGCATTCAGACCAGGCGCATTTTCAGTTGAGGATTCACAGGAGAAAGCTCACCTCTTCGTGACTGAGGCTCATCAGGAATATTAATTTGTGGGTTTTTTTGTTGCATGAGGCAACCTACCAGCAACGGGCCTGTGACCTCATTTAATCTCTCGATTCATAGTTTAATATTCTGGACTTCACATCGACGAGCCTCAACAAAGGGTACATTCACAGTGAATATCTTACTGCCCCGGCCCTCCAGGAATTGAACGTTACAAGCATGTTGCTCCTCTGTACTGTGATGTCACGGCTCTTTAACGGGGGAAAACACCTGGTTTGACATCACTTACTGGGTGGCTCAGTCCATCGAGGGGAATGCTGTTATAACCAGGAGGCGAGCAATATGTGAATCAAAGCTGTGGTGAGGAAGGTCAAAGATATCTTGAAATAAATAAATAAACCTTACTTTCTTCCATCGGGATATGCCACTGATTATTTTTGCCAAGTTTGCATTTGCCAAATATTTGTGTTCGACAAGGATTGGAGAACATATATAATGTCAGGTTGTTTTCTTTAAGAAAGAAGAGGAAATAACACTCTTTGTACATTTTATTCTGAAAAGAACAATTCACAGGAGAAAGCTCATGTTGACAGGCTAGCAGGTGAGGAAATGCAGAGTGGGGTAGTCAAAGAGGTGTGTGACCGTGTCGATTGGTCAAGGTGTCGTCTCAACGCGTCTTATCCCGCCGCGTGGTGTCCTGCGGCGTTCTGTAATTAAGCATGTACGATTAAATTAATTTGATTCAAGCATCATCAGGTGCAATATCCAGAACCTCTGTCTTATTATCATTCAGTTCCAAACATTGTATGTTGTTTGATTTCCATCATTTATCCTCAGGGAAGCAAGATCATGTGTGTGAGACTAACCTAGAACTTGTATATGCACAGGATCGTCCACAGTAGAAGAGTGTTGTGGCGTGGTCCTTTGGTAACCATGACGACTGCAGAGCCTCCGAACGGACTGTGTCACCGAAAGATCCAGTCCCGTCAGCCAGATGAGATCTCTGGTCGTGGTATGGGCAATACTATATTTGCATGCTCATCTATTTATAGAAACTATTCTTAATTTGTTTTATTGGGTTAAATTGGGAAAAGCATTGCATATCTGGTTGATTTCATTCTTTTTTTTTTTTTTACTCAGAGACACATTTTATTTTCAATACATACTGTATTTGTTTTTGGAAGGTGGTAGAAAGGAAAACTTTATGTTTTGAAATTACGTTTGGAAAGAATCCTTAGTTTTGCTCCAAATGGCACATTTTATTACACGTAAACTCAAAGTGCTTTACATTTAAAGATGAAATATAAAGTTATATATATATATATATATATATATATATATATATATATACATACATACATACATACACACAAGCATACATCTAACCAAACAGCAATAATAACCACTTTATATTATTTCAAGTAATTGTATTAGTTGGATTAATTTATTCAGTATTCAATATTGTGCCAGTTAATCTTATACAAGTTCTCTTTTTCTCCCTGCAGTTGAAGACCATAATAATGTACAAGAGGAAGATCGAAGTCGGTGGCAGAAGCATGCACAGGTAACCCATAAGTCTACTTCCAGCCAGGATCTTAACTCGCCCAACAGTCCCTCAATGTGCTGTTTCTCAAAACTGAGAGTTCCTAACTACTCCTGCTTCATTCAGCAACAACCCTGGACTCATGTGTCATGTTGTTATCCTGTGCTTTATTGCATCTGGCTCTAACCTTCTTTTACCTCACTGTTCTAGTCCCCTAGTTTCAGAAAAAGCCATTCTAGGGAAGGGTTTTAAATTGCTTTAAATTGAACCTGAATTATATACACAGAAAAGAAAAAGTAAAAAAGACAGTGACACTGTCTTCAGTTTTTAAATCTTGAAAAATACATTTAAAAAGCTAGGATGGTGCAGAGGAGACCGCATAGTTATATTAAAAAAGAATAGGGATGTAAATTGTGCTGTGTTAGACTTTAAGTTGAAAAAGCTCTTTCTCCTGTGTGTCTTCCAGAAGGTCAAGGTGAAAGTCCTGCAGCAGGTCCAGGATCAGCTCAGTGATCTACTTGACAAAGCTCTGACTGAGTCCGTCCAGCCTTTTACCCAATTACAGCCAGCGGTTAACGGAAAGACGTCCAAAACAACCCCATCCTGGTAAAGAGAAGGAGGAGGAGGAGGAGGAGGAGGAGGAGGAGGAGGAGGAGGAGGAGGAGGAGGAGGAGGAGGAGGAGGAGGAGGAGGAGGAGGAGGAGGAGGAGGAGGAGGAGGAGGAGGAGGAGGCAACTTTTACTGGCACACATTTTTCCTCATTAATGTGCGAGTCATGTTTATCCTCTTTGAGTGAGTGTTTATGTTTTAGTTTTCAGAGAATGGATGACGGCAAAGTGTTCATGGACCGGCCTTCACTGTTGGAGTAAGTGTGAAAGACAAGTCTTCCCCAATATACCATGAGCACATATTGTTTTAAGAAAACCGTAAACAAGTATATATATATACAGCACTACAGACATTCACATTAATACAACATCAAACTAATTTAACGACATCACTCCTCCTCTTCATCAGTGAACTATTTGAGATCAACCACATCAGGACCATCTACCACATGTTCATCGCTGTACTCCTTATCTTCTGCCTGAGCACACTGGCTGTCGACTACATCGACCAGGGCAGGTCAGTGTAACACTATGTGTGTGTGTGTGTGTGTGTGTGTGTGGGGGGGTGTTGGGGAGGGTTACAACAATGACATATCTCCAGCGCTGTAACCCTAAAAACTCAATTACCCAAAGCCTTTAAAAACACATAATATTTTTCCCATGTTGCTCCCTCCTTCTCTTCCTGCCTGTCCGCTCATCTGGCAGCAGAAAGATGGAATAATCAATCTCTCGGAGTATTTCTGCCGTTGCTTTGGGCAGCTCTGTAATGATTTGATTGCCGTTTGCAGTCACGCAGGACTGTGAGCTTAATTCTTATGTTTCTCCATTTCTGGAAGCTCGGCTGTGTGCAAATTATTCGATACATCCACCCACAGTTGACAGAAAATTGATGATCGGTTTGGGTTGAATTACACAACCCCTTGGACATGCTGCAGTGAGTGGGTTTATTAAATATACTACGATTATCACCAGAGGGGTATATTCAGAAAAATGAATGAGTAAAATATGTAATGCATTTAACTATGAATGCTATTTGATAAAGCTAGTCATGCTGTCATATGATTTAAATTGTTATTCATAACCCCGTCAAAGCTAAATACAGATCACAGTGGCAATTAGAGTGCATCCTCTAAATGTCCTTACTAAAGTTAAGTCTTTAAACCTCATGTTAATAATAATAATAATAATGCATTATATTTTTATCGCACTCTTCCTTCAAGAATCTCAGAGTGCCACACAGATAATAAAAACAAATAAAACCGATTAAAACATAGTTAAAAGCAACCCATTTAAAAAACATTTTTTCATTTAAAATAAATAAAAAGAAGAATGTAATGGCTGACAATAGATTAACTCAAGGTAAAAAATATGCCTCCCTGAATAAAACGGTTTTAGGCCAGTCTTAAAAGAGTCCAGTGTATGTTAATACAAATGGGCCCATTTCCTTCCTGGTTATAACCCATTTCTTTTGTGCAATCTCAGGCTGGTCTTGGAGTTCGACCTGCTGGCCTTTGCCTTCGGGAAGCTGGGGACGGTCACCTGGGCCTGGGTTGTGATGTTTCTCTACACCCTGCTCGTCCCCTACTACACTCTGGTGTTTTGGGGGTCTTGGTACCACAGCTGTCCCTCTAAGCTAGGTCTGTCTCTCGGCACGGGCCTGGTCCTGTTGGCAGTGCAGACCTGTGTGCTGGGACTGTTCCCCATCTACGTGGCTGTGCACTACGAGCTGCCGCCTGCCTCGCGCTTCATTGTGATAATGGAGCAGGTGAGTGTTTGTTTGAGGAATACATGCTGTAACATTTATTGCCAACAGATTGGAACATTTATTGCGAACAGATTGCAACCTTTTTGGTCTGACTCAAGCATTACTGAGTGGAAATGCCACCCACATTAGAGCCGTACTGATACATCAGCATGTCTAAGACAATGCGTATGTTTGTGTTGATTTGTTTAAAAAAATGCAGTACAGATATGCCAAAAGAACTTTCATTTAAGAAATGTATTAGTCATTACTTGTTCCCATTAGCAAGCATCAAGTATTCTTTAACTGCTCAATAACCTGCTAAAGATACAATATTTAATGACTAAATGATGACTAGATGTTTTTCATGTTATGTGTGAATATTGTGTGATTGATATAATCACTCCTGCTATTCAGTAGTTTGTTTTTTTAGACTCAATTCCACACAGCAGGCAACTAACAATTAACCGCAGAGGAAACAAAAAAATACATTTTAAAATCTCTACTTCTATTATAACAAAGAAGTGATATGTTGTTTCAATGAATAAAGCAAATGGCTTTTATTGGGGCTTTGTTTATCGTATATATATATGGGATGTAGCAAAGCTTATGAGCCAGTTCAGGCAGCTTCATTCACCTGGCACTCTCTTCCAGGAGCAAATATCCAATGGACACTTTCAGTAATTGGAGTTGCACTTAGTAATCAGTGCTCTGCTCACTCTTTCACTCTTTTGCTCTACTTGCTGCTACTGCTGCAGCTGTTCCTTCTGCCATAGGGCATTTGGCAAAAGGCCCCGCCTCCACCTGCAATCAATCTCCGAGTCAACCCCTGCAGAGACTCTAGCTGCTGAATTGACAAGTTCATATTTATACAGTTAGATTTGGAGAATTGGCAAAGAATCAGAGCAGCATTGAGGATTCTGCTTGTATAACAAATCCCACTTTTACACATACAGTAAAGGCACGGTAAGGAGATTGATGATTAGAGGTTAATAAGGCAGCAATGCCAAACTTGAATCACATATGGAGGAGGTTGTGTTGTTGGAGGCAGCTAATAAAGTGTTTCTTTGAATAACTCCTACAGTGTAATCATTGTGAATCGATATCTAGGAACACCCTGTGCTAGAAACACCCTGGTCTGTCAATAAAGAACAGTCATTCAAAGTCCAAATTCTAAATTCAGCCCTTTATTGCCAGCAACAAGAACATTTCGATAAGAAATGCTTGCTTGCCGGAGATATGAGTCTTCCAGCTGAAAAGGCATCAAGTGAGAAAGTAGAGCTCGGTGCAGCCCATGTTTGAACATCACAGATGCACCCTGTAAGACCTCTTCATCCTCTCCTCTCCCCAAACCGTCCGAGTGCTACGATCACTTTAGCTCCGTTGGATGAAGTGAGATAATCCCCAGCCTCAGGCGATTTTGGGAAACCTGGTTCTGGTCTTCATCTGAGCTGCGACCAATCACTTTTAATTATACATCTGAAGCTGTCCGTCTCATATAAAGTGTATAGTATAGATTTTAGGCTGCTCATTATCTGCTGTAGGCAGATTGATCATGTCTGAACTTTAGATCAGGGCAGACTTGAATGATAAATTATTTCTCCAACTGTGTTTCTGTCACAGTTCCCTGTTGTTGTACTTCCTCTTGTTTAATTACAGAAGTGAGCTAAATAATGCATCATCGGGTCGATTTATACACAGAAACAGAAACATGAGAATGAGGCAACAACAGACGTGGGCTGTTCATTTCACTTTGTCAATTCATGCAGTAAAGACAGACAATGAAGCTGTTAGGATTGATGCATTGTGTCCCTCTCCACTTAATAACTGTATCAATTTTTCCCAGATCCGATTCCTGATGAAGAGCTACTCGTTTATGAGAGAAACCGCTCCTGTTATTGTGAAGAACACACCAAAGGAAGGTACTTTGCTGAATTGTATTGATGTCAGTTGTATTTACTCCTCAGGCAGCGTCATTACTCAAAGTGACACTCCACAACACCAGAGAAAAATGACCTCAGCCTGATAATTCATGCTAAAGTAAAAACTAACAATAAACATACCCTTGTAATAAATAACCTCAAGTGTGTGCGGCACCATGATATCCTATTGTAGAAGTCTCCTCGTGGTGAAGAATGTGTCTCTAGTACCTTTTACTGTAAACGTCACAGTTGTAAATGTGATTGTACTGCAGTAAAATTCCTACAGGAGAAAACTGTATAGTCCTGATTTAATAGCCTCAAGTTATTTTTCACAAGCTCTGTGAAATACATTGTTTACTATTTTTTAATTCCTTTAAGTAATGTCGGAGCAACAACGATTAGAAGACATAATGGCTTAACGATTTTGTGATAAACTCACTGTTTTTTTATTTTAAAGGCAGACATTTTTTAGCAGGATCCTATATAAAGGCAAACAAAAGAGTTATTGTTCACAGATGGAACTGTTAATTGTTTGTTATTATGTCACATTATGAAACAAGATAAATTAAATGAGAAACTTGTGTCTGAATCAGAGACCTTAAATTAGGAAGAAGAAAAAATGCTAATCATTCAAAGGAACATTAGACTGCTAAAATATATTTAAATGCCAACTTTGAGGACTATTTTTGAAATGTCCCCTCTGTGGGACGAATAAAAGAATATCATATCATATCATATAAACTGGACTTTCCATTTGTTAATCAAACTTACTGAATTGTCTTTGCTTTTCAGGAGAAAGTCCAAAATCCCCAACACTTTCCAGCTATCTGTACTTCCTCTTCTGTCCAACACTCATATACAGGGAGTCATATCCTCGGTAAGACACATTGTCCCATTGACCTGGATTCATTTTGCTTATCTTTCATTATCTTATTTTAATTAGTGATAAAACATGTCAGTGCAAATGACGTTGCCACACACGATCAGACCTTTTTCAAGTAAGACATGTTGGCATGTCGCAGTTGCAGGGCTGTTAAGTGTCACACATTGAGCGTGTCAGTTTTTCTAACAATGCTAATACCATAACAGTGCCAACACAATGAACAGTGCTAATCATGAGGACTAATACCATAACAAAAATCAATGCAGTAAATCTGTGTGTAGTCGTGACATCCTGTCTTCTCTCTGCAGGAATACCCACATACGATGGAAGTATGTTGGCGTCACATTTGGCATGGTAAGATGAAACTTTAATGTTTATTTGGGCTTTTGAGAGTTCATGCCCTTTTCCCACTTATCAACTTTCAATCAGATTGTGTAAGAAAACAAATACGTTATTTGTGGGTCAATGACCTCCAAAGGATCTGACCTAGAAGTTCTCAGAGCACTTGTGTATTGTGTGATAACCTGAAGCGTCATAAACTTCAGGTGCTTCACGGCTTTAATCTCTCGTATATCTTAGATCAAACCACAATCTACAGTTTCTTTGCGCTGATTCTCGAATGTGCTGTAAATGTTGTTTCTTTTTCCTTTCAACGCTGAATTTGCAGATCTTAGGAAGCCTGTTTTATGGCTACTTCATCCTGGTCCGCCTCTGTGTGCCCGTCTTCAGACCTGAGACCAACCAGCCTTTTAGTAAACGAACCATGGTTCTGGCTGTATTCAACTCAATATTACCAGGTACTGTACTTTCTACTCTCCACCCATGTCAAACTTGTTCTGGGAGATTATAGGGAAGCCACCTTTAAAATAAATATAAATGATTGTCATTTGTAGCAACACTTCTTCTTACAATCTTTATTGGCTCTTATCTGTGTGAGTCAGCACTGGTTGATGTATCCCTTAATATGGAAATGGTGTAAACAAGTCTCCAGTGTTTTGAAGTCAATGAGAATTGATTAAAGATGCTATTATGCCTTCAGATATAGATATTAAAGCCTGGCATGTTTATCACTCTATTTAAGTGAATAGTTTTTTTTAAGTAGTGAGCTGTGTCATGTTACAATTTGTATGAGAAAGCTGGGAGCAGAATAAAAGTCATCCCCTCTCTCTCTCTCTCTCTCTCTCTCTCTCTCAGGTATAATGATCCTTCTGCTGTGTTTCTTTGCCTTCCTGCACTGCTGGCTCAACCTCTTTGGGGAGCTGCTACGTTTCGCTGACAGAATGTTTTACAAGGTGTGTGTCATGGCCGATTTTGTGTGGCATCATCTCTCCTGCGAAGACATTATTTTTCAGATGTGCTTGCTTTTCCAGATGGGGGAATTTTGATTGATGACAAGTGAGTTTGCTGCAGGGTGGCCCTATAGTCCCTAAACAGTTAACCGTAACTGTAACAACGTTTCCATCATTATATTCTATTGAGACAGTTTGCTCCCAACCGCTGACTGAGTATTTAATTTCAAATGGAAGATTGATTTATGTATAATAACAGTGAGGTGGAGACAGTGAAGCTTTTCTTTGCAGTATATAAATATAAATATATATATATTATATATATATATATATATATATATATATATATATATATATATATATATATATATTTACACAACGATAATGTGGCCACATAGTTTCCTTGACATCTGCTGGCCACTATCTACAATAGTGTTTTATTTAAATAATAATAATGATGGGGCACCTGACACCACTTGAGGATTTGTATATTTTACATTGCAAACATAAAATAAAGTATCAAGCAAATTAGCTCTTCCAAAAGACTCCAAACATTGTACTTCTACCATCAGCTCAAGAAACTCTCAAACTTGTGATGAGTTTTCTGGTCATATTTTATAAAACAATAGATCAAGCTTGGCTCTTGGCTCTAGAGATTGTTTGACAGCAGTCGTCTCAGTGTTTTTCAGATGCCGGAATTGAAGTGATCCATTTCTATTCTGTGTTTTACTTTGAACCACACACTCATTTTCCTACCCTGTGTTGATTTTCCAGGACTGGTGGAACTCAACTTCTTTCGCCAACTATTACCGTACCTGGAATGTCGTGGTTCACGACTGGCTCTTTTACTACGGATACAGAGACTTCCTCTGGGTGAGCAGAGCGCCAACACAGAAAAACTATGATTACATACAATCGATCATATGAAAAAAAACAATAATACAATCATCAGGATGTCACATGATGAAGTGTTTATACTTTATAGTAGTCCTGTAATTCCCAGCTGAACCAGCCTGACCTCTGAACTTTGAAACCCTTTCTCTGATCTCAGCTGTCAAGAAGGAAATTCCGAACAGCTGGCATGCTCTCCGTGTTCATCGTCTCCGCTCTGGTCCACGAGTACGCCTTAGGCATGGGATTTGGCTTCTTCTATCCCGTCATGTTCTGTCTCTTTGCGTGCTTTGGAGGTGAGGATCACGGTCGTTATTCAGGGAAGAATCTTCACAGCGATATCAACCGAAATGATTGGTATGCGTTGCTGCTGGGGGAACGCTTTTGATCAAATACATGCCTTTTAAATAAAGGAAGAAAATAAGATGGAGAGAGAAAAAGAGCTTGATAAATGTCTAACTCATTATCGTTGCTGAATTTAAAATACTGTCTCTGAATACAATGGCTTGTTAAAAATATGTAAATGTTGCCTTCTACACCCTGGACTATGCCTTTAAGCCTTTAAAATCCCAAACCAGATATTATTCATTCATACACTCATTTAAGGACTATTTCAGGGGACAACTCATTATATTTCAACAGAGAACACTTGTGCAATATGTCCTCTTCTTCTTGTTTCAATAAGTCGTCATCTCACAAATTTGCTTTGCAATACTTGCACTATTTCCCCCCGTCCTTACAAGCATACATCTCAGGCAGATACGCCGTGGCTACAGATAGCCTCTCACAGACAAATCAATCATCTACAACAGCATTTCCTCGTGTCGTCCTTTCCCAGTGTTGTTCAACTTCACCATGAACGACAAGCGCCAGAGCCCTGTGTTCAACGTCATCATGTGGGCGTGCCTTTTCCTGGGTCAGGGTGTCCAGGTGTGTCTGTACTGCCAGGAGTGGTACGCTCAGATACACTGCCCTCGGACCGGGGTACGTACTGCACCTACATGAATACTGCTGGGGGAGGGCTAAAGGAGCCATGCCATGATCTGACTTCAGCTTGTTTCATTCATTTGTTTCATATCTGGAGGATGTTGATTCCACTCTTTAAGGATAGCTTTACGTTTTTTATGATACCGGACTTGCTTTAAAAAAAAAATCTAATCAGACAGGAAGTGCATTTTATGACTTTTTTCTGCAGAAGACATGATAAAGACATTATGTTACAATACTGTCAGCTTCTTCTGAGAGATGTAATCTGTTGTTTGAAGGCTTGAACAACTATCCCTCTATCAAAACACATCAACATCCTTTAAAAAAAAAGAGCTGCAGATAAACAAACAGATACTGTGAGACAGCGTAAATGAAGAAATGTTTGTAGTGTGCTGAACTACAATGACGTCATCAGACAGCACGTTGACCCCAGTTTCTGAGATACTTATATGGAAAGTAGGCCATCATGGAAATGCACAACAAATACAAATACATAGACTAAATACACAAAAAAAGACGTGCTAAAATAAAAAACAAACATACTACATAAATACATCACATGACCAGATGAATGTGACTAACGCCATGCATGAATATCTGTTACTAGGCAGACTACGTGGCTACGTGTCCACACACAAATAAAGTTCATAAACTCTACGACACACACAACTTACACACATAAGCCCTTATTGGAAAGTCACACATTGAGTAACAGTAGGTTTGTAGGACTCTGACACATGTATAACGTTTGATGAAGTCACAGATGTGAAGGATTTGTCTGACAGATGGACACATACTTATTGCGTATAAGACATCCTCTAAAGCCAGCGGCGTCATTCACACACGCACAATGCTTAACACATATAATTGCTGTCTAAAAATAGAACACCCATTGAATGAGATTATTAAGTGATGATGAGTGGATGTTTGTGTTTAATTATTAAGATGGGATGTATGAAAGGATTATCGATGATTCCACCATATTAAGACCAATTCTTCGACTCCGTCTCAACAGAATAGCTTCTGGGAGATGGTGACACCTCGATCGTGGTCCTGCGGCTACCAGAGTTGATGCTGCCTTTTTCCTGGGCCGGATGGATCAATGAGGAAAATAATGGAGGTCTGAAAATCACGATGGACTGAACACAGAGAGAGCAAGGAACTAAAAACTCTTGTAAATATATATTTTATGTATGATTTTTTTGCTTTTATGGTGTAAAGATTTTTCTTTTTTTACTTTTATCTTTATATTGTTTTTCCAATATGTCGTGATCTGTATGTCGCTGATCATTTACCTGTGAATGATTTAGTTTTTAAACTAATAATGCTTTTTTATATAACTATATATATATATAGTTATAAGTAATGCATTTTCATAATGCTTTATAACAATACTTAATACAATATTAATTACCATAATATCACATTATAAACATTTTATAATTACTTATAAGGTGTTTATTTATTATTTGATGGTCATATATTATGCATTTTGTAGTATAATGTCATTATAAGTTACTTATAAGTGATCATTGTTTGTATTAGGTGAGGTAAAACATTATAATTTATATTGATTTGTGTATTCGTGCATAGAATTAATAATATGTTCCCCTTTGCTTAAAGCAAAACATGACCACTTTGTGTAACTTATGACGTTATATCTCATAACAGTGCTAAGAAGGCGTTATACAAATATTGCAATATATACAAACTATGGGAATTGTAATACATCATTATCCTCATGAGAAAAAGGAAGTATTTATGATACTTAATCTTATTTAATTATAAACTACTTTATGATGTGTTGTGATCATTTTCATTAAGCATTTCTAATACTCACGAGTGCTTATAGCTATATTTCTAGAGTGTTCTAATAAGTATTTTCTTTATGCATTATAGGCACGAGTATTAAAGAAAAAGTTCCCAAACTTTCTTTCAAAGGTATTGGAATATACTCATCTATTTATTTGAGGTATTCATAGAACATCACACTGTAAGCAAACTGTTGCACATTAATTAACAAGTCGCTTGTTTATTGACACAGTTTATAGAACGTGTGTAAATGTTGTGTATGTGTTAAACAAGCCGGGTACAACATGTAAAAGAGTGAGCTCTAGAAGTGCTTGTTGACGGGTCCAGTTACACTAGCTGGTCCCCACATGGAGCAATGTTAAGCTTGGCTAATTGCCTCCCAGCTAAATCTCTGTAATTAATACACACATGTACAACATTTCATATAAAAAATAATTAACAGGGGTATAATGGTTACTATATATTGTTCAAGTTATACGCTATGTTAGTTAAATGAATGAGTACATGTATCTAATTGGCATTGATAAGCAATCAGAAACTCTAAACCTGTATTCCTGCTATATTTATAATAAATCTGGACATGATTGTGGAAAAAGTTTCACAGAAGATGGAGCAATCAGTGACAACGTTGAACAGACTCTGCCACAGAGAGCGCACTCAGCCCGCCGCGCTGTGCATCATTAATCCGGCCTTGGTTGACATTCGGACGTCAGGGATTGGTTGGGAGAGCAGGTGTGGTGACCAACCAGCCGCAGCCTGCGCAGCGTCTTATCGCCCGGCCACAAAGCTGCTGTTTGTCCGCCTGCCACGTCCCGCTGAAGTCATACAGGAAGAAGAGGATTACCATGGGTACAGTGTTTGCATTAGTGATGTAATGCTCTGTAAACTGATATATTATAATACCATGGCAGCTCAGAGAGGAACAGCAGGACAGGTATAGAAGCAGCGGCAACTGAATATATGTGTGTCCATGTTTGATTTAATTCATCAAATGTTATACTTGAAAAAGAAAAAAAAATCATATAGGTGTCTTTTTTATTTGACATTTTGTTTGACATTTTTTTTATCACGATAGCTTTCTTTTAACGTTTACATGAAGGGGGCTGTCACACGTTTGATTTGTTTGATGTCTTCAGTGTGTCAGCCTTCAATGAGCCACATTGCTGGTCCAACTGGAAATGTTCTCTTTTGTTGCATGAATACAATGGGGGAGAGGAAACATATTTGCAGAAATAAAAATGTGCCTTACATGATTACAGCAGAATGTTGCCACTTTATTGGGTGAAAAGTCAACAATGTAAAAAATCCACACACAATATGAAATTCTTTTAGAAAGCTTGATACACCTCCAGCAGAAATGGAACCACATAATAAATCATTTAGAGTTGTGTTTCTGACCATCTGACAGAGTATGAACTCATCTTTTGGTGCTGGTCAGAAATATATTAAGCTTTTTATCTGCCAAATGCTGCTTTGTTATCACCAGCTAGCTGTTTGGTGAGGGGCAGGGAGCACAGACTGCCTCGTTGCTGAATACAGCTGTTCATGCACAGACCCTAAACCCCAGACAATGAGCTGTAACGCGCTAAATAAATGTGAAGCGAAGAAACTGCAGCCAGGCGATAATTATCTGTGGGTTTGCCACTAAGAGTCACACCTCTCACTGTACGCAGCCATTTGATGCATTGTGAAATTGAAAATAGGTGTCATTGCAGTGTTAATGTTGCTTTATAGATGGAATTGAATCTTACAGGAACATATTTTAAAATGTTTAGTCAGCATACGGATGCTAGAGGGGGAGATATTTTGCACTCTAACATCTAAATTATATGATAAATGGTTAAAATACACAATAAATACATGAAATGAAAGCTGAGATATTGATCATCTAATTAGGCTTTTACAGCTTCTTCTTTCCAAGTCTGCAATGCTGCATCGGAGTCAAGGAGGTTTTTTGTCTGGGATGAGAAGTTCTTTTTGTGTGTTATTTCATCAGGAATCTATCAATCGAGCAAGAACCCAAAATAAAAGACTTAATAATCTCATTCTGTCACAATATAAGACTAATGTTCTGCACAATTACTGCTAAGTAATTACAACATGCTGAGTTGACTTTAATCTGAAATTCAAACCTCTGGTTGGCTGGTCCGAACATGGAAACTGTGGCAACCACACGACACGTTTTGTATTTTTCCTACTGAATAGATGGAAAGTACGCTTAAAGCACACACACTATTTTATTGTTTTCAGACAGATTGTATTATTTCCTTCCATGCAGAATATGCAGTAGAAAATAAAGAAATAAAACCAGAGATGTTATAAAACCAGAGTGCTTTATTGGTTTTACAAGTGGCAGGTTTGCCAAAGCACCATAAGAATATTTCAATGGCTGTAAGATGCATTCAGGAACAGTGGTCTTAAAGCACGAGTAAACAGTCCAAACAAAACATGACCCCTTCATGAAAGGGTTTCATACATCCTCAAACAAAAGCACAACTTACACAGCCACTTTGCACACTTTGCACGCTCTGTGCTACACTTTCTACAGCCGGCTGCATTTCTCAGGGAACAGACATTGACGTGAATCAAAATGAGAGCCACATTGACTCTGTAACATAGAAAGAGGAGGGGCGGGCAGCAGGACACAAACAGAGATTAGAGGTGAACACGCAGATACCATCTCGCAACTGAAATACCAGCCATCAATACTGCTGCTGTGCGCTGGTGCATCGGTCCGTGTACAACTCTGTTATCATGTGTGGGGAATGTGTCGGGACAGATCAGCTTTGAACATTAGATCTGGTAATAAAAGTGGCTCAGGAAGCAAGCAGAGCTGTGATTCTATTCCCTAATGATCGTGAACGACATTTATAATCAGGAGTTTATAGGGCATATCTTAAGGAGGATAGGCAGATTTGGAGGGACTCTCACATTGACCACCAGGAGACAGTAAAGGCCTTTCCTTAACCATGTCTCTAACTAAATACTTAAGTGATGACACAATGTGAGCTTGCTCGCATGACCAAACTTTTCTTGGGAAGAAGAGGATGATTCCACTCATAAGCGTGCAGACACAGTGATTTTGTGCGACAGATTTCTGGAGTCCAGCAGCCCTAATAAGTTGCATAAAGCATAAATGTGCGGCCTGGATCCCATGATGACTATGATGACGACGATGGCGAGACTCCACTGAGCGATGGGGTCATATGACTGAGATTTTAACCTTGGGGACAAGTTAGCTAATCAGTGTGAAACAACACTTGTTCTGTTTGTCTGTGTGTCACAGGACTCTTTGATGTTGCACTTGTTTTTCCTGTCTCGGTCACAAGAGCAAAGGAACTATTAATTGCACACAAAAAATAGAAAAGAAGTACACAAGTATTCACTCAAATAAAGAAGTGACTTTTCAGTTGGAAGTAAATCAAGTGAGAGAAGGACACCGAGGAGCTTTTGTCCCCGTCCTTTGTGTCCAAGTGCTTCACAGGAGCCGACTGCTGCGGAATGTTAAACACGGCTGCTTCCTCAGCACAGTCTCACTCACATTATGAAAAATAAAACCGCTAAACTACATACAATATTTACATATTTTAGCTCAGTGCATAATGGATCTCTTATCCATTTCTATGTCAAATCTATACAAGTCCGTATAGAAATCTCACTTCAGCATGAAGTGTCACAGGCGAAGAATGCGTGTGTTTAGAGTCGATACTCATTGGCATCAGGAAGGCCCGGGCCAGCGCCGTCCTTATGGAGCAACAGACGGGGAGGGGAGCGTGTTTACATGCAGAGTGCTTCTGGGCTGCAGGCGCTGGAAGGTCTCCGCTCATTTAAGTTAGTGGTGGCTGAACTGCTCACATCAGCATTCATGTGGCAGTGCGAGACATACAGACATTTTGATTCTTTTTTTTAAAGAGAAATATGTGCAGTTTGGAGAGAAGGAACATCGAACAGAATCGACCCTTTGTAGAGACAATGAATGTGACAATAGAGCCATTACCGGCGGTAAGCCGTTTGGTCTCTTTATACTGTAACAATCTAACCATGAAAGATGAGAGGGCAGCTTGTTGGGCTTTTCTGTAGACACGATTCACAGTGTACATCATCTACAAGGTCCCCAACATCTGAGAGACTCACAATAAACCTGCATTACCTTATTTACTTTTGACCTTGGGTATTTTTGTACCCTTTTCCATTTGAAACAATGTCAAGCTTGGACCAAGGAATCATCAAAAAGGAGGGTTACGCTAACATAACAAAAGGATTTCCACCATTAGATGGTGGCTTCAAATAAATCTATATTAAAACTCCTACTGGTGTGAGACGCAGCAATCATTAAAATAAGCTTGGATATAAAAATACGAGAATATAAAAACACAATATTTTGGCATTAAGGATTAAACAGGTTGGTCAAAACAGAAACAAAAAAAATACATCAAACAGGGGGAGTTACTTTTCATTTCAGCTTTATCCTGAAAGTGGTTTCTTTGCCGTTTCATCCACGATGTTCAGTTCATTCCTCTTTTGTGCCTCCTCACGAACATTCAGATTTCAGACAGGCGGAGACTGGACATCTATTTTTGAGCGCGCTGCTTGGCTAGTTGCTTCATGAAGCAGCAGGTTACCGTAGCGATGATGACGATGCCCACGAACAAGGCAGAGGACACTCCGATCACCAGGGGGATGAGGAGGAGGTCAGCCGCTGGAATATAACACAAGGGAGAAGAATCCAGAGATACATTACATTATTTAGATTAGATTATAATCCACTTTCAGATGGGAACATTTACTTTTGTAATACAAAATAGTCTCCTCTGGTAATAACATTGATTAAAATAATATTATGCACATACTTAAGGCAGGATTTATTACATTATGGATATTTTGACTGAAACTGGGCATGATGAAAAAAATAGAGCATAAAGATATAAATGGATCACACAAAGAATATATGCAAAAATGCTCCTCTTGGTCAGAGAGTGCAAAGTCCCACCGTATTAAATTACAGGAATGTGCTTATCTGACTAAAAGAGCATATATACATATTCATGATGTAAATACTGGGGAGCCATGTCCCCCTTTTGGCTACTTAAAATGTACAGACACTTATCAAGGTCGAGAATACACATCTGAAATGTACACTTGAAGTTAAACTTCCTTCCAGCTTGAGACCGAAGGTCAGGAGGGGAAGAATTATTCAAAGCATTCACTTAAAAGTTCTCTATTCAACATTCAGAGAATTAACATAGCAGCAAACAAAAATGTGTTGGTGGAGTAACGTCTACCTGAGCAAAGAATAGAAATACTGTGTGCGTGTGCGTGTGTGAGTGTATTTATGCATGTATGTATAAGTGTGTGTGTGTATGTATGTATATGCGTGTGTGTATAGGTGTGTGTGTGTGTGTATTTATGTATGTATGTATGTATATTTATGTGTGCGTGTGTGTGTGTATTTATGTGTGTGCGTGTGTGTGTGTATTTATGTGTGCGTGTGTGTGTGTGTGTGTGTGGATAAATCTAGAGACAGAAAGTTGACATGCAGCACTGGTAGTTGTACTGTGCAGCTCCAACTGAATGTGAATGTATGTTAATAAGCACAATGTCAGGAATGTAATCCGCTCCATGTATCCACGATCATGATTATGATTATTCGTTTTAAATCCTGGGTGTCTCTTACCTCTGGCATACAGGTAGACAGTCACTGCATTGGACTCGGCTGTGGACCCTGTGTTGTACCAGCCTCCATGCGGGTCCTGACCCCACGCCTGGGCATGACACGCATACAAGCCCTGATCCTCCACTGTTGCCGCGTGGACCCTCAGCCTGTAGCTGACGTCCGACAGGCGGTCGATGCTGACCTCACTGCCGTTGGCAGAGACCTTGGCAACGCCGTCGTACATGATGGCAGCTACCAGGGTGGGCTCTTCCTCCGCAGAGGGGTCCGGTACAGTAACGTCAGACGCTGGGCTCGGCACCTTCCCGATAACTCGCTCAGGGATTGGCCACCGCAGCCACTGCACCTGCGCCTGGGCGGGACCCGTGGTCGTCACGGTGACGTTGCAGATCAGGGTGATGGTGCTGCCTCTTTTTAAAAGAGGGCCGTGAGGGAGCTGAGCCACAGCTGCAACCAGCACATCTGTGAACGGGAAGTGGTTGATTGAAAGAATAGTTTGACAAGTGAAAGTTTAGCTCGCATGAGTTTCTGATGAATATGAAGAAAGAAAAAAAAACTGTGGTGCAAGAAACGTGAATCCCCGTTCTAAATGGAGCCTGTGTGCCACTGGGATCGGGAGGAGCGGGCCTCACCTTTAGTCTTGAGGTTGACGGTGACTCCCTCAGACTTCTGGGTAAGCGTTGCAGGAGTCGACACGCTGGGGTTCCTTCTTCCAGCGTACACGCTCACCACACAGCGATACACGCCCGAGTCCAGGGGCTGGGCCGAGAACAGCTTCAGAGAGAACCTCCCCGCCGACACTTTCTCCATCGAGCCGCCGCTAGCTCGGCTGAGGTCGTCCCCCCAGCTCACGACCCCGTCTGGGCTCATCTGGGCCACCTGCACAATAATAACGTTAAACACAATATCTCAGTATGTGTTGGAGTAGAAAAGTTATTTATAGGAGAAGATTTAAAGGAAGCAGTGAATACTGGATGATAATAATATAATAATAATAATAACTTTATTTATATAGCACTTTTAAAAACAAGGTTTACAAAGTGCTTTACAGATAAACAAAGCATAAACACAGCTTAAATGGCGGCAAACAAAAAAGACCATTGAATACAACTAAAACCAAACAAAGGCAATTAAAATTAAAGCTGCTAGCAGCGTTGAACGGGTCCTCGCTCGCACACGCCGGTCGGGGACGCCGGCGAGTCGCCGGCTCGCTCGGCCGAGGCGCGCGGTCGGACTCGACTCGGGCGACTGTGACAGCGAGGAGTTTGGGGCGGATTGGACAAAGTCCAGTTCAGCCGCTAGCTTGTGCTTTAACCGCGTGAATATATTCACGCGTCACGTGTCCCTATGTGAAGTGTAGACCACGGCGTGTAAAGTCAATGTAAAAAAAAAAACGGGCAAAACCGGCCAACTTTGGTGAATATTTGTGGCACCAATTAAAGTTCAAATTGCACGAAATTTGCATCGAATGTTCCAGACGTCATTCTGCACATATCCTGACGGTCTGTTATTTTTTTTTACCAATAGTGTTGAAGTTATAAGCATTACAAAACGGGACACGCCCCTAAAATGTTTGTCGGGCTATAGATGCTTACCACTATGATCAATTTGAAAAAAGACGATATATCGCAGATGATATAGCTTCACTTATCATTATCTCAAATTGGTTTGTTAACATTGGACCTATCGTTTAGGTTCGGTGGTCACTTTTGTATTTTTCACAAAAATCAAAATGGCCGAAAATTAAAGTAGGCGGAGCTTAGGGTCCTGAGAGGCTTTTTTGTAGCGCAGGTCCTAGAGGTCTATAAAATCTGTTTTTTAAGTCAATCGGACATTGTGGGTGAGGGGCGTCACCGGTCAAACTTCTAGGTGGCGCTAGAGAGCAATTTCTGAGAGCTCAATTTCGAGGTCAGTGTCGAAACCTAAGTTTCACCAATCCTGACAAGCATGCCAAATTTGGTGAGTTTTGGGATATGATGCGTACCCCCAATACGCGCCCAAAGAGTAAAAATAAAAATCCAGTATAATAATAATAATAAGAACTCCGGCAATTTCAATAGGGTCCTCTCGGACAGCTTCGCTGTCGCTCGGACCCTAATAAAAACATAAAAGGACGACATCACTTAAAAGCAGTTCTATAAAAGTGGGTTTTAAGAAGTGATTTAAAAGAAGTTATTGATTCTGCCAGCCTTATGATGTCGATCAAACGCTTGAATCATGATAAACGTGTCAACTTGTCTGAAAGACAACTCTCAAGTGTCATTTATCGGAATGTCTTGAATGCACCACGCCTGAAAATATTTAAAATCTAGAAAAAAAGTTCAAACATGCATGGGGATAAGCACATGCTTTGCTTCTTGCTATAAACGTGGCATGACATCACTATCCTGATTGTTTAATGTGAATGTTTGTTCAAGAACTCATGCATTTACTCAAACGAGTCGGCAGAAGGAGGATCAGTACCTGGACTCCGTCGCCCCCGGCTCCATCGCGGCCCACCGATCCCCTCTTCATCCACTGGACCAGCAGGCCAGAGGTCACCTCCGCCGGCAGCCCCAACACCTCACAGGTCAGGATGAGAGGGGCGCCCACCTGCAGGGTCACCTCCCCCTTGGGCGAGGACGTGACGCTCAGAGACTCGGCTGAGGAACGGAAGAGGTAGAGCGAGACAGCTGAGTGATGAAGAACGTACAGGAAACCTTCAACAAGCACTCAGACCGACCGTGAAAACCCTCACAGGAAGCAACACGCTGCGGCTTTCCTTTCTGCGGGGAAGCTAAAGTGGCCGCTCTAGTACGTTACATATCTAAATGGATAGGATAAAAAAGGATAACCATTTTTACATTTGCTATCATTGCTGAATAAAAGAGCCTTGAGCAGGTTAATGAAATGACTGTGTTGTATTCTGGGATACATTAACAGTAGAAGATGCAGCACAAATGAGAAGAGCTTGTTTAATGAATTTAATGTGATTAATAGCCTGGTATAGATGAAATACATCAACACTGATCCCTTGTGTGAGCAAAGCCTCAGCTCAATAATAGGCTAATTATTTATGTAAACAAAAGGAGACGCATCGGGACTACAGTATTATTCAGACAGCTGGGCCAGAGAATACAGAGCTGGTCCGAAAACAATGGATGCATTGATTAGATTAAATGCTTCAACTTCGGCTCCAAGTGTAGAGAAAAGATTTGACCTAAATAACCTCTAGCTCCAATAAGTGGTTACTTAGTACTAAGAAGTGGTGTGCGCCTCTCATCAGCAACACAAGTTAAGCCAAAGAATATTTAAAAAATGTGGTTAGAATAATTCAATAGTAAGCAAACATAAAGAGTATAGACTATGTAACTGTACTGTTAACTTCCCTATCTAAAGTATCAACGAGGTTTTAAGAAGGACAGAGCTGTTGGCATCAGCCTGACAGAGATATCCATCATCTTTGTGGGCCAAGGTGGTGATAAAGATTGCTTAATCCTTCAAGCTCTTTCGAATTTAAACTGAGCCAAGCATGGAGGCAGCAGGCAGTTATTCTGCCGCTCCGGCAGCCAGCTATCGACCCATCAGATCCAGATGGGTAATCATTAAGATCCGAGCGTGAAGTTCGACAGTCGGACAGTTTGACAGCCGACGCGTCGTAAATCAAATGTAACGTTTAGGTTCTCAGATGTGAGAATCTGCTGCTTTTTTGCAGGCTGACAATGAAGTGAATAGTAAAGTAAAGTAAAACACGACCGAGTCTTAAGATATTACGATGGGCATCGACCGCGAGAATAATAAGATATAGTAGTACAATAGTAAGATGTCCATCCATCCACCTCGTAAGGGAGGGAAAAAAAACAGCCATCCAGGCAATTAATCAGATAGTCAACCCTTATTGATCCAACAAGCTGAGAACAGATGTGTATCCAGCGACACGTTCGATCAGCCTCCCCATCCATCCAGTCAGTAAACGGCTGTAAACACAAACATCCAGAGCTTCAGCCGGAAACCTGGAAAGAGTCCAAGGTACTCACAGCGGAGTCCAGGCCGGCTGACGCCGCGGAGAGAGGAACTGAGAAAGAAACCCCACTCGCGGTTTGGCTTTTATCGTCTCTGGATTATTTTGTAACTGGAGCAGCAAATTTATTGTATTTATTTCTTTCTTACCTTGTAATTTTGTTTAGTTTGGAGGACCCAGCAATATAAGCTTTTCATTGTACAAATAACATTAAAATGACATTAAAATATCTTAAATCTTGAAGTGTCATTTATGATTTTCTTTTCTCAGTGTTTTGGAAGATCGCATTACTATCTCCATCAAATGTTGCAAACTAAATAATTGCGTGCCGTAAAGCTTGTCGCGGTCTGATCACGGCACTCGCCACGAGCTGTCACCACTTTAGCGAATGTCAGCACAACCACTGGCCCAGATTCCCAGTTGCCCTGACCCAGTTTCCCAGTCACACTGACCCAGTTGCTGAACGGTCAAGTTGCCAATATCCAGCATCCTCTGTGCTATCTTCTGCCACGACCGATCCGGGTCCCGAATCCACTGGGAGGCCTCACAGAAGTAGGCGCCGGTGTCTCGCGGCCGCACCCCTCTCATCTTCATCACGTACACGTCCACGCCGGCCTTGCCGTTCCTCTTCTCCAGCGTGATCTCTCCGTCGTCGTAGCGGTCCTTGTACAGCTGCCCGGGGACGACGCCCAGCAGCTTGTCGATGGAGATAATCTCTTCGACGGAGCTGACCTCTCCTCCCGCGTCGCTCGCCAGACCCTCTCCCGCACGCCGCTTCCCAAACACGATGGACAGCTGGGTGAGCTGCTCCGATTGGATGCCGGCTGAGCACGTCAGCGTTAACTCGGCTCCCTCTGGCACGGGCTGGCCGGTGAGCGAGCGGGAAAAACTGATCTGGAGTGTGTCGGGTATCACTGCAGGTGTATAAAGAGACAGAGGATGACATTATATCAACAGGAGCCAGGCGGGAGGGCAGCAGAATGGACTTTCTATTGCCGTTTGCCATGAAACGGGGCGACAGAGTAACTGCAAGCTGTTTAGCAAACCTCAGCTCCGGGCACAAAAGCAAGATTAGCTGGCTATTAAGAAGATAACACACTTCAGTTGCAAAACAAACAATATAAATATAATTGGAGTGGTGCAAAAAGAATAGAAACTGGATTGGGACACATAAGTTACCAAAGTTGTGGATAGCTCGACCAGATGGATCTTTGTCATAAGAAAGACAAACTCCAGATGGCAAGAGTAAATAGCTGCAAAGTCATCGAGCACCACGTAAGACACATAGTATGATTAATAACTGTCATCCATCTGGCTGATGGAGAGAAGAGATGCAATAACGCCCGTGACTAAAATACAGCGAGCAGGTTTCCACTAAGAGTGCCAACGTGTTGGGACTAGGAAGAGTTTGAAGTTGGTGATACAATACAAGGGCGTTCGTAACAATGTAATAATTGTTCAATGCTTTACTGAGAGAAATATTAGCATGTCTTCTATGAAGTCATTTTTCTACTAGTAAGAAAAGAAGCCAGTGTTCTCCGTCGCTGAAAGAACCAACAGGAAGGAGCTGGAGGCCGACCGAGCTCAGCTTTAGATCATTTTGCTGCACTCGTATGTTTTATTCATCCATTTTACTCATTTAGCTCATGGATTTGAATGTTTATTGAACTTTTGTTTTCATATTTGTCTGATGGCTACAAATAATGTGTAAATATTCTCTACATTTTACTTCATCCCTCGGATCTCATCTGATTACTTTAGCTGTCGGTTTTATGTTCCCAGACATAGAACATCCCTCTCCAGTGATATTCTCCATGTTCAACAAATCCCATAAAAGTACTAAAATCCAAAATAAATAAATTTTACTAAGGAGTATGATGCATCATATTACTATTTTTTTCTCCAGAAACTACTAAGATATCTCTATTCCTTACCTTTAACCGTCACTGTGGCGCTGTAGTTCCCCTGGTAGGTGATGTCCGTGCTTGGCGTGTAGCATTCGTACTTCCCCTGATCGTCAGCTCGGAGCCTCTGCATCACCAGCCGGACTTTGTCCCCCGAGTCCCTCTCCAGCCTGATCTCCCCATTCCTCACCCGCATGGTGAAGGGGGCATAAGGGAAGCCCTTGTCCCTGGTGGACACGACGCCCAGCTGCCTCCCACCGGCATCGTCCCTGAGCAGGAACAACTCAAAGTCCTGCGTGCGGGAGCCTTCGTATCCTGATACGGAGCAGGGCAGGGAGAGGGGGAACCCCGCCACGCGGTAGAGGGTCCCAGGAGGAACAAATACTTCGCGGCACACAGCGTATTGGAGCCCTGTGAAAGAATAAAAAGGGAGAGACAGAACGGCGTGAGAAAGATGGAGACGAATGGGTGGAAACGGTAACAATGTTAACTTCTGTGGGCCGCAGCTTCGCCTCGCAGCCGCTTGCAACGTGGACGCACCGATCAATATCCTGAGCCGATGACTGGCTACCGGGATCAATACATTAAATGGCGTCGGAGAAAAATGCAATGACACATTTAATAAATAAATACAATAATTGATGTCCCTTTGCTCATATTGGAGCAGCACAATTTAATCAAGATTCTATTATAATCCCTTTGATGTCAGGAGGCGGATTATTTGTGAAGAGTAATGTGTCAAAATACAATTTTTAATTAAATATTGTCCTGGCCCACACATCATATTCTACAGACTTAAGAAAACATATTTGTTTGGTACATATCTCTGCATAAATCCCACCATAAGGATTTTCTGATGACAAATAGTGATGTCGTGATAATTTCCTCCAATATCGCAATTCATTGCAATATGAGTCAAAATAATCACAATTATATATTATTATTTCTTGTCCAGTCCTACCTTATACTATGTTTTTTTTTTTTTTATTAATTAAAAGAGGAAAAGATCCCTAAAAAAGAGATTTCAAGTAGTTTGTTATCTCACAGCACTACAGTGAGCTAGTTTCAGTAAGATTAGAGTAACCCGGGTATCTCTCTCCATCACAGTGTTCCAGAAAAGTGGCCTTCAAAAAGTGCCAATGCTAAATGCTCAGTGCTTAAACTCTGCAGAAACCGGTGGTTATTCAGTAAAATGTTTTAGAAGCATGGAACTAAAAATCCCACTGAAAGGGAAAGAAATTAATTAAATCTTTCCCACACGTATTTAGTGTTTAATAGAAACCCTTTTATGAGTAAGAATATTCAGAGCGAGTGCCTCGGGGGTTTCAAGCTTCCATGTGCAATGATATTTCTTCTCTTTTTGTCTGGCTGGTGGCTTCATAACCAACTTCCCCAGAAACACTTATGAATGAGTCTAAAGGCTCGACTGAGCTCTTTCAAAATACTAAAACCCCTCTTTCAGCCACAGGCATTGAAACTTCTCACGCCATTGCTATTCTCGCATGATACGGGTACTTCCATAAAGTAAATGATTTCCTCTTTTGAAAGAAGGAAACATCATGAAGCGATTTTTTATTTCTTTGTAAAACCTATTATTTAGGTAATGTTAACCAATTAATATGCTAACAAGAAGACAACTATGAATAAAATTGTTTAAAAATTATTACATTTAACAAAAGTAATTTAAGAGTATAACAAACTATGGAAATTGTATACAGTAACACCTAGCAATATATTTGAACATGCTTAATCTCAGGTTGTTTGACAAAAACCAAGTAGCAGTTCTCTCTTTCACCCTAAAGCTGAGAAATAAAATAAACAATGCCAATAAGATGTGATCATCCCAACAAAAGTCAATAACTGACACACACACACACACACACACACACACACACACACACACACACACACACACACACACACACACACACACACACACACACACACACACACACACACACACACACACACACACACACACACACACACACACACACACACACACACACACACACACACACACACACACACACACACACACACACACACACACACACACACACACACACACACACACACACACACACACACACACACACACACACACACACACACACACACATTAACCCTCACCTACAGCTGACTAAACTCCCTGAACAACTAGAAATACTAGATTGGCACACCCCGTAGCCTGTGTGTGTCAGACCTCAAACACCTGGAGCTCTCACAGGCGAGCCACGGCCCGACAGCAACGCCCCTACTTAATGACATGGGAAGCGAGTGGGAGGCTTAAGCGGATCAAGTCCTAATTAATGTTGGGCTTGGGCCGATCGGCTGGGGGACGCCACAGCTCGTGACAATGCTTGATACTGTCTGAAGTAGATCCTGTGCAACACGGGGCAGCGGGGCCCCAATCATCTCACTAGGAACCCACAAAGAGATGCATGTTGGACCACAGGGCCGATACGAGGAGCCCCGTCTACTTGTTTATTAGATAAGATGATATGATTATTAATACTGTGAGCAGGGCGATTAAAACAATAATAAAAAAGCCATTCAATCTGATATTTTCTACGCATGTCATACTGCACGATCTAACATGAAGAAATATCTTAGACGTGAGAGGAACATATGAATGCATTTGGCTTTATCTGCTCTTTGTGTATGGGTTGTGTGCCCTATTCTCACTCCAATATAAACTCTGAAGCACTTTTGATTGACTTGTTGATGTCAGCTGCTTTTGACCTCTACAAAAGGAAAGTAACAAAACAAAAGAACGAAACACACAGAGGAGATCAAAAAGGTGATGAAAGCACACAATGACTGTAGTCAAACAATAAAACCCTGTATAATAGGGATGTTACCACAAGCTTAAAATGACGGTGGCATTTACAATTACATTAGACAGTTATATTAATGTGGATACTTTGGCTTGGGACTTGTTGGAGCCCTTTTATGTTGATCCCCAAACACCTGTTTCCCTGTTTCCCTGACACAACCTGCTCCACATCCATCACACTGTGGTCCTGTCTGTCTGATGGTCCTGTCTGCCACCACAGAAGCGTTAACAAGCAACAACAAAAAGAGGGTTGGGGTAAGAAAAGAGGCCAAAGAAATCTAAATGAATAGTCGGATTGGTAGACATGAATCATGCAAAAGCATTCCCATGTGAGAGATAGCGCCGTTAGCCATCGTGTGTAGAGCAGACAGGTACAACGCAGACTGCGCCGCTGGCTTTACTCACCCCAGAGGAGAAGTGCGAATAATGTTTTCAGCGAAGCCATCACGGTCCTCATCTTCCCCCCCAAATGTTCACACGGATTATTAATGACTCAGATGTCTCTCTGCGCGTGTATCATCCCGACGCGGAGGCCAAACTGTATCAAAAAAACAAAAATACAGGATTATTTTTTCCTCCCGGTGAAATGAACGCTGACATTATTTGAACGTGCAACAATATCAATGCGCGGACGGGATAGTTCGAGTTAGCGCAAATCAGCTAACTGCAAGGCGGCGGATCGATATGCAATACGTTAGAGGTGTAAACGTGCAACGCTGCAAGTTCAGTTACCTTTGTACCTTCGCGTCTGCGTCAACACGTCGCCGGCTCCATGATGTCCTCCCCGGGCTGGTCGGTAGATTATATCGCCTCGACAGACATGCCGCCGTCCAGCAATGGAGTGGTTGGCATCCCAGGGGGGGTAGTGTGTGTGCGTGTGTTAGTGTGTGTGTGTTGGTGTGTGCGTGGTGGTGGTGGAGGAGGAGGAGTGGTTGGAGGGAGGAGCGTGCATGCAAAAAGAGACACCGAGAGAAGAAGTCAGACTGGTGCCATTGGTCAATACACGACGGGGACATTTTTAACCAATGGTAACAGAGGTGTAAAAAGAGGTTAACACGACGTCGTCAGACCGCCAGGGGGCGCCACCGAAACACACACGTGTGTGTACGGTATGTTTAGAAACATATGATAGCATATATGCATATGATATGTATGTAGAAGGGTTTCATTAAAAGTTGTCATAGTGTATGCCACATGTCTAAAAGAGTAAAAGTGTACTTTGCCATAAAAAAAATAGTCAGACAATAGTATGAGATGCTTAGTATGCCAGTAACAAAAAGTATTTCAATTGTTAAAAAACATAACTGGAGAACTTTAAACAATATATTAAACCAACACAGTATTACAAATGTTCCCAGTAATTAGAGACAGCTACATTTCAAAAGTAATACAATGTGATACATAACAAAAGAACAATAATTAAAATGGGTGGATTTTAATCCAAATATTTCACAGAATCTAAGATTTTATTAATTTGCGTATTTTCTACCTAATACAGATTTACAGTCTACATGATTTACCCATACATTAGAAGAAGAGGGACACTCCAGAATCAATGAAAAGATAAATAAATATGCAGACATTCTGTCCCAAGTAATTGAGAGTGAGGACCAAAATAGATGACAGAAACATTAGAAAATTAGATGACATCATGTCCTTTTATATATTTGTAGAAAAACAGTGGAGAGATAAAGGCATTCATAATCCTGATTATGTAAAAGCGCAGTAGTATTACCGTCAAATACATTATAATATTAATATCAATATGCATAAAGTATATTTTCTGTAGAACAAGAGGCAATTGGAGAATGAGCTTGTATAAATTTGATGTTTTTTGGCCCTTCTCTTTGCTCCAAATGATGAAAATCAAAAGCTTGAAGCGGCAACCTTTTAATCAGCATTTAAATAAAAGTTAAACAAATTCAAGTTTAATTTTCATGTTTAAAAATGCATGATTGCTGCCCTAATGGAAAAGGTAAATATAGCCTAAATAGACATTAGAGGACTTCGAGGTTCAGTCCATAATAGCAATGGGAAATTGAGTTGCATTTTCAAATTGGCAGATTATAACCAACCTAGAAAATTACAAACTTAGCTTTTTCATTTTTATAATAATTATTTTAGCATATTGTACATTCTTAAAAATAGTTTAAGAGATGCAAGATGATGCAGACTAACATTCATTATGGCAGAAGTGAAAGGACATACTGTCTCGAACCATAATCACGGTTGTTAGTAACTTCTGCTTGTGTTCTCCCCCTCCATATACACACACATACATATATATATATATATATATATATATATATATATATATATATATATATATATATATATATATATACTGTCAACATGTGAGGCATGTGAAACCAGCACAGTGTTTTTATTATTGAAGAAAATACACATGTATATGCGTTTGTAGGCCTATGTGCATTTAAACTTGCACATTAGGTCTTTTTCGCTAAAGACATTTTGATATGTTACAGTAAAAAGCGTTGTTGTGTGGTAATAACATGAATGATGGTTGAATTCCATTGAGATGCTGAAGCGATATGATTCATGCTGGTTCCCCGTCACACTCTACTGGTTTACTGAAGCACTTACAGAGCCATCGTTAATGATAACAAATGTACTTCAGTCAACATGTCTGCAGAGAGAAATACCTTCCAGTATTCCTCCCGTTTAGCTCAGCCTATGTGTGTGTGCAGATAGTATTATTGTTGTATGGTTCATATTATGTCTGTGATTTGTGAATATATGCAATGCAAATGTTCAAGTGTGCATGTTTATATATTTATTTTATTTGTGATTATTATTCACATGCCTTATATGCAATCATGTATTTGAGTCATTTACATAAATACATTAGCTTCATTCAGCCACAAGATGGCGACACACAATTACCATACTGAGTTCAAACCATCTGCATCCAGGGCAAATACTGTGCATCGATTAATAAAGATGAACATATATACAGAGTCACAGTTGTGTTGTCTTGCAGTGTTAACGTTTACATATGCTGATACTTCATGCATACAAACTTGTGTGACGGTATATCCTCCCTATATATATATTGATTGCAAACCATTATAGTTCTTAATTCCTAAACTCTGAATCATCCAACAGTATGTGAGGTTTTTTCAACAACAATGTTCATGAGCTGCCAGTGATGTAAAACAGCGATAAAATCCAACTAACATTTCTGTGGCCTGCAAAGGGAGCGCTGCTACAATCCCGCCTTCTCTGTATTCCTCAAAGGAAAGGCAATAAATGACTCTAATCAGTTATTTAACTATTTTTACAATATTGAAGTGGTGTCTGAAGAAATATTAAAGCTTAAAGTAAAAAAGAATTAAGCCACATTGAGCAGAGCAGGATATGCTCCTATATGTGGTCATGAGTAGGTTATAATATATGTTCCTTGGGGATAACCGCTCAGATGCCGCTTACTCTAAAGAGGATTTATGCCATCAGAGCACACCTCATTAGTGGTACCAGTTGTCCTCCATCCCGTCTCGTTTCCTTTCCTCTCCTCCTCTTCTCACTTTAGGCTACATGGAAACATGGATGACTTCACAGTGTGGCTCGGCAGCGAGAGGGGAAGTCATTAGGGTATTCTGGGTTAACAAGGCGGCGAGGGGGATATGCAGACTTCAGCAGGAGCCTACACCAGCAATGAGGGATGGCTCTCATGCAGAGTAAACTTCCTCCGTCGCTCTGGCTTCCAAAGCATCGCGCTTTTTTAACCGAGTTGGACAGTTAGAGCATGATGCAGTCTGATCCACTTCCAGGGAAATAAACCTCTCAAAGCTCCGCTCTGTTTCTTGTGCACATGTCTGTGTATTACTTGTGACAGGCAATCTTAAAGTCCCAGAATCTGTGCTGTTAAAGTTTATATTCTCTGGTTGTTTAATTTAAACATTAACTTATTTGAATGCTCATCACATTTCAAGAAAGTAAATACTGTAACATTATACAGTACTTAAGAACAATTTTGAGGTTTGTGTACTTTACTCTATTTTCTTTGACTTCATACTTCTTCTCTTCCAAATATTGTACTTTAAAATTGTACTTTTAACGCCACATTTACTTGGCAGTTATAGTTACTAATTACTTTACATAGGGCAATTAAAAAATCTTCCGTTTGTGTGTAAAGTATGATGCATTTCTACGGTAGATTTGATACTATTTTGGAGTTTCTTGCTTTCTTTTACATTGTAGTATACTCAATGCTGTTATAATTTATTTTTAGCAGCTTGACAGCAGCAGAACCTAAAATCACAATATATGACATATTAACACCATATGAAAAAAATGTGATGTAATAGACATTTGATAATTGACCCTTCGCTACTTTCTTTATCAGCAAGTCGCTAACTATCCGTCTGTGCTGAGCAGGTCATGTCAATAAAGTTTAGAGCTTTTATTTAGCTGAAAACAGGATAAGAAGTTGAGTTTGTCACTATAAGAGCCACCTCTCACAATATATCAGGTAACTTTCTCCATTGTTTATGGACATTAATTAGTGCAGCTTAAAAAAAGAAAGTGAATCCCACCATTGAGTCGAGACAGTTTTGCACTATGATGAATTAACTCGAATGACATCTTCCTTCCAGTTTATATACGTGTTATTCTTCTCCTCACCTTTGTGCGCTCACTCCCACTCCTTTAAGGCCACTACAGACTAAACTATGACCTACACTGGAGACAGTCTCTAATTACTTTGTACTACAGTCAGTAGTCAGGCAAACACCCCTGTCATCGGGGGGACCTCCCCATGACTGTCAAGAAGATCCCTTCGCTGTGTGTGGCATCGCTTGATATTGTAGCTACAGACACAGATTGGCACCTTTTCTTCATTCATCTTGCTCTGAAATTATTTTCATTGGCACAGAAAGACAACGGTCCTGTCTCATGTCAGCCATGGTTTTTGAGTCTGACGTGGTCTGAATGCTTCCTTGGTTTATTTCCCTCACATGTAGATACAGGACATTCAAACAAAACAGACTATAGCTCATCCTTCCACAAGTCAAACACACATACTCACTCTATATTTGAGCTCCATTTGTTGTATCCCCATGCTTGAGGGGACACACACTCAGCCAGCGGTGCTGATGGAAGGATGACTGCTAGACCAAACAAAGAGAAGGAGCAGGGACCTGTACACGTACAGCTAATTTACTGCTGGCAGGGTATTAATAACTTTCTCTCAGAGGGCCTTTGGTTTTGTAAGTTTCCTCTCTTTATTACAGAATGCAACAACGATGTTTAGCTAAGCACTTGACCGCACCGTTTTACTTCTTTTTGTCACCGTCTGGAACTGGAAATGTGTGAGGTTGATCACTCAGTTTTTATTGGAACAGAGGACTTTTCCCTTTTAAACCTTTTTTTTTTTTTTTTTTTTAGAGGCAATGAGAACATATTTAGAACATATATGAGGGTAAAACCAGATGTCATGTCTACCCTCAAGAACTATGTTTAAACAGTTTCATGTTCAGCTATGATAAACACATAAACCCAAAACCAGTCAGATGAGCTTTAGCTTTATTGTCCAAAAATGTAAATTACTTTTGTCCAAATCAGCTATAGACATGTATTACACGTATTCCTTAAACATAACCAAACGTAGCATCTATTTACCAGACATGGTTTTTTCTATCTATATGTGGGTGCAACAATAATTCAATGAAGCAAAAGCATGTTATATGACCACAATAAACACTTTCTTCGTGTTTGCGTGTCTAGGACATTGGCTTCTAGTAGCCATGCAACACGAAATGTTAGAAGTGGTCTCTCATTGGACATTGGAATGGACTGGAGGATAGTTCCAGCTGGACACGACACAAACAGACAGGCCAATGGACAGAGAAATACAAAGTCTAATGCGAAATTTGGTGGACATGGAGAAAGAAAGACATACAGTCAGGGGAGGAGAGGAGAGGTCTGCAAAGGAGGAGGGGGGGGGGGATTGGAAACATATGTAGTAGTCTGACTGCTGGTCTTCCTCCCTCCGTCTCATCCAGATAACCACACACACACACACACAACAAAGACCGGCGATGGGCCAGAAATGGTGTGAGATTGAGTCCAAAGGTGATGATACATGAGCAGAGTTTTGAAGCAGACTGGCGGTGTTTTATGGAAGAAAGATGGCAACTAGCAATCGCTAAACAAATGCAGATGACCATCAGTATTACATGAAAGTAATTACCTGGGGTTTCGTACTGTGCATTGTATGGACTTCAAGTGTGGTACGTCTTGTTTATTGACAGAATGAAACAAAATAACAATCGTACGGGGGAGTCTGAATGTATATGTAACAACTGTTCATGTATGAACTACAACTCTATGGTTTAATGTGCATTTCCATATAAGCAACTCATTAATTTGGAGAGTCAAAGTGGCTGTTTGTCAGATGTGATCTGCCTGCAGATGTCGGTGACACATCCGTGTCCTCTGCCAAAGATTGTTCCCTAAAGAAAGACCCGCCAGACTGGACAAAAAACTAAACGAGTCAAATAACAATAATCCAACCGCATCTCAGTGTGAACATTACACATCACATTGTTATCACAACCCTGTAAATCGTTTACGTTAATGTTATCTGACAGTTAAACTAAACAATAGCCAACAATGTCGTTTTTGATCCTTCGGATATTTTTTTGCTTTAACAGTCTGAATCTGAACACCCAATGTCACTCGTTCACAGATTGTGCGGAAAGCATTTGCAAAGTCGTTATATTGTCATAAATTACTGGCATATGGAATCTGGCAAAAAAATAATTTGGACAGGCCGTCTCTTGAGTAAACATTCACCCAGTGACTTCACAGTGGGTCTTATCCAATTAGCACAAGCCTTTGTCTTGTTTGTGTCTGCTTTTGCTGTTTTGTAACAAGGCAAGTTTAATCCAAACTGTTCCAAACCCCCAGGGAGAGCCGACACGCTCTGGACTCATGTGCAAACAGACGCGTCAACTGAAGGCCAGGAAACAAGCTTTCCAACAACGTGTTTCTGGCATCACGAAAAACATTATGGGAAGAGAAAATAACAAGAGACGAAAGTTTACTTACAATCTGTAGATTACCAAACTGTGAATATTATGTGATTGATAGTCAGAAGGGGGTTGGCTGAGAGAGATATATATATATATATATATATATATATATATATATATATATATATATACATACACACACACACACATGCATACACAAACACTATGCACATTTACAAAAAATGCTTAGCCACGTTAGAAAACTATTCTAATCTAATCTGAACTCTTTTTTATAAATAACAAAATATATTTTTGACAAAGTGTCACAATTACTTGAAAAAAGATTTAATCCAAATGTACATGTCTAAGGCAGCAGGATTCATTCAGCGGTTTATTTAGGGACTTACAGGCTGCAAGAGTCCAAATAGGCAGCAGGAAACAGCAGGTAGGAAACAGCAGGTAGGAAACAGCAGGTAGGACACAGCAGGTAGGACACAGCAGGTAGGACACAGCAGGTAGGACACAGCAGGTAGGACACAGCAGGTAGGAAACAGCAATGTAACTCCAATCTGACGAGGGGGAAAGGGAAGGTGAACTGGAGCGGTTGACGAGGGAATGAGATGCAGGTGTGGGCGTGAGCTGAGAAGGCCAGACAGAGCTGATGAGGGAAATGGCAACAGGTGTGTAGTGGGAGGGGCTATCAGGTGAGGCGGGCCCAGTCTGAGGGCATCTGGTGGCCGGTTAGAGGATGGCAGGTCCGGGGAGGAAGAGGAGTACATTGGCGCGAGGAAGTAAGCTTTGATTCATCTTTGTCTCCAAACATCTAGAAAGATTGAAATCTACATATTTGTGAAGTATAATATTTACTGATGCAAACAACTAATATAGATTTCATTGTAAGAGCGATTTGGAGATAAATATTAAACATCTCAAAACTGTGTGTATTGCTGTACTTTCTTAAGTCATTATTTTTAAATTGTATTATTTATTATGAGCAGTTGTGGTAGCTCTTCTAATACCGGTCCGATTATGAGTAAAAGTGTTACATAAAAAGCTAGGGATATACACAAAAAAAACATGAAATGCATTTAATCTTGAAAACTGAAGTTGACCTGTTAATAAGCTTTAAATAACTCACTCGTTGTGATATGTTATATAGTTAAATATTCATGCAGCACAACTGTGATGCTCATTACAGGAATTAAAAAGCTTGCTGGGCAAAATGATTCCTCTGAATTATAATATTTTGCGCCTCAAAATCCTTTTTTGTTGAATTTAATGTTTGACACTTAATCTTTTTATGTTCAAACTCCATCTCTTATTATTCACTAATAAATGGCAGTGCTACTTCTCCAGCAGAATGTGTAATAATAATGTCATATTTTTTCAATGTGTACCCTCTTTACCAACTCAGTTACCATCTGGAATCTAATTGTAAAAGTGGTTACTTTGTACCGCTGACTTAATGCATTCATATAAATTAGTGTGGCCTTTTTCTTGATTCAGAATATTAAAACAGAACCAAAGGGGGACATTATAAATTATTCATGTGTGCTTAAGCAAAAATGATGCCAGCGTGTGTTTACGAGCATGTGTGCATAAATGTAGCAGCTTGCAAGTTGCCCACCTGTGTAAAGCTGTTGCGTATGCGTGTGTGTGTGCACACTGTGCACTTGCACAAGTGTGCGGCTGGAGTGCGTGCAATGATTAAAGGCAGGTCTGCAGCGGGAGAGTGAGAGAGAATATGTATCATCAGTGCGGTGATGGTGGCGGTGGTTAGAGGAGGAGGAGGAGGAGGAGGAGGAGGAGGAGGAGGAGGAGGGGATCGGACACAGCGAGACAGACGCCAGCCTCGGTTTGGAGCTGAGCCTGAGGGACTGTGGCTGATGGAGAGTGCAGGGACAGGGGAAAGAAGGAGACAGGGAGAATAGGAAAGGCGGAGAACATTTGGGGACTGAAATTCTGAAACACAGATGAATGATAGAGGAGTGATAGAGGAGTGATAGAGGAAGCTGTGTTAGCGATGAATGAGCTGAAAGAGTGGAGAGACGCAGCAGCAAAGAAGAGCGATGTGAGAAAACTGAAGTGTGGAGAGGAGGAAAGAAAGAAAGAAAGAAGGGGGGAGGATGTGTCGTATGAGCTTTCCGCTGGAGGGATGCCGGGGCGGAGGGAGTGAGGAAGAAGAGGAGGAAGGGGGGAGAGCGGGCTCATTAACCAGTGCGAGATTGGAGCCTTGGTGGCTTGCTCGCATTCAACCACACTGTGCCTTTGATGAGGGCTAGATCCTCGAGCTCAATCAGTCCCACATGAGTCCAACTGAGAGGGAGAGGGAGACAGAGGCCAGAAAGACTGGGAGAGGGAGACAGAGGGGGGAGATCGAGAGACTGAAGGAGGGATGGATGACAGGAAAGGAGGATAGAGACAGGAAATGGTAGACGGTATAGAACAGGAGGAGCTGAGGGGGAGTGACAGCCCTAGGGGAAGAAGAGAGCAATAAAAGAAGCCAACGTCAGGATATGCCTAGAGAAATGGTTTTGGGACTTTTCTTTTTGAAAGTCAAACTTCTGTCCGGAATGAAATACTTTTCATAATGCAAACATTGAGAAACGAAAACATTGAGTTTGGGACTTTGCATATATTTGCATCACCCAGAACAGCATTGCTGTGGTCTGGATCTCTTTTTGTCTTTTCTGCGAGTTAAACGCAGAACAAGTTGAACTCTTTTATCAGATTGAATCTGTGTATGGAAAATCTTTCTTGAGTCTGTCTCTTGTTGTGTTTTACTGTGCATTAATGCGCAGGAATACATGTGTGTGTAAGCTCAATGCGCTGCAACTTAAGAAAATAAGGTGAACAAAATAGTGACAACATATTGCATTTAGAAACAAAGCATACACATACATGTACATGGAGAAAGTACAGAAACGGTGCAGTCTTGCACAAAAATGAGAACAAACGACCAAATAAGTAGCCGATATCAAGTCCTCCACATTAAACTAACAAGTAGGGCATTTAGAACGACACATAGAAATGCTTTCTCATGTGAAGATACCATCTCCAGGACAACACAATAAAACATACATAAGTCAAAGTTGTAAAACATATCTGTTTAATGGTGTGACACACTGGTTACGATTTGGTTCAGATAGAAAAACTCATTAGATTTAAGGGGAAACATTAATGTGTTGGGTTAAAGGAGACATATAAATTTCATTTTCAGTTTCATACTTCTTCTATGAACAATTTTATTTGAATGTTCAAAAACACTTCAAGCAACCCTCCCAAAATAGCCCCGTCTGCAAATGTAAAATTAACTGTAAATGCTTTTATATTTGCCTAACATTTAATTTGTTAAAATGGGGAACATGTTTTATTTATTTGCTTGTGTATTAATTGAGCTCCAGCCATCATGGATGTTTATAGGCTACCGTGCACACGTTATAGAAGGAGAAAGAGAGAGATTGTGTGTGTGTGTGTGTGTGTGTGTGTGTGTGTGTGTGTGTGTGTGTGTGTGTGTGTGTGTGTGTGTGTGTGTGTGTGTGTGTGTGTGTGTGTGTGTGTGATGGTGAGGCTGGCGTGTGGCATGGCGTCACTGCCGTGGATGAATGTGGCAGCATTTAGTGGTTCTCCTGAAGCTCAGGTCTCTCTCTCTTTTCCTTTCTCCTTTGCTCTCTCGACACCACATCAGCACCAGAGGGCCACAGAATCATTACCCAATTACTGTGTCTCTTCCAGAGGCCGGATTAAACTTACTGCCCCATCTGCCTCCTTTCCTCTCCGCTCTTACGCGCGGCGTTCTGCAGGAACCAATTTATCGCAGCAGCCATGAGGGTCACAATTAGTAAGTGTTTCACTAAATCAAAACATGTTCCTCTCTCTGATCCACTGTTAGTTAGCTGGATGTAAACATTGACTCACCCAAGGAAAGGATATTATATCTCACTAAACAATATCGTCTTGTTGAGAAACACTGAGATAATATATCTGCGTGGAACAAGCTCATCCCTGGTGGTTTCATGCAATGTCCTGCTTCTGTAAAGGCAGAGGCAAGAGGGACGAATACAACTGGATGATGTTATCTGGATGATAACCTAAAGGCTGGATGTAACTCTATACTCCCCAGTTGAATCCCCTCTGCCACTTGGCAGACTTATGGAACTGAGGTTACTTTATTGGTTTCCCTAATTGGTGCCAGTTTCCATTTTCATTTCCCAAAATTACAGCGGTATAGCGTTCTGTTCATTTTGTGTGCATTTATGCTGTGTGTGTGTGTGTGTGTGTGTGTGTGTGTGTGTGTGTGTGCGTGCGTGTGTGTGTGTATGTGTGTGTGGGTGTGTTATTGAGGGGACAGAGAGACAGAGCGAGAGAGAAAAAGAGAAATAAAGATGGGTTCGGGGGGTAAGGGGGAGCTAAAAACACAGCAGTGCTGCATTTGTAAACGTATGCAGTAATTCTGTGATGACTGTTTGTGCTTTGTTCTGTTTATGTGTGTATAATGAGTCATCAGTGATTGGCCAAGTTGATGTGGTCAGCGATGGAGGCAGAGGGAACACTTTACAGTAAGTGCATCAATGGAAAAGAACCTCTCTGGGAGGGGAGATGGGGGGGAGGGGGGGCAGAGCACAAGAGCACATCATTCCTCCAATTGTAGGAGTACATTACACAAAAATACACAAAACTCACCACAGCTGAGCACAAAAAGCCACCGTGACGGAGGAGCAGAAAAAAAGAGAATACTTTAGATTCGCATAAACACAAGTGCAGGGGCTGCCGGAAAAGTAAACAAGGCAAAGACATTTTTGTCCGGGTCCAATGCGTCGCCGGAGACGGTCGAGTTGAGAAGGAGGTATATAAAAATAAAAAAGTGCATTGAACTTTGTTGTGTGATCCACAAGGTCACAGAATCAATATGAGAGATGGTAATTGCTGCTCGCTATTCAAAAGTTAGTTTATTGTGTGATTTGATATCTTAACCCTGACTGTTGATCAAATGTCCCCAGGTTTGTCTCTCTCACACACTCACACACACACACACACACACACACACACACACACACACACACACACAGGGAGGGGCCAATCAGGGAGGATACACTGCCCTCCTGCTACACCCACTCTGACCCGCGATTCGGCAGCTCTTCCCTGTAAATGTGATAATTATACGCTTGCCCAGTCAGAGTACAGACCAAATATACAAACCATTCTGCTTCTGTTTATTCTCCCTGTAATTCCGCTTTTATTTCCTCCAACACAGAGTTAATTCATTATAAACCAACACTGTTACACCATTAAGCACTATTGTATGGAGGCTTGTGAGCGGGAACATCTTCTACTTAAAAAAAAGAAGCAAAAGAATAAAGAATGTAATTTAAAAATGTGAATTAAAAAAATATACTTAGTGTGGGTACACACATGTATCGTATTCAAGTACGCATGGCGCGCTGCTGCGAGTGTGTAGGTACGTCCATGTGTGTCTCAATGTGTGCGTGTGTGCTGGCAAGCCGACGCACCATTGTGCAGCGGCAACCGCAGGGCCTCCTTCTCCCCCAACCCACCACAACAAAGAGCAATTAAACGCCGCTGCCTTGCCAGCTGAGGAGCCAACCGCCAGCCACACTTCCACAAACAGGCAGATCTGTTTAAAACCAAAGGGGAGAAGCAATAAAAGCCAACCTACCGAGAGCAACCCCCTCCGATCCCCTTCCCACTGATTCAAACCAGAAGGTGACTGGCTGGCTTCACCCTATCACTCACTATCACAGTTCAGGCAGCATTACCATCACATGTGCACTTTTACATGCAAAACTCAACCCCGCGCAGTGATGTATCACACATGGTTAGTGCGTATCAACTGTACAGGCCATGCAGGGCGTACAAATCAACGTAAGCGGCAAGGAACTTGTGATGCGTTAAAACATAGTAAGAAATTCCCGAAGCTTCATTCAAAAACTTTTCTTTCTATTACAGGGCTTTAGGATGTGAAAGAGAAGCTCAGATAGATGGACAGGGTATGTTTCTTTCAATGACAGGCTACTCCTCTACAGGATGCGTACATGGAATTGCTCTGTGTTTGTTTAACCTGCCAGGGATCCTTTTACGGATTAAAGCCTTTTCTTCACCACATTAAAACAGTGGAAATGGAAGCGCACGGCGTACCAGCTCATTTCATTCTCTCATTTGTTGGCGTCAGTCTTTGCTAGGCACCTACTACTGACTGCACATACTGTCTGTGTTTGTTTTTACTTTAAACGTTGCATCGGCTGAAGAAGTATTCCAATATTGTTGCTAAAAGAAGCGACACCGCAGTGTAAAAATAATCAAATAAGTAAAACTCCTGCTTCTAGAGTTTTACTCGGGTAACAGTATGATCAGAAAAATGCAGTGTTGATAATAAAGGGTTTCATTATTCTGTATTGGACTATCATCGCTGATGCAATGTGTAAACTGATTCTTTTTTTATGTCGGCAGCGGATGAGCTTTACTGTAAATGTTATAGCAATAGATGACATTATATAAAAAACAAATAGATCAAATGTGTTGTATGTGAAGTCGTAATCTTCAAACTAACTGGTAAAATGACAAAATGGAAATACTCTAGTAAAGTAAAAGTACCTCAAAATTAAACTAAGTATACACTACATGAGAAACGTAGTTTGTACCATTTCATCACATTGAAATTGTACAATCAACTGGCATCAATAAGGTTTCACAAGTAAAACCGTTGGAAGACATGTATATAAGTTTCTTTTCCATTCCCTTTTCATCTTTATAGAGATAAGAACATCACTATTTCATTCAGATGAATAAATAAACAAAAATAGATAAAGAATACAAACAAGACACGGCAGTGTTTGTCAGGTTTCCGTAAAGCTTCAGTCGATCACAAACACAAATGTTTTGGGGCTCCTCTCGTTCTGTCCGCGTTCTCTCCCTTGACGTCTGGTTTCTCCGTGACCCCAGCAGAGGGCAGGAGTGCAGGAACCTGCCGTGGAGCAGCTGTGGAGCTCGGCCCGGCCCTGGCCCGGCCCGGCCCATCCTAGCCCGGCTCGGCCTGGGTTCAGCGTGGGCCGCATCGCGGTGTCTCTGGTCAGGCAGCCTGGAGCCCTTGGGCGCTGGCAAGGGGTGCGGGCGTCCGGGAGGGGCCCCCTCAAAAGCCATCTATGAGGGGCCACACCCACACGGCCATTACGGTGGAGGCTGTTCTCGGCTTCTCCCGAGGCCGCCCGCCTGCCATTTTTAGAGCAGCAACAGAGCAGACCACATGCTGTGGCTTCAGGCTAGTGGGGGGAAGGAAGGTTTCTTCTTTATTTTCAGTAAAAGCACCACGGGCTTTGGAAGAATTCCTACATTTGTACTCCAGTACACTCAGTCGGGGTGAGGGAAGTGTTCATCTCTTTGATTGAACTTCCCCATCTTGCGTCCTGATTAAAGTTTTGCCCTTGAACTTTTTGTTCAGGAAACTTCTCATTCAAGAGAAGCAAAGTTACACAACCCAGTACCTTTTAATCCGTCTGTTTTTCGTTGTGTGGTTTGGTTTCCTGATCATGAAAGAATAGATGAACTGAAAGAATTAGACGTAGTTCCAAGATCTTGTGAAACATGTGAAGTTCGGTAGATTTAGTCCTGCACAGTCTCACTGGGTTTTTTCAGGAGTGTGTGTGGGTGAAGCGCTGGGTGGTCTAAAGGAGAGAAGACGTGAGCTTCCTCTTGCACACATATGGTGCGGCTTGACCTTTTTGTTTTGATTTTAGGGGTTTTAGGTTATAAGTAATAAAGTCCCCTTTAGGTACGGTCTGCTTATTTTACCTACCTATAATGTCCTTCTATTTCGGTAGTGCATGCCCTGCCCACTCCTCTCACCGTTCCTATGAGTTCTTACAGCCTTTTTCCGTCTCCCGCCTGCTGCCCATTCACTCTGAACCTTTTGCATCTATCAAGCACCACTTTTGACAGTTTTGAACTCTGCTTTAATCGACAAGCCCTCTGTTCCTAACCCGGTTTTGATCCCCCTCTCTCTTCTTGATCAGTATCACCAGGAAGTCCCCACATCAGTCTCCTCTCCTGAAGAGGAAACACAAATCAAGAACACTTCACTTCTGTTCCACACAATCACTCAATAGACGGGGACATCCGATACTCTTGGTCACCCGTCTCCAACGTAGAGACGAACGCACTCCTTTGATCCACTTGAAGATATTATCCCTCTCCTGCAGAGCAAAATGTCTCTCATAAATAAACAGTCGTCCAGACCACATTGTTATGGCACTAAGACGTCAAATGTAAAGCGTTGAACGATTCCCTGTTAGAAGTCAAAAGGACGGAAAGATGGAGTCTTTGTCTTGTAAGTCGCAGACAATGGAGTCATAGTTGTGCTGTACATCCTCCTATAGTATTTGAACTTGGTACGATTCCTTAAATAAAGCCTATACAAGTATGAGCAGTGGTAGAGGATCCTTCACTTATACTAATTCAATAATTTGAAAATTATCAATTAAAAGTCCTGTATTTAAATAAAAGTACATGAAGTGCCCCCTGTGACTGCTCTATAAAACAGTCAATTGTTAATACTGCAACAAGCAGCATTTTACTGTTGCAAATGATTGTTTTAACTGCTCGACATACAATTCGGTATTTTTTTTCTAATTGTTTCAAATAAATAAATATACTAAAAAAAGTTACTTAAGAGGGAAAATGTCACTTTGGTGAAACTGCTATAAATATCTGAAACATGACGAAGGGAGACCACTTTTTTTGTAAGGGTTCAGAAATAAGAATAATCTGTTTAATCAGTTTTTTATGTACAACGTTTTCCTTTGAAAAGCGATGAGTAATTGTTAGGTGCACATTTTCTCGGGTAAAAAGTACAATATTACCTCTGAAATGTAATAACGTAGGAGCACAAAGTAGCAAAATAGGAACATAATCAAGTACCTCAAAGGCATACTTTATAGTGCAGTGAATGAGAAAATATTAGTTTAGAGTATGGATTATTATACGATTTAAGTATTTAAGTTCTATTAACGTTTTGTATGAGACTGTTGGCGGACATAATTGTAGTAAATCATAAACAATTTCTCCATAAAACAAAATAAATTGTAATGTCTGAGGTTTTTAAGCCTTAGTAGACTCTCAATAGAAATAAATCAAAATAGGAAGTGCTGGGTAATTTCATTGAAATAAGCACATCTAAGAGGGGAGTTCATTAAATCTAGGAAGTTAGACGGAAGTTATTTCCAGGGCGAAGAGTGATGATGACTGCTGGTGGCACACACGCGACACATGGAACAGATCACACGACGCATGGATGGAGTCGGATTTGCCCGTACGAAATAAAGTAACCCAAAAAAAGAAAACCTCAATTTACTCCCTTTAAAAAAAAAAAAGAAAAAACCTCCCCTTCTTTTGGCAGGGCTCCACCAAGGAGTAATGAGCTCCCACCCAAACCTCAGCACCAGCTGCTGTCAGGGTCTGGGGGCACTGACTAAATATGTATAGACCAGTGGGGGGAGAGGGGGAGAAGGTGGGCAGCAGCTCTGTACCTTCCGATACAACAGCGTTCAAAGAAATCCATCAGAATCAACATGTGATGGCAAAGAGCAGCTAATTGATTAATCACAACAAGGAAACAGGCTTAACTGAACATGTGAATGCCTATGTATACTAACATTGACTTTTAACTCGCATACTAGTTATTTATGGCTCCCTAGACTCAACCACACACAACTACAAGGAGTATTTGGTGTGACTTGGTTCGCCCATGTAGCCCACCATGCTGAATCATCTTCACAAGGCGTTGTGATCATTATGTTCATCTTAAATCCAGGCGCCGCTTAAATCCTACAGATAAAGTCTCAAGTCAAGTGGCCGTCTAAAATGCTTCATTCTTTATATCTGTTCCACATATTCACACTTTTAAGTCGGCACGTAAACATTTCTGCCAGGAATTAAACGCCAATTGGCTGTCTTCTTTACTCATTTTAAAAATCTAATTACGTAAATGTGGATCACGGAGAATCTCCTGACACAACCTTCTAGCTTCTCCTTCTCCTTGGCACAGCAGATAGAGGTGCACACTCTACTAACTGGAAAGGAGTGTGGAATGAAACGGGAGTAGCACGCGCGCTATATGTGTAAAATCCACGTGGTTACAAATGTTGGGCTGCACATAGTCCACTATAGAGTCCAACCCGGATACCCGCAGAGGGACCTCACATGACACAGTTACAAACAGAAACGAAGCTCAAAGACGTTATTTCTCTATAGGGTCCTTTCCATAATGTTGCCAGACACGCATATTTAAAATGAAGAATTGCCCTATGTGATTACATTACAGTCTGTCGTGTGCTGCCTCAATACTGGACCAATTCAAACATTCTTAGACATTTAGACACAAAACAAATTGGAAAACAGAGTAAAAAATGATCAAAATTTGCATTTCAGTCAGAGTTTGAGTGTCATGTCTACAAGCCTGCTGTAAAATACTTTATTTCCCATTTTCCACACGTCAATGATGAAAATCTGTTTAATGGAAATCCGAGTGTGGATGGTGGATAAAAGGGGTTTTCTAAGATGCCGTATAGATATTAAGGATCAATGTCCAACCGTGAAACCCCACATGTATGTTTCTCCCCAGACAACCTGCAGTGTCCAGTAAAAAGGGTAGTACTCCTCTAAGTCCCTCTCATTTCACAAAGTATGTATAAAGAGATATTGAAAGAGACTGTCATTGCTTCATCCTGAGCAATTGCGCGCATGACGCCCGTTGGGGTCATTAGGTGGCCGCAGGTCTCCTCGACAGACGAGGAGATTACAGGCCAGATGTCGGCTTGTATACAGCAAGAAGGCGGGGGACTGGCATTTGTTTGGGAGTCAATGGACTTCTGTGTTTCTAGAGCTGATACTTGCATGTAATACTTTGTGCAGCAACATTTGTAATTCCAAAGCGGGATGATAACTTTGTCGTTCTGCGAACAGTGAAAAAGACGAACGTCTCCCCAGTATCGTGAGGGATTATTTCTGACGTGTTGTCTCCGAGACATCACAGCGAGGCGGGAACGCATTTAGCCGGCGGTGGAAATGATGTAGCAGCGCAGCGGTACACATTAAGCTTCCTTTCTATCTGTATTGATATAGGGAAAGGATTATTCCTCATCGCTCCATGTGTTTACCACCCTGTCTGCTGACTGAATATATTCTGCCCACTGGTTGAAATGCAACCCGTTGGTGGTTCAATCACTCAAAACCACCAACATGGTAAAGTAGAGTCAGACCTCTCCAGCCGGGCAGGTCATTTCATTAAAAGGCATGTTGTCGCTTCGTACGTCTGCCTCAAAAAGTCATAAGTGACATAATCAGCAGCATCAACAGCGACACAAATGAACACGATATGACAGAGTTGTATAACCCCCCCCCCCCCCCCCAATCTCTCCCAGTCTCTCTGTCTATACGTCTCCCTCTTTCTCTCTTTCTCTCCCCCACTTCTTTTGCTCTCTCATTTTCCGTTGACAAGCTCTCTGAATCTTTGACCACACAGCCTGGAAAAATAGCACAGAGTCATGCTGCAAGGCAAGTCTATCCCTGACCCTGATTCCCTTTCACCACATTTCCATCAGCATCGAAGTAAAACACATCTAATCATTTCAATTTTCCCCCTCCGTCGCAGTATTATTAACATTGTTAATTTTCTGAGGGTTGCAGCCCAGAGGGGAATGAAAAGGGAAATGCATTATGGCGAGATATTCCATTGATCCGCCATTATACACACTTACTGGGTTGCCGTAATGGCCTAATGATACCGAGAGGCCAATTTAATACCAATGGAGAAAACAGAAGGCTATTCACCCCCAAAAGAAGGATGAAGGACCAAGCATGTGAAGTTAATGTAAAGACACAGCCTGGGGAGTCACACCTTTTTGTGTTTCATCCAAGACAAACTAGCATGGTTTCTCACTACTATTTAAAAAAGGGTCCTTCTGAATAAACTTGTATGTAAGTTAAGTCAAGCATGAAGAAGCTACTGGGTGTACTGCAGGCCCACAGTGCTTAGAGATGACTGTAATTTCTTAAAGGTAGTAGTCTAATATTGAATGTACTGTAAGTCATAGTCTTCACCAGCATATGAGAAGATATTTAAAATAACTCTAACACACCACGACACCATGATTCGGGAGGTTGGGAGGAAAAGGTTCAAACTAATTACTGGAGACCATCTGACATTTAAAAATGAATCAGAAACAAAGACAAGTACACCATCACTAAAATTATACTTTTTGTGAAAGACCAATTTGAAGATTCTAAATACTTTAATTCAACCAAATACTTAAAAACGACTTAAAAGCAGCCGTGTTTAATGTTGTCTCAACACAAAGCAGCCTCCCAGAAACGAAGGCAGTCAGGCTGTTCTCCTGCACTGTTACACACACATTCTGTCACATGTGTGTGTAACCCGTGTGTTTGTGAGCCAGGACAGGTAACTAAACAAGAAGGAGGTCGAGGTGGATGGGCGAGGCCAACAAACAGGACCTTCACCCAGAGGACTGCAGACAGCTTGTTTGTTACATAACTAAAGTACGGCCACAGTACGCACTCATTTTAACCCCAACCACGATCTTTCCCGAAATCTAACCAAGTGGTTCTGTTGCCTGAACACCGCAAGGGCTCGCAATAGAAATAACAAAATATGTTTTGTGAATCATACGAACCACTATATGATGACACGTTGATTTAATGCATTCTACAAGTCGCAAAATAATTGTTATCATCAGGAAATGCTGAAAGAGCAACTTAACAAGAGCAGTCCTTCGTCACCAGGGTTGTTATCAGACAGTTATCAATACCTGGTTCTCCGGACTCATTTATTGTGTGACTCAAATGGTAAATATGGTTTGATTCCCAGCCCTGAGAGGAGTGTGAGGCTTTATCAACTTATGCCATTTAAACTTACCGCCATGTCTTTATTTCTCGTGGTGCCAACAGAAAAAGTTAAACTAATGTGAGGCGCGGAGTCGTAGCCTATCTTCTCTGTGGGAAAACAAACTGCGCCCTCACTGCCATCACTTCAATCAAACATGCAACTGGGAGTGGTTTTATTTTCTATCGAGCTGAGCAACCAAAAGAGGATTTTTTTTTTTGCCAGCGTGAAACGGCCTCGACCAGAAGGTTTGCACGGAAAAGTTGACCACTGGCGAACATTGCGGAGACAGTCTTATTGCGTCCTGCTCCTTATTAAAGTGAGATCTTTTTTGAAAACAAAAAAAAGGCAAAAAAATTGCTTTTGAATACTTTATAATTCATATCCAGCAATCATAAAACACAGCAATTAGAAAACTATGTGTGTTCTTGATGGTTGTGAGAAACGTTGACAGTCTGGTATATGGAAGTCAGCCTACACGCAACTACAGCGTTAGTAAAGGAGGGCTTATTGTTTTAAGATTTGCTTATTTATATTGCTAAATGTGAATAGAGGTTTATACACTTGAAGACACTTGATACAGGCTTCTGGAGACGTGGTGTCGGGTCTAGCCAAGAGTAAAACACCCATATCAGAGACATCTTGGTCAATGTCCAGTCATTGAAGATCATCAGAAGCGAAATGCAACAATACAAGTTTGATGTTATCCATTAAGATCACTCGCTAATTATCAAGCACTGAGGCACTGAGGTCTTTACCCAGAATCCTTTTCAGACATATAGCAACATGAAAGGAAAAAGGTGCAACATGATTCTTTGGGTTATATGTATGTCATCAATTGCCGAGATGGTACAGAATTACATAGAACGCTTAGAAAACCACGAAGAAGTTGAACAAATATATATTTGTGTTCAGTCAACAATCACATGCCACTTGTTGTTCAAACTGGCTCGGGCTAATGAGCTAGAAGCAACTCTACAAAAACCTGCAGCTACTAATACAACTGATAGCTGTCATATGCACAATAACCACGAAACATATAATCAGGCAGGGGAACATAATGGTGCCCACCCAACGCCCCGAGGTTCATCAAGACTGTAGGTATACAACATATCTAAACCACACGGAGCAGAAAATAGAGAATACAGCAGAGAAAGCTTTTTGAAGAGGCTGTTAAGAGCTTAACGCATTCTCTAATTATAGATCTCACTTGCTCTCTTTTGAAGAGAACTTAAATGGGAGAACGCCAACGTTTTAGATTACTACAAGTCTTATAAAAATGAGGAAAAGTGGTCCACTGCGGCACACTTCTGCGGCGGTATAGGAGCTTTTATTCCTCCTCTCTCATTTCACTTGAGTGTAAAACATTAAGCATTAATGAACGCTAAGAAGAAAAAGGAACACTTCACTTAAAGATTTACACCAGTAACACACCATGTGTGAAATGAGAGGGCAGGGAAATGCCTAAAAAAGTGTGAAAAGACTGCCACGTATAGAACACGTATCTGGATGGAGACCGATAGATAGACAGGAAGGAAAGAGAGACAGAGAGGCAGGCAGGCAGGCAGACAGACAGACATAGAGATGAAATAGATAGCAGGTGTTGTAATATTTGGCCTTCAGTTTGAGGTGAGGTTTATAAGTGTATATGACTGCAAATCCTGTCAGTGTGTGACACTGTGTGCCCCTGCGTGTAGCAGCCTTTGTTCTTCTACTCACACCACTTCAGGAATAAGAAAATAAAGGGATGAAGGTCAGTCGGAGAGCAGACTGCCAAATATAGCCGCTGTGTTCATGTGAGGGCCAGACTCTCCAGAACGACAAGCCCAGCTCTGACCATGCCCTGTAATTGAGGAGAAAATAAGGACAGAAATTATATGTTTATTTTTGACAACAATTTTAATCTTCTGTGCTATCCTTCAGAAAACTAGACGCCCACAAAAAGGAGCTGAGAATCTGTCTCACCCGAGACTGAGAGCTGAGCGTTGGACTTTTTCAACCAATACATGAAATCCTAAAAACTGACAGACTAAATATATTGTATCTATTGAAATATATTGTATCTTCAGTTCATAAACCTCACAGTTGAATACTAGCCTATTAAACAAGATCAATAAATTACTTGTTTTACTTTAAGAGCATATTTATACTAAAATTTGTTTTATTTTTTAAATAATATAACTGTTGTTAAAAAAATGTTTTACTCCTTTGTTTGTTCATTGTGACAAAGATGTTATACTATATAAGAATAAAGTTGTTTAAAATGAATGCAATCAATGACTACATTTTACACGTTGGCTTGTTTCTACTGTGTATGAATATTTGTATGAAACAGCAAAATGTGTTTAAAATAGATTAAAGATAAAGGATTTAAAGATAAAGCGTGTTTGACACCTACATATTTATAATGAATCAGTATGAAGTTATGATTCTTATCATCACTTTAAAATAGTTTACATTACATGGAGTTTGGGGAAGAAATACATTTAAAATTGGTAATTCACAAAGAAGGGCGTACATGTTTTCCTCTAACACATTTAAAAATTGATAAATTATGTGGACAATAGAACTGTTCCTCTTAAGGCTGTCTTGGCTAGACATTTTATTTTTTACATTTTCCAACTGTCAGCTTTCCTTCTTTTCTTCATCTTTTCATCAAACGTCGAACTTGAGAAAACAATCTCTTCCCCCCTCTTAATTTAGCCTTTGAATTCATTTTATTTGACGTGATAATCTCTTCTTTATTTTATGTAATGACTTGATCCTTTCCTGCTTTGCTTGTCTATAGTTCAGTCTAACCCTAACCATTACAGTTAATGTCTATAAAGGCAGTTAACTGCGCTCCAGAATATTGGAAACAGAGGGAGGATTGAAGGCAGAATAATAAAATCTCAGATGGAAACCACAGACTCGGTCGGCTTAATTTTTATATTCTAGTGGCACAGGCCGAGGCTACTTGTTCTTTAGCTCTTCTTCCTATCGCAGGAGGACAACTCTGTCATCCGGCAATATAATTCTCTGTGAGATGATGTTAAACTGGCCTAGTTCCCCTCAGCATCCACTGGACTAATCCCAGTGGAAAAAATAATGCCAGCGAAACTGAAATAATGTCCAAATGGTGATTGATGAGCAACCCATTCATGCATTTATCTTGAAAAATGATTCAACTCTCTGTTTGGGGAGGTGGGATGTCCTCTTTCTATCCACCAATCTCCTTCCAGCTTCCGCTATCTCTGGCTTTGCGTTGCCTCTTAGCGGTCTTCAAAGAGCCCAGAGCCTGTAATTAGGGGGCGGGCTTCCCGGGCCTCAAAACACTTCCCCGCGTGAGTGCCCAACTTCTTCCAAACTGTCCTGGGACTCCGAGCAGCGCTTCACTCCCCTCAGCTTCCTCAGGATTTTGTTTCTCAGGGATGGCCGCATCTATTCTGGAGGTAGGGAATGTAATTGTAAGTAGATATTTTTTTCCTTCTTTATTCCTTAAATACAAACTCAACTTTTATGCTGTTGAAGTTCCAGCCAGACTTTATAATAAAGTGATGCAGTTGTAAGTTGAAGTGAGGAAACCCTTAGGTGTGGTTTGGTTTGAAGGTATTTAAAAGGACTGATAATTGATATGCAACATAACAAGATAATGAAAATCCTAATGTGCATTAATGGAGAACAATCTTATGTCTTAATGTGTGGTGTGAGAGATGCTGACAGCGTTTCATTACCATGAAACTTTACAACTCACATTTGAACTTTATTCATCTCTGCATCAGCCTGGGGATTTACATTTCCTCTGGGCATATGGTTTCTATATCCGTGAGCAAATAGAAAAGTACAAAGATTGACTATGTATGAGTCCTCTCACGTGGCCATGAGAAGTGCAGACGTCAGTGGATGGAGCAAGACGTTAAGAGAAGCACAGGGATTGTAGGAGCAGTAAATACCTAAAGGTCTGTGATGAATCATGAGCAACCTGAAGACTAGGCTGACCCCGGGGCTGTTTGGAAGAGAAGGAGATGACCACTAATCACCTCTGAATCAAAAGAATCAGTCTGTATAGAAAGACCATGATTGGATCTTAAAGATATGATAGCATTCTATTCACACTTAAATAAAGTTATAGACTAGAAGGAGATGTAGTGCGCCTGCACTGAAAACGACAACAGTACAACCTATTTATTTTACTGCGGAATAACACGATAGTCTTATATTTATACCACAGCTGGTAAAATATAATTTAAAGTATATTAGAGTCACTAAACCGACCATTACGAAATGAAATACAAGCATATACCTACGTGTACAGTGTATGGTAACCTCTGATATGTTGTGCTCTGGTGTTTAGTTGCCTGCACATGGAACAGGAAAACACTAAATAATAAGTATGCAGAGTGAAATTCCTTTGTTAGTGAAAAGTGGAGAATTATTTGATATCCATGACCTAAAATGCGATGTATGTTGGAGACCGGGAGGGCAGGTGGTGTAAAGTTTAAAGCAAAATCAAAGTTAGCTTGTGGTTGAAGTGAAACAAAAGACTACGGGAATTCCTCCTCTGCTGAGCAGAGCCGAACCTCCACCAGCGTAAACATTCACTGCTATAAATCGCTCCGACCACTTTGCGAACGGAACGAGCAGGAAAATCCAGCGGTGGCCGTCTGACATAGGTTGTTTTATTAGAGTTGACACTGACAGAAGCAGCAAGCAGCCATTTCCTGCAGCCAGTCTCATGTTGTCCCTTGTCTCCTCAGGAAGACACACGCTATGGCTCCAGTCCTCTGGCTATGCTAACTGCTACCTGTAACAAGTTTGGCAGCACAAGCCCCATCAGGGATTCGGCTACACCCAGTAAGATAGGCAGCGCCATTCCAGTAAAGAAGCTCTACACCATGACCTCTGACCTTCAGACAGCTAAGAACGGACGGACCGCAGACGGCGGTGGCCTGGCCGACTCCTACACTGGCTCCTTCACCACAGCTGGAGGAGGAGGAGGCGGCGGGCTGCTCACCCCCAATGGAAGCCCCCCTTCTTCCGCCGGAGGCTACTCGACAGAATATAACCCCTTCTCCCACTCCTTCCAAACCTCCATCTCCCAGGACCCGTCTCTGTTAGTGTCCAAGGGCCACGCTACCGCTGACTGCCTCACCAGCGTCTACACCTCGCTGGATATGACACACCCCTATGGCTCCTGGTATAAAGCCGGCATCCACCCCGGCATTACTGCCGCCCCGGCTAACGCCGCGTCCTCCTGGTGGGACGTCCACCCCAACTCCAACTGGCTGTCATCCACCCAGCCCCAGGCGGACGGGGGTCTCCAAGCCTCCCTGCAGCCCGTGGCGCCGCAGGCCTCCCTGAGTCCGCAGTTGCCGTACAGCACCGACTTTACCCCGCTCAACACGGCTCCCTACCCGTCTGTGGGGCTGGGCTCCTCCTCACACCTCCTCCAGCCCTCTCAGCACATGCTGCCCCAGGACATGTACAAGCCCAAGCCGAGTGCGGGGCTGATTGAGAGTCCCATGGGCCTCAAGCCCGCTCGGGGATCAGGGGGCTACAGCGGAGGGGGCGCGCCCACCAGGTCCTCGTGCGACTGCCCCAACTGCCAGGAGCTGGAGAGGCTGGGGGCCTCGGCCGCATCCCTGAGGAAGAAGCCGGTGCACAGCTGTCACATCCCGGGCTGTGGGAAAGTCTACGGCAAAGCGTCCCACCTCAAAGCCCACCTGCGCTGGCACACTGGCGAGCGGCCGTTCGTTTGCAACTGGCTGTTCTGCGGGAAGCGTTTCACCCGCTCGGACGAACTGGAGAGGCACGTACGCACCCACACGCGGGAGAAGAAGTTCACCTGCCTGCTGTGCAACAAGCGGTTCACGCGCAGCGACCACCTCTCCAAGCACCAGAAGACCCACGCGGATTCTGCAATGCAGGGCAAAGCCGTGGCGGCGGAGGGAGAGACGGACCCTCGCGGCGAGGAGGCCACAGAGCTCAACGCCAGCGCCGTGGCCTCCAATCCCGTCGCTGACCAGATCACCAACGGAGATGAGAAGAGCGGCACGCCGAATGGAGTGGAGAACAGCAGCGGACTGCTGGAGATCTGACTTCAATGAGTCCTCTTTCTAGTAGCATTTGAGACAAGACGGGTTGGTTCTTTATGGTGGAAAAATTCACCTTTTCAATAAAAAAAAGACATACAAAGGACATCAGCTCATGTTTGGGAAGACTTGATATGATAAATGACTGAGCATGTTGCGGGTGGCGATCACTTCATTCTCTCTGGACCACACACACACCAACATGAACCAATGCACACATGTACAGGAAGACACAAATACACACATCAATATGAAAAACCAAAGGCACTGCGTCTATGGAAACAATTATAACACACGTATATGCAAATACTAAAGCACAGATATAATGTGTGCAAATGTGTACATACACACACACACACACACACACACACACATACATACGTATCCATTTTCGGCCTTTAAAATGAGGCAAACCACTGTGGAAATTTAATCTGCAAAAGCAGAAGGAAAAGAACTCTGAAGCCGCAAAAGGAAAGTCGTTTTAGAAGGAGACTTATGGTTAGGATGATGGAGTTGATGGAGCATCGCATGCCTAAAGAAAAATCTGATTTACAGCCGTACTTTGATATTTATGCATTATTCTTGAAACAATTAAAAAGGACAGTCTTAATTACTGCTTCTCGTTTCCAAAGATCTCTTGATGTAAAGGGTTTTGCATTGCATTTTTGTTTGCTGTTTACTTCTTACGATGTCTAATTTAATTTCATATTTACATAAATACTCTAATTTATGTCATAAATTATACACATGAGAGATTATCTTGCACCCTGCAGGAAATATAATGCCTGAATAAACGCAAGATGGTTAAAGTTGGCCAACGAGAAAGTAAAATGCATTAAATTAAGACTTTTTTCTTATTTATTAGTTATAAGGTGGAGTTTTGGACTATGTTTTTAAAGATTTATTTATAGATCTTGACATTAGATGTGCGTGTGAACTATTTCTATATAACCTTTTAATTGTGAAATCTTCCACACCTTACGAAGTAATGATTAATAAGGGCTTCTCCTTGTTTGTACATACTATATATTTTCAACAATATATAGATATTGTAAGGTGTGTTATTTTTCTACTTTCTATTATGTATTTTCTATATTTTATGTAACTTTTCACGATGAAAAATATCACTATGTTGCATCAGTATAAAGAATACTATAAAGTATAAAGAGCATAAATTGTTGTTCATAATTTTGCTCATAGAAATTCAACTATCACTGTTTGCTGACTTGTTGTGAATTGAGTGTATAAGATTCTGTAAATAGTGATAAAGCATTACACCTCATAAAGGTTAACATGTTGTAAAAGTGGTGGTGTGAAATCCTGACAATGTTGGTGCTTTCAAAAGTAAAGACATTTCAAAAGCATGATCTCCACTGGTGTTATTCATATTTGTAAAGGTGTTTTGAAAAGACATCACATGAGAAGCTCTCTGAGAATAAAGCTCCCTCCTACACACCTCATCCTCTCTCCACTCACTGTCGTCCGTTTCATATCTTACTATATTTCCAACCAAATACTTTCATTATCTTTTGCAGCACAAACAAAGCCGTCCACTGAAGTGAAGTCTTAACTCCACACAATGACCCCCTTTCAGAGAGCCACTGTAGTTACACTCAAGACAATTACTCCACTCTCAAGCTTGAGAGATGTAATTACTGAGAGCGACGCTCCGGCAGAGTCAGGGGAGAGGAGGAGAGGGGATTAGGACAGGGGAGTTGTGGTTGTATTGTTTATAGAGGGAGGCGGTTAAACAAAGGACCCCAATTAAGGCAGGATGCAGGACGAAAGACGTGATGTGGAGATACAAGATCCACAAGAGAAGCTGAGCTGACCATTAAGTACACTTTAGTCCACTTTGAGGCCGTGTAGCTAACAAGTTAAAGCCCCGACAAGTGAAACGCGCGTGTCTTCATGTCCAGTCGGGTCGTATTGCGGAAGAAAAAAATGACTAGAGCTGGGTGGACTACCCACTCTGCATTAGAAGAGCGGTAGCCTCAGGAAAAGACTAAACGAAGCAGACAACACATGCGAGCACCAGATACATAATTAATCAAAGAGTGATTATTTGTTATAATTAATAGCAAAGGGACATGTGATATTTGAAATAAATGATCCGCAGGTAAAACAAAGTCAGCAATGTGTCAATATCCTTTATGATTTTTACTAGTTCTTAAATTATAATTTATTTTAAATCAAAACTACAAGACTACATTCATTCCTAAATATAAAAGTAAAGCGTTGTTACGTCACATGAGTGAGGAGCTGTACAGCTGGAACCCCCCTGAAGCTACTGACTCCCCTGATGTAACATTTACACTTCCCAAGCTGCATGGTTCCAATTTGGGGCTTCTAATGAGCTGTAGTTGAGGTCAATTGATATAAAAGGTCCCGGGGCCGACTCTGTCATCAGGGACCGACATGTTTATGGTGGTCTGAAGTGGGCGCACGGTAGAGTCCACAACATAAAAGGCAGACAGGGGGAACGGGGTATGAGTAGGGCGTGTCAGGCCAGCAACTGAGGGGGGGGGGGTTAAGAAGATGGTCAGTGGCTTTTAAAACCTCTGCTGCTACTGGTATTTTCTGCCTTTTTAAAATACCCTCCCTGAGCAGCGGTGGTGGTGGCATACTGTAGCCGTAACTTTATTTTTACTTCTTTTATTTAGAAAGCCAGGAAACATTACGTGTCGCTTCAAATAAGGCCATAAAAAGAAAAATATACATGCAGTGAGACATAGCGGCAAAAGAAGAAGAAGAAGAAGAAGAAGAAGAAGAAGAAGAAGAAGAAGAAGAAGAAGAAGAAGAAGAAGAAGAAGCTGGACAATCTGTTCCATATGGTTTGCCCACTCGTGCCCCGGTACTCCTTTTACAGAAATTACTGCAATACACAGACTTGTTGAAACTCCATAGGTTATTCCCGAGGATCCCTGACGCACAAGTTAAATCCATCACACAGCCCATTTCCATTTCCAAGCTAAAACATTTTTTTGGAGAACATTCACTGAAGCAATGTGTAGTTTCGCCACAAGATTTGACGAGGGCCATAAACTCGCGCTTAATGAATTACTCATTACAGTTTCAGCTCTGAGGTTGCAGCTGTTTTAAATGAGGGCACAACTCATCATCATGTGTTGAAGAAAATGCTAATGAATCTCCTTTTCCTGTTATTATCTGCTCTTAAATGAATAGTCGCGCGAAACAATGGGACTGTGCTCTGAAATGCCCACAGGCGAGAGGAAGGGGGGGGGGGGTTGTGGGAGGCATGAGGCAGGACAAAAGCACAGGTGTCTACAGGTGTGACTGGGACTCTGTGGCAGAGCGGGGGAAGAAAGGGAAAAGAATGTCAGCCCGCCCAGAGGCTCAGCGGTCAGGCCGTGAGTAAAAACAAGATAAGGCTTTTTTTTGCAAAGGGGAAAGGTAAACTGACCGGGGTGAACCACAACGTGACCCGGGGAGAAGGAGAGGTCGGCCTGAATGAAACAAAGCTGAAGAGGAAAACTGAACAGATAAGAGAGGGCAAGAGGTAAAGAGGTCAGGCTTTGATGCAGATGTACTTTAAGTCAAATTTGCCTATCGTCTTTAGCCATCATTTACATTTGTAAGGAAACAGCAACGCGTCAGAAAACTACAACAGATGTGCCTCGCTGATTACATTTTTATTAATATATCTATATCTATATCTATATATATATATATATAGGAAGGAAACACTTTTCTTTCTCTGATGAAAGGTCTGTTGAGAGGACAACGTGGCGGGGTCCCGTTAGCAACGTCCCGTTAGCAACCTCCAGTTGGCAAAGTCCCGTTAGCAACCTCCGGTTGGCAAAGTCCCGTTAGCAACGTCTCATTAGCAACGTCCCACTCAGATATGCAGTGAACTCAGATGATATTGTGACTCAACTGATGCAACAAGCTTGTATCTTGCAGCACTGCGTCCTACCTCTCGTCGCGAGTCATTATTACATTGGGGATGGAGGTCAGACCACCCTCTCACTATTAAGGGAACAAACAGAAGTCTGTGTGGCTTGCATCATCAAACGTGGAGCGCTTTTCATATTCCCCACTTTAATCGTACAATAATAATCGTCACATGCCCTTCCAGCCCAGAAGTGCCTTTAAAGTTTAAAGGGAGTCCTCCCTCAATGCCCGGTGCTCCCGATGCGGCACTAGACGAGGTCATTTTGTTTATAGGAAGTGTGGGAGGGTTGTGGGCGACTCTGTGCCCCTTTAAAAAGATAATATGCTTCCCATGTAATGGCCTCCGGATGACAAATTGCTTCCAGGGGAAAATTAAGTTAAGAAAATTGCATGTGTGACACGTAAAGACATTGCCACTCCACTCAAGATGTTTGACATCCATAATTCAATTACACAGCAGTTTTTTGATAACCACATTTGCCCATAAGGCATGAATAAAGTGCAGGCCTGGGCTCTTTATCGTCATGTAAGAGTAGTGTACTTTTACTAATCGCTACTAATTATTGATTTTTCATAGTTCTCACACACATTGTTCACCTTCTTTAGACCACAATGGAAGGTGGTCCGGTTTTCATTGACAGAAACAACAGCCTTATACCTCTTGAAGATGGTTGGAAAAATTCTCGATGGTCAATTATAGCCTAACACCCTTATACATATCTTTAACACGTTAACTGCTCTTTCCTTTTGAAAATGCTTACTATCGCGATGGTATAATGGTATTCTGACATGCAGCCCAAGCCATTCCTGTTTGTGTTTTTCAAGCCACAAAATACTTCCTTGGAACATTTTAAGTGAAGGGATTTAAGAGAGACAAAGCCGAAAGGGGGTGGAGGACTTGAGAAAACACAAAACGCTCAGAAGAAAAGGTTGAGAAAACACAATCACGTAGACCCGTCACTTACGATGCAGCTGGAAGTGAGAAAAGAGGACATGGTCGAATGGCAAATTAATCTGGATTTGGATCAACTGAATGAGGAAACTGAAGAAGGAAAAAGAGTCAGGGAGGGAGGAGGGAAAAAAGAGAGAGAGACATTAAGACAGACAGACAGAGAACGAGAGAATCAGAATGCAAAAAGAGAACTGAGTGATTTGGGTTGGAAGCGGGAGCAGGGAGCCTGGGTTGGCAGGGTTTTGGTGGAGGAGTGTGGTGGTTCAGAAGTCCTCCAGCGCGAGGCGCCAGTGTGTCCGGCGGGGGCCCTGACCATGAGCTGCCTCACCCCCCCAGAGCCACGGCCACAAACCCCTTCTCCCCCTTCACCACCAGCACCGCCACCCATCCAACCCAAAGCCCACTGGCAGGCAGCGCTTCACTGAAGCTGCTGCTGCTGCTGCATGTTTATTTAATATTCTGAAGAAATTGAAATATCTTTGTGGGTTAACACACATACATACGCAATTACACATCACTCACCCGCGCACACATGCACGCACGCATACATTCACACACATTACCACCACAATATATAAATAAATAAAGTCGAGCAATAACGTTCTCTTGATCTGGGGCCAACAACGGAGTTGAAGAAAATCTTTTTCAAATGGTGTTTTGAGAAGCGGAGAGGGAGGAGCGTGGATGTCTGACGCTGCATGTTGCCTGAGCGGGCGGCGCGTCTCGGACCGACTCCCACAGAGGAGAGAGAGCGTTGCCAAAGAGGTTGGCAAACAATAGATAGTTTCAATGTGACAGGAACTGGGTAGCTGTGACAAATAAATACGGCAAAACATTGCATTGGCAGGGAGATTCAAAGGTGGGCGCCATCAAACATGGATGGCGTTGATTCCATTAACAAAAACAAAAAATGCCCATGTTAAGCAATTTAGCAATGAGGAGTGTGTGGTCAGTAGATGAGAACACGTATATGAGGTGTTTGTGAAGCGCTAATGAACCAACGTGCATTACACTATTTTTCTCTGCGTGTGTATAGGGGTGCACACACACACACACACACATCCATCCATAATGAGTTTCTGATCATTACAAAGCAATTCCTTCAGACAAAAATCCCTTAAACCGCCTCGGTTTGTAGGCCTCATGCTATCCCCCTCCTGTCTCCTCAACAGCCACCAACCACTGCAACTGCCAGAAATAACACAGGAGCGCCACTCAAACCCGCGCCTCACCACAGCACCGCTTGGCTGCAAGAGAAGGATCAAAACACACACAAAAAAGGAAACACATCACATTGTGGAAGGAGGGAAAAAGAGCATTCATCGAGCTCCATGCTTCAAGATATCTACTGATGATTTTGGCAACCAAAGAACCACACATACTAATGCGCGAGGCCAAGACGGGGAAAAGGAAAGTGTGTTTGTGTGTGTGTGTGTGTGTGTGTGTGTGTGTGTGTGTGTCGATGTGTGCATACATTTTGGATGTGCTGCTAAAATGGAATTAATTTCTGATCTCATTCCGTCAATGATTCAACCACAAGCTCAATAAAAAAACATTTACAATATCCCGTTATAGGTCAATAAATCCAGACTCTCAACTGACAAATTAAGACTTTAACGCTGAAAGAATGAATAATGAGTAGATGGGGTATACTCTGGTCACAGCTAAATCATGTTATTTTGTTGTTGTAGTTTTGAGTTCAATTGGGAGACAACTTTACTCATTGTCAGAGCCAGTTCACTTTGTGTTGCACTTGGCACAACGTGCCTATCCACACTGACACGCTGACGCTAGTGGATGAAGCCATCAGGATCCAAGCTCTATTTCAACGGTGGCCGCGAAGGGTTTACGAGCAAACCATCGTGGGATTAATCGTCGAGCCACGGATGTACAAAGGAAGTGATGAAAAGGTGGAAAATGTACTGAAATATTGTATGGAAGTGCTGTTGTATGTGTTAGGAAGGAGGTTCTGAACTTGTGGATTCAACCGATTTTAAGGGTCTGCACGACTGCTCTGAGTAGTCACCAAGGCACCAGACTAAGCAAAGACAATTCGGCCTTTAGCCTTTTTTATATTTTATTTAAACTTTAAATAAATGCAATTCACACACAGCATAATCTAGGGTTCTTACACATTTTGACCAATGGATTTCCATGACTTTTCTATGAATTTAAATCAAATTTCCATTACAAAACTAAATTCTAGGTATTACATTACATTACATGTCATTTAGCAGAAGCTTTTATCCAAAGCAACTTACAATAAGTGCATTTCAACCTAGAGTACAAACTAAGAACAACAAGAATACAGAAAGTAACATTTCCTCAACATAGTCAAACAACAAAAGTACCATAATAAGAGCCATTTTAGAGCCACTGAAGTGAACTTCTGTGTTTTAATCCAGATATAGTTGGAAAAGGTGCGTTTTCAGTTTCCGGCAGAAACATTTAGAAAATGTTGCGTATTGTTAGCGTACGCCAGCTTATATTTTGAGCGTCTTTCTTTAAAAAACATATTAATTATTTCAAAATCTGCATAAATGAACATGTGATTATAACAAAGTTCCATGACTTTTCACAAACTTTTATGATTTAAGTTTTTTTCCATGACTTTTCCAGGCCTGGAAATGACCATTTTTAAATTCCATGACTTTTCAAGGTTTCCCATGACCGTACGAACCCTGATCATCTTGATCTAGATTATTTCCCCTAATGTAAAACGTTGTACCTTTGTTTTAAAAGGTGTCTTATACATTAAGCGTGTTGCTAATATAAAGAGGATACTCTTTGTATGTTTTAGTCTGGGTCCAAACCCTCGTTTTTATCTTGGACTCACCAGTCACCAGTGAAACTGCCCGTGTTTCCCAGTTGGCCCTTGGTGGCGCTGACAGGTGGCATTAGGCGACCCAAGGCCCCAGAGTGCTGCTGGAGCCCCGATAAAGAGGCTGGTCAAAGGGGTAGTTCAGTGACTGACTGTCGCCATCTCCTGGTTCCTTTTAGTCACACCGAGAGCCAGAAATGCGACATAAGTTGCAACAATTGCTCGCTCATTGCTGTCGCGTCTAATTAAGAGAACCGTCCAGTTCAGCTCGCTGTTCACGCAGACAACATGATGCATTACAGGAGGATGACTTGCTCACGTGCAGACCAGAGCTACGCAGAAACAACTAACATCTATCAAGGTACAGTTGACACTTGCACTTACTTGAATACTTCAATTTCCTGGTGCTTTTTTTCATCCGAATGCAGTTGTCTCGACAGCTACATTAGCTACGTTCACAAAGTGTTTTCGTTAATTTAGCTATTCCTATGATGTATGAACCCGTATGCTTTGCCAACATAAGTTTCGATATGGTAAGTTAGTGCCTTTTCGTTAATGCACATAATGTGACTGTTAGGTGCATTAGCTAGCTACGTAGTTCTACTTTATGCACACTTTTTGAAAATGGACGATGGTCGTGTTTGCTGAAACGTTTCAGGTTTGTTTCTACACCTGCATTTAATGAAACCTGGATATTTGTACCTTTCGCCCTCGTGCCTCGCACGCTGTCCGTGAGAGACTCGCTACCGCAACCGTGTGCGGATTTAACGTTTCCAACTACGTCGGTGCTTCCCGGTGTTTAAAACGAACCAACCTAAAGCGCCCACGGACCAATGAGAAGGCGAGTTACGCGGAACTCCGTCATACGTCATATCTGTGCTCCAACAACAGGACCCCGCTGCAGTCTGTCGGCGCGGAGGGGTCGCCTGCTCTTCACATGTCGTTTTCTCGTTATCTGTTCGGGAAAATACCGTCTAATGAAAACGAGTGCCTGTTTTGGGTGGGGAGGGGGGGATCGATCATCCGATACCGATCGGCTCTGTCTGCGTGAAATAGGGAATGAACGACGAGACAGCATCGGACAGCTGGAAGAGAAACTCCGGGTGCTCCAGGTGTGAAGCCTCTCAGAAGCTAAGCTAGTCTAGCACAGTGGCTAGCTAAGGGGACAGGATGATAAGTCACAACAAACTTTACTTAGCTAGCTTAATAATAAGGTGCCAGATGTGGGATTACAAGAGATCCGGTGACATTGATTCGTCTTCAATCGAGACATGAATGGACTATGTGGGGTCTTTAAATCTCTGTTTATCTGGGTACTACTGATTTGCTGGTTAAGTCCAGACACCGTGGTATTAGTGCATGCATCCCAAATGACAGCAACCAGAATACACTTTATTAACACTGTACAACACTGTAAATAATGTGCACAGTCTCCTCGAGAACGACCACAACCTTTTTAAGTAGTAAGCTATCCTGATTATTATGTATATGCTTCACCTAGCTACAGCTTATTTTGTTCAGCCTACAGTTGTTGATAACACTAATAGAAACATATGCAGCACCACAAACTGCAGCCTCTAAAAGGACTATAAAGTTAAATCAACACTTCCCAGGTTCAACAAAAACTGAACATTGTAACCTTCAAGGTAATAATTGACTAGCCATTTTTTTGTAATATGTTGGTTTCCCCCATATGTTATTATTTATTTAAGCTTGTTGTATAAATTAAATAATCATGCTTGAACAATTATAATTGGTGTGAAGTCACCTAAAATCTGTACTCATTTATTTGCTTAAGATTTTGGAGTTGAGCTGCTGAGATTTCCGTTGCCACAATATGAAGGAGGTAAAGGACATTTTTAGTTTATGGTTACTTTCGAAATGAGTTTTATAGATTTGAATACGGTGACAATTGTTTCTGGATAGACTGTTAATTCATTTTGAAATGGGATGTCTTATATTGGCCTGGTGTATTGGATATCTCAAAACCTTTTGTAATTTTGGTTAAGGGATTATTAGTTTGGCTTTGACATCGATGGTGCACTAATAAAATAATTCAGTAGACAGACTTAAAAGCTTAAAAACAAGAGCACATTTCTAAATTCAACAATCATGCTATACAATATTACTTGAAAGATATGAATCCCCATGTAAATGAGTTGGCAGTTCTTCTAATGCTTGGTCTTTTCTTTTCATTTAGTATTGAGCAAATGCTGGCTGTGAGTCCCGGAAAGACGCCCATCAGTCTGCTGCAGGAGTATGGAACGCGGATAGGCAAGACCCCAGTGTATGACCTGCTGAAGGCCGAGGGACAGGCCCACCAGCCCAACTTCACGTTCCGCGTCTCCGTCGGAGAGATCAGCTGCACCGGCCAAGGGCCCAGCAAGAAGGCAGCCAAGCACAAAGCAGCCGAGGCTGCTCTGAAGATGCTCAAGGAAGGTCTTGGAGGTCCCGTTGGAGTTGGTGTTGGAGTCGAAGGGTTTATTGGGGTTGACGTTTCTACTGATGGGGACAGGTCAGTCTTTCTTTAGTTTCTTTTTCTTTGTGTCTCGAAAGTGGAAAAAATACATAAACAGCTGCATTAGAGAAGGATTGTGACAACATCAGCCAATATAACCTCTCAGTATTCAATGTACATCTAAGCACTAAAAACATGTGAGATAAGAGGTCTGTGTGGTTTCATTACCTCCTCTGAGTTTGCTCTCTCATCTTCTGTACAGCTCCCAGTCCGAGATGAAGACCTCAGGAAGTTCTCAGCAGTCCGAATGCAACCCTGTTGGGGCTCTGCAGGTGAATATACAGGATAACGCATGTCATTTGAGGCTTTATTCAGCTGTGTTACTGTCAACTAATGAATGCGGTCATTGTCAGTACGTTCTACTACTTACAAAAAAAGCCTCTCTTGGTTTATAGTTGTATGCCTTTTTACAAGTTGTTGTAAGTATTTGTCTGCGTACTTCTCCCAGGAATTGGTGGTGCAGAAAGGATGGCGTTTGCCAGAGTACACCGTCACCCAGGAGTCTGGTCCAGCACACCGCAAGGAGTTCACCATGACCTGCCGAGTGGAGAGATTTGTGGAAATCGGTAAGTACATAATGATTAATTATTTGAGAATGTTCTTTGTGTATTTGCAATTTGTCATGGCTCAAATCAACTTTCTGTAATATTTAGATTTTTGTTAACATGTCACACCTACTCACACCTATATAAATACCTTAAGTTTGGTCGTTGATGATTTAATATTTAGGCACTAATGAAATAAAGCTGATAAAATACAGCTGAAATTGAAAAAAATCATATATGCTGCCTTTTATGGGGGTGCTGTGTAATTGCTGACCTTTAGTGACATTTACTCACAACACATGAATTACAAGCTTTGACCGGTCTCTGATCTTCTACGATGGAAATTAAAGAGCAAGACAAAGATTGGACAACCAGATATAGAGCTGATATCAGCTGACTCTGCGGTTGCTTAGCTTAATAATGTCTAACTGAATGAATATCAGTCACATCAATGATCATTATTATAGCAACATAACTCGGCATTTCGCAACCTGTTCTTCTCCAGGAAGCGGCACCTCAAAGAAGCTAGCCAAGAGAAACGCAGCAGCTAAGATGTTATCGCGTATACACGATGTCCCAGTGGACCTGAGGACTAACACCGACGTTGACGTGGAAGAAGACACGTTCAACATGGTGAGAAACGAGCGGAAATAAACTCACTCAGAGCACAAAGCTGATGAAGATCCTGCATGTTGCGTTACTCGACACATCACAGGAAATGATGCACAGCGCTGAATAGCATGCAGATTTGGTTTGTGCATTGCATAGTGCTTAATAATTCTTGCCAATCTTCTTCAAATGTCATCCAGAAGACCATAAGCTATGCACCAGACTGCCCTATTCTCACTCATCAATCTTAATAGTGTTTAACTGTGATGAACTTCACCTTGCCTGCACCCACAGCACATGGGGGGCAAAGCTGAGACGGGCAAAAGTAAAGGCTTCAGTTGCACCTGGGACTCACTGCGTAACTCTGCTGGAGAGAAGATCCTGCAGCTCCGCAGCCACCCTCTGGGCACGCCCACGGACTCCAACTGCTCTCTGCTCAACGACCTGTCCGCCGAGCAGCGCTTCGACGTCAGCTACCTGGATCTGGGTCAGTTCACTCTCACGAATGGTAGCTTTAGAATAAATTATGATTGCATTCCCTTCTGCCGAGCATCAAAGTGGGACTAGGGTGGAGTTTAAGACTCGAGATGAATGGAAACAAGCATAGAGGTCCCTGGTTATGTGTCTTATTTTAGTTGGGAGCATGCAAGTATAATGAGTTGGTTGATCTTATTGTTATTTTATCTGGATTTAGTTAACAAGCCAGCAGTCATTGCATTTTAGATTAACACACTTGTGTTCATATAATTTGTCAAACAAACATGAATCGATACATTCTTATTGTACTGAGTGGTACTACGAATACATTCAAAAGGTTTTCTCTTAGTATTAAAGCATTACAACGTGTAATGGGTAATATTATCTAACCCTAACCCTCACCTTTTATTTTTCATTACAATATTCAGTAGTTGCAGTCTCAAACTTAATTGCAGCAGATTAATACATAGAGATAGGGTCAGGAGCTCGGACATCAGGAGGGAGCTCGGAGTCGAGCCGCTACTCCTTCGCATCGAGAGGAGTCAGCTGAGGTGGTTCGGGCATCTAATTTCGGATGCCTCCTGGACGCCTCCCATTGGAGGTTTTCCAGGCACGTCCAACTGGGAGGAGACCCCGGGGAAGACCCAGGACACGCTGGAGATGAATGTGTTCACCATGCGTGAGACGCTCATACGTTTCCTGGAAATAAGTTGACACTGGTGATCTCAGTGGACTAAGTGGGGCAACCCGATATAAATGTGCTCTTGTAGAGCATGGTGTCTTATAACTTCCAGAGACCTTTCCAAAGCAGCAATGATGGTGGAACTATAGTTTTGTTGTCAAATGTTAAAAAGGCCTCTTGTTTTTGTTTCAGAGGAGCGCAGTCTGAGCGGCCTGTGCCAGTGTCTAGTGGAGCTGTCCACACAGCCAATCACAGTGTGCCATGGCTTTGCTCCGAACACGGACGCCGCTCGAGCCAATGCAGCCCACAATGCACTGCAGTACCTCAAAATCATGGCTGGGGGGAAGTGATGTCATCTTCCTCCTTGTCAGAGTTCCTCTTCGGACGATGGAGGCACTTCTTTGAGTTCAAATAACGCAAATTACCTCAAATGTGGAAAGAGAGACTTTTTTTCTGTCCCCAAATTGACCCCCGGAGCCACTTGGACTTCTTATTTTTGCCAATGACGATTGAGTTGGCCAAAAACTCATGAACCCCTCTCCTCCTTGGCATTTTGCATATTTCTCACAAATTATTTGTATTTGTTTGCCAGCAACCCCAATGCGCAGCACTGTATTTTCCCAAAAACCTAAATTCTTTATTTTAAATCATAAATGCGGACACATTGTGATGCAACAAAAGGTCAAAGGAGTTTGTAGAAATTGGACTATGGAATCGACCATTATCGGTGCTTCGTTTAATCCCAAATCGACGAAGGATGAACAGAAGAAAAATGTTCCAGCCATGTGTGGAAATGTGGAGAGAAAAGAACTCTGCTGAAAAGATATCAGAGGACAATTATTTTAAAGACTGCCCTGTTTTAAGATGAACTTGTATGAGAAAATGTGGCTTTTGTTGTCTATTAATCTGGACCCTCAACAATTTGTTCTAAACATGTTACTCTTTGGTGTTCCCATTGTAGAACTATTCAGAAGGACAAGTAGACTCTGATGACTGAACATTATTGTTTGATGAATTGTGTGCAATTTTCACCTTTTATTAACTTCTTTGTTAGCGTTGGGCTCGTGTTGTTGGCTTACAGACCAGGAATAGAGAACGTTACGATAGTTAAAAAATACTCCACCACATGACACAAAAATAATGACAGTTTTGAAATTATCATTTTTTTTCAAAAACTCTGCTTTTAGTACAGTTTTTGCACAAAGGATTAATTAGTTTCAGTGTAAGACGAAGCTAAGTTAACAATTAGGGAGACGGGGGAAGAAAGAGTACTGTGAACCTGCATTGTTCGTTACTTTTTGACATTGAATATCAGAGACCAAACAAAGAACCCACCACATATTATTATTATTATTATGTCGAGTTAAATGTTCTTCGTCTCCATTATGCCCGGTATGGTTTCATTTATAATCTAAACCCTCGTGATTTTTTTTTTTCTGTCGATGTGTCTGATTCCTGCAATTAAATTTGATGATGGTAAATTTCAAGATTATTTTCTCCAACTACTTGGTGTAAGGATTAGTTTCCCGCCCACCTTGTTCTCTGCCACAATATGTATTTAAAATAGACAGTTTGCACTACTTGAAAAGATACGTTTGCACAATGCAGGCTGACCAAGTTTTTGTACATCTGCCACCGGTGTGTTTGATGTTGACCTCATTCTCTGAAAAGGCCGATCTGTATCTGGTTTTTCTGATAATTTCGAATCGGGAACTTTTTCTGTTTTAGTTGCTGACACCATTGACGTCCACGCTGACATCAATACATTTGAGATGGACTTCTTTGTTGTGGTAAAAGAAGGAACTCAAATGTGAGCTCTTGAATTTGTTTCCAATAAAACATTTTTGTACATTTTAATCCCAACTGTTGTATAACTTGAACATGTTTGACTCACCAATTGAATTGCCATTTAAATAAAAATATGATCCACACAATATTTCCTCAAGCCATTTTAACTTGAACAGTTTTACTATTTTATAACTTATTTACAATGTTCTATATTCAGTATGGGGGGGGGGGTACCACTGATGTTTAATGTTTACATGGTTTTCAGTCATCTGCTTTGTGTGTTCATTGAGGAGCTGACTTCTTCGTCTGCGTAGCCGCTGCTGTCCGACTGCATGCTGTCGCCCCGGACAACCTCACCTACACAAGGACACAAACAGTCGGGCAACAACTCCATGCACTGTAAACACGAGCTCACACATTCATCCTATGACACGTGCTCTCGCATTCATCCTATGACACGTAAACACAAGCTCACACATTCATCCTATGACACGTGCTCTCGCATTCATCCTATGTCGTACCATACCATATACCATATATGACCTGTGTTCATATAATAAATTCACACAAATCAAATATAAATGTACCTTTATATTGATGTTGTTTGGACAACTGGGAGGTTGTAGTCTCTAATTGTCCAAAGTCGTCCTCACCTGCACTGAGCACCTGAACAGACGACACGTATGGATATATTATACAACCTTTATATACCATCATAAATGGAAAACTATAAGGGCTGAACAATGTTTTTTTAATTATTGTTTCATCATTCACATCACAATGGATGCTTTTAGACATTTACATTTTCTGATAGAATACCAGTGATTCAGTTGTTCTTTTGTTATTATTATTATTTTTATTATTATATTTTATTAACAGTTCAATTTAACTGATTTCCTTCAGCCTGGTCTAATTACATGTTGTATATTGGGTTTTTTCAAGCACACTTTGCCTGCACAAGAATAATTCTGATACTTGACGGTTTATTTATGTATTAGTTATTGCATCTGACTTTAGGAAACTGGGGAAGAAGTAAGAAACCGTCGAGAGCCTTGGAAGATGAATCGTTACCATCAAACAACATCCACTGAGGAAAGAGCATATTTTAAAAGAATAACTAGGATGATAGTTTAAACTGAACAATATTATATCAAATGGCCTGTTTTTTGGCAAATTATTTCTACGCTTGTAATAAGTGATGTTCGTGGACTTTAAGCTAGACTGATGGGTGACTAATTAAATGAATTAACCCCAGAAAATGTTTGTCCTATTTTCTGCTAAATCAACTTAATCATGACTTGTCTGATGAATTATCCTCAAAGGGAACTACACAGGTAGAATACTACTTTATCTGGATAAATGTTTATACTTAAAAAAATATATATATACTATTACTGCATTACCTCCTCCAGCTCAAAGGAGTGAACCTGTTGCAGGTTCTTTGAGTCGTGCCCGAGGCCCTGGTGCGTCTGTGGATTCAGGTGCCGGCTTCCCCGCCCGCTGAGCGACCATTCACAGCCCTGGACAGGTGGGACAGTAGAAGAGACGTCGTCCCCCTCCCAGCCAGTCACAGTGATGCAGCACCGGGCGTCGCTACCACTGGAGGCCGGGACAGGAAGTGACCTGCATGCACCCAGCTGACCGGCATCAGGCTCGGAGGTTTGTACATCGGGTTTATGTGATCCAGGACATGATCTATCGACGCTGCCAGTCTCAGAGGAGATAGGAGGTGAGCGTTTTGTTTTTGCACCATGTGTGTCTCGACAGCAGAAAAGCGCCTGGTGTACACTCTCCACTATCTGCGGGCAGATGACATCATACATAAGCTTGTCCGCTGGTTTCAGATCAGCAGTCGTTGTGTCACTTTGATTTGAACTAAACTGATGATCCGCTCCTATCACAGTTTCTCCTGACATCGATGACGCGGGAGACACTCCTTCACTCTGAATCCTTCTGTCAAGGTCTCCTCGTTTGACGCCATTTTCATCGGCTTCAACTTTATCTCTTTGTTTACTGCCCTCCATCTCCTGATGACCGGTCGTATTTACATTTGGATCAATATCTGTGTCTGCCGCGGTCTGCTGTGTTTGCTCCTCTTCACCACTGTGCCGAGACGTAGCATCATCCGTGACCAGCCTCATATCCACAGCTGATTTGCTACTATCACGTACCACTAAATCCAGTTCCTTGCTGGCCTCAGTCTTCACTTTCTCCAGGACTATCTCCACAACATCCGGCAGGCTGGGCCTTTTCCTGGGCGAGGGCTGAGAAGAGGTGGAGTTCGACCCCCGAAGAGAACCCGGGTAGAGACACATCTTGGAGACAGTGTCCTTCAGCCTCTCCACAGGAGATCGAGGCTCGCTGCGGACGCTGCTCTTGAAGCGTTCGATCCTCTCCACGGGAGACGCGGGGAAGGTACACTCTGGTGAGGCCAGTTTCTGGAGAGGAGTGCGGGACACGTGAGAGTAGAGGGAGTAGAACGCGTTGGCCATTGCTGTGAGCACTTCCACTTGTCTAAAACGACCTGTGGGAAGAATACAATGCATATTAGATCAAGTAATATAGATCTCATATATCCAAGAGTTATTTCTTCTCACCAGACAACAATGTGTAATTAAAAAAAACATTTCCATCGTCTTACTTGCAAGAGAGAGGGTTTGGTCTTCCTCTCGTATCCGCCGTAGCTGTGAGTCGAGGAAGAGGCGGAGGTTGATGCCCTGAGACGAAGACGGGAAGGTGAAGAAGCGCGGCGGGATGCGAACGGTGACCTGCGGCTCGTCACAGCCGAAACCCAGCTCCAACAGCGTCTCCTCAGCATCCTCCGAACACAAATGCAGGATCTCCGATACACTAGGATGGGTGGGGGTGGGGGTGGGGGGGGGGGGATATGGTATATTTTCCTGTCCTGAGGTGTTTTGAAAAGCCTTCTTTTATACATACCTGTGTGATGCTTATTAAGACAGTTGCAAAGTGCTTTACAAAATAGTTAAAACACTCAAAACAATGAATGAAGAAGGAAAAAAAGGAAGGAGTAATTTAAAATATAAATATCATATAAGTATATATTATTTAGGTTTAAGTGAGAACGAAAGATAAAGGAGGAGACTGAATCCTGTACGTTGTCAAGCCGGTCCTTCCTTCAAGATCAAAGAGCCTCATTGTTCATGAATAGTCAATATTGTGAAAGTGTTGAAGCTTCACCTTGATGTACTTGATGTACAGTGGGAGGAGGAGAGGCCGCTGGAGGCCTTGCTGAAGCCCAATTTCAGCAACGGCAGACGTACTTGCTGACGAGGGGTACTGTGAACAAGACCGGTGAGAAGTTGAAGAAACATTCAGTAAACTCAAGTTCTTCTTAATAATAATGCAAACCTATAGTTTAGTTAGAGTAGTTCATTTCGTGAACGTGTTGTTTTCTTGTTGGAAAAGAAGATGTCCGCTGACCTGGTGAGTCTGCTGGGACTGGCTGGATGCTGTGCGACGCTTCATGAGAAGAAGAAAAAACAGAACAGTCCATTTGTTAGTATTGATTTAGTGTCCTCAAATAGTCTTTCAAATAAATTGATATTTGAGTGCCAAATTATTTGTTGTTTTTGTTAAAAACACAGTCAATGGTTAAAGTAACATGGATTCATATGAACTCATTCAATAGCACATATAGGACATTCCTTGTTTCTTGTTGTTTTATTTGTAATGCAACTATAGACGGACAGATGCTACTCACCCAGCTTCAGAGGTACTCGCTCCAACGTTTATCAAAGAAGCTGAAAATAAAAGTTGATATGCAGCTGAACGTGATTTCATCCGTTATTTGTCATGTGTTGGTTGGCTGAGCTACGGCGGGTTGAAACACAAAGGTAACAATGATGACCACTGCACCACCTTGACGCCCGCACACACCGTAGGGTGTCACATTACGCTCATATTTTGAAAAGGCATTATGGAATTCTTTACTCTGCTTTTATGAGATACGTCTAGATATTATAAATATTACTTAACTTATGAAATGATATGATGTTTTGACCTTGAAATACAAATGATATATGTTCTAATGTAAATACTGTACAGTATGTGTATATAAGTGTGTTTACATTTCATATAACCGTTTGTGTGTGTGTGTGTGTGTGTGTGTGTGTGTGTGTGTGTGTGTGTGTGTGTGTGTGTGTGTACTCACCATCAGCACCAAGATTGAGCTCATCGTCAACGTTGTTGGGTTTCACAGACTCTGAAGAAGAAACATTGAAGTCATTTCACACATGGTTACACCTTATCCTAATTTTCTAAACTGAAGAACGGACAAATACCTATTGTGTAATCGTACTTTTACTGTATGCGTCATTGGTGGAAATTTACATGATTACTACTTTATTCTATTCTAAAATAATTCACAATAAATGTTGTACTTTTCACCCCACTATAGTTGCATGACACCTTAATTTACAGATTCAGATTGAATTTACAATGAGTTTATTAAATATGATGCACTGTTATAAGAACACTCAACAGTGTACAAATAAATGTGCTCCATATTGACCAGCTACCACTGCTACTCCAATGATATAATGTACAATAAATAGCATAACAATAACAATACAAATATTGTATTTTTACTTGTGATACTTTAATTGCACTGCTTATAATACTTTTACATAAGTGACATGTTTTTGATGTAGGACTTTTACTTGGATACAAACATGCAACACAAAATGTGTATTAATGCCTCACAGATGTGGTACATTCATGACGTTGTGTCAGTACATACTCACCAAAACTCAGCTGACTATTCTCCTTTGACCTGTGAGATATACGACAACATTGTAATGCATGAATATACACAGACACACACAAAACACACACACACATTTGGTTGATTTGAACATTCTATGGCCTGCTTTTATATTCTCTGTTTATTTCTTTTATTTTACCATCCATTTACTGTGTATTGTACTTTGCTCTTTAAACAGTTTGTGTTGTGTCCCCTGTTATTGACAAATTATTTTAATTGACTACTGTACTGCACTTTGTGACACGTTGTCTGGGATGAGTGTGTGACGACCCTCTCTGCACAGACCACAACCCATTGACCACTCTGCATACCCTAACCAAAGGTCGATCTGGACATCCGGCACATTAGCGGCCATGGTAACGTTGTCGTGGATGTACTCTCGCGAGCGCCAATCGGGTATTTCAGACAGAAATATGTCTGGCCTGTTATTCCCCTCTGCAAACCCCTATTGCACGTTTCTCCATACGAGCACAGTACGTTGTGTTTGTTTGTTGTTGGTCAGCCTGTGGGACCCCCCCATGCAGGTGGGCGTGGCCATGGGTGGTCAGAAGAGTGGGAACACCTGAGGTAATCAGCAGCACTGGCAACACCTGGGCCTCTCTCTCTCTCTCTCTCTCTCGCCCTCGCCCTCCTTAAACCCTGTTGTACTGTCTGTATGGTTTGACCTGACACTACACGTCACACACACTTCCCACACATGCACTCACTCACCTCCACCACTGAAACTACTGACTCCACACACCACTGTTTATTCTACTAAGTTATGTTCATGCTACCCAAGTTATATTATGTTATCTAAATTGATGTTAACTACCACTTGTGCGTATTTCCCTTTGTTGTCATGGCAGTGCGGCTCGGCTTGTGACAAGTGCAATATAAATAAATGTTACTTACTTACTTACAAACACACACACACACACACACACAAAGTGTCATTGTCGCATGCTTCTTCTGTCAAACAACTTAGTCATTGTGTTTGCATACGCCTCATATGATAGGATGGCTACAAAGCAAGCTTGTGAGATGCACTCCCTAATCAGCTCTCAACGGGATGCGGATGTTTGTCTACTTCCTCTTTTGGAAATGTGCACTTGTGCAGCAGCATCGAGGTCAACAGCCCCAAACCCATCGGGTCATTTTCATGTTGAGTTCTCACAAGGCATAAACCATCACGCCACTCCTTAGATGCTGACACCCAGTATTTAGCACAATACTGACTACCAGTCTCCTTCTCAGTGACTGAAATAAGAGACATTAGGAGACAGTTGCATAACAGGAACTGTTATTTCCTTCTAGTTCCATAATAATATAACTCTAAACCACGGGGACTGATGAAAAGTCTTACATTGTTTGCTTTCTCTGTAAAACAGGCTCAAGATTAGAGAATCTGTTGAAAAGTCTATATCTATATCTTGATCTTCTTCTTTTTAACCAGTCAACATTACCTTGAAATGTTGTCTGCATCCTCTTATGGCTTCGAAAGACATCTGACTTGTCATGTAACACCGGCAGGTCTCACTTCAGAGCAAAGTTAATGTTATGGTTTTAAAGAACTAAAATACGCTTGTTTTGTCCAAACTTCAATTAAAAAAATACCTCATCTAAGGCTATTGTGGTGAAAACAATACCGATGCAACCGTAAGGCGCCGTGTTCCTGGAACACCTGACCTCAGAGATTTTCCACTTTTCTACTTTACTTTTTGTTAAACCAGTTTCCAACAACTACCACCTTGTATCAAAAAAAAAGTATCATCTTACAAAAAAACAAAAAAAATAGTCGATCCACGTGACTCACCCACAACGCAGGAGCCAGTTCTCAATCTTTCCTGTGAAGCATCCTGTGGAAATTATACAGGCACAAAACGTTATATGTAATCCTCATTAAATAAACAGCTCTTGAAGTTAGTTTACTCTGTTTCACATGTGCCGTCCTTTAAAAACAACTTTGCACATGTTCATTTATGAAGAAGTAGAACCGGTGATTGCATCTATTTTTAAAAGAAGAAGTAATCCATGTTTGATATATGTAACACTTTTCAGTAAAATCTTCCACTGCTTCCCCATCAAATCTATGCCTGATCGGATCATGGGCATCTTTAAGCTCAATTCACCTGTTGTTACATAAACGCATGGACCCTGGATGGATCCCTCACAATCTCCTAAATGTAGACCTACCGTCAGAAAAGACACCGTTGTCTGCTGCCGAGGCCGAGGGGAGGTTGTGCGGCGGTCCCTCGGGGTCCAGCTCCTCCCGAGTGGGCTGCTGTCGGCTGCTGTTGATCCAGGCTCGCCGCCTCGCTGTGGACGACGGGCTCTCCATCGCCTCAGTTCACAGACAGCCGGGCAGCATGGCTGGGTCGAAGCTACCGAGGCCAAGGACAGGATGATATGGTTATGTTATTGTATTGTTTTTTTTACTGATATTTGGTTTAAAAGGCTGAACAATTTTTTTTACAAGGAAATCTGTCATATTTTATGCTGTAATCCTTTATTGGTAAAGTTGAATTTATCAACAGGATGCTCTTGTGTATTCTTTGGCATGTTGGCCAAGCCTCTGATACAGCCGACTATGGTGTGACACAAACACTCTGACATATTAATATATATATATAATGTTGCATGGATTAGTAGCCACCACCACTATATGGCTAAAGAATTACTCAATCACTACAAACATATTACTAAAAAATAAGGTTTAGGTTCAAAGTCAAGTTGTAGTTTTTTTTAAAGGTAACATTTATATCAAAATGTGTAACAGATATATTACACTACAAAACTAAGCTTAACCAGCCAGTTAGTTTCAAGTACATATATGGTGTATAGATCAAGACTATAATACATGGATTTTCATTATTTATACAGATACAAATTTAAGAAGAGATATGTTTCACCCTTTGTGGTGATCATAAGAGTGTTTTGTAATGGCCTAATGTCATCAACGGAATGATATTTTGCTCCATACCAGCGAGGTAAAGGTGGATGGTTATTAGTTGAACTGAAAAGTCCTACTAAGAGTTTTCTGAGCAAATTTCAAAGAAAACAGCGAGTGAACTTGAGAGAAGAAAAGCAGCGTTACCTTCATGCATGCAGGTTTCATTTCAGTCTGCGTCGCCCTCTCTCTCTCTCTCGTTTCCTGTTGTCGCCGGCTGAGTGATCTCTGAAACTGATCTGCAAACTTTAGCAAACTCTCTACCTGCATCCAGCCTGCTCTAGTTTCCAATGATTACCTCGCGGGGACGAGCATTTGGTCGTTTGTTCTGAATCGTGTCAGCTGTCCAGCACGCGCGGTGCGGATCATGACTGATGGAGTCTGAGCAGGCCAGCTGGAGGAAGTGATCGGCTTTATCAGCGCGGGACGCAGCTGCAGGAACCAAAGCAGACACACGAGGAAGAGGGTGTTGGTAATGTCATAAGTACATAATAACACCACATAATTGATCATAATCATTATTATATAGTTCACAAGGTAGTATGACCAGCAGCAGAGCAACTCCCACATGGCATGCATGTTTTTATGTTCTACTTTATGCTTAATGGGTTTAAGTTTGTACTTGATATCATGTGTTGGACACAGTCTCTTCTATCTGCTATTTTTTATGTTATTATTAAAGTATAAAACACAATGTAAAAAGTAATTAAAATGAGCTCCATCTCAACTACAATAGTATGCTGCTTTCATCAGTAATAATGAATATATTACACAGTGGGCACTCTTACGGACTCTGCATTATCACATTTAATTTTAAATAATAATGTAATCTTAATTAATTAATTTGTACTTATTTATGTCTGTGGCAACACACTGCTGAAGGGTATTAATGGATAGTGCACTGCAGTCTGTTGTAGGCCTTTTGTGTGTGTGTGTGTCTGTGTGTGTGTGTGTGTGTGTGTGTGTGTGCGTGTGTGCGCGCGCACGTGCGCTAGTGTTGGACAGAAATAACAGATAAACAGTCATCTATCGCTGATTGACTGTAGTAGCATCAGTCCCGGCCTGCGGATGGACTCCACCCTCCGTCCTGTTTACATGGGCACATGTGCTGCTTCAATGACAGCCCACTCGCATATCCCAACAATAAAAACCCTCCTCCAAGCGAGCCATTTCTCCACCCAGCGCGGTTACAGCCAGTGTTTGCGTGTGATAGGGTCTCGTCTCCTCCACCCTGTTGGACTCCTCCCGCCTCCTCGCTGTTTCCCAGCCCACAGGGCGCCACCAGGGAGTGGCCAGTGGCCACGGAGGCAAGACTTAAATACCCAATCGGTCTTCCTCCTTCCCCACCTCCGTGTTCAAAGCAAAACATGAGCTATTGCATCTTTACACTGTTTTTATTATGAGACAATATCACACAATGCGTAGAGAGAAATACCCACAAATGACATAGTATGATTACTCATGGCGCCATTTAAGCGGAAAACAGATAACCCAACGTCAATCATACTCAGGGAGCCAACCTACCATGCTTAGTCCCACCCAATTCTCCGCCTTTGAGCCAATAACATTGGCTCGTTGATGTCCGTTGGCATAAATGACCTCCTCCATTGGAGGAGAGCAGCGATCCTTCGCAAGTAGTTCGCAGAAGGGTGCGCTTCTTTTGCGTAACGGGACAGTGCGACAGTACAGTAAACAGGTGCCGCAATACATTATTATTACTAAATAATAAGATTTGGACATGTGGTTTGCATTTATGGCAAGCGTTTTCTTTTGCTATTGTTGCGCGTCATACGCTCGTTATCTACTGTAAATAGGAATAATACATATAATCGTTTGGACAGCAAATCATGTTGAATGTAGACATTTTGAAATGCGATTTTACTTTATAGACTTAATGGAGGTTAGCCCGTCTTAACATGTGAGACTAAATACGTACTGCCAATTGTTTTTTTAATTCCAGTTGTAAATTACATTGAATCATGCTAAATGCATGCTAAATCTAAATGCCATGACGCGATGCTGATAAATTTGTGCTGACGTTGACTTGTTGGAGGCCTAATAACAAATTACAGTCGTTGATGATGAGCGTTGGATGTGATTAAAAATCTAGTCAATGGTCCTTATGTCCATATATACTTTTAAAACTATAACACCAATGTTTTAAATGAAAAAAGAGTGTAAACGCTATATGGTGCTGGTCAATGTTCGAAGGAGCCAGGACACCATGGTTCATAAATCGAGCGCACCTGTCTGTCTCCTTCATAGGGGGAAGCCTGTCAAGTTTGTGTGAAGTTGTGAAAAGTTGTCAACCCGAAAAAAGAGCAGAGAAACTCCTCCCGTCTTCAAATTATGAGCAGTAAGTGAACTTTTTCAACTCACTGGCATGTTGCGAACGAAGCATTAGGTTCACGATACGAAGTATAATTAAAGTACGTATTGTAAGTGTGCTCACCGACGTATGTATGACATCGTAGCATTTTCTCGCTCGCGCCTCGAGCAGTTTAAATGTGACCAACTCGCGTTACTTAACTGCTAATTGTCGATACTCGGCTAACAATATTTAGCCAACTAAGTAAACCTAGCTTGCTGTGCAACACCAACGTAAGTTCTGCTCTTAATTGAAACTACATGCCTATAATTATTTCACTTTAGCAATTCACTTGTGGTCGCCAAGATGTATTGTGTAGCCCAGTTGTAACATGAATGTCTCTATAATACGTAACGTGAGCAGTTTTGCTGGACACTTCTTGTTGTGTTGAGTTCATGATAGCTTAGCTGAACGGCTAGCTGGCCCTTGCGATCACTTGTAGCAGGGATTTCGCTGCTTTTCTGTAATAGTTTTACGTTGGACTCGTCATTAAAGTTTCGTATTTTTCTTTGAGGTCGACCACCGTCGATGTGTGTTCTCCTCGTCGTTGAACGCAGCGTTAATAGTTTGATGGGCAACACATGTTGCAACTTTTAATAGAAGTGATCTTACACAAACTCTTCTTCCGCAGATCAGCAGCAGGGTGAAATGGCCGCTGTGGAGAGCGGCGGAGGCTACAGTCAAAAGCGAAACACCAATTCACAAGTAGGTTACTACTGTGAGCCGAATCCGACGATTTGTCAACCGATAAACATGAAGTATACTCTCCTACTCGCACACACTTTCCGTGGTGTTTATCTCCTATCGACGTTGGTGAACTTTATTCTGTCATTCATCGCTGTCGGGACTACGGCTTGTTGATTTTCTTTCTCGAGCACATGTCACTGGGGTGGGGAATGGGCAGGTAAATGTCGCCCACACGGGGTGTTACCGTCAAACCCCGGCACTCGAAGTGCATTTCGCTCGGCCCATTTGGCTGGCCTTCGAGGGGGTGGCTAGAGGACTGTGTCAGTTTATAGGGCAAAATAAAGTGTGGGAGGGAGATGGGTGGGTTTGGGGGAAGGGGAAGCCGAGCCCGCCGCTGCTCGAACAAACATGTGGTCCCTCCCATACTCTCCCACCCTGCTTCCCTCTGACTTCTTGCTACACCCCCTCTGTGTGTGAAGCGTAATGTTATGAATGGCGTTGTGTGTCTGTGTATGTGTGGCACTATAACATGATTAGATTGGCTTTAACAAAACAGTTCACGTGATTTGAATTTTCTAAACTATATCATTTGTAACAAATTAAATTAAATGTTCATTGTAATTCTAAATTGTCCTGTGGCCTTTAGACAACAATCCTCATGTTTTTAAATTTAATTGTGGAATCATCCTGCTTGGTCTTTTCTAGTCTTAGATTGTACACTGTTTTAAAACAGTGTTTGTTTCTTTATATTGTTGACATAACTATATTGGTATTCATGTTTAATTTAGTATACTAATGTTAACTGTGTCATTGAGTGAGCCTTTTTACTCCCATGTATATACTTTTCCTCACTGCTGCAGCATTAACATGTTTGTGAGATATTACGGTGTATTTATACTTTCATGTTTTCTCTTTCCAGGACTCGCAGCAGCCATCTCCGCTGGCCTTGTTGGCAGCCACATGTAGTCGAATTGACACCCCAGGAGAGAACGATTCACCTGCAGACCAACAACAACAGAACCAGCAACAAGAGCTGGACCTAAACCAGGGTGTTTTCACCTCCAGTGCCAACGGCTGGCAGGTTATCCCTCTTAGTGTTCACGCGACCTCGGGCACTAACACTATCACCACCGACTCCTTAGGCGTGATGGCAGCAGACATGGGCAAGAGCAGACAGGTGCTCTCATCTTCAGCAGCCGTTATTAGTACTCAGGGACAGCAGCAGCAGCAGCCACAGCAATATGTAGTAGCTCAGGCTCCATCGATGCAGGGCCAGCAGATGCTTACCGCCATATCAGGTATGATGCCCAACATCCAGTACCAGGTTATTCCCCAGTTTCAGACGGTAGATGGCCAGTCTCTGCAGTTGGCACATACTCAGCAGGATTCTGCAGGATCAGGCCAGCAGTTTCAGATAGTGTCATCTGCGAATGGCCAGCAGATCATAACTGCAACCAACAGACCTGGTGCTGCAGGAAACATCATAACGATGCCCAGTCTCCTTCAGGGAGCAATCCCCATACAAAATATAAGCTTAGGAGGCAATGGCATGTTGCAAAACCAGCACCAGTTCCTGGCAAATATGCCTGTGTCACTAAATGGAAACATCACATTTTTGCCGGTCAGCACTGGAACAAGTGGGGATGGAAATGGTGGAGGGGATACGGGGGGACACCAACTTATACAGCAACATCCAGTGTCCAGCGGGACAGGTTACATGACAACTGCGTCCACTGTCACTACACAGGCCGCCTCTTCATATGGAATGACTCAAACTCATAACAGCAATGGAGTGGTGACCGGGACATTCCAGCAGAACACAGCATCTTCTCTGGGTGTCCCGATACAGCCTGACAACAGAGACGGCCAGCAGCCACAACAAATCCTTATCCAGCCTCAGCAGCTTATCCAAGGGGGAACGTCCCTCCAGACCATCCAGGCTGGTACTGGGGGTCAGGTGTTTGCAACTCCAACCCTCAGTCAGGAAGGGCTTCAAAATCTTCAAATTATGCCGAATACTGGCCCCATCCTCCTGCGCACTGTAGGCCCCAATGGCCAGGTGAGCTGGCAGACCATTCAGATCCAGAGTCCGGCAGGACCACAGATCACGCTGGCCCAAATGCAATCCCTTCCCCAACTTGGCCAGAGTGCGTCTGCAGCTGGAGGAGTGTCTGTCAACACCGTGCAGATCCCAGGCATCCAGACCATAAATCTCAACGCACTCGGAGGCTCTGGGCTGCAGATGCACCAGCTGCAGACTGTTCCCATCACCATCGCTAGCTCGACAGGTCAGTCAGCTTGTTTTCTAAATGCATAAATACTATTATAACAACTTTTGCATGCATATTTTGAAAAAGTGTCCTTTATTTAAACAAAGAGTAGGACTGTGTACTAAACTATGCAATCCTCTTTCATGACTCTAAACATGTTTCCAAATCAAAACGGTCTGTTATCTTTTTCCTCACATATATCTAGTATGACGTTGAAATAACATAGCTTTTTTAATTATCTGCCATAAAAGAAAATTAAAAAAACTAATAACCAACAACTATTATAATGTACAATAATGTTTCACCTTTACACTAACTGGGAGTTGGGCTGTGCACATATGTTAAATGGTCTTGAAAATGGTTCTTTATGAACCTTTGTTCCCCTCGGACTGTAATGCAAAGTGACTATCACTGGATGTTATCTCTTTTGTGTTTGAACTATACTGGTATTACCAGTTCAGCTGGCCCAGTGTTTCCCCAAGCTCTTCGCTGCACTGCACGAGTTTGTGTTATTGACACCTCATCTCCCCAGATCACGGCCACATTATAGTAGCTATGGGTTGGCCACACTTTCTGTGACATGGTAAGGGTGTAACTTGACCTCTCCCATCTTGTAGCAACCGTTATCATGTCTATACCCTTCTCTATTTGTCTTTTGGCCCCTCTCATTATCTTCATTTGTTTGCTAGTCCACATGTGTGCTGTTTATGAGGAATCATTGAGTCTGTTGTAGGGAATGAGATTTTCTCTATTATCCTTATTATGAAAGTATTCCCATCAGCTTCGTACTGAAAGGTGGTAATAACTTCACATCAGTGTCTGATGACATTACACATATTTACTTGTATAGTAGTTATGGCCTGAAGGGTTTAAGACATTTGTTGTTTAATCTCAAGCTACTCATATTGGTAGTCATATTCAAATAGTCTTACTGCTACTTGCACTGCTAGAACAAACATGTATGAACACCCTGGGTTCAGTATTGTTGTTTGATTCTTCAACAGTGTTGAATATATCCGCTGTAAATGCCCAACTCCTCTAGTGGTGTCGAGCACTGGCGCTTGCACCCTGCGCCAGAGAGTGACGTGCAACATTTAAATTAGCGTAACTCCTCAACCTTTTGCACTATCAGCGTAATTCATTACGGTAATGGTAAAACCACAGTGGCGGGATTGCCTCTAGGGCAGAGGTGCAGCAGGTGAGTGTGTGAGTGGCATGTTCTTTGTATATAAAACTTTGATGTTATAAAAAATAGCATTAGTATTGTTTCATTCTCAATGGCCCACTTCCTGCTCCCACAAAGAAAAAGAAGTGCACTGAGAAAAGAACAGAAAGAAAACCAGTCTGGGACAAATGGAGTATTCTCTATTATTTATGGTGTATTTCTGCCTGGATGTGTGAGGGGAGCGAGGTTGGGTTCAGCTGGACCGGAACGGCTTCAGGGCGCTAAACAAATGTCAAACGCCTGGACGTGAACAAATATAAAAAACCTGTAACATGGACACTGAAGGCAAAAACTCGGTTCAATTTCATTCTTTTAATGTAAAAAGTCTTGTACAAGTTCATTTTAAATGGTTTATAAAAATAATCCTGATGACTTCTAAAACATGTCTTTTACTTTTGTGCTATTACACACTATTAATAATGAAACATTCTTGCCAGATCTGGAAAGATACATTTCTCCTTTAAAAAAAAAAAAAGCAACATAATTTACACAAAGGACATTTCCTGACTCATTTCCTGATTTTTAGAAAAAGAACATGGCGTCCTGTCACATGACAGCTCTAGAAGGATAAAAATTACTACATCGAAGCTTTAAGCTCTTAAATGGAATAGATTGTTTTGAAAGAAAGAAAAGCTTGATTTCTGTTTTTTTTTTTTTTTTTTACTTGATGTGAGATCCTGGGACAGATTGTAAAGCCCTTTGAGGAAAATTAATGATGTTGGGCTATATAAAATAAACTTAATTTAATTTGTGAAACGAATGTAATCCAAAAAATCTCATTCCCTTGTCATAAATGATCTCACCTGAGTTTTTTCTATTCCATCACTACAGGAGATCAGGTGTTGCATACAGGCGGAGACAGTTTGGATGATGGCGCAGGTATGGATGATGGTGAAATAAGTCCACCCCCTCAAGGACGACGTAACCGCAGGGAAGCCTGTACCTGCCCCTTCTGCAAGGATGGAGAGGGACGGTATGTCATCGCACTACTCTCAGTACACCTGTAGAGTCTAATGCAACAGCTGTGAAGTCTACTGCTATGATCCATAACATATCAAGTTTGTGTTAACAATGACCTTTTTATATTATTAAATTAAATTTAGTTAGTGAATTGCATTTGTGTATTGCATTAGATGATCAGCTGATAATACTGGGCAAAGGATAACAGGATATTTATATTAAAACCAAGAAGCAGAAACTCTAGGAATATCTATTAAGTTGGACTTCCACGGGTCGCTAACACTGAGGTTCAAACAACAATCTGGCAAGAAATGGTTGAAGAGCCAAGATGGCGGTACTTTAGGCACATGAGAAGCAGCTGGGAGCAGACGACAACAACGCCTTTACACAGACAAACAAACCTGCTGATATTATTGTTTTTATGATGGTTGACTGTGATTCGTAACTCGTTAGTGCCAGTATACTTTGTCATTAAAGGGAGTTGTGAGTTAATGTTAATACAACTACAGTATATCAGAACTGTAATTGTAATAAAACATGAGTTTCTCTGTATCTCAGAAAAAGTTATTATTCAACTTATTCTATCTACCAGCTGTAAGTAAAAGTCACCTTCTAACTTTTTTTTCCTCTTTTTTTTTTACTTCAATCAGAGATCCAACTAAAAAGAAGCAGCACATCTGTCACATCTCTGGCTGCGGGAAGATCTACGGCAAGACGTCCCACCTGAGGGCTCACCTGCGTTGGCACACAGGAGAACGACCCTTCGTCTGCGGCTGGTCCTTTTGTGGCAAACGATTTACCCGTTCAGATGAGCTTCAGCGTCATAAGAGGACGCACACGGGTGAGGATTTAGTTTATTTTTTTACATTAATGGAAGACGATACATCTCGCACAACTGTAACACTTAAAACATGGCAAAGTCCAAAGACATGCTTCTTTCATGTAGAAATGGTACAAGATAAGCCCATGTGTATATTGTCCACGTGTGTTTTTCTTGGAAACAGTTTTCCAGGAAATCCCTATGTTGTCCAAGAATCAAATGCTTTATCAACATAAACCTAATATATCTTGATACTTGATTAATTATTTTCGGTTAAATGTTTGATGCTTTTGTTTTGTCTTTAATCATATTAAATAAATGTATTTGGGTTTGAATCTGTCCAATTTTGGGTTCAGGAAATTTCTATTTTCTGACATGTTATGGGACAAATGTTTGCTCAAGATAACAATAACAAACCAGGTGCAGCTGATTTAATTTTTTTTTATTTTTATGTCCTCCTTTTTAGGTGAAAAAAGATTTGTTTGCCCAGAGTGCCCTAAACGCTTCATGCGCAGCGATCACCTCTCCAAGCACATCAAAACCCACTTGAACAAGAAAGCAGTCGCCACCAGCAGCATCGCAGTCTCAAGCGACCCCGGCTCCCCAACGGCGGGAACAAAAGTCGGCTCGGCCAGTGACCAGCACACCATTGTCACCATGGAAACCTTATCTCCGGAGAGCATAGCTCGGTTAGCCAACAGTGGGATCAACATGATGCAAGTGGACCTTCACCAAATTAACGGTAACAGCTACTAAGGGCGGTGGAGGATCAGGGAGACGGGCTTTGGTGGAAGTTGCTTTCGGACATTTGGGGTTAAAAAGGGCACCCCCGCAAAGACTTCAGACAAGAGGGACGCTCGCAGATGCAACACAACGGACACTATTGAATTTAAGAACTGATGCAGGAATATGGAACTCCAACTTGTATTTAGATATTTGTGGCGGTGAAGGGTCAAGAGTTGGGGGGGGAATGTTGGACGGGGGACATCATCATGAAATCTAATTTCCTCTGAATGGAAATGTCACTACAGCAACATCTGTCCCATACAGACACTCAATCTTCCCCGATGGTGCATTTGAAATGACACACCCACAGAACAGCACCCGTTATGCTGAATTGGTGACTAGTAATATCCTGTCTACAAGCTTCTTTAGTAACGAGATGACACCAAGTCAGACTCTCGCCCTTGTTCCCAAGGCTGTTCACTCCTTGTCCTTCTTCGCCTCCAGGTATTTCCGGCCTTCCTAGACTGGGCTGCTGTATCAGCCTCGCCCCTCAGGCTAAGTGGCCTATTATGCTAAATTCACCCCTAAAAATAAAAAGTATAACAATCTTGTGCAGAAAATATTTTGTATCCTTTCTCAGATTTCTGTCTAACAATCCCACTATAATAGGAATAATATGAAACGTGTTTTAGGGTGAACCGTTTCAAGGAGGGCCGGAATACAAAAGGTTCACGACCGGGTTAGAGCCAAAAGCACTAATCAGCGTGAGGATGTCGGTGTGTCAGGGCACTGCAATCCTGAGAATAACTCGTTAACCTCTTAAGTAGGTACACACACTCAAGCCATCATGCTTTGATACGTTTATCATAGCAGAACATTTAGATTTTTTTATTTGTATATATATTTTAATTTTTTTTGGTAAAGGCTACATAAATTCTTAGCTTAGGCAGGATCATTTTTACATGATTGCAAGAGATTGCCTTTCAGTTGTATGAACTGCTCATGCACAAACAATCTTAATCTCATGTTATTACTTTTATATATAAATATATATATGTAGATTAAAGGTTTGAATTTAAAAGCCGTTGTTATAGAATAATGTATTCTATTCAGTCCAGATCTTCCCAGTAACCCCCATGTATACTTATCTTTGCCTTTTCATTTGTTTTTTTTGGTGGAACCCTTTTCTTTTTTTTTTCTTAGTTAAGTTGGGTTAGACAAGTGTCTTGTAATAATGTCCAGACAGCATAAATATGCAAGCTCAAAACCAAATGTTCATATTCCATTTTATAAGAAAAACTTGGAAGTCTTTCTTTGGGCCATGAACTTCCTATTCATTTTTACTTGTGTAATGCATATGTTAAAAGTTCTAACTGGAAATGATCCAGCTTGGAGGCAAGCACCGGACACGCATCCCTTTGTTGTCCGAATAAATAAGTTTCAAAATGTATTGGTCAATGTTTTTTTTATGTTCTGAAAGATGCTTCTCAATGTTGAAATGTTTCTGAATTCTGCTTTATTGGACAGAATTGTAACTTGTGCAACAAATGTATGTTCAAAAGCTCTCTTTTGAAAATGTACCGACTAAGTCATCCGACAAGTGCTCTTATTTTTTTCTGCCCCATTTTAAATAAGGGATTTTGGTGTGTGTGTATATACAACTACTGCAAATGCCAACAGCTGGATTAAAATTCTGAATATATTCGTCTCTTCTAACTTGTCAAGGTCACAACACCATCAGAATTTTGGAAACCATTTTATTTAGATTAAAAACAGGCTGTGGATGTTTTAATAAAACTCAACTTGAACAAAACAATTGCTGCACATAATGTTAATATCATATCTCTACATTGTCGTCTTCCCTTTTCAGTTTGTTGCAGAGGCTGTAAGGAGAGAAACAAAATTAAAACTTGCAGATGTGTTAGTTCCATTCACACGAGAACACCACGTGTGGCATTAAGTAGGCGCTTTAGTTCCCCACCTGCTGAGGTAGGAGTGGACGTCAGAGTAGCCGTGGTACTGGGCGAGGGGGAACAGGATGCCAGTCGGGCAGCGGCCTTCGCGCTGGCGGCAGAAGCTGCAGTTGCAAATACCGCGACAGGGAGGACACGTCCACTCCTGAGGAGACGAGCAAAAGATCAAACACAAACGACTTTGATCAGACAAAATTACACAAGCAAAAAAACATTTGAGATTTATGAATGGAGGGTTTCTTTGTCAAAGATGAAAACGGCAGAGAGAAAGGACTGTCTACTAACCATAACAGCAAAAAAGTCAAACAAAGATAATGTGCAAAGGTGTAGCCACGTTAAATCATGCAACAAATGAAAGATGATCTAAAGGGAAAGCATGAAAAAGTTATGCTTCTGAGAGATAGATATGAATATACAGAGTTGTGACCATCGCTTCCCAAGCAAGCCTGAACACCCACTGACGGTAAAAACTGGAACAACGTGTGCAAAGTGTATATTGGTGCATCTCCACAGGTGTCGTGTAACAGCAGTCTGACCGGGTCGAGCAGCGCCTTCTTGACATCCTCTCCATATCGGTTCCTCAAACACGGTCCGCAGAACTGACCCAGAATCCCTCGACAGTCCTCACTGCGGCAGCATGTCTTTGTGTCGACCGTTTTCTGACGGCACTGATGACATGTGGAGCCCTGAAATTAGAACGAGAAAGCTCAACAGATAGTGGACGGACACATGATCATTGTGTGACTTTCTATGTATATTCTTTCATGCAGAGGTTGAGGACCATCTATTCGCTTCAGTGATGGAGAGACTGCCACCTGGTCATGACCCCAAAGCTTCATCGGTTTTTCAGAAAAAAAAAAATGTCAGAACTGGCTACAAAACCAATCGGATGTTGGCACACATCTTTCAATACACAGCATCATTCACATATATCTCAAAAGGAGAACAAAAAGAAGCATTGCAGGTGAAAGTCCAGCTGAGAACTCACTGTAAGTCTGTTATAGACTTTCTCCGTCATGTTGTCTGCTACCAGCTGAATCTCGTCCTCTGTGATGTCCTCCACGGGACGGACAAAATGTGGTTTGCACTGCTTGGGCCGTGGGGTGCCACGGCGCTGTGGGGATCTGCGTACCTGGAGCACCAAGACGATTGATTATAGGGAGCTAAACATTTAAAATAGAAGTTACGAGACACCGATAAAAATGTATAGAGACTCATCATCCCGCTCAGTATTTGATAATGCTTGAATACTGTTCCTCAGGGAACAATCTGACAGCCAGAGAGTAGTCACAACCCGACTGCATGTTAGACACAGAATGCTTTTCTAAAATATAAAGTGACACGGCCGACCTCCAGCAGCTCCTCCAAGGTGAGCTCCAGGTCTTCCTCCTTCGGGGCCGAGGGACGGCCTCTTCCACCCATCGAGCGAGTCTGTCTGCGAGACGCCCGCTCCGGGTTCTTCCTGTACTCTTCGTCGGCTGCACCAGAGCGGGGTGGACGCTGCAGGCAACGAGGGATAGAATCACAGTTAGTTAATTTGCCTCTTTACAAACACTATTCGTCAGAGCTCAACTGAATTCTGAATATAGACGAGAGGATGGTAGTCCCTCGACTTCTTAGTAAAGTGTGGGGATCTACATTTATCAACCATCTCTCAAATGAAATATTAACAACTGCAACATCTCACGTGTGTGTGTGTGTGTGTGTGTGTGTGTGTGTGTGTGTGTGTGTGTGTGTGTGTGTGTGTGTGTGTGTGTGTGTGTGTGTGTGTGTGTGTGTGTGTGTGTGTGTGTGTGTGTGTGTGTGTGTGTGTGTGTGTGTGTGTGTGTGTGTGTGTGTGTGTGTCCTTGATTATTTTCAACTCACAGAACGTCTGTCTTTCGTCTTCTCTTTGCCTGCTTGTTTTTTCAGAATCCCTGCACCACCTGGCATGTTGTGCAGGTCAGCCATTAGCTGAGCCAACTGTTAACCAGGGAGGATGAAATGGATTAGAGACACGGCAAATGACTTGAAACTAAAAGTATGTTTGAAGTACACCGATATCACAAAGTCCAATCTCTCTGAGGTTACATGCAATGACTATAAAGTGTGTGAACTTTAATGTGCGTCAGGCCTACTGGCTATTCTGAGGCACCGTTTTTGGGAGCAACAATTTTAAATGTCTGCCCGTTTCCAAATCGTACACCACTCTAAATGGTTGTGTTTCCGTGTTACCATCGCTTTGTTGGCCTTGATGTTCTGTTCTCTCTTGACCAGAAAAGAAGCAGGAACATCTTCTTCTGAATCGGATCCACACTCTTTGGAAGGAGATGGCCGGGGCACCGCCACCTCTTCATCTTCAGATTTACCACGCCTCTTCTTCTTTGCCTGGCTGGTCTTTCCGGCCCACTTCACAACTCGCTTTTCCCTCCTCTTTTCCTCTTTATCTTCCTCCTTATCAGAAGACTGCTGGGTAGAGGAAATGGAGCGGAGCACCACCCTCAGCCTGAAGGTTTGGGCACTAGAAGATGGTTTAGACGTTGCTTCCGCCTCCCTGGCACAGAGGTCAGGCTGCATGGCTTCACCTTCATCTTCTACATTTGAATTCTGATTAACACAAGAACGGGATTTCTCATTCTTACACCTTAGTTTCCAAGTACAGTAAACATAATAAAGAGACTTAAACCTCATATTAGAGCAAAAATATAAAAAGCACAAGTCAGCTGCGTTCAAGTGACACATCAGTACTAAACAACCAAATCAAGTGCTTCATCCAGATCGTAGGTTTATGTTTATTTTTTCCAGTTCGATGCTGGATATTGACAATAAACAGGCCTGCATTTAAAATCACTCACCTTATCGCAGTGGTCGCTGCTCTCACTGTCAGAAAAGCCATAAAATGTTCGCTCGTTTTCAGAGTCATCCATAAAAACATCGGCTAACGTTAGCCTTTTGGTGACGGCGTCCATTCCTAAAACCCCTGCCTTAAAGAGAGCCACAGCAACGCGCTTATCCTAAAAAAAATACTTTAAAAATCATGTGTGCGGCGCACTTAACGTGATTATTGCGTGACGTTAAGTTGTTTTGTACCATTTTATTCTTGGTGACAGGGACCCACCAGCTAGACCCGCCCGCGCGGAGGAAACGTTACCTGTCCAATTAATGTGATTGACAATTCAGTGTGCGTGTTTTGTAGTTCAGGGCAGCACGAGGGCACAGAACGAGCCTCGAATCATCATGTTAAGTATAAACTCCGCCCTCAAGGGGTTACCTGTATGCCAAAGCATGCAGCCTTTCAAGACACCAAAAAAGTAGTCCCATAGTTAGCGGTAACTTTTAAACGTACTTTGACATGAGCTTAAACGTTTACGATAATGTCGTGCGGCAAGATGGCGCCCTCCGAGCACGCACACCATGTGCCTTTAAGGCTAATAGACCCACGACGCTATGTTGTATTAGCCTTCAAAGTTACTGAACGTTTCTCTGGAAATAATTATATGGGAAGTAAATCATTATTTGGGAAGTGAATGCAGAATCTCTTTTCCGAGACGGCGAGAAGAGCCTACATTCATTTTTAGATATGTTTCCTACACATCAGTAGTGAACCAAAGTATTGTAGGCCTACATACAAAAGGTTGACTCTAGCACCATTTTGACAGTTATGTTTTTATTATAAAAAGTCAAATCTGTTTTCTCATCATTTTTATTCATAAATCCATATTTTGGTATATAATGTATTTTCTTTGTTTCCTTCTTTTTACACACAGTGAGTATTGCTATTTTTTTCTTCCTAATATTCAAGTCATCCAGTTCTAATTCACTTGATAACTGGGCACATATTGTTGGGGGGCCATGAAAAAGTAACAACACAATCACTGGCTGTTGTAACTGAGTTAAAGTGCCTCTTTCAGTGGCCCTTGTGGATTTGTATAACACATCTTTGCTTCTTTGAGTTTACCTGTGGGATACAGAACTGAGAGACATCCCACTGGAGAGAGGAGATTATGTTTTTTTAACAGTGGTAGATACTTATGTTGACAATTGTCCTGTATTCCCACAGCCCCATATGGCAGGCTCATTGTACATGCAGATGTGTGGCAGTGGGAGTGATGTGGGAAACTCCTCTCACATTCCCAGGACTGATAAAAACTTCCTCCCTGCTTGGCCAGTGTTTGCTCAAAGTGACGATGATCATGCAGCAGAGGTGGCTGACTTTGGCTGTGGGTGAGTAAACTTACGATGAATCTAGCAGATAAATTGTATTTCTGAACGTCTACCTCTTTGGAGTCTTGGTTTTGCCGATACTCAATGCTGAATATGTCAAAAAAGGCTTTGGTGTATATACCTTGTAACTGCAGATAAATTGATTCTAGAAAAAAGCCACTCTTTAGTGGGTCATATCACCTGCATCAAATAGCATGTAGGAAACACTTGAGGACAACAAATGATGTGATCAGCAGTTTTTTGTATTTCTTCCTCCTCCCAGCATGCATCTGTATATGCATCTCCAACCAGTCTTTTGCTCAAAAGAGACGATGTGCATTCCAAGTGACTTCTCAGAACAACAAGTACACAACTGCTGGTAGTGTGAATGGGTCGGTGCAGCTATGTAAGAACACCCAATGCTGCGGGGGCTATTTTCTAAACATTGATGGCCGGCTGGTAGTGGACGTTCTCGGTAAGAAACCATGGCAAAACGTAAGATATCTGGACTAGTACCGTTGCACTAGTCTGCACGGTCTAGATTCTGGTCTGTACTATTATTAGTCATGCACATGTTTTCTCTCAAAAGTATTGTTGACTAGTTATTTGCTGTAATGCACATGTGTCTGATGGCTTAGTTTGGTTTTAATTTTTCTGTTGCAGCTTGTGAAATTGCTGAAAGGTCTTGCCCAGAAGCCAGCTGCAAGATAAAAAAACGCCTCGACGGTCGCTTCCTTGTGTGTGTGTGCAACACAGACCTCTGCAATAGCAACATCACTTGGACCCCAGACTTGGAAGATCCTCGACCCACCTACTCTTATTTTGTAGGTATGACCATGATAAGATTGCTAACTAATCCGTTGTATATTATTTGCAACTAACATAGTGATAACATAATATCCTGATGTGATGACAGTGATGACAGTGAGTTATTGTTTTATTTTCCTTACAGGAAATGTTATAATTGATTCAAAATTGATTTTTCCACTACCTCTACTCCATTTTAATTAGAAATTAGACGTTTTGGAAGATTGCTTCGGTTAATATCTTGTATTTGCTTAATAATGGAACATTTTGAGTAATATATACAATTTAGTGATTTGAAAGTCATGTTATCATTATTCCCAGATAACATTAACAATGTTCTCCTTCATTTTTCTTTTTAGATCAAAATAAAGCTGCAGCAATAAGTCTGGCTTTACTAGTCCTGATCATCCTGCTGATCATTTCAGCCAAACGGAGATGCCTATTTAAGAAGAAAAGTAAGATCCTTTGTAGTTTCATGCAAAAATGTGTTGTTGTTGCTAATAAAGTGTTGTTTTGATTTAATAAACAACGTGGCATAAAGTGGTAGTTAAACTAGAGTAACCCAAATGCCTTTACAATGAATTATCTGTTGATGGAGTGTATTGTCCTGATCCATCAGATTTAGATCAACTTCAGTTAATTTTAATTCGCTCACACATTACAGCTCATTATGGGGGAAAGAGTAACGATTACAGCCCCTGAATTATCACTTTCTGTGGCTTAAAATGTTGACATCAAGGTAAAAAGTGTTTTTTTCTATGTCAAGTGCTCTCTCTGTTTCTCAGAGGATTAGAGAAAACATTCTTGAGCCATGTTTCCACTACATTCAGATTGAGTTCTCACAATGTCTTTGTTTGACCTTGTAACTGTTTCATTCTCTCTGCTAGTCCGACCTTGGTGTTTATCTCTGTTATAACACTCCCTTTTAACTCTGTCCTTTTGTTTGTCACTATTCAGTCAGATTTCTGTTGCTATTCAGTAAAATGAATTGTAACTTTATTGTCAGATTACCATCAATCACTATGTGTTGATCACAATACCTGTCAACTTTCATTATTTTAGAGGATAAACCACAACTGTGTTCCTGCCAAACAACTGAACCCTCTGAGTTTCACATTGATGACATTGAATTACAGCAGGTAAGCCAAGTTTTCACATGGATTTACAATGTATGGTGAGCAGTGTTCAAAATGAACATTTAAGCAGCAAGCTTGAATGGGCAGGGGGTGGTGGGGAGTTTGAGAACAGAGGACAGTGTGGAGATGATGATGTTTGTGATGAGAGGGGGAAGTGAAGGGAGGCATGGCTTGATTAAGGAAGAGGGGATGGGCTCTTCATGCTGGAGACTATGGAGGAGAGATCCGTTTCAGGGATAGAAAACATAGATGATATGTTTGACCACGTCCGGTTCATTTACCTGTGTGTTCTTATCTTTTCAGATTGTGGGCCGTGGGCATTTTGCAACTGTTTGGCAAGGGAAATACAAAGGATCCACTGTGGCAGTCAAAGTGTTCCCTGTAGGCTGGAAACAGAAATTTACTGCGGAGAAGGAGGTCTATGAGCTACCACTGATGAATCATGCTGGGATTGTTCACTTCCTGGGCTCTGGGAGTAAACCGGATGGAGGCAGTTGCCTCATTGTCCTGCAATTTGCTGAATGTGTGAGTGGCAATCAGTCGATTTAATTTAGAAATAATGTGTGCATTTCTACATTTTCTCAGAGATCAAAAGAAAAAGAACAAGGAACAGAACAAATAATTAGGGCAGGGAAGCAAAGGAAGGCATTATAATTTAATTCCTATAAGCAACTGAATTGTGAAAATGGAACCACGACTGAATCCTTAAATTGGCTATCATCAAAACCAACTTTTAGAAATGAAATGATAGGTGAAGACAAAGTGAAAGTGGCCGTTCGTATTGACGAACCTTTAGAGACTGATAATCTAAATCTGCGGCTCCCCTCAGCAGGCAGTTGTTTTCAGTGAAACAGCTCTAACTGTACACAGTATCACACGGCAGACACACACAATTGGTAAACCAGCTGGTGAAAATCGTGGAGCATTGAGTCGCTAAAGGGCCAAACATTTCCCTCAGAAGTCGGTAGAGTCCAACGATATTTAAAAGCTAGTATCAGGTGGATACAAATACAGCGCCAAATGAATAAGAATGTTGCTTAAGTTTGTCATATCAAATGAAAAGGTGAGATGAGGTGGATACATGATCACACTCACGTCTTTATTCTACACAATGTGGCCAAATGTGGTTCACAGTCTTTGACATACACATCTGGTGTCCCTTTGATTTCAGGGTTCTCTCCATTCCTACCTGTGTAAACACACCACCAACTGGATGTTGGCACTGAAGTTGTGCCAGTCTTTATCACAGGGACTCTCCTATCTGCATTCCGACCTTAAAAAGCATGGTATTGTGTATAAGTGTGTGTGTGTGTGTATGTGTGTGTTTGTGTGTATGTGTATGTGTGTGTGCATGTTGTAGTAGAAAACATATATGTAATATCATGTGGACATGTGAGAACTACAATATCAAACTTGATTCACAGTTCATGATTTGATTGAACTGTTGTTATTTCACACAAATGCAATACTGTTAGGGGAGTTCTTGATCTTTGAAGTCCGCTGCAGTTAAATATCCAAACCAATCAGAATCTTATTTTTCTTGCAGATGTGCATAAACCTCCTGTGGCCCACCGAGATTTCAGCAGCTCCAACGTGCTTGTGAGAGCCGATGGTACCTGCGTGCTGTGTGATTTTGGATGCTCTACCATCCTGCGTTCTTGTTCGGGAAATCACAGCTGGCAGAGCCACATAACAAACATGGAGGTGAGACTCTACACGACCCACAACGTATTATTCTCAATTCACAGTCCAGTGAAGAAGAAAGTGAAAACATGCGAATAGATGGCATCTAATACATAGAAACTACCCATTCATACTCCCGTCCCTCTGCAGGGGCATGCTCAGTTCGGCACGCTGCGCTACATGCCCCCTGAGATCCTGGATGGCTCTGTGAACCTGAGCAGCAGCAGGTGTCTCATGCAGGGGGACATCTATGCTCTGGGGCTGCTGCTGTGGGAGATCTGGATGCGCTGCTCTGATTTATTTGAAGGTAAACTTTCTTGATCATAAAATCATAAAAATATGTCGGTATTTAAGTTAGGAGACCAATTCTCTCCCCCCTTAAAATTGTAGTCATTGTACTTTTGAAAAAAGCGACATTGAATGAGATTTATTTTTCAGCTGAAGAAGGACACGCATCATCATGATTAATCAAAACTAGTAAATGTTGCAATTAGCTAATATGGTCAGTGTCCCAATTGTTGCTTTTACTTCCTTTTGAGGTTGATCTGCGTGCTCTGTTTACATAATCTATGTTGTGGTCCTAAATGGATGTTCAGATTCATGCAAATGTCTCCATCTGCAGGCGGTGAGGCTCCACAACATTTGTTGCCTTATGAATTTGAGCTGGGAGCCGATGCAACGCGGGACAGCCTCCTCCAGTATGTGTTTCAGTTGGAAAAAAGACCCGCCATACCCGAACACTGGGACCTACTCCCACAGGTATTCTTACTCCAGTGCTTCTTGCATGAATCTAGATGTTGTATCTAGGCTAGGCAACAATTAAGATAAATGTACTGGATAGTTCAGGAAAATATTCATAATATTGAATTAAGTTTGTCAATTGTTACATCTCAACTTTCAGGGATCTATGCTGCAGGAGCTCCTGACAGATTGTTGGGACTGTGATGCTGATGCTCGACTGACTGTTGAGTGTGCTGTGGACAGATTATTGTCTTTTCAGTCGTGTTACTCTCCATGACTTTTTTTTTTTTTTTTTAAAGTGTGTGTGTGTGGGGGGGGACTGGTAATCTACATATCAAACATTTGCACTATTTTCTTTGTGTCACTACTGTTTAGCTTTTCAGTATATGTTCTTCAATCTTAAACTAGGCCCTTATTAAAGAATATCTTCCTCTTCTTCATATTTATATTGTTGACTTGGACATGTTCCCATTGCTCTTTCTTTCTATTAGATCCTTTTAAAAATGATGTTGATATGGGAATTTTCTAATTTTAATGATTAAAAAAAGTTAATCTCATCAATAGGTTAGTTTGCTTGGCTTAGTAGTAGTAGTAGTAGTAGTAGTAGTAGTAGTAGTAGTAGGAGTAGTAGTTATGTATTTATGATACATGATTATGGTTTTGTATTTAGATAATACATGTTTAGATAATAGATAACATTAGATCATTTAGATAATAATAATTATGAAAAAAATAAAGTTATGACTACTCAGTTACATACTTAGTATTTCTTTTACAGCAGACTTGTTGACTTGTCATAGCAGAAACAATCTCAGGTGGAGCTTATGGCTCACATAATGGTTACATTTAGAATACCAGTATATAGGCCCTTTCTTTTTTTACTGAAAATGTTTTTGACATGCAATAAAAAAAAAGCACAATCAAATTAATGATGGCGTGATTCCTTTTAGCTGCTTTGATTTCCTGTTATTGTCCATGCTGCCTCGCTGTCACACTAGCATGGGATAGTTGAATAGAACAGTATGGTGTTACATTAAAATGGTCTGTTGTGATTGTGAATAAGGCCTAAATTGAACATAGCCGGCATTGTTGTTATTTATTGCAGCTTGGTTTTCATGCCATGACATGTAAAAATACCTGCTGTCAAAAGTCTGTTGGTACTTGTAAAAAAAATAAAAGTTGCACATTGATTGCTTTGGTGAGCCACATGGAGAGTTGTCAATATCTTTGTTTTTTACAATCTTATTTGATACAATTAAACGTATCTGTAGAAAATCCTGTGTTGTGTGTAGCTGCTTGCATAACTGTTGAAAAATAGGTGTGTGTGTGTGTGTGTGGGGGGGGGGGGGGTGCTGTGTGTCTACGTGTGTCATAGCCAAACCCCGGTCCGGCTCCTCCCCTTGGAATATATCACTCACAATGAGAGCACTATAATCATGTATCTCTTGTATGACAGAAACAAGTAGATCACCCTCGTTGTTTCTTTACAATGACGTGAATAACGTGCGTAACCCTTAAAAATGGGCGTGGCTTCCTGGTGCGTTTGTATTGCTGCCTGCGTGCTGCTCAATGCGGAAGACAAACAGGGAACAGACTCTCTGATAAACTTGAGATACCAGACCTGAAGAAAGTTTCCAAGGTAAATATATGTCATTGACAGTTTATATTATACGTAGCATCTATCGAAAAAAAGAATCAGAAACTACAGAAATCGGATCAGGAAGAGCTTATGATTTCTGTCATGTCACCTGTAATCTTGAGTTAAATGAAGAAAGTCTAAGATAGTTGTCAAGGCATTAGATCACACTGGCCATGTTTCACACGGCACGAGTTGTGAGAGGTTTATAATGTAATGTGTCTGAAAAATAATGACATGATCTGTACACCGGATATAGTTCATTGCTTCAAGTATTTTGTTAGTTGTAATAAAGTTTTTTTTTTAAAGCTTAGTTCCCATGAAAGTAATCGCGTGACTTTTGTATTGACTGCTTTAATTTTCAGTGTACACATTCCAAGAAAATCTAAAATGCATGGCACAATAGAAAAGGTGAAACAATTCATGGATTCACTTAAAATATTTATTTTGAAAATCGATGAAAAACATGTGAACACTTTGTAGAACAAAACAAGACATACGAGGGTTTCTGCTGTAAGATACAGTACATATTAACATACGTTTAAAATATGCACAGCCATGTTCGGTATTGAAAACACTTGCAAACTGATTTAAATATGTTGAGTTACTTTTGAAAAATGTTTATACAGCATTGAAAGCAGATACATCAACCAGGTGTGGCGACAGATACTAATGATATCAGCCCAGCTCAGAAATTACATTGTTTTAGTAAATAATTTGTGCGGACAAATTTCATTTGGATTGAATCAACACCCACATACTAAATGGTATGATAATGTTGTTTCACTTGCAATAATAGTTGCTTTTTGCTTGTAATTTAATTTGCACTCAAATAATTATTGCATTTACTTTCTCACTGTTCCTCAGGAGTTTAATTGAGGCCAAAAATCCCAACCATGTGGCCAAATCAAGGTGGAATATATAATATTATACATAATCAGCATATCATTATTTTGTCTTAAGCCTTTTGATCTAGTTTCTCGTAAAAATAATGTGCATATGTGTGTTTGTATCTTCATCAGGTCCTGCCCCTCCAGTTGGCACACCAAACCCTGCCTACCCTCCTGGCTACAACCCTGCATATCATGTTGCACCTCCATCAGGACTCTTTCCCCAACCTCCACATGGGCAATTCCCGGCTGGACAATTCCCAGCTGGGCAATACCCGGCTGGGCAATACCCAGCTGGGCCATACCCCGCTGGCATGAACCCAGCCATGGGACCACATGTTCCTCCAGGGGCTATGCCTTATAGGGCTCCGGGACCTAATCCTTATCCTATGGCTCCAGGTGGATTTCCACTAGTCCCTCCTGGCGGTGCTCACCCAGGTCCGTACCCGCACTCTCCAAAAGGGTGTCACCCAAAAGGCCATAAAGACCACAAAGGCCATAAAGACCACAAGGGCCATAAAGACCACAAGGGCCACAAAGGGCACAACAAAGATCATCATCATGGAGGGTTCAATCCCATGGCTGGAGCATGCGTCGGAGGATTGGCTGGAGTAGGAATGGGGTTGGTTGGACATAAAGCCCACAAAAAGGTGAAAAAGATGAAGAAAGCACATAAGGGAAACAAACATGGCAAGGTGAGATACGGTTTGAAGATACGCCATGTTGTTTTAAATGGAAGCTGAAATGGATGTCGATATTAGATAACAAGATGAAACTTTAACCTGCCCACGCCCCTATAAGATCCAGATACCCAACGTCATGTGTTGCAAACACCAGAACAATATAAATGCACTCATAACTGAGGGGCAAAGTGCAGCACAGCTGCAGAGATGTGGTTTAGTACTTAAAGAGGAATATAGATAAATGATCATTAAGATCGCCATGGCACAAAAAAACAATAAACACTACAGTAACTAGATTGTATTAAGAAAGATGTTGCTAGCTTGTATGAGCACAGACTCAATTGTAATTATGGTAGAAAGTAAAGTTATATGTTACAATATTTGTGTTAAATGTAGTGCTGCAACTGCAGATTCATTTTTATTGTCGATTAATCTGTGGATAAATTTGTTAAATATTTAAATCATTTTTTCAGAAAATACTTTAAAATGCCCCTCACATGCTTCTTCAACAATTGCTGTTTGTATTTTAAACTACATTAAAATATGAATGTGTATAATATTTAATCATTCTCTTTTTTCTCCACAGTCCTCCAGCAGCAGCAGTAGCAGCAGCAGCAGCAGCAGCAGCAGCAGTGACTAAGAGGAAGGCCACCAGGCATTCTCAGAAACATTGCATTACAAAAGTGCAACCGTATTAATAAAATAAACACACTAAAGTCATACTTATCACTTTAAAAAAGGATGTACAAATTGAAAATGAAATTCAATAAAGGTAGAAAAAACGTTTTATCACATATCTGGCTAGAGATCCGGTGTTGCTGTTAACATTTTCACAGTATTTTGTGGTGTTTGCGTTCCATCATGTCTCCAGTTTTTTGAGTTTTTGTAAAATGTTCCCTTACAAGTACATTAGTGTCCAAACCTATAACAATGATTTGAAGAGGGGCTGCACCATTGGTTTATGATAATATCTAACATTGTGATTTAGTAAATGAAAGTATGTATATTTTGCTTTTTTTGTGCTTTTTTTCTTATGAAGTTTAACCTTGAGGTGAAGAATGATACAGATATTGAATGTCTTTATTTAGGCCAAATTTATGCTAATTGTGTTCACTGCTACATTTAACCGTGTTATTCAGCATTGCTTTATATCTGCATTAATTCTTATTACAAATAGAGGGTCTTAAATTAAACATTTAATAAATAATTATGAATAAAAAGACTAAGACGATTTGTTCTTGCCTGGATGGTGAATATTTGAGTTGCAATACACTTCACGCCCACCAGTGTGCCTACTTAAGTATCTTATTGGAGTTTGTAAATATGAACATACAAGAATCTTCCGTAAAGCATTTACCTATTTGTTAATTACTTTCTTAATACATAAAAAAACACGTGGGGCATCATTTATTTCCAACAACAGAGCTCCCTATTTGTGACAGTTTAAACACAAGAATTATGTTTATTATTCGCGTAAAACTTTTTTTTTTTAAATTAAATTCTTTTATTTTACTCTAATGTTGTTGCATAACGTCCCAAAAGGTCTGCTACTGTTAAACATTTTATAGACGCGATTTTCAGGCATCTGCGGGTCAAACCAAAACTCTGGATAGGGGGTTCGGTTTGGGTGAAAGGCAAAAGTTCAGAGGTTATAATTGTGTTGTCTTTGTGTAAAGGAGTGGAGCTCGATCTCACATCACTCTTCCCTCTTCCCCGAGTCCTTTCTCAACTCTCCCCCGGGTTTCTACCCTCCCGAACCTCTCCCCTTCTACCCTCACAACCCCAACCCTCCCCCCGATCTCTTACCAACACATTTATCAGGTGAGTTTTGTTCTGATATCTGGTGCTTTTTGTATATTTATATAGATATGATTTGTTATGATCAGAAGTATCGGAAAGAAAACGCGCCCAGCAGCTAGCGGCTTGTCGCCCAGCATGCTAACAGGCCGCACGATGATGAGCACGCAGTCTCTAGCTTAGCTGAGCGAGAAGTTTGATTTAGTTGTGGCTTTATAACACCGTATTTTGCTGTGTGGCGCGTGTGTTTTATCAAACCAGGGCTAACTTACACGGATATGAACGCTGTCGATATTTGGTCGGCTGCTAATAACGTTGACTAATTAAGCTAACTAGCTAGCTTAGCTTAGTAGCGCATGCTCCATTCATTTTTCCGGCACGGTAAGCAACCAACGTGCTAAGCGGCTAACAGACTTACAAAAAGCGTGACTAGTTAATGGTCTTACTTTGAACTGCGCGCAAAGTGTACATGCACATTTCTTATTGAACATACATTTGTATGTATTCTAGGACACGTACATACGATAATTGGAGTAATAGCCCGTACATGTATTGATGTGCTTGATTTATAGCTATGTTGTTCAGTTAGCATAGCTTCAATGGTGGCTTTCTTGTTTGAAGTCGGATAACTTGGGTCAGGTGTTTCAAAATAAATGCACCAAACTAGCGCCGTGTTGTTGGCAAAGTCAAAGCGACTCATGAGCTATTTCTGAGGATTCAACGTCGTACGCATCGTTTTTCATAATCAATAACGTTAGCATGAGCTGTGACACGGATCTATCATGTTCTCTTTGCACAGGTTCATTCGGAGACGTTTGTACAATGGAGAACCAGGTATTACCATCATATATTTGCACAATTTGTCCTTCAAAATTATACGTTTAGCTAAAGTATGTTACATGGTTTGGTGTGATTTTAACTGAATGTTTGAACAAGATAAGGTAATTGCTAAACTATGTGAACGGGCCTTTATATACTTTATGCATGTTGCCATTAAAATGTGTGACCCTATAGTGAAGCAATACCTATATGCAGCTGAGGACTGATGTCTTTCAGATCAATATGCATTTCGTAAGTATTAAGAAATCTAAATATGTAAAATATTTGCATATTGGTCAGTGCTAGGCTGTAAAGACTGGTGTCCTTCTAACTCGCTGTAGGTGGGATCGTTCCTGTAATTCTACTTTAAAGAGATATTGAGTATTTGCCACTTTGGTGACTGCATGTAAATCAGTGTTGGCAAGCAACTTGTTATACATTGAATAAAAAGCACACGCCAGGTCTTACTTTTGTTCAACCTAAACTGAATCATGCTATGTTTTGCCATGTTCCTATTTTCTTTACTGAGTCCGGTGACATCCTCATCCTTGGTGTATCATTTCTCTTCTGCTACGTCCTTTTAGAGCCATCTCGTTGACCAAAGAGCCCAGTTCTGCACTGACGACCAGGTTGCAGTTATGGACTCCGGTGTGATTGAAGGAGGGCTCAATGTCACCCTTACCATTAGGCTGCTCATGCATGGCAAGGTGAGGTCACTCATAAGCTGCATGCGTCGACACTCTAATACTCTATGACATTATATACATGGACATTAAGCTCCTCAAGGATGTAGAAAGGGCAGGAACATTGATTTGGTGAGTAAGCTGATGGGATCCTATATGACTAAGGAAAGTGGAGTGGTGTTTTGGCACGTTACTCTGTTTGTGTTTGTACGTTGACCTTGTTTGCCTCGCCCAGTTGGATTCACTTTCCTTGAATGTGCTCCTTTTTTTTATTTCTGAAATAATATCCCCATTTTACTGTGGGCAGAGTTAAACTTATTACCCTCTCAGGTCACCCTCCCCTGCATCTCTCTGCATGATCACAGCGCATCATGAAAGATTATACAGTGTTATCATCGGACACTTGGTAAACGTGTACAAACAGGAGGCATGACGTGGCATTGGCCTTTGTCAGAAATTAATCTGGCCTTCACAGCAGCATAGCCACACACTTGTAGGGTCTGAGTCCCACAGTGACCTATTCTGGTTTCAAATGTTTAGATGCCAAGTGGTTGTTCAAAATCTGACAGATCAGACTGTGATACATCCACAAAAAAAGTATCCTCTAAAAGCTCTGCTAGCTCATAGCATCCCACATATGACCCCCAGCACTAGGTAGGCATTTAGGCATTAGCAGCCGACAAATATTGTGTACTGACTGCATGTTGGATCTCAGTGGCCAACAATAGCATCTTGAGAGAAAAAAAGCAGCTGCTAGAGAGCCAGGGACTTGATTATTTATGAGGCTGTTGGAGTGTTTACAGTAAACACTGTTCAAGTGTTGGGCAGTGTTTTTTTCATTACCTGATAAATCATCCAATTTGTAGTTCGAGAGGTTAGACGTGTCCGACTCGAGTCGTAAACAAGGACTAGTGAAAAAGATGATTAATGAACCGTTATCTCTTCCTATTTAGGAAGTCGGAAGTATAATCGGAAAGGTAAGCTGGAATTTAATATAATGACTATTTTGAGTGTATCATTGTTTGAAGATCTGTGTTTTTAAGTGATGAGTCTGACTTTGATTCTCTGCTAATAGAAAGGTGAATCTGTGAAGAAGATGAGAGAAGAGGTGAGGTCTTTTTTTACTTTCTTTATTAGAGTAATGGTAAAGTACAAACGCATGTAATTCTGCAATTACTGAGAGCCCGGCTTTTATTTTTACTATAAGCAGCCACCGATTTGTCTTTACTGTGCGGAGTTCATCCAAATTTCTTCTTTTAATTCTTTGCTTCTCTCTCTCGGCCTGTAGAGCGGGGCTCGCATCAACATCTCTGAGGGCAATTGTCCGGAGAGGATCATTACTTTGGCAGGCCCAACCACCGCCATCTTTAAAGCATTCTCCATGATCATTGAAAAGCTTGAAGAGGTATAGGTCACAATTTATGCTGACTTAGGAATTCGCTGGTCAGAAGCAACCAACCTCAACAAAAAACTATATTAATCTTTGTCTTTATGTATCATTATAGGACATAAGCAGCTCAATGACAAACAGCACAGCAACCAGCAAGCCCCCAGTGACCCTACGCATTGTGGTCCCTGCCAGCCAGTGTGGCTCCCTCATCGGGAAGGGTGGCTGCAAGATCAAAGAAATTCGAGAAGTATGTATCGAGAAAAGAATTAAATGCAAAACCACCCACTCTGTCTTGTCACTTTTCTCCCTGTAATCAAACACTGACTCACATTAGGTCTTGAAGTCTCATCAACTTTTTCTCTGTTTGTGTGTTCCAGTCAACTGGTGCTCAGGTACAAGTGGCAGGCGACATGCTCCCTAACTCCACAGAGCGAGCCATCACCATTGCTGGTACCCCCCAGTCGATAATTGAGTGTGTGAAGCAGATCTGTGTGGTCATGCTTGAGGTAAGTCGACTCATGAAAGCTCTGAAGCAAATTAATTGGCAGCTGTTGACCTTTTAAATATTAATTATGTGAAATTGTGTGATTGCTGGGGTTTTGGCTTCTGTGCTTTAAGTTTAGACCAGAGATGTTTGGATCTGTTCCCCAAGGGGAAAGCAGTACACTTATTGTTAAATCACTACAGGGCGTTACTCAAAATATTATAGTAACCTTTGAAGGATAACTATATTATTGGCTATATATTTCAATCCCAAACTAATGAGCTGTCATATATACATTTAGATGGCTTCACCAATTGCATAGTTGTACTGATGGCAGTAATGGAAATGCCTCCATATAGCCAAACATGTTGGATCAGGGAGTATGTGAGTCTATGCAGCTATAGAATATAACTTCATGTATTTATTATACATCCTGCCCGATTGGTACTGCACATGTACCGACTAGTACTACACACCTGTGGTTAAACACTTGTGCACTTTATTTGTCCCCGTCAGTGATACATTGTGAACAACAAATATGGTTTAATTTGACAGGAGAGCTTGTTAACGTTGGTAGTTTGTAGCCAGTGGGCAGCAAAGTCCTCCTTAACTACATAATGGAGCTAACAGCTAACATACAGAGGTTGCATTGAGTAACATGAGTTCAAGATATATTCAGTTAAAATAAATCATTGTGTTCAAATGTTATCTATCAGTTATTTAAATATGTAAAATAGATATTCAAGAGCAAATTTGGAACTGTTTAACTTTTTTGTTTTAAAACAGTACTTGGTATGAGCATATACGCAAGTTTAGGTATTGCAAAGGATACACTACACTCTTCATCCATCCAAAAGTGACAAAAACAAATGTTTTTTGAAAGTGAAATGCAGCTCTATCCCACAGCAAAATATAACTATCAGATTCACATTCCGTACTGGCAGACACCAAAGTGTTGTGGTCATGATTGGGTCAAACAAAACCCCAAACTAAATCTATACATTCCTAGTACAGAGCTGTGGTGTGTTAACGGTTGTACTTGTACTGATATAATAATAACTAAAACTCGTAGCGCTTTTCTAAATACACAAAGATGTTTTACGTGGGGACAATAGACGGTGACAAACGCAACAAAACAAAAAATGGAAAGCAAACAAAAGAAACAAACGGGACATATTGGTAACAGAAAGTAAGGAAAGCAAAATGGAGAAGCTGTATGGGTCGTATCCGAGGAAGGGCTTTAGAAGGAGTTGGAAGAGTTGTGTTTGGCGGTCTCGCTTAAATGATGGTCGGGTGAGAGCCTCATGCTTAAAGTATAATTGTTAGCAGAAGCACAAACCCTGGTCAACTACATTTGTCATTTTAAAACATTCTAGAGTAGATCTTGCGACAATTGTATGATTCCATGTGTATCAATGTAGAAATACCTCCACCTTCTTTGTGTCTGCAGTCTCCCCCTAAGGGGGTCACTATTCCCTACCGACCCAAGCCTTCAGGATCCCCCGTCATCTTCGCTGGCGGACAGGTACATGCAAACCAAGTTAGCTACTTTTTTTATTCCTTCATTATGTCCTTATGTGAGATGCATGTTTGTGTAGAATATTATATACTTGGAAATACTGATGTTTAGGGATGCACCGATCTGATCGGTGCCGATCCATATCGGCCGATATTGCCATTATTGGTTTTGATCGGCGTTCTCGAAACGGCCGATCAAACCGATCGATCAGATGACGTCACATCTGCGAGAAATATTATCAGAGACGTTTCAATCGCCGCGCGCCGCAACGGAGTAAATGCGCCGGCGAGTGCCGCAAAGTGAGAGGGGCGAGCGAGCGGCGAGCGGCGAGCGGCGAGCGGCACCCCGTCCCCCGAGTTGAATCTCTGGGTCAACTCAGCCGACACTCGCATGTCTGAGCCCCTACAGACTGATGTTCACGGTCGAATGCTAACTGTTAGCGGAAGGATTTAAGTGACCCAACATCCAGTTTTGCAAAGTTAGCGGAAAGAGCCACGTAAAACTACATCCGTTTTTCAAAATAAGATGTCGACAAATCATACACTAACATATACAAGTAAACAATGAACTGATTTTGTATCTTTATAGATCGTTTCTGAGATTTAGCTTAAATTATGCTAACATTAAAACATTTTTACTGTACCAAGGAAGAGTTTATAAAAATGAGTCAGACTTTTGTGTGTTAAATAAAGTCCTGTATATAGATTTCCCCAAGAGTTCCAGGAAATGAATAATGCAGATGTGTTCCATACATATCTGAAATCAATCCCCTACAATAGCAATCAAACAATTTGAATGTATCAATTAGGACAGTTTTCAAAGTAAAAATCCAAATATTTAAAGAAATCTGTAATTTCTTTAATGTTTGAGGTGCTTTAGATGTGTATTTCCTCATAGTCCTAGGCAATAATGCTACACAATAAATAGAATGCTTCAATATCGGTATTATGGGATCGGCAGATACTATTTCGGTGATCGGTATTATCGGTGATCGGCTGACACTGATTTCGGTGATCGGCCCAAAAAACCTGATCGGTGCATCTCTACTGATGTTATATGAAAGGCTCAAACATGTTTAATGACGATTCCAGTTTTGATGCATGTGCGTGTGATTGTGCAAGACTACAATAGTTATGAGCAACTGCAGTGTATTTGAGTTTGGAAAACTGTTTCAACCAAAGCTTACTTTTCTAGCTTTTTTTTAAGAGATTGACTTTAGTAATCTAATGACTATACAATATAATTTTAAACAAATAGTTTGTCTCATTGTTTGTTTTTGAATGTTAACGTGTGGTGGTCGTTTTCCCACCATTGTTCGGTCCGACATGCTTTCTGGTGCTTTTTGCTATTTGTCTTTAATAATACGTAATACCTTTTCGTAAAAACGTAATCCCATTTTCCTCGGAAATGTCGAGTCATGTGACATGTGTTAATATTCCTAAATTATATTGTCTTTGATGTGTTGGAGTCTTCAAGAGATGTGTATTGCTGTAACTTGACCCAAATCAGACGTGGAGCTTATGGAGGCTTTGTTTTCATTTGTTTCAGGCTTACGCCGTACAAGGACAGCACGCGATTCCACAGCCAGATGTAAGTGCAGTAGACATATTTACATGACCCCATCACTCCCACCATAATTACAACTGTCCTTTTTTCAAAATGTGTAACCGCCATCCCACCTACACACGCCTCATTTTACAGCCTATAAATGTAGCTCAACATGCCTCCAATTTAATTTGTGCCCTACTATTATCTTATTTTGTAACGTATCATTTAGAAAGCAGCACTTTTAGGACTTCATGTTCCTCATTTGACTGGCAGTCGGTTGTTAATTAAACCGACATTTGTGTGTGTGTTTGTTCGGGATTCTCCAATGTTCCGTGAATAATAATCTGATCCTGCTGCTCAATCTTCTCTGATTTCCTTTATTGTTCTATCTTGTTTAACGTGCCTCATTCATTAGTCTGTCCCAGATTAATATTGCCCCCCCCCCCATACCCCTTCATTATTAAGTTGTGCTCTGCCAAATTGTCCCTATGCTAAATGAATCCTTCGGTTTTTTTTTTTATGAGCTTTAGATGTTCTATCAGGAACTTTGAATGTGATTGTTTGTTTGTTTGTTTGTTATTAGTCATGCATGCCACTGGATATTGGCAACAGAACAGAGCGGTACCAGTTAGATTAATAGCTCAAATACGGTTGTGTGTGTGTCAGGTAAATAAATGATCTGACTGGTACCGCTATGTTCTGTTTACGCAACCATGTTTGTACTTGCGCTAAATGGTTTATACATACGCTAAATGGTATTATGTAATCAGTTTTTGTTTGTTAACATTAGACTGAACACTGACAGGTGTCATCTCTTCCTTAATGCAACCCTTCCCGGTTCAGTGGCGATAACTGTGGAAGTGTTATGCTAGATTGAGATTTGTTGGACAGTTCATGTTTGGGTCTTGTATTGGCGACGATCAGAATTCACTTCCATGTTGAGCGTGACTTTGACCTTGAAGACTGTGAGAAAGCATTACCAAGAGCTGCAGCCTGCATTTTGGAGGAATGCCTATGGGGTACCCCACATAGACGGGTCATAAAACAGTGTTCTTCAGACTCCCGAGTAGAGTTTTGTGAAAGTATCCGATAAATACACGCCCCAGTATTTTCTGCGGAGGTTCTCTGTGTCGCTGTCTGTACTGACTGTGATTTTTGTTTTTGTTCTGTTTTTCCCTCTTCCTGTGTTTTCCATTTCATCCATTTCTCTCCTCGCCCTCTCTGTCACTCTCACAGTCTTCCTCTGCTGCTATCTCTCCACAGCTCACCAAGCTTCACCAGCTGGCCATGCAGCAGAGCCCCTTCCCCATTGCACAGAGCAACCAGGGATTCACTGGTATGCAGCACAACGGGGCCCGCGGGCCTTCAATGCAACATGTCAACCCCAAAAGCTGGAATGTGTCTTCGCCCTCAAACACATTTCACTGTTAAATTAAAGGCACAGTTCGCCCCCCCTTTTAAAAATATTGAACTTTAATCTTACCTGTACTGCTATCCATCGGTCGTGGAGGTGTTTGCAGACTCTACAATATAATCATTTGAAAAACTGAACCGCAATGGCCCTGTCCAGAAATCATGATCAGAATCAAGATAATCCTCAGACCTATGAACAATTTGATGTAGAAACTATGGTTGACAAAAAATCTCTATAGCTCAACAAGTCATTGGAGAAGTGGGTTAAAAGAAAAACACTTAATTTTGTATTTTCATAAAAAAATAAACTGATTGGGTTCAGGCCATTGAAAGGACCGACTCAAACATACCTAATTTGTGTTGCAAATATTTTGTCCATTTCATTGTACTTGCATGCAATTACTTTTATACATGTAATACAATGTAGTCTAGTACACAAAATACACGATAGCTAGTGATGTGAATATGGAATTAGTCCTCGGTTACCAATGACCTCAGATGTTCTGTCTTCCAAGTTCTACACACATTTGGTTGTTGTTGTCATTGTCTAACTTTATTGCTTGACTTTATTTTTCTCCAGGGATGGATGCTTCTGCTCAAACCAGTTCCCACGAGATGACCATTCCAAATGATGTAAGTGCTTCAAATTATGCTTTTATCACTCTTACAGGTGCATTTATTTTCTCATCCAAAATGCTGCTGTATCTATTGGTAACTAAGCGGTTTGACTGGGATTAAAACCGTAAAAAGTCAAACAAATTATAGTTAACTTTACGAGGAGCATGTGTTATTTGAGTAATCTGGGGTCTATGAAACATTCCTTTCTTGTCCGTTCTTCTCCTCTACAGCTTATTGGGTGCATCATCGGCCGCCAGGGATCTAAGATCAACGAGATCAGGCAGATGTCGGGCGCCCAGATCAAGATTGCGAATCCAGTGGACGGATCGACTGACCGCCAGGTCACCATCACTGGCTCGCCTGCCAGCATCAGTCTGGCGGAGTACCTCATCAACGCCAGGTGAGATAATCAGAGGCGTTAAAAATAAAAACGGGGACCTTTGTGTTACTGCCACTTTGAAAATGTAGTCTTTACATTTTATAGAAAACACTTCCATTTCTTTGGCCGAGCATCTCGTCACAATAATACAGTAATCCATTCTAGATTAAAAAATAAATATCTCAATATTATATGTGCATATACTGTATACCTGGCCCACCTGCCACATTGACTTAAAAAAAAAAATAGATTTGGTTTATGGTATCTTTTGGTGACTGTTATTTATCACTTCGGGGTTGCTCGTTCTTCTTTAGTCTACGTTTTCCTTTATTCCGCTCGGCTTCACATCGATCAATCCCTGGAGATGTGTTTGTTGTAGTTGTAGTATTCTTTTTGGTTTTAATTTGACATTTGTTTCTAATGAAGCTTTTTGTCCTGTTTTGATCACATCCCTGAGTGATTTCCCCCCTCACCCCCCTTCCCACCACTGCCCCCCCATTGCTCACCAGCCTGCCCTGTGACCCATCCCGACTGTGTTGTCCCTCTCTCCTTGTCTCTCTTTCTACAGTGTAGAGTCCTCTAAACCTCCTCCCTCCTCCTCCTCCTCCTCCTCCTTGATCCCTGAACAGACCAGCCTGTGCTCTCCCTCCACCTCTTCTACCGCTACTACCACCACTACTGCTACTACCACCTCTTACTCCTCCTCCTCCTCCTCCTCTTCCTCCTGTGTGGTGCCCCCCTCAGCCTCCATCCCTCTGTCCTTGTTGGCTCCAGGGCCGCCTCCCTCCTCTTCTTCCTCCTCTTCCTCCTCCACTGATTCCTTGCACCCCAGCTCTCCTGCCTGTGTGTCCAGTCTCCTCAGTCTCAAGCCCCTCCCTCTCCTGGCCCTCCATGTTGTCAGCGGGGCCAGTAACCCCGCACACCCAATGCCCACTGAGCCCAAAATCGCCCCAGAGCTCGGCTCCAAGTCTAAAAGGCGAAGGCTTTCCCCGTACTAACCAGGGACGCACGCGTCCTCTCCTGAAGAGCCGACGAGGCTCTCTGTTGTCTCTGTACCCGCACCTGCTTCTGAATCTGGCTGTGCCATGCCACGCTTACTACTGTTAAACCGCCAGACAGATGGCCGCTGCCATGTTTATAAAATAGGTATCTGTAGTTTTGATTTGGCCCGTCTCTTAAGGATATCACATGTTGTGCGTTCTATTTTTAAATGATTTTGACTCTAGCATGTAGTGTGAATTTATTCACAGATTCTTCTGAAGCGTTTCTCTGTGTGTAAGCTCTGCTCAGGTAGCGGCTCTCTTTAAGACGTCACGTTGTGTTTATGGGAATAGTTTTCTAGTAGTGCATTGTAAGTGACTGTAGTTGGCTGTTATAATGGAGAGTATGTGTATCACGATTGTTTTTCTTTTCTTTGTTTTGCCCATATAAGAAGTAACTGTAACTTCAGCTCATAGTAAATCTGCCCTCAGGTATCAATGGCGTTAAACCCTTTATTAAGATGATGTGAGAGATACTGAAACATCCACCCAGTTAAGCTTAGTTTTAAAGCAATAGTTTGACACTTTGGAAAGTACTTATTTGCCTCTTATGTCGAGTTGGATGGGGAAGTAAATATTACTCATGTCTGATTTTAAATATGTAGCAAATGACCAGCTGAATACAAGACTGGAAACGAGTAGCCTGGCTGTGTCCAAAGTTACAGATTAGTACAAAATACTAATAAAAAACACATTGGGGTTCTACTCGGGTCATGTGTCTGACTATTTCATGGCCGGAGGCAGGGACTTCCTGAAGTTTGAGGTAGTTGCCTGGCAACTTTACAACGACGAGGAGACTTCAGAAAGTTAGATTTTTAGTTGTTTGCAAACAAACCGAATTACATTTGCTAATTTATGAGCTTTAGAGTAGCTTGTAATCAAATTCTGTTTTCTTTGGACATAATTAACTACCCGTTTCCAGTTCTTTATTCCAAGTTAACTGGTTGACTATCAATCCTAATTATCTCAGAATGTTAGTAAGGATATTTCTCAAGATGTTGAACTTTAAAACTGCTTTATTAAATCACAAAACTATGAAATATCAGTTTGAGAACTGATTCTTAAAAGCTGTTGGAAAGAGGAGCAGCCCAACTAAGTTATCTTTTTATATTGAGCATACGTTTTCCCAAGTCGATGTGTTGATGAACCGTATCTTGCATTTTATTCTAATGTACTGTAAATGATATTTATCTTGCCTGTCTGATTGCATGCCTTATTCTCTCTCCCTCCCTGGTCTCCGGGTGTCTCTCTCTCTGTCTCTCCAGGCTTTCCTCTGAGGCCACAGGACTGGCAGCCAACTGATAGAAACTGCATCTGCACTAAATCTCACTTTTATATCATCGGCCACCATAAAGCAGTCAATACAACTATCCAACTTAAGAGTTTATATATTATGCTGCCTCTTCCTCATTTGAAATCATGTCAACCACCACTGATTTGATCTGCTGAGTTCATTATTTATTTCATTTGTTTTGGTTTTAGTCAAAAGAAGCAAACAATTAGGTTTTTAATTCCCATTTTGAGTATAGTTGGAGGTTTTAATGATTTATTACTTTTTTTTTTTTTCGATGGTTTCCCTCTATCTTTTTTCTTCTTTTTTCTTTACCACCACAGAGGAGTAGAGTTTGAAAACTGAATAGGCATATAGATTTAGTTCTGTACAGTCATTTGTTTTTCTTTAAAAGGAAAAAGACAAAAAAGGAAAAATTTAAAAATTATCAAAAATAAGAAGAGTGACTTATTCTGTGTTTATATATACACACACCCCCTTTTTCTAACCCAGTTCCACACAGTTGGCCTTTCTATTTTATGTCCATACTCGCTTGCTTTAAATATACACATCATTCTCCCCCTTTGTCACCAATTTAAAGTGCTTGTACTTGTACTACACTCATGTCACTGAGAATACTTGGATGTACAATGCACTGTCACTGATTTATATTTGGTTATAACAACAACTGTTTTAACACATGATTGAATTTATCCAGATCATTTACAATGTGTATTCCTACGCATGACACTTTCCCCCTTCTCTACATGTCATTCCTGTTTTTCCCCATCCCCTAGTCCTCAGATCATGTGTTGATATTTTGCTGGGATGGGATGTTTTTGGGGGATTTGGGTGTGGCTCTAGGAATTGGAAGCAGAGGGTTCTCCTCACTTTTTTTGTAAAGACTGATGTATACTAAACAAAATGTTGGGATATTTGTTTTAAATGGAGGAAATATTTTTTTTTTTTAAACTACCAAAGGGGGATTAACTCCTGGAAACTGAGTGATCTGTCTTATTGGATGTGATGAGGCTGGGAATTGAAATAATTTGAAGCTCTGGAACTAGACAAAGAAAGGGTTGTGTATTAACACTAGTTTCCTGCTCTTTGTTTTGCTCAGAAAATGATTTTATTTTTTATTTGCAGGAAAGAAAAACTTTTGTGCACGTTTTGAGACTGTAGACCTGGGTGCCACAACATTGTTTAAAAAATAAAAACTGAAATAAAGATGTGAAATGCTCAAACCACAACTTGTCTTGAAGATTTTGTCACTGGCTAAAGTATACTCGACACACAAGTGGAGATTTTATAGGTTTGTTTTTTATTTTAAATTGTTTCTTAAATATATTTATTGTACAGTTACAATAATAGAAAAAGCAAACGTTTCGGTTCATACAGGGTTTTTTCAATCGGCATCATCAGAAACACAAGTACCTCCACAAGCGAGTCACTAGAGGGCAGTAGTTTTGCTTTTTGGCAACATTGTATCCTGCAGGAGCTTCCGAGCTTTAAATCTTGGGGGTACAATCTGTTTAAAATATTCTACAAATGTATTGTTTAAAACTTAACACCAGATAGAAAAACAAAAAACCAAGCTGCCGTTTCTAGCTTATTGAGAGGGACCTGATGCAGTCTGAGTGAACCACATGCACACAAGAAGGCTTGTCGAGGGACACAAGTACACCAAAACCAGAGTGTTGCGCATCACACTGTTTGACGGAGCCCTTGCACACTAGTAAAATAATTACTGTTGGCTGGTGAGGAGTTGGGCAATATCAGAGTGACCTTTCTGTAAAACAAATCCATATTATGAACTTGTAAAGCATCAACATCTTAAGTTATTCTGTATGTTGGGGGCAAAGTAAAAGTGGTTAAATCATATCACATGCCTCATTTTTAGACACTTACATTTTTTTTGAGGACACATTTTTCAGCATTACTGATTAAACTTACAATAAATGTCATTCTGCCACAGATATAGCTATGATAGCTTTGTGTTATACTAAACTTAACATTCCTAAGTGTCACAAAAACTGATTTATTATGAAAAATGCAAATCGTCATCTCGTCTGCGTTGGTACGCCGCAAACGTGTGGCCGTGAAAGCAGAAAACTATCAAATGAATGTCATTTTTTGCCGTTGTGAGTTATTTGGGTGTGTTGTGTCCCTGTCATTCATATGCCTTCAATCATTAGATGCTGGATGGATGTATTTAATATTTTAGTCACCAATAAGCCATCCATACTGTATTACAAGCATGCTTCTCTGATACTATATACACCCCGAGATGTTCAAAAAGGGGTTCAGACTGGTATTGCATTTTAATACAGTAGACACAGCAATACTAATTTAAATAAAAGCCCATCTGCCCTGAATGAAGTCAGCTGTGGTTCCTTTGACCTGTGACATGACCGGAGCAGACATATTGCTTTTTCTTTGTTCACATGTTCCTCTTTTTTCTTTGTTTTGATGCTCGGACATGAACAGCAGCTACAGTACATTCTACTACCAGAAGCTTTTTGAGGTTCAAATAGATCAGCGCCACCTAATTAGAAACATCAGCACCTTTAAATGATACAATCTCACATTTTTTAAATTTGTTCATTTTACAACATCACATATTTACATAGATATTAAAACACAGGTGTAGAAAATGGAAACATAATCCATGACAGAAATATAAATAAAACTTGTAAACAATACAAATGAAAATTGTAAACTTTTTTTTTTTTTTTTACAAATGTCATTAATAATAATAAATTAGTCAGTGCATAATGTTTTTGAGAGAAAATGCAATATGACACGATGATCACGAGGAAATCAGTACATTTCATGAATTAAGTGCAAGCAGCAACATCAGCGGATGTCCCAGTGACGTCGACAACAGAAACATTGGACTTTAATGACACCCTGATAAGATCTTATAATCATGTTCTCATATGACATGATGTGAAATAATATGACACATTTTTATAATGGAGATGAAAAACACAGATTGACATGGAAGGTGAAAGGAGACGTTCAGAGAGACGGTTGAGTGGACGGCCTCTTAGACTGAAGCCTCGGTTGTTGAGGTGTTTTGGTAAAGCTGATTTTGGGCCAGTGCCAGTTATAGTGCCCCCAATTCAGTTCCACTACGACCAACTTATCTTGAATGAAACGTGAATTCCTCTCCCCACCACCCCACCGCCCCAATATCAGTTTTTTGAGAACACTCACCAAGGGTTTGTTTTGTCTTCTTGCTCGCGATTTCCTGCCTCTCTGCAATGTCCCTGACCATGTCTCTGTGTATTCGAAGGTCTCGGCGAGTAAACGAGGCATTCGCAGGCCAGATCTGCAGGAGTTTGAGGGGGTTGAGGTGTCAGCTGTTCACCAGTTGGCTGGCGGTTGGCTGGGCTCCGCACTGCCTGAATGGTCCAGCTCCACACTGTCACAGTCAGAGTCATCATACAGGCCCTGGTGGGAAGCAACAACATCAATTATAAGCAACAGACTCCCATGATAACAGATTCTGCCCTCGTATCCGTTTATCTCCACTATATATCAGCCTCTATCCTCCTTTGATTCACTCTCTTCTGCCCACCTCATAAGTATGATCGTTACTCGCGAGCTGGGTCTTGACCTGTCGGAGAATAGCTTCCTTCTCAGACAACCCGTCAGAGCCCAGCTGGGTCGAGTCGGACGGGTCGGCGGGAATCTCCGAGCCCTGGGACAGCAGGTCGTCGCTCTTGTCGTCCAGGCGCTCGTCGGTGTTGGTGCTGACCACGTCCGGGGTGCCGCTGTGGGAGTGGTCGGTGGTGTTTCCCTCCTCGCCGTCCGACACGGACAAGTTCTCCGAGCTGAAGGTGGACAGGGACTGGCACTTGCTCATGCTCACGGGACGCCTGAGTGAGGAAGAGTACGCATATGATAAGTACTTTAAGAGCAGCGAGAAATGAAGGAGCACACTTACATAACTTCTGTGTTGCTAATATTCACATCGACAGGGAAGTATAAATAGAGTATTTCAACAACTCGTACCGTCTCCTTGGCAACTCCACTTCACTGTCCACCTCTCCTTCCTCTTCCTCTGATGACACTCCACGTCTCTGCAGGGAGATTAGTATGCATTAAAACCCAAATGAGTCCATGTCTCATTTCACTTTAATCACCCCGATTCCTGTCGAGACCCGTGAGCCGACGGGTGAAATATGACCCCCATGACACCCTGGGGTCAAACTCTTTTCACGGAGATTTTAGGATGACTGAATCATCACTGCTTATTACTACTTCTACATATTCATCAGTCATTTCTAACTCGTGGCCCAAGAAAAATAGCCCCAGCTGACTCATGTTAAACAGGAAGTTGAAGTTGCAACTCCCACGACAAATGCACAGGTGGCAGTAATGAACCACTTGAACGTTGTCTTTTCACTGCACTCTGTGGTTTGTTTTTTTGTGCTGTCTTATCATTATTTGTAGCATTTGTAGGCCAGTATCTGATTGTAACCTGTATGTTTATTGCTTTTATATTATGTTACTGTGGTAATCTTTCTCTCCATTAGTGAAGGCTGTAATATTTGGCCTCAGGGACGACTGTTGAAATGTAGCCTTGGCTAACAATGACACATTTACCCCTGAGTTCATTAATGTGTACGGTCCCTGTTCAAATAAATAAATAAATAAAATGAAGAAAAAAAACGTAAAATGAGGATACTATATTATTCTATTCAACAGATTAGAGTCACGTTTTGACTATCGGGACTTCAGGATCAGTTATTTCAACAAAAATTCAGCATTTTCCGGTTGTTTGACACAGATGCTGATTCGTTAATACCTACAGCGCAAGTTCGACATTTATTGAGATCCTCTGGACATTTGCATGATGACATTCTCTCTACCTGGACCTCTTTGAGAATACTTCTGATCTAGACGGTTGTTACCATAAGTAAATACGCCTCGGTTTGAGCCGAGACAGATACAGTGATGCAGGCAGGAGAATGTGATGCTTGACTGGCAACACATTCAATCAAAATGGTCGTATTTCCCGAAGCCCTTCCCTGCTAATTAATCTATGCACCCCCTGTAAAGTGAAAATGATTCGGGGAAACTGGGCCACGATTAGACGAATGCTGTGGAAGAAGCTCACCTGACTGCGTGTGACCGCTGCCCTGTAGAGCAGTGCAGCCGGAGTGAGGCGCTGACTTCTGGGCGAGCGCGTGACCACCGCCCCGTCCTCCTTCTCCTCGCCCTCGTGGGAGGACCGGGGGTTTCCCAGCACCGACGGCCGGCCCGCCGCGGCCCCCCTGCCGCACGGAGAATCGGGGCTGCTTGAGAACGGGATGGAAGCGGCGTCCTCGCTGGGCGTGTCACTGCGTGGAGGTGTCTCCGCCAGGTCATCCGTCCCTACATTCACATCCGGTCCCTCCTCGGGTCCTCCAGTCCTTCTACTCTCCCCCAGCCCGGCGGACGCGCTCTGGCTGCCCGCTCTGTCCAGCCCCGGCCGGACCTGCCCCTTCCTCCGGCCCTCCGCCTCCAAGGTGGTTGAGATGAGATCCGGGCTTGAGGAGTACATCTTCTTGAGCAGCAGGTCGTGCTGCAGGCCTCTGAGGGCTGCACTTGGGTCTAGATGCTTGCTGTTGGGAACAGAGGAGGTGGAGTTGACCATGGCTAGTGAAGAGGACAGAGTGGCTTTCAGCTGAGCCAAGTCCCCACTGCTGCCTTTGCCAGCCTTCCTGTAGCGGGGCTTCCCTCGGCGTGAGCGGCCAGGTGAGGTAGAGCCCTTGTTGGGGATTGTGACCTGGGTCATGGAAGAGTCCAGTTTGGGGAGGATGACCTCGGACTTTAGTAAGTCTGGCCTGGAAAGGACAGAGAGAGAATTAATTAAAAAAACACGGGTGAAGAATAAACTTTTAAAATGCATTCATTGCTTGATAGGTGAACGTTTATTGTGTGAATTCCTCCGCATCCACATTGAAGGACGATTTCCTTTATCAGAATCAGAATCAGAAACCGTTTATTGCCAGGAATGTTTACACAAACGAGGAATTTCTTTTGGCGGAAGGTGCAACATTTGACATGACAAACAACAATCAAGATAAACTTAAGTACAAGACAAGATAAAGATAAAGATAAAGTGCATAAACAACAGAGAACGTTTAAAGTGTCTAAGTGTATGTTACATGTGACGTGTGTTTAAGTTAAAGTGTATGTTACATGTGACGTGTGTTTAAGTTAAAGTGTATGTTACATGTGACGTGTGTTTAAGTTAAAGTGTATGTTACATGTGACGTGTGTTTAAGTTAAAGGGCATGTTACATGTGACGTGTGTTTAAGTTAAAGTGTATGTTACATGTGACGTGTGTTTAAGTTAAAGGGCATGTTACATGTGACATGTGTTTAAGTTAAAGTGTTTGTTACATGTGACGTGTGTTTAAGTTAAAGGGCATGTTACATGTGACGTGTGTTTAAGTTAAAGTGTATGTTACATGTGGCGTGTGTTTAAGTTAAAGTGCATGTTACATGTGGCGTGTGTTTAAGTTAAACACACGTTATCGTCAACTAATTCCTGAAATTAATACTGACTTATTTTCTAACATGCCATTATATTTATGATAAACTTGATCAAACCAGCCACAAATAAATGCTGCACACTGAAATAACTCCTCGCCGTCCCACCTCTTGCTGTAGGAAGGCAGCTTCTGAGGTACGTTGCGTTTCTTCATGAGCTTCTCCATCGAGTTGGAGGAGGCCGACTGTCTGGAGCTGTGGTGCTTGACGCAGCCCGGGTACTTCTTGTCCAGTGAATTCTCCCTCCTGATGATTAAGCACAACGCCAATACTTGTTTATGGATGTCAATGGATACGCAGTATGGGATAAGAGAGCACTTTGTTACAAGCAGTGGTCGTGTGTGACCGGGCGTAATGGCCCCTCACTGAGCATTACGGATTCCCTTTAATGTGTTTTTTTTCATTTTGTTTCCACTCTTGATGGATAAAGCTATTAGTTGAAAGTATTTGAGAAATTACAACCCTATAGTTTTACAACTGTTACAGTGCAATAATAAATAAAAACAAGATTATACCGTCCTATTCTACTTGATTGTTATTGATTTATTTTGCAATGTTTTTTTACTCACATGCTCAGTGCAACCTGACAGAACTCTGGACATAAGATGTGCAAAGAGACCTGGCTCCACAGTCTCAAAGCTGCCAAATGAGCATTTACTAAACCAGTGGTTAAACAAACTGGTTCTCAACCTTTTTTCAGTGATGTACCCCTTGTGAATTTCTTTTTACAACAAAGTACCCCCTAACCAGTGCAAATCATTTTTGTTTAAAAGACGAAGTAGTAATACATAGCACTGTGTCATCAGTGTCTGATTTTGTTGAACTAAATAATCTGAAGGTTGCCCTGTTGCATTAAAAAGAAATGGGATTATTCATCGATGTGTAACCGTCTCATCAGTTACTAATTTTACGAGGAGACGTTCAGAAACTGACTTTCCTTTTAGACTAGTGTAGATTTTAATTATATATTGTTTTAAAATGTTAATGAAATTGTGTGTTGTTAAAATGTAAAAACAACTTCTATAGAAACAAGTATTTTATGTTTCAAGTCATTTGGAGCACTTTGTAGAGACCTGCTTTTACTTTGACAATAAACAGACGTTGTTAATCAACACCAAGAGCTACGAGAGACTTCCCTTGATTCATTGTCAAAAACATGGAAACTTCCAAAGGAGGTGAATTAAAAATAGATTAAAAAAAGTTACAGTTAACCAATGGCAGTTTTCATACTTGTGAAGTTCTTTCTCTTTGATCTCCAGCTGCAGCATGATGGCGTTGAGCTCCATGTAGAGGTTGTTGGCTCTCTCCAGTTTCCTCTCGTAGTGCTCCCGGATGTCCAGTGCATGTCTGTGTGCAGAGAGATATGGGAACAGGACCTTAATACATTTATACTTAACTGTATGGGTTTTTAAATGGTTGTCTTATCTTCATGTCTTTGCTAGTGGTTACTGCATATAGGAAGTTCATCCTCTGTGTGTGTCCATGCTTCTTTGCTAACCTGAGTTCTTCTCTGCGTCTCTTGAGCAGCTCCTCGTCCAGCCTGTGAATACACGTCCCCTCGGACTTCAGCTTCTCAAAGTGGTGCCTCACCTCATCCCTCCACTCCACCTGGTGAAACACATGAACCACATCCATCAGAGCAGCTAATAACGAGTTACAGTTACTCAAGGTCCCACCATTTCACAGGTACGAGAATAACGAAAAGGGCGTCAGATCATTTTATTGTCTTCTTCATCTTCTAATATTACTACTACTATCTATACTTTGATTAATGCTTCTACTCTGAGTAGTATAAATAATTTCTCGGTAGCTGGGGATATAACTTAATTAACTGAATTCTATCTTTTGAAGAGGTTCACAACCATTGAACAACACTTGATTGACTTTTGACCTTTTTGTTGTCGGGTGTTTTGTACATTGTCTTATGTTGCTCCCTAGCGACAAAGGGTTGCAAACATACATTGTTATGTGCGGGCGGCAAAGCTTTACGATGGTATTATGATTTATACATTGTTGTTTCAGCCTGATAAAGGATAATACCGTACAATGAGCTGACTGTTTGACTTTGGATTTAATGAGTTTGAACATGTTCCTGGTTGGCTGTTGCATGTCAATGTAAATCTGATTCCTCCATGGCTGGACTGTTGAGATTTTACAAGGCAGAAACATAAAGCCTAATCTCATTACTGATTATGAATGTAAAAGCTTATGCATTTTCAATTGTCTCAGAGTGCTTTACAATCTGTACACATAGACATCCCTGCCCCAAAACCTCACATCGGACCAGGAAAAACTCCCAAATAACCCTCCCAAGTGGAGTGGAGTGCATGACAACAAAATTATACATTTAAATTGTTTACGGAGAAATCAGGTACCTGCTCAAGTGCTCAATCATATATTCCGGATGGTACACAATCTAAACACCAGTTTTTTATTTCTGGGTTTTATTAATATGATTTGCACTTTTTGAAAATGATGCCATTCCTATGTTTTGAATTTAAATAATAAAGTATGACTCAATTTAATTTGAGTAATATTATCAACAACAGGCCATATCAATATTGAGAATAAACCTCATTGCACCTAGATCTGGTAAAAAAAAAAGCTCTTAATTTGCAGGGCGACCGAGAGTTCCCATTTATCATTGAAACAAAAGCCATTAAGCTGTCAGATGATAATCGATACACAGAGAGCAAAACTGAACATGAACTGACATGACATAAGCACAAACAAAAAAGATGCAGCGTGGGCCTTTTCTTGCCCACAGTGGAGCGTGACAGCTGTTATCTGATACCTGTCATATAAAAGGACAAAGGGAGTCTGATATACGAGTGTGCGCGTACATGCATGTGCGTGCACCATGTGTGTGTATCTCTCCCTGCGCGTGAGTGATGCTCTTCTTATTAAGCTAATGGACTCTCGTGCGCACTCTTCTACATCTCCAGTCCCCTCTCTCTCTCCTCTCTCCTCTCTCTTTGCTCTCTGCGCCCTACCATTAAAGCGATCAATACACTCCGGCAGCAAATACTTCTTTCTAGCGTCACGAGAAAAATCCATTATGGGGCACAGAGGAGAGAAACTGGGGAGGGTTGCAGCGGGGGAAGGGGAGCAGGGAGAAATAAAGGATCGAGGATAAGTGGAGGGAGTGAAAGAGGTTTGTATTTTGCATCAGGAGACATAAAAGAAGGAGGACGCAGTGCTGCGAGGAGGAAATTAAATCTGGTGAATTGTGTGTTTGTGTGCGAGAGTGTGTCTTACGATTATACACGCTTGAGTTATAAATGGATCTGTGGTTCTGCATGGCTGAGTCAAGACATATCTTCCACATAATTATACTTTTCTGTCTCCTGCCCTTCGTCTGTTTGGGCTCGCAGTGGTCTAACATGGCCTCCCCATCCCCCACCCTCACACAGACACACCCTCTCCCTCACATAGACCTTCACCATGCTGCTCGGATATGATGGGAGGCTGAAATCTGTGACAAGGAACAAAGACCAAGGAACCAACAATAATATGTTGTGATTGAAAAGACAGGTATTATTAGTTGGGGGTCCCGAGGGGTCTGGGGCCCTCAGTGCAGCTGCACTGCGTGTAGTTACTGCAGCAGACTGGAAACACATTTGAGGGAGTTGACAGCAACATTACTATTAGAGATACTGGCTGCTGTTGACAGGAGGGTTTCTATTAAGAGAAATATCAAGCTCATGCGTACCTCATCTGATTTGTCTATTTATTTAGATATATTTCTCAAGGAAGACTGAGACGTGATGCTTCTCAAATGTATTTCCCCCTAACTTATGAAGTGCCTGAAAAATGCAGTGCTGTTTGACTTTATTCCCCCTTTTCTGTATACTTTCTACGTTATCTCTAAATATGCCCTTAAATTAAATCGTACCCGTCATTTCATTTTTCAAAGTTGGACCATTGGCAGAGATAAGGGAAACTTACCTGAGTCTGGAAGTAGGTTTCTTGTGGAGTCGATAGTATATCGGCTGACGCGATGTCAAGATGCAGGAGAATCTGTCGGAAGGAAGGCCTGTTTCTCGGCTTGCAGTTCCTGTGCGCAATTTAAACAAACATTTTGTCAGAAATGAAAGAAACATGGAAATAAATGACCGTTCCTCTCTTATTATTACAGATCTCTCTGAGTAAACTATTTTTTAAATGTTGTTTTTATGTCTCTCAGCCTTCCTAAAGCTTCTAACTTCATCATATTCTCTTGGTGCTGATGCGTCAACATCAGTATTCTTCCATCCATCTGTGTCTGCCTCCTCCTCCTCCTCCTCCTCCTCCTCCTCCTCCTCCTCCTTCTCCTCCTCCTCCCTTCCACTCACCAGCATTGCCTCAGGAGCAGTTTGAAGCTGTCGGGGCAGCTATCGGGTACAGGCAGATGGAGGCTGTTGTTGCCCACTCCCCAGATGATAGCGGAGGAGTCCACATCTTTATAGGGCACCTCTCCTGTCAGCATCTCCCACAGCACCACACCGAAAGACCTGCGAGATGTGGAGTTTTCACTTTTAGACACATTGATGAAGATGTGAAGTGGACAGATGAGAGGGAGAGGGACTGAAATGTCACACTTTTAACTTTGTGGGAATAAATCTTGAGATTTAGATTACAAACGTTACGTCTGTTGGATTCGTTGTCACTGTAAAAAAGCCTTTGATGCTAACGCCTCGTGGCTAGTCTTTGGTAGCTTATTATTAATGTCTTTGGTTTGAAAACTTTTATCACTGCTAACAATTTTCTCTCGTTGGAATCATGTAAATCAATTTTAACAGTTATAGTAAAGCGTAACCAGTATATTGTGGATTCCCTTTTATGTACATGTAGGTTTTATGATTCAGAATCAGAATCAGAATCAGAATCAGAATGTTGTTTATTGCCAAGTAGGTTTTCACCTACCTGGAATTTTCTCTGGTGTATAAGGTGCATACAGAACATACAGGACATACAAACACAAAAGGAACTGCACAGTAAGTAAAATACACAAAACTAAATACAAAACTAAATCTGTTTCCTATATACACCAGGAATACAGCAAATTGGTAACAAATTGGTTACACATTCCTTAGATTTGAACACAACACAAAGGTTTATTTCACCACAGCTCAGTGTTTCATTGACAAGCTCCATCTTTGTGTGGCGAGAGAGAGCTGAGAGCGGACCCACAGGAAAAAGTAACTAAGGAAAGTCTGTTGTGGGTTTGCGACTCCTGGAGTTGCCGTGGTGACCAATTACAGTATCCAAGGTGCCAATAGCATCACACGACAATGAGGAGGTGTGCGGTGTTGTGTTTAGATGTGCATTTTTAGTCTCCTCCATCGACTTGTTTTTGATTCATGATATAAATGCATCAGAAAAGATACTTGATTTCAAGGTTAAACCAAGTCAAATATGAGCTGTTAGTTATTGGTTTATTTGCAAGTAATGCAATGAAATGTCCGTTTGTCAATTCAGTGACACTTATCTTAAAGTAGAAAAATAATAAATGGAAGAATGTGCCATTACAAATAAAAGGGATGCAGTGCACTTAACGGGAAATCACCACTTTTTGTTGTTGTTGTTTTTAACCCAATTTATTTTGCAATTTATCATTTTATCCAGCAGCTCAAAAACCAAGTGAAGCCCATTGTTTGCTGTTTTACATCTATTTTACATAATGCAATGCAGCATCAAACTGAAGCCAGTCAATATGTATGCCCTGGTGTTAACGTCAGTAACATTTCCTTATGTTGTTTTGTGATTGTTTAATATCTATATTCATGTATCACCATTTATTTACACATCCAGGCTTTAGCCTATACCTTTGTGATTAATACTATGTATTCTTTCTTCTCTTGATTATTTGTGTTTAATTTGCTCAGCTTGTGACTCGCTGCTGCCCTTTCAACAGCAAACACGTTTGCATTGATTTGAGGTAAAGTTAAGAAAGGTTACATTTCATTTAATTAATATATTATATAAAATCTAGCTCTGGCTTTCTTATAAAAGATCAAACAGGAAACTGAGTTGTACCAGTTGTATTCCAGCACAACACAAATACATCACAATAGAATACTGAATCTTTTTGTGATAGTTGACATACATTTAAGCAAAACTGGATGGTATACACCCATGCTTTGCTTTCTTTTAACATGAAAAGCTTTTTAATCCTATTTTCACTTCTCTGCTAATGCACTGCTGGCCCTGGGCCAAACCATCCGCAGGCTCGGAAGGTTATTCCAGCCTCTCCTGAGCACTGCAGCATCTGGCAAATCAATTATTAAATTAGCCAGCGTTCCTTTCAGGACGGAGAGGAAGAGTGATGGAGGGATGTAGGATGGGAGAGAGAGAGGGGGAAATGTATTGGGGGAGATCAGGGCTTAACATAGGGCAACCCATCAGATTTGGCCGAGGCCCTATAGAATTTCATGTAATGAGATATTGTACATAATACTCAATAGATTTTCTGGAAATAGGATCCTGCGCCCTGTACTGTAGTAGACTGTAACTAATGAGATTTTATGTTGATTCAATGACAGATAAGACAAATCACAAGGGGAAATTGCAGAGGTTCAACAGTGAAAAATAACAGTGTAAAAGGGTTATGACACCTACCAAATATCCACTTTCTCTGAGACGGGTTCGTTGCGTATCACTTCAGGAGCCATCCAGGCCACCGTACCAGCAAAGGACATCTTGGTGCTCTTGTCACTGAGCTCCTTGGACGTGCCAAAATCTGAAATCTTGACTGCGTCATCGTAAGTGATCAGCATGCTGGAATGAAACAGTGAACGCAGAGTTTATATGTGAGTCTGTGTACTGTGTACACAAATAAAAACAGCAGAATTAGAAATGTGCCCAATCATAGCATCTAAAGGTGTCCGATCAATGTATCTTTGTAAAGTAGTGCTCCCCAAGCTGAAGGCCACCTGATAAAACTGATGGTTTGCAAGGTGATTCAAAAAGAGGAAGGAGAAAAAACTCTTTTCTGGATAGTTTAATCAATTCAGGCGTCTAAAAGGCATTAACATGTACTGAACTATCTAAATTGTACCTACGCTTTTATTCATTCCAGTTTATTTTGTATAAGCCATTATCACAAATTACAAAATTGCCTCAGAGGGCTTTACAATCTGTACACAGACGACATCCCTGTCCCAGGACCTCACATCGGATCAGGAGAAACTCCCAAGAAATAGAAGAAAAAAAACGTTCACGGGAAAAATAAAAGGGAATAAACCTTCAAGAGAGCAACAGAGGAGGATCCCTCCCCCGGATGGACAAATGCAATAGATGTCATGTGTAACTATTCAGTGACTTTTTTGCTTTTAACATTATCCTTTACATTTAAGTTTTCAGTTAACCACACAATTCATTTTCACCAGGTCTACAAAACTCACTTTGGAGACTTGAGGTCTCGGTGGATGATCTTGTGGAGGTGAAGATAGTTCATGCCCCCAGCGATGCCCATGGCCCAGTCCATGAGCAGGGATGGGTGTATCTGCCTGCCTGCTCTCAGCACCTCATACAGCTGTCCCTGGGCGCAGTACTCCATGATGATGCAGTAGCACGGAGCCTGGGTACAAATACCTCTGTGGAGCGGAGAGATATCAAGACAGAACATATTAGATGTGATGCAATGCCGATGAATAGACAATCTGAACGTTTGTAGGCATTTCACTTTCTTTTTGTGGAAAGCTATGCACACTTAGTGATCTAAAAAGTCAACTGAGGGGCGCACTAACTTGAACGTGATGATGTTGGGGTGTTTGAGCTTGCGCAGGTGCTTGATGTCTGTCTCTTTGATGTTTCGCAGTTTCTTAACCGCCACTTCCTGTCCGTGCAGCTTGCCCAGAAAGACGGCGCCCTGCGCCCCGCTGCCCACCCACTGCAGGTCAGATATCTCTTCGAATGGGATCTCCCATGCCTCTGAAGTTGGGGAAAAAAGGCAAAGTAGAAGTTTATCAATTTTCAATTGTTGCACACGTTAAAAATTTGTATCAAAAGCTTAAAATAAGCTGAAGCTTAATTTAGGCTTTTTAAAAAATGAATAAAGACAGAAAAAGACACTTCATTAGCAAAAGCCTGCATGTTAAACTAAAGCTTGTAACAGCAAGCATACAACAACACAACAAACTGTGCTATTTTACAAATATAGGATGGACCTGTCACACTAAAACCTGCAATAACCGTCTCTTACGGTCAACGCAGAGCCCAAGTTGAACTCTTTTTCGGTTGCTGAACCTCACCTTAGATAGACAGGAAGCTCTAATCTCCTGTGGGTAATTCTCACTCAGCCTCCTAAATCCTGCTTAGTGCCATTGTGGGGCTGATGCAAAACAGGGGTCCAATGCTCAGGAGGATAGAATGGGGGGATTTGAGAGCCTAATGTGGATGTACGTTGAATAAGGAGGTGGAGGAGGATGACGGTCGTGGTGGTGGTAGATCTATTTGTGTGTGTGTGTAAAGAGACAAGGGGGGGGGGATTCCCTTGGGTAGGTAGGGGTCCATGTGGCTGAAGACAGATTATTAATACAGAGAATATTTACAGTCTCTTTTGCTGCTGTTCTTAATTAGCTGAAAGAAGATTTAGACACATTTATCATATTAATAAGGACTATATGAATGATTAACGATCTCCTGATGGATTGAGGACACTGTCTCTAATGAACCCCTTAAATGTCCCACAATAAAGACATAAGGTCACATCTGACACACCGGAATATTGCCAGCTCTGCTTTGTTTGATCTGAAGAATTAAGGAAATCTAAAGCATCACTGAGCACTCAATAGTCCTTCACGATCAATAAAGGACAGACAATTTCCCAGCTTTCTTTTGTGCTACATTGTGCCTTCCAATCAAAGCCTAAGAATAGAGCATGTGTGATATGGTAGATACACATTCAGTGGCAGTGCCCCTATTTATGTCACCCTTATATGATCCGTTTTGCTCTCGTTGTGAGTGTGTGAGACTTTATATGAGGCTGCACGGAGGAGGGGTGCAGCGAGGTGCAGATGGGCTGGGAGTGATAACAGCACAGGGTGAAAAGAAGACAATGAGAGATGGGAGGAGGAGGGGGAGCGGAGGGGAGATGTGGAAGTCAAACGGGTGATAAAATGATCAGAGGGCCATAAAGACAAGGAGACTTTTACCTCTGCCAGGTCTGGTGTGCGATGCTGTATTTATTCTATCAAGTTGTTTTTTGGCATCCTATCTAACTTTATGTGTTTGTGCTAGATATTAAGTATTTTCTATTTGTGGATGTGTTTATATGTGTGCGCTGCCATCCCCGGGATCCTATATGTGATAGAGTTAGGTTTGCGTTAATAGAGATGAGAGGCGCAGGGTCGGAGCGTGGCCATGCATAATTCATGGAGCAGATTTGGCAGAGGAGTCCCGGGGGACTTCTGCGCTATTGTAGTGGCTGCAGACATAAACAATACAGCGTCACAGGGAGCTAGTTTCATAGGGGGGGGGGGGTGACTCGGGACAAGGTGCGGTGGGCACAAGCAGGCGTGGATTGGGGGAGAATATCAGGGGGAAATAAGCCCTCTGCAGCTTTGATAGAGCCTCTCTCTGGCTGCAGCTCTTTCAGGTCTACGGTGTTGGTTTACAACATGGCCTGTGTGGCAGTCATGCTTCCATCAACTGTTAAATATTACTAAAATGGAGGACAAGAACATTTAATTGCCACATCCAAGCTTCACACTGGGATTAAATGGGAGCTGGTGCTTGCTTCAATTGAAAAAGCCAGAACTACATAAGTGTATCTGTGTTTGTGTATTTCCAGTGAAATGGATTTGACCGCTACACTTACCGTCCACGCCGTGTTTGTGCTCTGTGGAGTAAGCTTTGCCGATCATAGTCCAAACAGGTCGCAGACACCCAAACAACCCCTCCAGAAACCCTCCTCCCCCTCCGGAGGACTGGCACTGGAGCCTGGCGGCATCGGCGTGGCTCCTGACGCAGCTGCCATCCATCTCCTGCCCCTCTCCCTCCGTCCTTCCATCGTGCTCATGAAGCTTCAGGACACTGTTGGCAAAGTGCTCCTGTTGTTCCTCGCTCGGCGTCTGGTTGTGTGCAGCCGTGTGCCCCTCTCCTCCTCCTCCTCCTCCTCCTCCTCCTCCTCCTCCTCCTCCTCCTCCACCCCCGGGCTCGACACAGCATCCGGTGTCTATGGAGAGGACGTTGCGGAGGACGCACTGGGTCGGGGTAAGGTCCATTTCTGGGGTGCAGGGTGTTTCGGCATCGAGGCGGCGGTAGGACGGAGGATCGGAGAGCGGACTGTTGAAGCCGGAAAGAGACGGCGAGGGGGCACGTGATTCATGAAGAAGCGCCATGAGGGCCTTTGGTCATCAGAAAAAACTAGAGAACTATCGAGCATAGGGAGAGAGGGAGAGAGAGAGAGAGAAAAGGAGGGAAATTGTTACAAATCAAATCAGTTAGAATGATTCTCTTATTCTCTGGGAGCAATGGATTCTGATTCAGCTGAATATTGAGTTTGTAGGAGAGTGTCGCTTCTGGAAGATAATTATTAAAGTCTCCTATGTTAGGACCTTGAGCTATGAGTTATCGTAAGTGGCAGAGGAACTCAGTGGAGGAACCGCTCTGTCTGAACTATCAGCAAATGCAGGCTGACAAGAAGGCTCACCTCCCAAAGCTGTGATCAATATCAAATAAATGCACATTCATTTCCTATGTTGTATCACCTAGTGCTTTGCAGCTTTCTTTATAGGGGTCGATGTTGAAAGCACACAAGAACAGTGAAGAGCGTGCAATAAATTGTTCATCATCAGCATAGAAGGTTTGTACCAACACCTCAGAAACAATGTGTGTCTTGCCATTTGAAAAGGTAAATAAATAGAGCACAGTGGTCGGCACTGCATGTGCTATTGGTCAGAGCAATGACATTAACTTATGAGTCATGATGTCTGATAGCTGAAGATATGAAATCAATACTAGAATATGAAACATGATTCAGGACGTTTGGACAAAGGACAAACGAGAAGCCTGTCTGGACCGTAAATCAGAGCAAGCCTCAGTTCAGGATTACCCTTGATGAAGTGCTGCAGCAAAAAATGTCAGACCACCTCTCTAAGGCTGCCGTGGCAACCTATGTAGGTGCCACAGCTTCGCAGTACCTCAATCAAGTAATGTCCTTATGTCTTACATGTTGTCCTCACAGCTTATTATATTGAATTGCTTTTTGGTTTATGGTTCATATGTTCATGAATAACAAAATCAATGAAGGCAGAATGGTGCCACAGCTGCTTATTTAACATCACTGGCATATTAGAATGGAGAAGATCAAACGATGGCTGTATAATAACGAGATAATTCTGCAAGCCTCTTCAAAGCGTGTCATTTCTCCAAGGAAAACAACATATTCACGCTCAGCGGAGAATGAAAACGCATGATTTATTTTCAGGGCCCTTTCAAGTCATCCGGTTCTCATCGGCTATCTCTGACAAGCACGACGAAGAGGTGACATGGTTTACCTGCTTTGTATAATAATGGTACCAATCAAGCAGCATCATTGTGTTGTTGTACGGCCACACAAAACAAACGTGTTTTCCTCTCGAAAATCGCAAACATGCAGGATCAGTTTGCAGGTTATCATGTGAGGGGGGGCTTCATGCATCTGTACATATCCCATGTCCATTTGAGTAGAATTACTAAGCCTAAATGTATTAACATGCTATTAAGACTCTTATATTCCTTAATTAATGTGACAATTAGTGGATTACAATTTTTTCATTACAAATAATGTGCCTTGAATCCAATATATTAGCCCTCATACCAGGACATATAGCTATATATAACCATCCATAATTCACAAAATATGGAGAGAGAGAGAACATGAAGATAGTCCAAAACAACACGCAGCCTGAAGGACGCATCCAGAACCTTGAAGCTCAAAGTCATTATAATGTCTGCGTATCGAGAGAAAAGCCCGTGAGACACATCTGGTGTCTGAAATGTGGAATAATCATTCACATCTGACTGATCCTGCCTGCTAATAGTCCTGCTGCGACTCTCACTTGATTTATTTCGAGGTATCAGCTGCGGGAGCTGCAGCAGCAGCCTCGGCTCCGACACAGGCCGGTGCATTGTGGATGTTTCTCTCGCGTCTCCTCTCCTGCTGTGGTTAAGATTCCCGGTGCATCAGTGGAGCATCACTGACAACACTGACGTTACAGTCAAATACACTATTGCGGTTCATATCTGGATAACAAAAAGGGCACAATGTGCCTTTTATTGATAAAATCCGCTGCACACGACCTCCCTTCTGCCTTAATATAGCACGCCGACTGATTGCTGCCAATGTAAAAAGCATCGTTTCCTACCTCAGTGCCGACAGCTGCCCATCGCTGGTGACTGGAAAAGCTTATTCCACTTGGTGATTTAGGATTATAATAACAACCGCCTGATAATTCTCCCTTGCTGTGTTTTTGTCGGTATAATCTGCATCCAGGTTTACTCCTCCTCTTCCTCCGCTATGAACCCACAGAGGATTCTCCGCCCTGGATGACTGGAAGTCTGAGTTTTTTCTCTTGCGATTATCCCAGCGAGCAGTAAACACAACTCCAGCTCTCTGCTCCCTCGGTTCGCTTGTTTTCCTGCCTCCTACACCGCCTCCTCCTCCTCCTCCTCTTCCTTTCCCAGTCTCCTCTGAGGATGCGATCTGCGCACACTCAGGAATGTATATACGGCCCACCTCACCTCGTAAACACGACGGTGGAGGAGAGGAGAGGATGAGGAGGGGAGGGGAGGGAGGAGGAGGGGAGGGATGCAGTGCCGGTGTCCTCCTATCAGAGGACAAATGTGCCGTGACGAGCTCAGTCCGGTGAGACAGGACCGGACAACGGCAGGTAAACGGGTTTATGAGCGAGTGAGGCTATACTCTTAGGGGCTCAGCCGGTGTGTGAGGTGATCAAAATGATGTCATCTCCAAAGCATGCAGCATTTGACTGGACAGCGCCGTGTAAATCCCTTCAAACCCTATTAACGCCGTCTGTATCGAGTAATTGGTGCATAATCTGTGAGCACTGCCCAGTCTGCCACAGAGGACACATGACGACTGGTCTTTTATTATTATTATTATCTCCTCCAATCTCTACTGACCCATTTCTCTGCGATAGGGAGAGTGGGACAGCACGGGACCGAAATGGGACTTTCCCTGCAGGCGTGATTTGTTTCCCACAGCGACTTCAATTAACCTGAATGAAATAAAAAAATCACACTCATTTAAACAACTGTCATCTTTCATCACAAATCTCATTTCGCGTTTTGCAAATGCCACCGTCAAGGGTTCCTCATTAATCAAGATGTTATTCCCAGGGCCTGTTATTCTTGCCATAATTTACGAATGAATGACAGTTTTAATATTGTGAGATATAAAACTATGCATGAGGCTTATAAAACAACACACAGTCAAATAAACCAGATTCAGAATATGGCTTGAACTGTACATTTTCATACGTAATGTACCTACAAAAAGCCCCATAATTTAGAATACATTGTAATGTAATTAACTACAATATTGTTGCCTTCTGTTACCAGCTTTTAAGACACACATTGTCTCCTTAAATACATCAAACTGAACAACTGTTTTTACAGTATACATAATAATAAATCAGATACATTCCTGCTTGAATGGATGCCAGTGTAAGTCTCCAGGAGATCATGAAATCACTATAAACACAGGAGAATATTCCAAGAGTCAAACTGTTTGGCAGACACAGAGGAAGATGTGGACAGCTGGGGATCCCATGTCTGAGCTTACTGGCAGTCTGAATGGTTGTAGCTACATGACCCTTTTTGAGTGCTAAATCCAAATCCAGCCCTTATCTCCAGATTAAGCTTGCGTTGGGTTTAAACCCTAACAATGACCTCATCGTGTTACTTGTTGACAGCGGGGAAACTCTGGCTCGGGCACAGACCTGACCGACCATGTGAGACTGACAAACATGCACAATATTTGAAGCCCCCCCCCCCCCCCTCTCTCTTCTCTCTGCAGAGCTTTATGAAATCATGATAATAACAAATCACAGCACTGGCTGAGTTTGACACCTTCACTGAAATTACAGTTAAGAAAATTGTTTTAATCTGTTCATCTTTGAGTTACAAGATTTTATTTCATCACTTTATGTCATACCTAACAAGCAAGGCACAATAATAATGGTCCTGTTTTATGAAAGTGATTGACTCTCACAGTTGACAGCAGACTTGAAGACTTTTATTCATTTTCACAACCTAATAAAACATTATTTTCAAGTTCCCAAATTAATATTCAAGAAACCACCTGCTAATACTGTGGTTTATAAATGTTTAACGTTGGTTTTAACATCACATGGAATAGAGTGGGCAAAATCATTCTTGCTATTTTATGTGATCCGTATCTATAATTCTGCCTCGAGGCGGTCTGAATGGAGCAGCACATCCTCTGTTCTATTTCTTTTTCTTAAAACTTTCTCCATGATTTATTTATCCGTGCCTGTAGTTGTTGGACGGCTCCTCGTCGGGGAGGTTGAGTCCTCTGAGGGTCTGTGCTGCTGCCTCTGATGTCCACCAAGCCGACTTCTGCTTGTGTTGCGGTTACAACACACACAGCCTGAATGCTGCAGGCTATCACCCCTTAAAATAACCTAAAAAGTGACAGTTGAATTATTTTTAAATATACATACTCATTCATTGGGGACTCTTATTTCTTTTCAAAGACTGCACAGCGGATTCTGAAAGAGCTGTGTGCGTTCTCCCGTATGTAACATACCTGCTGCATATGTGCAAAGCACATTTAAGAGAAAATGCTCATACAACAAAGCTTCAATCAGACTACTGAAGGACTGGACAACCTTCTGTGGTACCCAACCAAATGGCTGATGTAAAATGCTGCATTGTTTGGCAAGATGACTCATAATCTGTAGGAGGGAATTGACAGAAGCCTGCATTGAAGGACGTCAAGGGGAATGCCATGTGTGAGCACACAAGCCTTTAACTGTGAGTGTACACACAGTATGTTGTGAAAGGCTCGGTTCCAAATGGTCACCGATTATCAGTTAAGGGGGAAGGTAGAGTCGTATGAATGTGTGTGTGTAGGTGTGAGCGTGTGGTTGTGTGTAGGGAATGAGGTGGAGGGCAGCTTCTGGCTCGGTGGAGAGCCTATTTATGGATCCTCATCGAGAGACCCTTGTGTTAGTCATTGTCACTTTCACTCACACACTGCTGAATAGGTGCCAATCATTCTAATCCACTCAACTCTGGTCCTACAGCGAACGGGAACAAAAGAAGCAAAGATAATTGGCTCTCTGCTCCGACAACATATTGACTGAAAACTAACAGCAGAATACTACAGACATTTGTTCAGATTTGCGATGAAAGAAGGCAGCAGGAGTGTCCGTCTATATTTTTGTGTGCTGACGTATGTCTGTGGGAACACAGACAATGGAGTGATCCCTTCCTGTCGGTTGGGAAACTGATATTGGAAGGTATCGTCATCAATCAGGTTGCCACTACTTTGTGCTTCACCCACTGATGGGATTCATTAAGAATGGCGCCAAGCAGTATTGGTGGGCGGGTGGAAGAGGTTGGCGGGTGGGGGATTCTCCATTTCAACAAGATGATCTCACCTCCTGTCTGCAGCTCAGCTTCATTCATAAAGTGTGTGTATTCACACACACAAGCACATACACAACCAACATATTTCCCAACGGGATGCTGAGGAAACAATCGAGCCGATGAAGCAATATTCAGGTGAGGTCATTGTTGGACGCCAAGGTTCCTCTTGTTGTTTCAAAACTCTATCAAGGATGTCTGATGCCGTTAATCATCAACCTCGTCTACATTATACCACATACTCAGGAGCGGAAAGAGGGCATCATGCATGGGATGGAAAAACTGCCAAGACTGCATTGGATAAGAGGTTACATTTAAAATGTTAAATTACAAAACGATTATATGGGAAAATAAGTATAAGTGAAATATTCACTCCCATTTTAGCTCTGTTTTGGTCTCCACCTTATCTTGCATGGCAGGTGGATTATCACAATGTCACACAATCACACAAGCACTGTCGGATCACAGATCACACACACTCATCCACCCTGTCAGACTTCAAGTAATGCCTTTGCACGGCCGTGGTTTAGTTGTGTGTGAGAGAACAATAGTGAAGAGGTTCGCGCAGATGAATCGGTTATATCAGAATGGGAGAATTGTTTTTCAGTGAAATAAGATCAAAGAACGACACAGAAGGCTTTTCTCAATGGAAAATATGTTTTTGCTTCGGCAAGAGTTGGATTGATCGGTGGTTCATCCAATCACCTGTGATCACCTGCTAAATATTTTTCAAAATGGACTGCCCTTATCGGAACAGTTTCTAATGATGCCTTCTCAGATGGTTCTAGCGGGGAAAGTTAATCTCCACCAACTCCTAAGTTAAATGTCTCTGCTAAACGCTCCACTATGTTCACCAATTAGTCACTCACTGTGTGTATCCTGCTGTTTGGTAATAAGATAAAGTAGGCACCATGAGCTTTTAGAGCGTTTCCATTTAAAGGAACTGCCTGCTGCGGCTGAAATGATGACATTGAGGAGAGCTGTGAAAGAGAACCAAACTGGTACCTTTGTGGACAATAAAACAAAAGCTGAACGTAAATGTGAAACTTGTCAGAATTGTTGGTTTATATGAGCAAAAACCCTTTCACATACAAAAAGTCATTGTTGATGCACCACCTATTGCGGCTTTCCAATCTCTTCCTGACAGTTACAAGATGTATCCAAGACAACTGGAGAACCATATTGACTAATTTGGGCGTTTGCTAAAATATGCAAATCCAACATTTAGATCAAGCAGTGCTTTGATCTTCCAGTGAGATTAGCAAAGCGTCTGATTTCCCTTTGAAACCTCTGAGAGGCGAGCAGCCAGCCAGGCAGCCTGCTGTGGAGAGCCTCTGGCAGCCGTCCGGTCAGCAGAGGGTTAATAACAATAAAGAGGAGGTTGGAGAAGCCTTCCTGAAAGTCACATGGTCTGTGCCGGGAAGCGGGGGTGGAGCCGGAGGAGGGGTCTGGAGCGTGTTGCCGTAGAAACAGAATTCTCAGTTGGCCGATGTGAAGTCAGAGGCGTAATATTAGGCGGTGACTGCAGTGGGATGCTGCTAGTGGTGTGAGGTGGGTGGTTGGGGGGGAGGGTACATGGAGGGGGTGACTCACACTGGAGGACGCACTCTGCATTCTAATGGATGGACCCACACACACCTACACACGCACACACACACGCGCACACGCCCACGCACACACACTTTCATTGGCTACATCGCCTACCGTCTCTTCCTTATGTTAGATCTTCCATTTTTCTACGCGGCATAGCGACTACTGTACAACATGGCCCGGCATTATCCTGCACCACTCTACCTAAACTTATAATTATTTAATTATTTCAATGATAGATCCATTAGTGTTCGCCTTGATGGCTTCACTTGCATGTGTTGAAGGCATCTATTAGAGGGAACCAAATGCTTAGACAGGCCAGTAAACTATAGCCATGTAATTGGTGACGGCATAATTGCACAGCACACGTGGCAATTAAAGTGATAATATGTGTAAACCATGCTCAAGATTATCATTGGATTAACTACACTTCTCAAATGCCCTTGAGTGTAGAGAATCACCAGCTGTTTCTGGGAAAGTGTTAATAATTATGCAGACGATTCTTTAGGCTGTTGTTTAGGGGTCTATCCTTTTGGCCGCGGGGATATCGGTTTGTTTCTCATTAGATTTGTTGTGAGGAAGTAGTCTGTGCTAATGAACTTTTTCTCTCAGGGTTTGGGACAAGAAAGCAAAAGCCCTGAGACTTTTCTGTCAAGCACAAATATGAATCTATAAAGGAAATAGTGATGCCTCAGGGGTTGATGAAGGCAATCCATTACAACAGCCAGCGCTCATGGCGGTGAGAATGAGACAACCGAAATGTGTAAAATCCCTAATTATGTTTATGGATTCTATTCATTCATAGGATGCATATATTATGTATTTGATCTAATACTTTGATATAACAAGTAGCAGCAAAGACAGGGAAGTGATGAAGTGAACAGAGGCTGGGAATATTTTATTAATTGTATGGTTATAAATCATTAATACCATTATGTTTATACCATTTGGAAGCAATAAACTTAAGATCTTTCCATTTCTAGATACATTTGATTTATTTTTACTTCAGGAGAGATTTTCTTTTCAGTATTAACATAATTAATGTCCAGTAATGACAATTCATAAGAAGTCCCAAGAAGCTTTGAACATATAATATATAATATGTTTCCTCACTTAAAACATAATTGTCCTATTTTTGTTTTCCAGTTTACCATTTTACATTTCCAACGGAGAGAACATATCTTCTGCAGTCCGAAGCGGCCACTGCACTGTTATAACTCAAGGGAATGTGACGTACACTTGCCCCACAGAAAAATAATTGACTTTTTGATTGAATGCTGCTTTGCTTTTCCTTTTAAGGAAAGCCAGGGCAAGTTAATTTCCCATCATTGCTGCACGTAGAACTGGAAGCAGCAGGGAAGAGGCTGTGTGACGTTTTCTCGGTCCCCACCCACAGCGGTATCTCATGGTTTGGAGTAGCCAATGGGGTGAAGGGTACACTGGATGTGTGTGCTGGCTGGTCAGGATCCACATTATTTTCAGTATTCTTTATTTATTTATTGTTTGCCTGTGACGATGACTCATTCAATGTTTGAGGGAAAGGGGCAGCTACAGCATCATCCTCGAGGAAAAAAAACAGAGAAACCTGATACCTCTGGATTGTACATTTGATTAAGTAATCTAAATTGCACTTCATTCCTGCACAGTGCCATCATTCTGCTATGATTGTATTGTATGTTTTGTTTGTACTCCATACCATGAAATCATGAGCTTGTGAGTCGACGTTATAGTTGTCTTGAGACCCCTCACATGTATCCATTAAAGGTGTGGAATTCTTACTCTGTTTCAGACTTTTTCTTCTGTCTTTGAACGTTTCTTATCTGGTTTGCAGCTTTAGATGTCCAGTAATATTCTATCAACACACATCTCTTTTGAGAGGATCTTTTTCTCATTGGCCTAATATATTTAGAATAATAAGAGATAGTGGGATTGTTTCCTAAATTTGTATTCTCGAGGAATACCACTCACCAATTATACACACTTATGTTAATTATCCACTTGACCTGCTCATTCATTAGTTCATCTGTAGTAAAGAAGGCAATTATCATTCATTACACTACTGTGATGTAAGTGATGGAGCATTTAGCAATACGTTATATGAAATGTGAAAACATACTATTGTTAATTATTTTTTTAAGTAGCCAACGTCAAACAAACATCCATTCAGTGCAAAATCACCAGGCAAGTTTAGCCTGTTGTTTTAACAAGTGCGCTGTCCGTGGTGCTGATCAGGGCTATAATGCCCTAATGGCCAATGCAAAAACTGACATCTTTAATAATTTAATCTGCGACAATAGTGGGAGGTTGCAATACAACATTTCACCTTATCTTGTTTTTAGTTAATTCCGATTAATCTCACAATTTAATTATTATTTATATATATATTTTTTTAATCGGTATTTCATTCTGAACTAAATTAATTGATTAACAACACACTGCAAACATGTGATAGTATCCTGATTGAGGTATTTCATGATTCAAACAACGTTTGGTTTTTTCAGCGTGTGAAACAGTAACTGAAACCACTGGTCCATCTTTTCAAGAGAAACCCTATCACCTCACCCTCTGAGGTAAATGAAGGCCTTCCTCAAATCAATGTGTATCGATTTAATTAAGCTAAAATAAAGAGTTGTCAACGTGCCTGGAGAGCTGGTAATATGCGACCAAGCATCTCAGCAGAACGATTGACCTATAGCGCCACCTTGCTGTTGTAAATGTAACCAACGTCACACCAAATGTACTACTGGACTAGATTCAAATCGTGTGTTTTTGGCAGACTACCCATTGATACAAAATACAGGAATTACATCTCTAAAACTCTAAAATAGCATCTGTATGTGCATTATTGCTGTCGCAGTGTGTGTGCACCGTTTTAGATTAGTGCATTCAAACTAAACAGCATTTTCAGCATCGTAGGGATAATGCATGCACAGCAGGAAACATACTCTGCAATAATAAAACAACTACCTTTATCAGGATCGGCAGCCACGCAGTCAGTTTTCACTGGTTGTTCAGTTTCCCACACGAGAAAACCGTGAGAGCCGCGGTGCCTCTTCAGGGTGAATACAACAGTGGTCCCATCTGGGTAATTACCTTGTCAATAAACCTTGAAGGTAATACCGCGAGAACTAGAGTTGGGGATGAGAGTTGAGTCTGACCCCCTTAATAATTAAAACTAATTTCAATGTTGCAGCGCATATGTTCTTGTATTAGCATTACCTACAATCCCTTCTCCCAATATAATGAAAAATACTTTTTCGACAAGCATAATAGTGATGATAATAATGATGATAATAATAACAATAACAATAACAATAATAATAATAATAATAATAATAATAATAATAATAATAATAATAATAATAATAATAATATATTTAAAAAAAGTCTTATCTGCCTCTAGGCCTTAACAATTGCACCGTCTATTCTTGTTTGGAGTGTATTGTCATCCACATGTATAGATCTTAAAACAAACTAAGCCACAGTGAATCTTAGGCTTTTTAGATCTTGGAGTCTGTGGCCTTGGGACAGTTACCCAATTTCCTTGGTTAGTAATTCTAATGATTTTGAGCAACGTTTATCTTTTTTTACATAAAAAAAGAAGAAGATATAAAGCCCAATTAAAAACAATTACATCCTGAATATATTTAGTTTAGTTTTGTAATTTTACAGAATATACATTTCTATCCAAGGCGTTCACATTTTTGTACCGTATATTAGAAGATTCAAATACTGAACTAGAAAAATGTAAAAAATATGTAACAACTGCAACGCAATAACTCTCCACGAATGAAGATGTGAGGTTTGTTTGACGGCGCACAGCGTCCCCTGCCGTCAGAATACAAACACATCCGGATAAACGAATACATTATTCTACTTCCCAACAATCTATTTAGTTAGATAACACGTTTTGTTTTAACTCACTTCCATTATGTTACAATTACCACGGATGATTATATTTACATAGATTACAAAAACATGTAAAAAAAAACAATAACAAACACACAAATCACATCCCCGGGTTTCGCCGGTTCAGGCGCGCCATATCCGGTCCGGCTGCCAAATCCGTCCGTCACCAACGCGTCTCGTGTGAAATCTCGCTTGAATGTTGCGTGCACGCTTGATATCACTTCATTTAACACAAATCGCATCTCACGTGGACTTTGGCAAAACAGCGAGTTTTTTACAGCCTTGGAGCTCACAGGCTAACTCCCGCTGTCTACTCTCCGTGGACGTTACTCGCGCAGCATCGCGACACATGTCAAGTCACCCGAAGAGAGTCTGCACTGAAAACATGAGCGCCATAAAGATCGGAACGCACAACGGCACCTTTCACTGCGATGAAGTCCTCGCCTGCTTCTTCCTGCGGCAGCTGCCCGAGTACAAGGTCTGTTCAGTACGCTGTAGTAGATCTTAGAAGGATGGCGGGTGCTGTATTGTTGCTATGAATGCTGCTGTTTACGTGACGTTACGTGCTGAGTCGATGCTACTTCATTTAAAAACACGTTGATGCTCTTTACATATGTTTCTTTAGTCATTGGCTAAGTTGTTTTTAATGTTTCTGTCACAGATCTCGTGTAATTGACTAACTCTCCACGTGGGGGCGCAACTGCACAGATAAATGGAGCTCACAGTAAGACGACGTGCCTATAATAATTATAATGATCACAGTTTATATTTTATTAGAAAATGCCATAGTGAAAATGCGGTAAAAAAATTAGGCAAGATATTGAAGCCAGCCACTATAACATCAATAGCACAATACATGTTCCAACAAAACAATTTTTAGCGCCACCAATAAACTTAACACACATTGAATTGATAAAATAAAAATAGATATCGTATGTCACAGATTATACAATCTTAATATAATAATATTGATATATACAGTATGTAGTTGATACAATACATGTTAGACATTGATCGTGTACCTGACAAATCAAGGTAATTTATCCTGTTGGTGTAAAAGTCATGTGAACATTACTGTCATAAGACTCATAAAGCAGTCTGGCTCAGTGATTTGCAACAGAGCCCCCCCCCCCCACACACACACACAACACCTCTGACTATTCAAGGTTGTCATGTTCATTCAGAATCAAGTGAGAAGCAAACATTGTGCTTATTGATCCCCAAAAAAGCTTTATTTATTTACATATTAGATTTTTCATGCAATATAAACTTGTTCAAAAGTTTAAAATCATTGTTATAATTTTCCCAATAGGTATATTTTAACATACAGTAGACAAAACCGTATAAGATCAGACACCAAATGTATTATTCATATTTTATATTGTTTTGGCCCCAAACAAACTAAATGAATACAAACTTTTTGTGAATATCCACACAGCGTTTCATGAAAGGGGAGAATATTGCTGTAACCATTTTGTCCTCTCCATACCGTAGTTTTTCAGTCCAGAAAAAACATATGGGATCCTCGATCATTATTGAACAGCAAAGGTGCAATTGGGCTTTAAAATTGCTCCCGTTGGGAACGTCAGTGCTTTGCGTTGCAGCCACGGGAGTGTGAATGTGTGCGAAAATACATAAAATGGAGCCAAATGTCAAGTGCTTAGTCTTGTAAGGTAGAAGGTCACGATATGAATGCAGACCATTTCAATATTTATATCTCGGTGGTACTCGGTTGTTAGATTTAATAGGTTTCAAATGTGAGAAGTCAGTCGATAGTATGTTCAGCTGACGGACCTTTATCCAATTCTAATGGTACGAGCCTGAGGCTCACCTTGCATTTCTATTGCCCGATAATTCCAGCTTTTTATAAAAAAAATTGTGCATATAACACTGAATAGAAACATGATTTTTTTCTATTTAGATAAACACTTTGAGTTTCCGATTTCTTTCATTGATGACTAAGAATTTCTTATAGTTTTATTGAATTGTTGCTCAGAGGGATCTTTGTCTCTTTATTTTGTCTGGTTAAACCATCGTACAGTGTCTTGTTCTCCATGTTCAAAACATATATTTGTACGTGCTCTTCATACTAAATAACGTCCGTTTGTTAAAGAGGACTTTCTTAAACCTAAAAATTTGAAAGATCATTTCAAAATATAGAGTACTACTCTCAGTCATCTGACTGTACATAATTAAACTTTTCTGGCAGGCAAAGCCAAACTTTTGGTGATGAGTGTCAGTGGCGGGCCGTGCATTTTCTACCTAGGCCTTCAATGCCGTCTTACTACAGCTGAACAACCTAATGTAAGATTAGTTCACCATGTAGTTATGTATTTACATGTGTATATATCAGAGAACCCCCCCACCTACCAGTGCTAGAGCCTGCTCTATCCCGCCCAGTCTACGATTATCCAGGGTACACATCCTGGTTACCATACTCTGGTCGCCAGGACTCTCCCAGATCCTCAAGTAGGCTTGAGACCAGTGCTAGAGCCTGCTCTATCTCCCCTCCCGGTCTACGAGAACCCAGGGTTCACATCCTGGGTACCATGTTCTGGTCCCCAGGACTCTCCCAGGTTCTCAAGTAGACCTCAGAACAGCGCTTGGGTCTGCGCTATTTATACTCCCTGGTTCAGTGCTCCTGATGTCACTTGCGACGCTGCGTTGTGAGAGCCAATCAGCGTTGAGCTGCTCCGCTGTGAGAGCCAATCAGCGCTGAGCTGCTCCACTGTTGGATCTGATTGGCTGCTGCTGCTCTCGTGGCGCTGGATGCGGAAGTCATTCAAACCGGGGCGCTAGATGTTCCGACGTGTGTGGCATTTCCATAAGAAGTAGACCTTAGAAAAAGTGGTTAATTATTGCGTGGCGGATGGCGAAAACTATTTTTCCACGGAGCAAAGTAACGGAGAAAAGCCACGCCCCCTCAACGACGCGTATGACGGTGCCTGGCTATTTCCAGTTCAACCTGCCACAAGTCTGCCTCCAGTGGGTCCCATCCGGTGTGTGTCTCTGTTTGTGTGTGTGTGTATACATAGCTTAATGAATTCATTTAAATACATTTGGCTCATGGATCGAAAGGGTTTAGAAAAACCTCAATGCTACATTGATTAAATCCAAATGCCACTTCTTTGTGGAAATTTACAAGTTAATAGATGATAGCAGGTCTAAAAAACATTCTATTCATTCCACAGGATGCTGAGATCATTCGGACCAGGGACCCGACAAAGCTGGCAGAGTGTGACATCGTTGTAGACGTTGGAGGAGAGTTTGACCCAAAGAAGCATCGCTATGACCACCACCAGAGGTACAACTTTGTAAACTGCGGCTGAGGGATTAAGTTAATAGGTTTTTTAAATGTCATACTTTAAAAAAATGTGTATACGGGACATTGCATATTAATAAAAACATCTCCTATAAATGTGTCAGAGTTCACTGACACATTTGTTGTCACTCGTAGAAATGAATCACTCATTAATAATCGAGTAATTTTGAGATTGTTTATTGCCTTCATTACTTATTCTATTATCATAATTTTGTTGTATGACTGAAACATTTGTAGGGATGCAAACACTCTAAATCTTTCATGGGAGCTATTTAGACGTAACAGACGTAACGGCTCAAATCACAGGGGCAACTAACAGTGTTGTTAATTGCTTGTTCCATTTAGTTTTTGTCAGTAATCTGATACCAACAGGAGGATAAATCAAAAGGACATTTCCTAAACAGACCTTAATATTATATAAGTCCTGAATTACATGCTCTCTGCTATTTAAAGCGACACTATGTAACTTTTCCCCTGTAGCGCCCCCTTCAGGTATTTAACGTCTGGCTCTCGAGCCATATATGGCTCTGCCCTCCCAGCTGATCTCCCAGCTGGTCGATGCGGGCTACCAGCAGCGCTCTCTCGGCAGCTAGCGAGCCGTTCAGCCGGCGGAATGTCACTCTGTCTCTACACGTTGCGTAGTGGAGCAAATAAAAAGTCACCTGCGAGCGTGTACTGGCACTATAAGACGTTGCGTAAAGCTGCCAGACAGCAAGTTGAACTACTTCCGCCGGAAGTACCGGGTCGTTACCAACCATCTTACATTCAGCAGTTTTCAGCCCCCAGACCCCCGATGGCAGTGGCGGAGGCGCAAATCAACATATTAAAAGTCATTGTAGCGGCACCATTTTTAAGGTGGAAAAGTTACATAGTGGGTGGCTTTAACACATTGTTTTGTTATCAAGGAGAGTCTTAGAATCATCCACCCATTACAGTCTCTGGCTTCCAAAGAGAAGAAAGTATGTTTCTCCTTGGCTTCTGTTCCGACGTCCTTGAAGCACCCCGATCACGCGCATCGCAAAGGAGCGGGCTCTCTGCTCTCTGCTCTCTGCTCTCCACTACATTTCCTGCCAAAGTTCCTGAAGAGTGATTGCATTCACTCGAAGTCTCATCACGTTGAGTAATCAGCCTATTCCAGTTGTCTTGTCAGCGTAATGCCCTGATGATGTACAGAGATAGCTTTTATGACCACGGTGATGAAGATGTGCCCCGGCTCTCTCTTCCTGGCAGGTGGTTAGTGATAATTAACGCTCTTGCAATTGAACGCCCCCCTGCTGTTGGTTCACGAGGCACAGAGGCTGCCAGGGGCACCGTCAGGGGGCCGCAGGAGAATCTGGCTGTCACTCACAGGCGCCAACGGGGGGGCAAGACGGTTGTGATGACAGGGGTGGATGTAAGGGGGCTTAGGGGGCTGGAGGAGGTTGCGGAGATGATGCAAATAATTAAGAGTTCTCAAATCCTTTTAAAGACGGTGATGGTGCAACAGGTGAAGTTGACAGGGATACATCACACTAAGAATAGCAAGAGCCTGAAATTAAACCATTACAGGAGGAGAAATTCAAAAAGGACATTTCCTAAAATGCGTCAACATTTGAGGAAATAGGCTTATTTAGAGAGTTAAATGAGAAGATGCTATTCCTATACTCGTTAGCGGAGCTCAGCATGATGACTGGAAAAGGGGAAGCAGCTTTCACAAAGGAAACTAAATCTGCCAACCAGCACCTCTAAAGCTTTTAACACGTATCTTGTTAACTCTCGACAAAAACTAAAGTGCAAAAACAAAACAATTCAATTTCCCATTACTAATACTTGGCTGTAAAAAGCTGTTTCCTAGATTCTTGATGTCACCTTGAGATGGTTGCCAGGTGACTCCAGGGAACTAGACACAACCAGATCAACAGTTTGAAGACGAAAAGAAAAATACTAAACTACTGCAGATACGAAACTCTTTTTATCATTGAAGTTTTAAGATTTTCTTGAGGAGGAAAATAAAAGTGTGTGTGAGTTGAGATTAACACTGACTGATGCAGATTAGATCTGTCAGGGATTACGTTTGTGGTCTCTCACTCTGGTAATGTACTTGCTGCTTTCACTCGGCAAAGAAATATAGTTTTGCACCAGTGGGCACAGTTATGATTTCTGCTGTAGCTCCATCAGGAGAGACATGTAATGGATCAACTGTTGTGCTGCTTTGTGTTTTGACATTGTTTTAGTGGCTTCCACAAAGAAGGATTCATGGACACGGCAGAGCTCCCCTGCATTCACCAGAAATCAAGTCTGTCAACTAATTTGGCCAATTCTGATTCTGTGATCATACTCGTCTAGTTTGCAACAACAATTAACATCCTGTCGGTAGTACAACCCAACATGTCTCCACAGTTAAAATGATTACAGGCATACTCTTAAAAATCTGATGCAAAATGTGTCATGCCATCCCTATTCCTGCAGATCTTTTACTTTATTAAGTAGTTATTAAATCTTTCTAAACTCGTTGTCCCGGAAAGGACGGGGTTAAACCAGCAATGCGCCAGTGATCATAACATTTTCTGAAGTGCTCTTCAAAAGGGATTTGGTCCACTCAACAGTACTGCTGGTCACAGTGAGATCTAACTGAATTAAAAAGGAACAGACTCTGACATCTCCTTTTCAAAATACAACAGGAGTACTCAGATTGGCATTTCTCAATTGTTTTCAGTGATGTAATATACGGGAGCACTGGGCTCGGAGTGATGGGAAATTACTGGCCAGTGATATTTTCTTTGACAAAGTGCTCAAGTTTCTCGTCTCGTTGTTTCTCTTGTGACGCTCTTGAGTAGGCGATAGATTTCTGAAGCATCACTTTGCCCTCGGTTAACAGTTTGCAATGCAGCCCTTCTGTCTAATGGCATAGTGATTAGCATAAGGAAGAGGTGCAGCTGGTGCGATATGGAAAACATAGTCAAATATATGTTACGCATGTTTAGATAATGCTAAGTAATACTTATTTCTTTCCAACTCTTCGTGTTTTCTTGACTCTCCTACCTTGTTTTAGTTGTGTGTGCTAAATGCTGGTTCTCCGTCTTGACTTCACACCACCGGCTTCACGACTTGGAAGCTGGTTATCTTTTCCTACCATTTCCATTTCACCCTGTCATTTTCCTCTCGCTCGTTTGCTCTCATCTCCTGATAATCAGCATAGAAATGCCTCAGCTTGGCCAATTAGTCCTGTTAATGGCCGTGATTACCCCCCGGTTCCCGAGCACGTCACTCACTCGTTTGACGGTCTGTTTTCCGCTGTGCTGAAGCCCAATCATCCTAATTAAATGACCAGCAGTGGCTGGGTGCTGGAGCCCACCCATCTCAGCACGTGGCTGAGGAAAGACCTCCGGTGGCTTCTATCCGTGTGCCATCGAGCTCACTAACACGCCCGAGCACGCGCTCTCTCTCTCCGGTTAATGCAAACTGCCTCTGAAGATGTGCAGAATATTGCAAGCGCCTTTTGTAATGTGTTTTATTGAAGAGGCCTGTTCTAGGAATACGTGTGAATAACCCATTAATGAGCAAAACGCTAACGTTTAATCTCCCAAAATGTGGCTTTAGTGTTGAGTTTAATCTGCCGATGGACCATGCAGTGGTTTTCATTTTAGCTTTACTATACGCTTTACATTTATTTTATATGTTCGAGACGTGGCTGCAATACAAGAGACGATACTATACTACGACGCCTGTCGGAAAACAAGTTGCTACTTAAGCAAAGCAATCAGTAATTTAACTTCATTAATGATTTTATAATGGAGGGAATATGTATTTGGTTATTTCCATAATCAATTCATCGTTGGGTCAATCCCAGTTTTCCTAAAGCCCCGGCTGATGTGTCAATCTGTTGGATTTGTCGGACCAGGAGTCCATAGCCAGAAATTCTGTTCTGATTTAAAACATGGCATTTTAAATACCAAATGTTCAATTGAAAAATAAATATACAAATGATACATATTTGTTATTACAGCTCTTATTTCGTTGTTCATTCTGATAAAGCACTTCTATATGGACCGGTTCCATACACTATAGGCTGTAACGTAGGACTAGCGTTTAAACATCGTACAGACTGAACGAGCTGTCGACCTTGGTCACGCACTGTCAATAGAATATAGTCTTGGCGTTAAAAGTCCATTTCTATTTCTGTCGCTGTCCGCTAGCGCCATGTCTTCTCTCTCTTCCTCAGGACCTTTGCGGAGACCTTCCACAGCCTGTGTCCAGAGAAGCCATGGGGGACCAAGCTCAGCTCCGCGGGCCTGGTCTACCTCCACTTTGGGCGTCAGCTGCTGGTCCAGCTGACGCAGCTGAAGGAGGGCGACAGGAAGCTGGAGGGACTCTTTGACAAGGTGAGAGGACGAAGACGAGGGATTTATAGCAGACGGTGGGTCGGCATCCATTGTGTTTTATTCATGGCACAAACACTCCCTGGAAACAGATGTTTCCCCTCGACTCGCTCATATCAAACATTGCCTCGGCTGATGATTTGAACCTCACTGATTTCATTGATGAGTTGGAACAAGTCACAATGGGAACTTATCCCTCTGCATTTTGTCCATGTCGGTTATTTTAATAACAGAAATCATGCAGTCGGTAGAATATGCAGAATACTCTATTCTTATTCAGGGTTCTTACGGTCATGGGAAACCTGGAAAAGTCATGGAATTTCAAAATGGTCATTTCCAGGCCTGGAAAAGTCATGGAAAAAAACTTAAATCATAAGTCATGGAAATTTGTTATTTACGCCGAGTTTGAAATATTATTTTTTTTTGTTTTAAAGAAAGACGCTCGAAATATAAGCCGGCACACGCTCTCAATACGCAGCATTTTCTAAATTGTTCATGTTCATACTGAGATTTTCAGTTTGGTCATGGAAATTTGGTGAAAAGTCCTGGAAAAGTCCTGGAAATCCATTGGTCAAAATGTGTAAGAACCCTGTCTTATTGGTCAATTACGGCACACTACGATCTGTTTTTAATAATAATTTACAGATTAATATTTATTGATTTATTTAATAAGAAACCAGTGGGCTACAGCGAGCAGGTCATTACTGTCGTCTGGACATCACTGGACATCAGCCGTCACTATTTTGCCTTCATCAGACCGTTGAGTGAGACTACGAATATAAATAATTTGACGGGATGTGGCAAAGTTCACTGGACACAGCGGTTATATTTAATGTATTTGAGGCAGCCAGCAGGAGGCCTCAGCACACCGAACATTTTGACGCCAGGCTCATTAAGCCAGCCAAATTATAGTTCAACCATAATTATTATCAGTTAACTCCCATTAACATTGGCCTTTTGATGCGTCAGTTGGTTTTAAGCCCCAAATAATCCTTTTATCCACGGCTGGGGCTTTATTTATTTGAGGATGCTGCGTCTCTCGTCCTCATCAGGTTCAGAGAAACTGACTCTGCTTTTGCTCTAAAACTTAGTTCCATTTGTAAAACGTCATCCGTTTGGTGATTGACCTTCTGATGTACCGAGTAGTTTACTTTTTAGCCCTAAATATGTCTCCACTTTTCTGCTCTTCTTCCACTTCCTCCAGATTTGCCATTGAATTGTAAAATAGCATCAATTTGTCTCTTCCTTTTGCTTTAATGGTCGAGCAGTGCACTTTAGCCATCACAGCCGGCCCACACACTGAGACCAAATGAATTTAAATCAGAATAATGTAATCCCAGTACATTGCTCTCTCCTGAAAAGTCCTGTCCTTCTTAATTTCTTATGGCTCGAAAAAAGGGATCTCCTGCCAATTCTGCCTTTTCAAAATGTGCATTAACATAAAACATCCGATTGCGGCGTCCTCACAGGTTCCTGACCTCTCCTGTCATGTGCCTCTTTAAATTCCCTGCAGCTGTATGAGAATTTTGTGGAGGAGGTCGATGCTGTGGACAACGGCATTTCACAGTGTGACGGAGAGGCCCGGTATTCTGTCTCCACCACGCTGAGCGCTCGCGTCGGCCACCTGAACCCACGCTGGAACAGCAAGAGTCAGGACACGGAGGTGAGGGACTGCGTGAGCGTGAATGTGTCCTCGCACTTAACACGCAGACCGGTCTGAGGCAGCACTTTTATGTGTCTTTCATGAAAGGTCACAGACATGTAATGTGGGGCTGTGTCTGAGATATATATATATATATATATATATATATATATATATATATATATATATATATATACCAAATTACTTCACAAAGCTGCTTTACAGCAGCAGGTTTTATAACTATTACAGTCTGTGCCTGTGGATATTCTAAATATGTGTTTTGTAATTGCCTAGTTTTCTTCCATATGACTCATGGACACCCATGGGTTTAAAGTGTGGAAGAGGAAAAAATACCCCAAGAAATGAAGTTACTATTGTGTTAGAAGAAAAAGAGCAACACGTCCTCACATTGTAGTGGTTAGAACTGGGCATATTGGTCATTTTTGCTTGAAAAATTATGATCAATTAGTTGATCAGTGTATTTTTAGCTGTAGATGTTGATTATTTTTCAGTTAATTGATGAATCACTCAATCCCTCTTATTGTTTCAGCCCTACTTACATCCAACATGATCCCAGACACATATAAGAAAACATGTAAATAACAACATGTATATAACTCAAACAACCCAAATGGTTTTAAAATCTAAATTATATCAGCAGAAACTAATCAAAATATCCAAATGCAACAGAAAGACAACCTCTCTAGTGGATGACTGTTATTTAACAGAAGGAAACTAAAAAGGCTTTTAGCTACATCATTTAATTATAACCATAGAAACCGATTGAGTGCAATTCACTGTGATCGGAGTTCAGAGGTTGTTTTTACAGACCTGTCTCTCATGACCAGTCATGAGTGCACGAGGGGAATGCCTGCAGGGAAATGGCACCTGTTTCTCTGCATGATGATACCTGCAGCCTGGCTTTGCATATATGTTGCTACGTTTTTTCCCTCTCCATCGTCGTGGCTGTCTAAGTCGAGTAGTGGGCCTATTATCTTTTATTTCTTTCCCGCTTCTCAGTTCACATGATGATTATGACCCTTTTAACTCGACTTTCCTTCAATGACAGCTCTAAGAGATCGCAAAAAGGGGAACATTTTTGACAGTTGGCTTGATGGTAGACGGACCGGGAGAACTCTCATCAGTGGCTGTGTTCGTAAAAAAACAACTCATGGACGTTTGCCTTACTCGGATGTTAAGATTCCCACAGTCGGATGCATGCAGACGAGACTGTCAATCTGTGTGAGTCTCCGATGGAACGTTTCTGTGTCCGTCTTTGGGTCTCGTGCTCCCTCGGTTTTCTGCTCATGAGAGCGTGAGGAAGTGAGCTCAGTCGAGGGTTTCTTTGAAGGACGTAGCGGGAAGCTGCTGAAGCAGGGCTGCAAAGATTAGTGTGGCGGAGGTTTATCTGGCACGCAGTCTCACTTAAAGTATTTGACATCAAACTGAATTGAAATTCAGAGGCGCAATAGGACTGACGAACGGTAAACGATCATGAGCCGTCCGTATTAAATGTTTTCATCAAAAGGAAATTTAATGTCTAATCGGTTATCAAAAAAGTCTTTCTTCATACTAATAATTATAATAATACATTGGTTTTATAAGGCGCCTTTCAAGGCACTCAAGGTCGCCGTACAACATATTTAAAAATGGGCACAATTAAAAAGCAGAACAGTTAAAGGCAGAAGAGTCTGCAGCAGAGCAGCCATGAGGGGAACACGTCAGGCATAGGCCTGCCTGAAAAGGTGAGTTTTGAGGTGGGTTTTGAATGAAATGATAGTCAGTGTTTCTGACGTCAGGGGGGAGGGAGTTCCAGAGGCTCTTGACCCCATGGTGGACAGACGGGCTGGGGGGACAGTCAGGTTGATGGAGGAGGCAGACCTGAGAGACCGGGATGTTGATTTGGAGGAGGTGAGACGGGTATGGATGGCCCTGAATGCATGGAGGAGGATCTTAAAGTCAATGCGGTGTTTGATGGGAAGCCAGTGGAGTTGTCGTGGAAACGGGGTGATGTGACAGGTGGAGGGGGTCTTGGTGATGATGCGGGCCGCAGCGTTCTGGACCAGTTGGAGCTTCTGGAGGAGTCCTCCGATATTACTCTTGCATGCTCACAGTTTATTTGACGCATGTATGTTTCCATATGTTTTCACCAGGAGGGTTTCAGAAAGGCGATGAAGATGGTGGGGGAGGAGTTCTTGGACCGCCTGGAGTACTACCAGTCCGCCTGGCTGCCGGCTCGCGCGGTGGTGGAGGAGGCTGTGAAGGGAAGGCATCAGGTACAACACGGTCCGATCGAATGTCGGCACGGTTTGGTTTTATATTTAGCCTTTTGTGAACATTGTAACTTGAGTCCTGAAAAAATACTTTCTGAAGCTGCCATGATTGATGGTACATCAATTTCATCACCTTATTTTGAAAGATATGCTCCAAGAATCTTAACAATTAACTCGGTAATTCATCAACAGCAATGGGTTTCATATTTAGCTATACTTTTTTACAGCAAATAATACCAAACATACCAATAACTAAATCATTATTGCTGCATTATCTGTAGATTAGAGATTCCTACAAACCTCTTACTCTGAAATTATAATGATCTGAAATTATATTTTTAGTCTTTAGTGTTATGCATTGAAACAACTTGTATTGGCTCTTAAACTATTATATTAAACGTTCACGCGCAGTTGTAAAAGGAAAGTAACTTTTAATAATGTGAAACGTCTTTACAGAGACAAAGGGGATTTCTTTTTCTAAACTTTAAAGAGTTTTTCAGCGCCTGTGTTTTTCGTTAGTTTGCACTTCAATGAGGACTTCTTTCTTTGATGCCACAAACCCCCAGTTAGAACAAACAGGACTGTCAGAAAAATTAGAATATTGTGATAAAGTTCTTTATTTTCTGTAATGCAATTAAAAAAAACAAAAATGTCATGCATTCTGGATTCATTACAAATCAACTGAAATATTGCAAGCCTTTTATTCTTTTAATATTGCTGATTATGGCTGTTCTGTATATTATAGTAGGATGTATAATGACGTTCAGAAACTTTCTTTCAAAGCTGTAAAGTTCAAGCAGATTATTTACAATTATACGAATATAACAAATTTCCATGACTTTTTCAAAACTTTCATGATTTAAGTTTTTTCCATGACTTTTCCAGGCCTGGAAATGACTATTTTAAAATTCCATGACTTTTCCAGGTTTTTCATGACCGTACGAACCCTGCATGTTGTGTAGTGTCGGGTCAAACATACAGACCGGAGGGCCCTTAGACGGCGTGCACGGCCACACGCAGCCCATGTTTTGCCAGTGCTGCTGGTTTCCTGAGGTGTTTCCACTCTCCTGATGACTCTTTGCCACGCCCACCTGCAGGGACCCGAGGGTCGTCACAGTCCTTAGCGTCCCAGACATCCCCAATTACACAGCAAACTGCTGCGGGCTCTCCATCGCGCACGTTGGTAACGCGCACTGTGCGGCTCTCCTCTGGTTCCCAGGTGGATCCCAGTGGGGAGCTGGTGTTGTTCTCCCAGGGCGGCTGTCCCTGGAAGGAGCATCTGTTTTCCTTGGAGAAGGAGCTCGAGGTGGAGACGACCATCAAGTTTGTCCTTTACCCCGACCAGAATGGCCAGTGGAGGGTCCAGTGTGTCCCCGCTGGGCTCAACACCTTCCAGAACAGGTGATTGTTCTACAAGAGCGACTGCTTCTATTGTTTTGTTTGATTATATTTAAGGTTATTTAAACTCCATTTCTGGCTCAAAAAGCATGGCTTGTGATCTCATACGTGGAAGGAGCACCTTGACCCAATTGCCTTAGCAGAAATGTAATCTACCTAAGCTCGCAGGGCTGTTGTGACACCTTTTTGGTGACAGGCTCAGCTCCACAGTCTCAGACGTGTTGAAACCTGTTGAGCTCCGGTGATTTGAGGCGAGTCGCGATTACATTTCATGCTTGTCCGACCATTTGACAACGTCTCGTGACTGACGTGTCATCCGATGAGAGACAAACTAAATAAATACTAATTGAATGAAATGAAATACTTGTTTTGTAGGATGGCGGATTCTTTAGTTAAAAAAAAAAGAAAAATTGTTCTCATTTCTCTCTAAGGAGTTGACGTAAGCACCGAGACACCTGAGCCCTTTCTCCCACTCGGGTGTTTTTTGTTTTCCTAATGTGGAGCACACCCTCTGCTCCGGATACAGGAAGCTGGTTGGGCAATTTGACAGGTGCTTTTATTTACAGCTAATTACTTAAAGAAACGGTGTGTAGCATTTAGGGGATCTATTGGTCGATATGCTTTCTGAATAATTTTCTGGAGATAAGAATCGTTCCCTTTAAAACGAGCCAACTCTAGCACTATTACTTTAATCAAAAAAAGGTTATATTCCCTCATGTCGCTCTTGTGTATTTACCATTTTTTTATGATATGCTTTTACATATTTAATGCATTTTCTGCCTTTGAGACTGTAAACGTCGTTGCTTTGTGCTCCGTCAACGCTTCTGTTGTTATGGAGGCTTCCTGCATCTTTTAGCAATAACGAGGTAACGCAAAGCCTCCAACTCCACACTTAAAGGTGAAGATGCCTCACCCATGCTCATTAAATCTCCCTGGCGTTCTTTATATAATGACGGTGACGACAACACAGTCGACTTCCGTGTGAATTTGTCAGAGGGTTCACACCTCCTGAAGTTTGTTGTTGGCACTGGAGGGGAATTGTGTAGCCGAGGAGCCTCTCGAGCGCCGACCCACAAAGCTGCTCTAATAACGTCATCAGCATCCCCACGGGGGGCTTTGTAGTTGTTGTGGTGTTTGACTCCATCCCTGCACACGGCGCACGGTACGAATATGGCCAAGGACACCGGCTCCCTGCTCCTCCCGTATATTATGTGGAGATGCTCTGCTTTGCAGCGTTTAACCTCTTTGCAATCCACAAAAAAGAAAAACGCATCTTCAGTTGCATTTGGCACCAGATACTGACTGAACAGGACCTGCGTGTGTGCACTTGGTACAGGACATCCCTCCTGCAGCCGTCTGGCTTATATATATATATATATATATATATATATATATATATATATATATATATATATATATATATATATATATTTGTTGTCATGCTGGGTTTGCTGGAGATTTAAACCCAGCATGACAGCATGGAACGAATAACATGCCTCGGAGCACAGGGAGGCATCGAGGAGTTCTCGCCCGCTGTGCAGCTGGTGTCTTAATCCAGCCAAAGTTTGTTTACGTGTCACTCTTTGTCACCACGATGCGACCGCCGTTGGACCATTTGAGTGGCAAATCTCCCCCACATGCATGTAAATTACCATGACGTCATGTTTTCAAATAGTCGGTAACCTGTTGTGACCGTGAAGCGAGCTGCCACCACAAACTGGGCTTCTGCCTTCTGCAACAAAACTCTGGGCGAAGTTCGGTTTCTACTAGAGAAACAAACGCGGCTGCAAAATGCTAATTCCTTAATTTCTAAAATGTTGTGTTCAGTGCAGCCTGCTGCTTTACGGTTCTGAGTTCTGTTATTGCCGTTTGCATGAGAAGGTTTATTAGTTTTCTTTATACATGGAAAGGAATATTGGCACATGTTTCTGTATCGGGCCATATTGCATGCACTGCTTTATCTATTTTGTCTAGCCTCCTCCACTCTTGCGCACACTGTCGGTCATTTCTAGATCCTGTATCGTTTAGTGGCAGCACTTTTATAGTTTGTAACCTTCATCTTGGTGTGAGAGACTGAAACATTTTAAAGTACATTATCTAATAAGCCTGCACTTTTTACAAACCGGATTAAGCAACATTTGACCACTCAATGTGCTGGCATTGAATGACAATACTTTGGTTAATGCACTTTGCTCCTTAAATCTGTTTTTTTTTAATGCGTTATATTTTGAAGTTGTGAGATTGTCTTTTGACTTTTTGCTCTTATCTTTTAAGTCTGTTTGTTTTAAGTGGTGTGTGTGTGTGTGTGTGTGTGTGTGTGTGTGTGTGTGTGTGTGTGTGTGTGTGTGTGTGTGTGTGTGTGTGTGTGTGTGTGTGTGTGTGTGTGTGTGTGTGTGTGTGTGTGTGTGTGTGTGTGTGTGTGAGAAACTTTTTACGTCTTTCCCAGAATCCCCTTCAAAATCTCAATGGGATTATCCTGGGTAAACAAAGAAAACACATTAGCTTCACCAACGATTTAAAACTGGTGGGCAGATGATATTTTAGAGAATGTGGAAGGAAGATGCAGCCAAAGCAAATGTACCTTTTTTCTTTATTGCCTCTCAATCCACTTCTTGAAGGAAAGGATGATAGAAGTCGGCACACTTTTTGTATTCAGTATTTTCTGGGTCATGAATTGGCCTTTAAACTAAATATAAAACACAATCTGAATTTATTGGCTGACATCATCCCTCTTATTGGTTATTTCCCCCAGTGCACAAATCCTGCAGCTTTCTGTAACACATATTTGTTATTATTGAGACGATTATATTTGATCTGTTTATCCCGAGCCCCACATCTGAATGAGGGAGCAATTTGAATTTGCGCTGTATGCAAATGATGCCACGGGAAAATGTCGATGTAAATGTAACACTATTTTAATAACAAAAAGTGTCCAAGAGAAGATAATTGTGTTTTTAAACTTGTGACATCTTCTATATAATTTCCTCTTCCTGGATTCAAGGCTTTACGCCTCTGAGCGAACGCATCCATTATGCAATGTAAGTGAATCAATCCTGAAATGTACCGAACCTATCTCCTAAACATATGCGCTAAAACTCAACTGTTGTAAAAGCTTTACATAATTAGGCCCTAGCAGTTACTTAATACAGCTCTGATACATTAAACTGATATCCGGCTGATATCGGTGAAATCAAATAAAAACATGAACACAGGATCTCATGCAGGTTTTGTTTCCTGGAAACTTTTTTGTGCAATTTCAATCCTGCACAGGAATGGCAGACTTTGCCATTAACAATGAAACAAAAACTGCTATATAGAGATGTAAATATATTGAATGTCTTTTACCAAAAACTTTTATGAAAATGTAAGTGTTATAGCTCTAATGCAGCGGTCCTAAACCCCCCCAAATTATATATTAAAAAAATATTATATTTAAAAATATTATATTTTTAAATATATATATTTAAAATATTATATATTTTATATATATTATATAAAATATATTTATAATTGTTTTTTTATTATTTTGAAAAAGGACCGGATACACCTGTGTTTGCGTCTGAGTCGCGTTCAGGAGTCTTAAAGTTTGGGTTTATCGCTGCAGGCCGAACCCTCAGCTGGCGCCACATTTCATTGACAAAGAATCTTAAAACATATTCAACCTGCTCAATGAATTCTGTCTCTTCAGGGGAACGTTATTCCCACGACTCTGTCTGCTCTCTCATGGGTTGAATCTCTTTCTATCTTCTCCACAATGCTCTCCCTGAGGTTTGTTCTTTCCCATCTGAGAGTCTCTTCATCTTCGTGCAGCAGTCCTTTATCTGAATCGAGGGTCGAAAGGTTATCGCTTACAGATTGTAAAGCCCTCCGAGATAAATATAGACATTTGGTCTTAAAGTCCAATTCTCTTTCCAGATGTGACATGTCGGATTACTTGACGCTCGGCTTGAGACCTCCCTCTCCCAGCAGATGGGCTCTCAGCCTCTAGTCCACCTGGCCGCCATGTTCTTAAGGTGCCTTGCACTTGTTCTTGTTGGACTGGTCTCATCGACACTCGGGTTGCCCAAAGGCACGGGGCAGAGGGTGGCGTAGTGTGACCAATGGCTGCTCTGCTTCCCCTCTTCTCCTCTTCCCATGAGGCCCCCTTGCTCTGGGCTCTCCCATTAGTCGTTCTTTTCCGCCTCTCTGCCTCTCTCCCTGTCTCCCTTTTGCAGAGTATTCCTGTCACTGTCCCATAATCACCCTCTTCCATTTTCCGATCCGTCTTGAGCTCTTCCTATTAAGTCCTGTATCTCGCTGCCTCACCTCTCCCACCTTCCGCCCATCCCTCAACGCTTCCCTCAGCGCTCGACTTCTCTTCCCACCCTGCTGCAGGCTCTCATCGGTCGGCAGCTCTTTGAATTTGAAAAGACAGGCACGTGTTTATGGCGCAGACGGCGATAACTTAATTTAATACAAACACGGCGGATGGTTGGGAGCTGCATGAGAACCATGTCTTGTGAGAGGGATAAAACAACATGGCTCCAGATGGCTCTTTCTCTGGGTGGCCTGCTTCCTCCCAGCAGGCATGTGCCGACTCCACGAAAGGGGTGTTGTTGTCACCTGTGTGTCCCTGCTACTGCACCGGGGAGAGGTGGGGGGGGGGGGGGGGGGGGATGTCTATTTTTATCTACATCACATTGCTAAGGAAATGTGAACTGGGAGTGGAAGCAGTTCTTCCTCCGAGATGTTCTGTATATGATAATACTGTAAATTGACGGCAATTTGAGCTGAGCCGGAACATATTGCTCTATATCTGGAGAAAATCCCACCGGCAGCTGTCGCACTTATCGGCTGTGCTTGTGTGGATTAGGGCTTCAGCTAATTATCCTTTTTATTTATTGTTTGACCAATAGAAAGTCTGATAACAGTGAAAAATGACTGACTATTTCCTAAACCCCCGAGGTGTCCTTACGCCAAAGATTTCCCATCGACTCAATCACATGAGTGAAAGAAAAAGGAGAAGATCTTCACGAATGAAAAGCTGGAATGAGAACAATTTGACATTTTATTTGCCTCGAATAACTATTCAAATTGATTATCCAAATAGTTATAACATTTACGTTATAAATACGCTATACAAGTTAGTTTTTCTTAGTCAATAGACGGTTTTAAACCTCTCTTGTGTATGACATCCCATATTAAAGGTAGATTTTTTTTTTAGACATTGTATTTGTGGCTTGAAACTATTACATTGTATTGAGAAGTTGATGAAATCCAAATGATTTCCCTTCAAAAGAAGCGGCACTTCAGCCCTGAAGTGTCTCACACGGTTTAATCCCAGGTGTTTTATGACCCGTGTTTAAAGGAGCAAATGTGTGAAAGAAAAATACTTTTATGAATTGAACGCCTGTGTCTCTTGTTATTGTCCACGAGAGAAGGACCGTAAAAGCACAGACTTAATATTATGTTCTGACCTCTCCAGTCTGTGAAAGGTAGAGCGATGGTTTATTGTATTGAAGCAATAATTCCCAGTATCTTGTTGTGGGATGGATGGGGAGATTTTGAGAAGTTAATCTGCTAATTGTTTTTTTTTTAGATGGGTCATCCTGAGAATCGGAGCTTCCGGGCCTGTCATAACAAGTCGTCCTACTCTTATTACCAGCCGTGTTGACCTTTCCTCTGGAGCTCGTTTCCCAGCCACACTGTGGAGATATCGATTAGTTGTTTCATTTGACAGGGATTAGGGGTTCGCCCGGCTTTCTCCCCAGGTTGGGCTATGACGGGCCTAATAGGTGTGTGTATGTGTGTGTGTGTGTGTGTGTGTGTGTGTGTGTGTGTGTGTATGTAGCTCCTCGCTCTCTGACCATTTCAGTTTTAGCGGATGGTATACAGACTGGAGGTTCTGGGAAATTAACCTTCAAAAATCGAGAAGCCAGAACTCTTTTCAAAGTGCTGCTGAGGTCGACAACCGTGTCCCTTCATTCCCGACAGGTCGGACTGGACAGTTCCATAATTCATCAAGCGAGGGGCGGAGGGGCCGGACGTCGCCATGACTTTTTGACAAATTAAATCTGATGCTTTTGGCACATATAACCTTTTCTTTTTTCCTTCTTTCTATGGCTTTCAAAGCTTCTTTTTTATTATTTTTAAGTAGCAGTGTGGATGGGCGAGAGATGAGAAATGAAGTTAAGAATCGGAATAAAAATCACAATCATTGCCAATTATGTCAAAACCTTAAGTACTGCAGTTGGAGATAACAACCCCATTGAGGCAAGAATGACACGCGCTCACAAAGAAGAGCAGTCGGTGGTGAATGAGCGGCTCTCTAACTTTATGAACTCTCAGCCTCCGTACGTTGCCTCTAGAGACGCGTTGAGGTCAGCTCATAAACCCTTGCAGAGGCAATCGTTTGCTGTAAGATTGCCTGTTGACTCGGCTGCCATAGCATGGTACTAACTTAGAATCAGGCAGCTTTGCTGTGCTCTATTTCCCCTTGGGGATTAATAAAGTATATTTCTATTCTATTCTATTTGCTGTGGCAGCCTGTAGTGGAGCTTTGTGTGAGACGGGTCACTGCAGTGACCTCGGGTCAAGTAATCAGCATTTACCAGAATCGTCATAAAGGAAAATAAAACGGACTAATCGTTGTTATACCATGTTCTTTTATTTATGTTCTGTTGACATTCATCCGCCCTTAATATTTTGTTTTCTAATGGCGGTGTAGAAGAGCCCAGCACAATGTGCTTTGCCCCAGTGTTGACGGGAAGTGAGCCGCTCGCCCCTCCGTGTCCATCTGTGCGCCAACGTGTCCTTCTGTCCTCCCGGCCCAGGCTGTCGCTGCTCGAGGAGTGGCGCGGCGTTCGCGACGACGCGCTGTCTAAGCTCAGCGGGATCGAGGGCTGCATCTTCGTCCACGCCGGAGGCTTCATCGGCGGGAACAAGAGCCAGGAAGGAGCCCTGGAAATGGCCCGGAGGACCCTGCAGGCCGCCGCCCAGGCCCCTGCCAACGGAAGCAGTTAAAGGCTCAGAGAGGACGACCAGCGGCACATTTTGTTCTTTGGGTCAGTCTTTAGAGAGGATTAACATGTTAATTTGCTATCTTACAGCGTGTTTGTCCCGGCTTTACAGGGCTAATGCTGTTTTGTTCTGTCTTGACAGGACAGCGATGGAAATGGCAGTCAAATAACCTTGGACCGCTTCCCAAAATGACCGATTTGTTTTTCTTTTTTTTCTTATGAATGTGGGAATGTTTCGTTTGTTTTCCAATAAAATACAATTTAGATTACACCCTGTTTTTTTGGTAATCATTTGATTATTATAGATGAATCCAGAATCAAAGCGATGGTTTTCCCTGCTCTGCTCACGTCTCTTCTGTCACCATCAAGGAAACGGGACGCAGGCCGTCTGGTCCACTAACGGCAACATCTTCAAAGCTCGAGGGTCGATTTATAGAGACGCTCAGACCGGGGTTCACCCTTTCATTTCCAGCATCCTGACATTAACTGGAGCGCCATAAAGTGATACAAAGGCTATTTCTGCTCGCTGCCAGATCAAAGCATTATTTATTAAAAAAGCCTGATTAATTCTGAGGAATTACATTTTCCAAACCCCACAAAGCGGTGCTTCTTATGGCAGCTGGTGTCGTGACAAGGTTACTGGCAGCGGGACGAGCCGTGCAGTCGATTTCCCCGTAATAAAGTTGGTGATATGCCTTGAATTTCTCATTAAAGCTCCAGACCCCCCCCCCCTTATCTCTACCTGTTGCTCACAGCTTATTGCATTTTCCACAAGGCTGCCCTTCTGCTGCTCTTGCCTTATGGAACATTTTTCTCTAAAATCTCATTACTGTGCATTATATTTCCATCAGTGGCGATGTTCAAAATGCCACAGCGGTGAACAACTTGCATTTGTTAATATTGCGCTGCATCCTTTCCTCTTTTTGTTGTTCAGGGGCGCAGGCTGTTAATTCTTCACTGATATCGTCTTTCTTTGTCACTCTTAGTTTAAACCAAAGTACTGTATGCTCTAAGTGGATGCTGCTAAGAAATGCAAACATTTGACATTCGCCCGGGTACCACACAGTGCATTGACTATTTGTAATAGCTTTGGAAAGGCACTATTACTCTGCGCCCTATTGTCCTGGAGCTGAGCCAACGTCTCAATCTAATCCATACACACTTGTGACAGCCTTTTACAGTCACGTCGTACATATTGTCATCTCTGCCATCTCTTTAGTTTTGGTAGGGACAGAAAATAGTCCTTTACTAAAACAACCACGTTACTCTTGAATCCACATTTTCAGGCTTATTTATGACATAGTGCACTTGCCTGATTGTTGACGCAAGATACTCTGACTGAATTTCAAAAGACTTGCTAGTTTTAGCCTGGTTTTCTCCCGAGAACAGGAAAACTTGCCAGCATTAAGTCCTTTCCTTTTTCTTAAAAATGTTATGTCAGCAGGGATGATTTTCTGTCAGCGTTTTTTTTTTTTAACAGCACAACAACAGACGAAATGTTTGTGTTGGTCCTCAGTCGTAATCAGTTTCAGTCGTAAGCAAGTCCCAGTTGGCCAGGCTGTGGGAAAATGGCTACTGCGAGCCTCAGCAGAACACCTGCCCCCAGCCTGACCTGTTGATTCAATCCCTAGAGAACGACAGGTTAGTTACAAAAAATACTCCACCACCTGACATTAAAAATCTCTCCCGCTCCATCAAACGTACCGGACCGACGGTGGTTTTCACAACACAATGGAATCACAGAACAATAGACATAATTATAACCACTCTGTGTCTTGTAGGAATATATTCCTGCCACCTGCTGTCATATCTTTTCCTCTGTCTCTATCTGTTTACACATTTGTGCAAGGTTCATTCACTTTACCCCCTGAGGATTACAGCCAAACAACACAGATGATGCTAAACTGTTGCAATTCACTGCAGTCGGGTTTTCTGGTAGATTTAACATCCCCATCTAGAAACAGCTCCTATGCTAGTACATCTATTTTAAACGGCTCCCTCTGAATAAAATACCAAACAGACAATACATAAATGTTTTCATTTGTTCTGCTGCTGTTTGAACTTCTCATCCCATCATCATGTCATTCCGTCTCAGCTCAGGGCCCTGAACACAGTGTGTGTAATACTGATTTCTGTCTGTTATCATTACGCATCCTTTGTTCTTTGTTTTGTATCTGAAAAAGTCTCTCTGTAACCGGGGAGACAGTCACCTGTCAAGGGCAACACATTCACACACATGCAGATGTAAGTTATATTCCCAGCGTTCTCACTCTTTAACCGCTGCAGATCTTTTCCTCTTCCTCCTCGTCAACATCAAAATCTCCCCTGTCAGTGTTCATTCAGGTTGTGATTATTGTCATATTCTTTTGACAAAGAAATTGCAGAAATGTACCTGTAAATTATACTCGCAGCTTTCTTTATTGTGTTTGCATGCAGTGGAAATGTCATCGTTTTAAGAAGGCATGATAGGAGCAGGACAGGTGGGGAGGTACAAGGTACAATCATGTCATTTCCATCTGTCATTTCCATCCCCCCCCCCCCAGGTCTTTTCAGTAGATGGGCAGATTTTCCCTACTGCTATAACAAAAAGAGAGAGACCAGGGTACTTGTCCTGGTCTCGCAAATTGAATATGTGTAATTTGCATCACTGTGTATATTTTGGAGTGGGTCTCAAGGTGACCTTGTAGATCCAACCCCTTCTGTGTGTATATGTGCATGCATTGTAGAGCCTTTCCATGTTGGGAGTCTGTGTGGTGATGGATAAAGTCTCTTTCTATAGATGACCTTCAATACTAAGCCTGGAAAAATAAGAGGAGTGCATCTTCCCTTTGATGTTGTTAGGTTTAGCCTAATTCAGTTAAGATCGCAGTATAACTAATGTCTTCTCCGAAATCCAAGAGACTGATGCCATCTATAGTGAGGAAGGACTTATGGTGGGAGCCCTCACGCACACGCAGAGAGAGAGAGAGAGAGAGAGAGAGAGAGAGAGAGAGAGAGAGAGAGAGAGAGAGAGAGAGAGATTGCCACATTTTAGTTGCTATAACTCCCCTCTGTTACAGCAGGCAGCGATGGAGCCGCCGCGGATCCTCTGGTGATGCTCCTCAGTCCTCACACCGTTTCAGATGAGGAGATGAGATGTCAGGAGAAATCCAGCGAAAAGCTGCAACGGGAGTCTAACAAATAAAAACCTTTTTTTTCGTTTTCTGGATCTCAAACTTCACAAGAAACCGGAGGTAAGTTTTCGGGAATCTATTTTTTGCCCGCGTATATAACCAGTAAATATTGAATTGTTAACGTCTGGGCGAATAATACGTAACGTGATCATATCGCCGATGCAGTTTATTATTATTTGCATCAACTTTATACCAGCAGCCATGGGGAGACGAACATCGATCTTTAAAGTTAATGAATGTGCTTCAAAAAGTTTTATTTGCGATGCGTTTATTTGTTTGCATGAAGCAATACGAGCTGTTACCTTCCGAGACAGTTCAACTGGTTACCCCCAGGTTAATGTTATTAATAGTTTACTTTAAATACAATGTTATGCCACCATGCAGGTTAATATCATAACATACTGGAGATGAACTCAGCGAGTCTCCGCATAATTACATTTAAATGATGACCTTTACTTCATAAGGAGGACTATTAAAATAATCGGAAACAGCCCCCGTCAGATGTGACCACAGTGCCTCCTGTATTTCCTTTGGGAGTCCCTCTATTGCCTCTTTTTGAACCTTTCTCATTCCCAATCCCAATCTCTTAATGGTGGATTTGCATATAGCTGCTGTTAATGACATGTTAATAACAGAGAGGTTAATGAGTGGCCGACTACATCCTCACCTCTGCTCGTGAGACACAGTTGGTGGACAGACACTCAGTCTCTTCTATCGGGGCCACTGTTAGTGCTTGTTGTCTGCAGGAGAGCAGAGGCACATGGAGGGTTTGATACTATTATAACGACATGAGAGAGAGAGCACAACGCGCTTGACATTTGAGGAGGATTGTCTTTTAATTAAATTCAAAGAGTGTATTGTGATCAAGAACAATAACAGGGATGTACTTGTCTCAACACAACAACACATGTCTGAGAAACACCTGATTGGATTGTCTGGACTAAATACAGTAGATCAAAAATAAGAGGAACACAAACTCAGACAGATGATTCTCGGCGGCTCTAAAACTAATAACACCTGTAATGTGAGATTATTTATAGTCTACCTTCACCTACTCACTACAGGAAGATCCAGATCCCTGCTGGCTTATTGTGTCACTTATTGATACTGTGGGACACAAGCAGGATTGATGTTCTTGCTGTTAATAGTGTGGCAGGCAATACTTGGGCTATTGATCCCACCTCCTTTCTAAAACTGAGCCTACAGTCTGCTCTATCTCCAGCCATGGAATCAACATGGCTGATGGAAAATGATTAAAGGGCTATGCATCACAGGACAATAAATAGAGGGATAAATGAGAAAAAAACATGTAGTGCTTCTCCTGGTTTTGAATTGAAGAAGCACACAAAACAGCAGAAGGGTAATAATGATGATAATGATGATGTATGTCCTTTTAAAGCAGAAATACAAGACTAGTTCAAATCCTTTTAGTTGACTTCAATTATCAATACCGCTGTGGATAACTAGGGATTGTTGTGTTGTTGAGAAATGGTTCTTTTGTTACATGTTTTAGTCCTTTTCAAGATCTCAATATCTCTTCATGCAGGAGCGTAGTCATCAGATAAACTGGCTTAAGCTTATTTCATTGACTATCGTTTTACCCAATGACCTTCCTCCTTCTCCTCCTCCTCCTCCTCCTCCTCCTCCTCCTCCTCCTCCTCCTCCTCCTCCTCCTCCTCCTCCTCCTCCTCCTCCTCCTCCTCCTCCTCCTCAAGATGATAATCTCTCCTGTCAGTATTCATTTCTGGTTACATGTGTTTGTAAAGAGACATACAGAGAGTCATCTTTGACCCTTTTTTTCTCTCTCAATCTTTCAGATCCTGCTGGTGCGAGTCAGTGTGAGATTAGGACCTGGTGTGTGTCAGGGGGCTATGGTGAGGCGATGTGCACTGGCTGGTGTGAGGAGAGATGTACCAGTGTCAGTGGAAGGAGACAAAGAGGTAAAGGACTGGATCTCCATTCATGGCTGCGCGTCTCGCTCTTGTTCTCAGCTCTGTGGGGCCAAGCGGCCCCCCAGTGCCCGGACAGCTGTCACTGCGACTGGGACACGGCCACGGTGCAGTGTTCAGATGCGGGGCTGCGGGAGATCCCCGAGGGGATCCCCCCGGAAACTGTCTCCCTCCACCTGGAACGCAACTACATCCGAAGCATCCCCGAGAGCGCCTTCAGCGGCCTGCTCCACCTGCGGGATCTGTACCTGTCGCACAATCGCATCGACTCGCTGGCCTCGGGGGCCCTGCGGCATCTGGGCCCCGAGCTGCGCCTGCTGGACCTCTCGCACAACCAGCTGAGGCAGGGCAGCAGGGAGGAGTTTGGATCTACTCGCGCAAAGACGCGCCTCTACCACAACCCGTGGCACTGTGACTGCGCTCTCCAGGAGTTGATGGAGACTCTGAACCTGGAGCCGGAGACGGTGAACGGGATCGTGTGTGAGAGCTCGGTGAGGGGGCTGGGCGAGGGCAGCCGGTGGGAGGACCCGGGGTCGCAGGGCGAGAACGCCGGGCAACCGCTGGTCAAACTGTTGGATTCTGGGGTGAATTTCTGCAGCTTGCAGAGGAAGACCACCGATGTAGCAATGCTGGTGACCATGTTCGTATGGTTCTTCATGGTCATAGTGTACGTGGTGTATTATGTGAGGCAGAACCAAGCCGAGACCCGCAGGCATTTGGAATACCTGAAGAGTTTGCCCAGCCCCCGGAAGACCCCCACAGAGACAGACACTCTGAGCACTGGTTTCTGAACTCCGACATGAAACAATGGGGATATGGATTTTTCAAGAACTACTGATAAATGTCAAAAAAAAATGCTGTGTGGAGTTTCTGGAAGATGCTGATCCAGAGGAAACTCACCTTTTACAGCTGTGCTTTGTGATATTTTTTCATATTTGTTACAACTGAGCCCCTGACCACACTTGTCCTAATAGTTATGTACCTGTTGCATTTTTCTCAATTTAATGAAACATATGTGTACGTTCCCCCATGTGCACTGAGAGACCTATACCCTGGTCTTTTATCTTTCATTAAGCTCTAATTAAGAATCTTTGATTGGCCCTTAATGAAGACTTGAAAGCCACTAATCAGCTGGAGTGTGTACCAGGTTGAAAAAGAAGAGTGTGTGTGAACTCAAACGTGTGTCCCAATCTAACTGCCTGTTCATTTGTGCTTTGTAGTTCTCGTGTCTTGTAACAGGCCAATTTCCCTTGGATGACATTGATTTTGCACAGATGCTCTGAAGCCTCTCCCGATTCAAGACCACACAGACGGCGGTTTCGTTGCCAGTGGAGAAGTGCTCATCGAAATGTGCTGTGACGAAGCCACAAGAGCTGGAGGTGAACTCTTTAGTCTCCAAGCTGCAGCAATCAGCTCTAAAAATATCTTGGTGGCCAAGTGTACACACAGCTTGTCCACTGATTGGTAAGAAGAAATCCCAGCCGGATTCATAAATGGATCATTGTCATAAAGTTGATTAGTGTAGCCATTTTTCCTGAGAGAAGCTGTTTATTTTGGCCTTAATTAATCTCTCGAGTCCTGATTTTCCGTTTTGTCTGCACTGATTGCCGTATACAAATGTTTCTGTCTCTCATTTATAGAATAGGCTTCATCATAATTGATTATTATTTTTGAAACAACGGTAAAAATGAGCAAAACACTTTCATAATAAATAGATTCTTTTTTTCAGTTAGTATATTTAACAAATGCAATATTAAGAGTAATACCATGCCTGGAATTTATACTGAACATGCACTTAATATAAGGAACTAAGTACCTTGTTTTAATTTCACTTTGTTCATATTTACCTTTGCAAAATATGGAAATCTTTTCTCTGTGGTGAATGTATTCACTGATACATATGGAAACTAAAAGGCTGTTCTAAAGCCAGCAACATCTAATGGTTGTTAGGTCAATGGCCCCCAACAAGAGCTCGCTAATTCAAAACGGTAAGCAGAACGAACGATTAGATAACGTTAGGCACTTCTATACTTTATTTTCTATTATTTTTAAAAAGAAAGGAAACAAGACGATGTGATGACTACAGCCGCGATGCCACCTCGCTGGGATGAGCAGATATTGGCTCTGTAACAGACTGTAGGGGGTCTGAAGCCGCCATGGTTTATTTAAGCCAAATTGGTTTGGAACCTCTTGTGTTAGAGTTCCTTTAATTTTTTAGCACCATCATCAGGTCAGAAATTGTATTTGTCCAATAGGCGACTTTGGTTTGTCTCATCAGACTTGGAGGCCACTTTGTGTTTTGTGCAAGCAAATGTTAGCATGCTTGTTTGTACACTACGGTGGTTATCGGTGAGGTTTACAATCCTGGTGTACGTTATACCTGCTGAACACCAGTCTGTCGTCATCGTGAGCAGCATGTTAGCATGCTGGCGTTAGCATGCTGGCGTTAGCATGCTGGCGTTAGCATGCTGGCGTTAGCATTTAGCTCAAAACACCACTGTGCCTAAGCGCAGCCTCACAGGCTCTTATTCACGTGTCTTTCAATTTGTTACAGATTTAAGTGCACACATTGTGATCTTAGTGTTCATAGATGTAATAAAACATTACTGTGCACCATTTAGTCAAACTTTTCAGTTTGCAAAACCTAGAATAAGACAACTTTCTGTGTAGGCCTACTGTAATGTGCTAAATGTGGACGTTTGTGTTGTTGTTCATCATGAAGAAATACTGTGAATTAGAGCTAGAACCAGTCAACTTTGAGTTGAAAGATATGGATGTTATTATGATAACTGGTCCATCTTAAAACCCAGTCTTGGGTAGACCACAGGCTGAAAGATTAGAATAAGAAGTTTGATATTAGTTCTGTCTGTGCATAAACTGGCAGACTGTGAAGCTCTGTGGTGGATCTTTACCCGTCTGTCACAAATCCTACTTCCACTATTGACGAGTCACAGTTTAGTTCTTAAACTGACTTTCACTCGATCAGGTGAATCGATGCAGATAACCCAAAACTCAACAACCAAGCATTAGCATGCCCTCTGTGAAGTTTTCTTCTTCTGTAGGTACTTTTTTTTATTGATGTATTTCTGTCACAGTGATTCTTTTTTACTCCTGTTTGTTTGCCGATAATGATTCAAACAACAATAACAACTTTCATTGAATAATAATTGATCTATCAAAAAGTGATTTTAAGAAGAAAACCAGTACAACAAAAATAAAAGAAACATTCCTTTACTTGATGTGTAAATGTGTCCACCTTTTATTTTTATTTTTTTTATTACTACTGTAGGTTGAAAAAGGCAAGAAGATGAAGAGATTAATGAGATAAACAGGAAAACATATATACATTCACAGAATTAACTGTTGGCAGTGTTTCCTATTTCTAGCATGCCTTATAACTAACATAAACTATCTATAGAAACACTATTTGACATATATAAAAGTACACATTTCACCATGCACAGCCACCTTCAACCTTTTTTCTGTTTTTGGTTTCCACATATTTTCATCAACAAAAAGAAAATGGCCCCGCATTTATTCTCCCCCCCTCTGCTTTACATTTTTTTTTTTTTTTAATCTAAGGTGTTTCTCCCCCTGTAAACACATCTGGACACCACCACACAGCCCACAGTGGCAGCAGGACACAATGACATGTTTAGGTGTGACTTAGTTTTCTTTGGGGAAGAGTCAAAACCAGACTAGCCCAGATTAGGGAGAACAAAACAGGATACAAATGAAAAGCAACTTCAGCCTGTTTCTTGGATTTGTCTTTTATTTCCAATTTACATTAATTAAAACGCAACAAAAACAAGTCATGATCATAATAATTATATAATAATGCTATTATTATTAATAATAATACTATTATTAATAATAAGAAATATACACAACCTCACACAAAGGAGCCCTCTGCCCTGGCGGTAGAACTGGAGCAACAATGTCAAACACACCCTGATTCTCTTGAACCGCTGTGTGTGTGTTTGTGTGCGTGTGTGTGTGTGTGTGTGTGTGTGTGTGTGTGTGTGTGTGTGTGTGTGTGTGTGTGTGTGTGTACACTGAGGCAGAGGGCACTCCCTGTGTGAGGGGACTGATGGGAGGAAGTAGAGCGGGATGGGGGTCAAAGTCACAACAAATTGGGGGGCGGCAGACTGGGCTTCTATGAGCAACCTTTTTTTGTTCATATTGATATAAAATGTTAGGTTTTGTATACAAAGCTTCAGGGGGAGAACGCCTTTAATTTGAGATATGTTTTTTTTTGTGTGAGGTAGCTTTAAAATATCTAAACTAACATTTTATTCAGTATTAACTCCAAATTGTACGTGTCTTGATTATCAAACGTCATCAAGGGCGTGTTTGTTTACATGTGAGGGTTGAAGCAGGCGGGTGGGATGAGGCAGGGACATTTTTCACCAATAAATCCAAAATCCCAGTGGCTGCTCTCTCTGAGAAATTGTATATATGTATACACACATATAGCTACTACATATGAGTATCTGGTCGTTTAAAAAATACAGACTGTTTTACAACAATAGCACCATTGTCTTTTATTATAATACACAGTAACTTTTTGATACACACTGTGGTGGTAGAAATAGGAACAACTGCAATTTCTATGTAGCTAGATTTTTGGTTTCAAAGAGATATGTGTGCTTTAGTGGATATGGTACAAGGGGGATGGGGTGATTAGAAAAGAGGAGGAAGTAGGAGAGGAAGTTGGTGGATATGGTAATTTTTAAATATTTGTAAATGGGCTTTTTATTACTTAGCAACAAACTCAGTCCGACCACACCTGGGACTCAAACCTAAACAATAAATAAATAACACCAACACATTTTTCTCTCTCTTGTTCCCTGGTATGCTCCCGTACTCTCCTCATACTTCCTCCATCTTGTTCATGAGGTGGGGCAGGGGGTGGTTGGGTGTTGCTGTCCACCCAGGGTGAAGTGGGGGCTTTTGGGGAGGCCTGGGTGTCCCTGTGGGAGGGGGGGGGGGGGTGACGATGCTGGATGGATCACAGATGACAGTTGGTGCCATTCAGTGCAGATATCCCACGGAGTTCGACTTGGATAAAGCACTATTTACTTAGAAAAAAAGTCCCGTTTAAAAAAAGTGTCTTGATTTTTCTTTCTCTCTCCTTCTTTATCTGAATTGTGCTTCTCTTTCATTCAATTTCTTTCAAATTCCCACTTCTCTCTCTCCTTTTACTCGTTCTTTACAAGAAGCAGACTGCTCCGACTTCGACTCCGAACTCCTGGTCTGTTCCTCCGATATCCATGGGGGCAATGTCTACGATGGGCAGACGGGAGGTCTTCTGCGATCTGTACTCCATCACCGTCTTGCCCCACTGTCCCGTGTGTTTCTGTGCAGAGGGGAAAATCACAGCGGCTGTTAATTAACCTCACGACTTTTTTTCAAAATGGAAGACAGTAAGATTGGCTAGGTGAAGTAAATGAAAACCAGAGAGCGAGAAAAAGACAGTGCCTAATGTCTGTCATGAAGGGAAAGTCAATCGTGAGCAACTTTACTATCCATCTTTTGAGTGTCATGACATCATCTTCTGACTCAGTACATCAAATAGTGTGTGCCGTGTGCGTTTGTGTATCATCTGTCCAGTCGTACCGTGCAGCCGTCCTCCATCACGCTGTAAGTGAAGCGGCTGTTGCCCTCGGCTCTGATCTCCACGTCGTTGGAGCCCTGCAGCAGAACGGCCTTCTTCAGGTTGCCCGTTGAGGCGTCCATGTAGGCCACGCTGTTCTTACAGTGGTACGTGAGGTTCTGAGAAGCCTCGGTAGACAGCAGTCTCAGGAAAGTCATCTGAATGGCAGCAGTGTTGGCTGCCAGGCTGTCGTCGCCATAGCTGAACTGCATTGGGCCACAGGTAAAAGGAGAGGGAGGAAGGATTGTGTTAATTTATCTGCATGGAAAAGACTTGAACCACAATTATTTATTTTTTGATGTCTGGTATCATAATAATAGAGGCTCAACTTATGTTTAGAGACACTTACGTGAAGGCCTCCATTCATTGTCTCTCCGAACCAGACATGTTTGCGGTCTTTGCTCTTGCTGGACCACCAGTTCTTGCGAGGGATACTGGCCGGGTTGGATTTCACGCAGGACTCTCCTGTCTCCATGTTGCAGAAGACCTTGATGGCATCGACGGTGCAGCCCTGATTGGGATCAATCCAGTAGTCTCCTACAGGAAGAAACACACAAAAAAACACATCAGATTCCCCATATGTCTTGTCTTTGGCTGCACAAAAAAACAATGATTGTTGAAATTCTATTGCATAATGTTAGGAATATTGTGAAACTCTGAATTAGCCACATCCAACAGGGGAGGACTGGCCATTGGGGAGCTCAACCGACCAATACTTCTGTGTTTTCATCATCGAAATCATGGGCCAGCCGGGCCATCGAAGCTGCAGACTATACTAACAATATTTAACCAACATTTTGACTCCACAAATCTTGAGCTGCCAGGGTAAAATGTCACCTCGCTGATGCCTACTTCATCATCTCGCCCCAATTTGACAAATGTCTCTGGCTGTCACTCACCGCTTTTCCAGTCGGGATGGCAGAGCTTGAGGTCTCTGCAGGTGCGAGACGGGTTCTTCCTGGATCCCTCGGGGCTGCGGATGTTCTCTATCTGGTTGTTGAGCGATTTGAGCGTGGCGTCGACCTCGGCGTCGTGCTGACGGAGGTTTCCTGAAGCCTGGTCGGCCCTCATGTACCTGAGAGGATCAGGGGACTTTTCCATCTGACCCAGACCGGCAAAGGCGGACATGTCAATGCCAGGGCCAGGGGGGCCAGGGAGACCGGGGGGTCCGGGGTTTCCAGAGGGACCCTGACGAGAAAAGGAGAAAGACAGGAGGTTACACGTTGGTTACGACATGTTACTACATAACATATCTATATTAAAATAACCAGAGTAGTCTCAAATGTTTCATTATTGTTCCTTCTTCAGTCAGACTACAAAAGACCCCCCTCATTTCCCCCCTCGGGCTCAGGAAACACTTCAGTTTGTTCTGCAACCTAATTCATATTCTAGGGCTTTCTATTAATTTAGCTATTTCACAAATTCTCAATATAATTCTAAATTCCTCATTAAATACTGGCATACTCTTTATAACTGGATCCTGTGCACTTCACTTGTTTTTATTTTGATGTTCTGTTTTAATGTTTCTATCTTTCATACTTTTATCCTTTATCCTGTTTGATTTTATTGTAAGGTGACCTTGGGTGACTTGAAAGGCGCCTCCAAATAGAATGTATTATTATTATTATTATTACTATTAAATATTCACTTGCATGTAACACATGTGTGACGGTAACAGTTCTCGTGGGGTACTTACAGAGGGACCGGTGTCTCCTCCGCGACCACGAGGTCCGGGGGGTCCAATGGCGCCTGGCTGACCGTTCCCACCATCCTTTCCACTGGGGCCACTGGGTCCAGGTGGTCCCTACACACACATGCGGAGATGTCCATGTTAAGCACTACAGACATGCATGTGAACACATGTTCTTCATTAGGCTCATTAGTGACGTTCCCAGTATTTCGGCAGCTGTATTACTCACTCTTTGTCCAGAAGGTCCAGAGGGTCCAGTAGCACCCTGGTCTCCAGATTGACCCTTCATGGATAATGATTACGTGCTTAGTCAGAGTTTCTGCAGCGTTCAACACGTTTACAACTTTTTTTTAATTCCACTTTATAACAATGATTGTTCATTATAACAATGTCCAATGATTATAATGAGTGTTTACCGGAGGTCCGGGCAGACCCTGCAGACCAGTGAAGCCTCGGTGTCCCTTCTGTCCTCTCTCGCCACCCTCTCCACCCTCTCCCTTGTCACCGCGGGGTCCTTGGGGTCCCTGAAAAAAAGCCAATAACTTAATGAGTGGACATGTTTGGTTTTCTATTGTGTTATTATGAGCCGTGGTGTATTTCTTCTCTCGGAAACACATTCAAGGCTCAATGTGACGCCTGCAGTAGAGGCATTGGTTGTGTTGGTCGGCTACATACAGGCATCCCTCTGGCTCCGGCAGGTCCAGAAGACCCAGAAGGTCCTTGGGCACCCTGAGAAAGAACAACAAAAGAATGACTTGTTGTTATAGTTCAGACATAAATTACCAGAGCACTGCTCAGATAGATCCAATTGACTGTCATATCATATGTGTGAGCATTAAAAATACTGTTAACATTGTGTCAACATTATTGTAAATATGTGTGGATTATTAGCATCATTTATTTTTCAGTCTGGGAAAGAATAATGTGACTTTGTTGTGTCCATTTACGTGTATTGTATTTTAATGATGTCATCAGAAATATCACTTAGTCTGTAAGCATTCAGGTTGCTATTAGACAAAGGTCAAATATACCCTCTAAGGTTAAAATAATGTTGTAATAAAGATTTAAGGACAAACTCGTTTCATAGTATTAGAACATCTGGAAATAGACTAAATAGATGCTGTAAATGTGGAAAAGAAAACATTGAGGCTCCTTGTTCCCCTTGAGCACAGCAGGTCTACCTCTGTACAACTTGCAGATGTCTAGCAGTACAATGTACACCTTTTATAAATGCTGCTGCTCTTTACTTAACAGTGAGAAACATACGATGCAGCTCAAAGAAAGACACTATGTCACAAGTGTTGGAGTCATTACTCACAGACTCTCCTCTGTCTCCCTGTTTGCCGGTGGCACCGACTGGGCCGGAAGCACCAGGAGCGCCTGAAGCACCGGGAGCACCAGCAGGACCAGTGTTCCCACGCTCACCCTGCAGCAGAAAGGTCATTCATGTGAGAAAAGACACAGCCGCACACACTGCACAGATGATGCTGAGCACCTTTAGTCTTGGCTATATATAGAAAGGTTAAGACGACTACTACTACGACTCGTAGTGGACAATGTTTATCAATCTTTCTTCTAAATGTCACTGTGTTACTGAACTCTGCTCCCAGAGTTCAGCTCATCTTGTGAGGGACAATAACAGATCGTATAATTGTACTGCAGAGTGCTTTGGTGTGTGTCTCTCTCTCTTTCTCTCTCTCTCTCTCTCTCTCTTTTTCTCTCTCTCTCTATCACCTCTCAGGCAGACGCCACAAGACCAACTGGGAAAGCAGACAGAACCTGTTCCCATGGATGTTGTGGGAAGGAGTGAGAAGCGAGAGAGGGGGGGGGGATGGGGTGATTCAATTCAATTATTCCAAGTTTCTGTTAAATACGTAAAGACATTTAAGTGTTTCGACATTGAACTGGTTTTCTCTACGGGACATCGGAATGGTTCATTTCCATCACACTTATTATTATGATGTAAATAATCATATACAAAACCATAATAATCCTAAGAATATTGTGACGTTAATTTCCTCTTTGCTCATATAGTGTTTAGTAAGCTTATTAAGATTTGTATTGGGTGTTTGAATACACATTTGTGTGCAATACAAGTCACATGGTATACAGGAAGTTCCAGATAAACGTGATGAATTAAATATTCAATACATGTACGTGATTTGAATGAGATGGTGTTGTCAGCCAAGCGGTGTGCATATGTATTCCTGTCGCTAATGAAATTCCAATTTCACCACATATGCAACACATTACCCAGACATACATACATACACCAAACCTGAGTCATAGCATATTTGAAAGCGGACGAAGTTCAGGTCCAGGATCCTACAACACCGAGGTTCTGACTTACGTATCTTGTATAGCGTCTTTCTCACCTTGGTTCCAGTAGCTCCATCTCTACCAGGAGGTCCATCAGATCCAGCGTTGCCCTGACGGAGATCAGTGATAATTGTTAATAGCTTCCATCTCCACCAGGCCAGATGTCCTATTGAATACTGATCAGCTGCATAATGAACCCTGCTCCGACAAAACATGTTGATGGTACGGAGGATACACAATACAAATGTATACGTGATGCAAATAGCAGTTCATTTGAATCGTCTCCATGAATGGACTAAATGCAAAGTGGAAGACATGAATCGGAACACGCACATGATGTGTGTGGACCCCTCTCTCACCTCTCTGCCAAGCTCTCCTGAAGGACCGGTGAGTCCAGGTGGGCCAACCGGCCCGGGGGGGCCGCGGTCCCCACTGCCACCAGTAGATCCTTGCTTTCCGGGCTCACCCTGAGAGGAGAGACGAGGACTCGTTACCACACTTAGAACTCGCCGTGCAATTTCTTCCACTGGTATTATATATTTAGTGAATCTATGTTTTTTTAAACAGCACAATGATCAACTGAGGTTTAATCACCCCTCACGTCACACTCGTGTATCAGGCTGGTCCCACTTTTATTGACTTATTTTGGTTTGTTGTGTTCTATAAAACCAGCAATGAATATTGTAAAGATCTGCTAAATTATTAACAATACTCTGACAGGACAGCTATAAAATGTTGAGTTAGGAGTTATTTCCCCCCCCAAAATGACAATAATTAAATTTGCATCAGTTTAGATATACAGTTTACATCTTAAACTGGAAACAACCAATTCGACAAGAAACAAAACCATGAGAACAGTGTGTTCCAGATATTTAAATGCAGCGTGTTTTTGCAGCTGCTTGGCCTTTTTGTCTCCACAAACTGATTTAGAGGCTGGTTCAGGTAAATAATTTCCAGATCATCAATTACAAGATTAACAGCTGACTTCAAACCACATTTACACCACATTTACACCACACCTGTATTAACCAATATGCTGCTTTATGATGGTATACAATGCAAATACTATTTTTGTTCAAATGCAGCAATATTTAGCATTTTCTTTGAATATTAAACTCCCCATTTATAACAAAAAATATTTGGGTCAAATTGGAGATAAAGTCCAATCACAGCTTTGGGAAATGTGTGTTTTTCCAGGTATTGTTCATGTTGATATCTCATACTGCCTATTTGAGATGCTAACATATCCAGATGTCAATCAGTGACCTGAAAACAGATTACAATACCAGTTTATCTTAAACCGAATGGATGACTATTACATAAAGTAAAAGATATACAACATGGCGCAAAACATTGACTCGATCCAGAAATACATGATAAGCCTCAAAATACACAACGTCACATAAACTGTTCAAGCTTCACTCGCTATGAAAGGCATAGTCTTTGCTTGAATCACTTCTGGGTGAGTTTTTTGGCATCACTGCTTCCTTCTTGGCTTCCCTTTCATGCTCACTGATGAACAATTAAGGATGAAGACACGCACCACTGAGGGTCTGTGAGTCGGGGACTCACGTCACATATCAAACAGTGCGAGATGTAAGCAGGAGAGGCTTCTTGTCACATATCATACATCTAATAGAATCAGTTCATCAGGAGAAAAGTCCTGGCTGTTCTCACGTGAGACGTGATGTGACCGTGATCCAATCAGGCCCCGGCAGAGTGTCCAGAGTCTGCCTGTGTCTTGTTTCTCTTGTACTCAGTGACAAAGCATCAGGCATCTGATCAGGCAAGAGATCAGGCATCTCTTAGAGAGGATTTCTAAGTGTATGTTTACCGAATAGCCTCTTCTTTTCTATTCAAGGTTAGCGGTTGTAATTATGTCACTCGCAGCCGTGAAAGAGAAACACTTCATGTTGGACGCCTCTGCGGGGACCGCTCTGTGTTCTAATAAGCCTTCAAGCAATCCCGTTGCAGTGGAAATCACACTCCTGAAGGGATTCATCGATCATCAGAATAATTGCTTTAGTATTCAATCAGTTGGCTAGCTTGGGTTGATATTTTATCGATGAATTGTTTCAGCTCCATTATTGTGAACTGAATATGTTATGTATTTCGACAGAACAAGGAATTTCAAGTTGCCGCCTTAGGCTCTGGGATTATTTTAGAGGAATTACTCGCTATTTTCTGACAGAATTTCGGAAAAAAAGTGACATTGAAAATAAATTGCAGCCCTAAGACATTGAAAGAAATGATGTGATAAAGCAAACAGTATGCGACTTACAGAAGGTCCAGGCAGACCAGGGAAGCCTCGCTCGCCACGCTGTCCGGGCAAACCCACGATACCGCGCTGACCCGCCAAACCCTGAGGACCCGAAGGACCGAGGGGACCCTGAGAGACGAGATAAGAGAGTTTGGTAAATATAAATGTTTCAGCAGGCAAACCATTTAATTATCGTCGTCTTTTATTACATACAATAATCCTTTAATTACTTTAATGACTTAATTCAGTTCTTTAGGCCAATTCTGAGGCATTAAAACAAATTGTAGTTATCCCTACTGGACTGGATAAATAATAAATAAACAAAAAAAACTAAAGTATAATAAACTAGCAATATACATATATTAACATGGTTATTTAAAAGTGTTACCAAAAAAGAAAATGTAACAAAGTTAAACAAATACAAGTGAATTACACCACAATTCAGCAGCACAGATCCAAATGGATGAATCTCTCCATCTCTTCTCTGCTCTGCTTCTTTTGACCATCACGTCTCACGGTGCTAAACACCTGAGACCGGATCGTCGGCCGACTCGGACTCTGATGTGTTGATGTGCAAGATTTCGTATGTAATCTACGGACGGAACGAGTATTGACGCGGCAGCTATCTTCATGTTTGAGTTTGCAGTCATTTGTGAAGGGTCATTTTCTTGACAGGGCTCGCTGTGTGTTTGTGATGTGTGTGTGTGTGTGTGTGTGTGAGTGTGTGTGCGCAAGGTAAAAGCCCTGGGTCCTGTCATTAGTCTGTCTCCGGGCTTGTGCCCTCTGCTGTCATTTGCCGAGGTTTTCAATTGCAGTCGGTGATGGACCCTGACAGCTCTGCGTATTAATGGAGAGTCTGCTCCGCTGCTGTCCATTACTGATGGAATGGGCTTGTTGAGCTGAGCTGCGTACAAATCAACGGAAATGTATAAAACAAACATATTTAACAATTTGTTTAAATGTAATGACGTTTGCGTTCACCGTGACAGCGTTCAAGGAGATGTGCAGTCTGGAGAGGAGAGTTGGAGTGGCTAATTACGTGATTGCTGGAGGGATTGGAGCGGTGTTTCAAGAGCTCCAAGGTCAAGCAGGTAAAGACGATCTAAAGGCCCGGAAGAGTCTTGAGTTGTACGATTACAAGTATGACAAACTCACAGAGGGACCATCCTCTCCAGCGTCTCCCTTCTCTCCAGAAGTCCCAGCTGGACCACGGAGCCCGGCATCACCCTGTCGGCCCGGGGGTCCACCGTCTCCCCTCACGCCCTTGGGGCCGTCTTTACCAGAGGGGCCGGAAGGACCAGCAGGTCCAGGATTTCCCTGCAACAAGGGAGGAGGAGGATGACTTAACACAAACACACATACAATGACATGGCTCCATTACATTGTAATTGTAACACCCTGTTCTGTTTCTCCTGTGTTCCGTGTCTCCTATGTCTTCTGTGTCTTCTGTTTTAATTGGTTAATTACCTGCACCTGCCCTCAGCCACTCTTGTCTCGTTAGTGCCTGATGTCGTACACCTGTGTTTCCCCCCCTGTATATTGTGTCATTCTTTCCCTCGTCTCCTGTCTGATTGTCGTCTATGGTTCTGGGTCCTTTTCCCGTCGTCCTGTCCGTGGTCCTGGTTCTGCCCGTTGACCCTTCCTGCCCTGAACCTGGATTCTGTGCCGGACCCTTTTGGACCTTGTTTTTTGTAAACTGTGTTGCCTCATTAAAGAGTGCTTTTTTGTTGTTGTTTATATTGCGTCCAGCCTGTCTCTCTGGGCCCAGTCACAAAGACCTGACAGTATTACATGTAATATACATGCATGCACTATTTTTGGAGTCTACAGATTTCTATATTACAGATTATTCTACAAACAAACAAACAAACAACAACTCCCGCTGTGCATTCTGTTTCTGTAGTGTGAATGCTTTACAGGTGCACATATTAGAGGCGTTGTAGGTAACAATAAGTCAGGCGGCAGTTAGAAAACATTGTTGTTTCTGTTCCACTGCACCGTGCTTCTTCTTCTGTCCCCAACCCCAATTTCATTTGGTGACTAAATAATTAATATTCACAGTAAATAATAAATGTTGAATGTAGTTTATTCATTCTAGAAGCCTGTGTAAGTTAATGGTATACTGCTAAATGAATTGTCAAAGTATTCGTAAATGTGTGATACTATCAGTGTCCTATATTCATGTCTCTAGGGTCTAGTTGTGGACCCAGTCGTGGGTTTGAAGGCGTAGTGAAGTGGGTAGTGAACTTACATTGGGACCAGGGGGTCCAACTCGGCCCGCAGCTCCAGGGAATCCGGTGGCTCCCTGAAGGAGAAAGATGAAGTTAGACAACGCCTGAAATACTCTGACATAGCTGATTATGATAAAGAAGATATTTTCAAAAACTTCACTCACAGGAGGTCCCTGAGCACCACGAGCACCTTTAGGTCCGAAAACGCCGGTAGGACCCTGGAGGAGGAAATATATTTTAGTGTCATGACGTTTATTTGATGGTTTATAAACATACATATAGATGGTTATTCCATTTCAGTTGCTTTGAAATGCTGTGATTTAGGTTTAAACTCTTATTTGGGCAAAGTCCAGAGAAAAACACCCACTGCAGGTCCAGGGGCACCAGAGGGTCCCTGGGGGCCAGGGGCCCCAGCGTCACCCTTCTGTCCAGATTCTCCCTGCTCGCCTTTGATGCCTGGCTGACCGTCAGAACCCTGAAACAAGAAAGACAATTGGATGAAGGACATATGGCAGGCGTTGAATTGAGGATTATGCTTCTGGGTTCCCTTGGATATCTTTGGGTCGGGACTCTCCACCGGTGACCAGTCACAGTGAATTATATTCAGGCTTTGACAAACATGACATGTCTAGCTCCGTGAAGATGCTATTGAGTTGCATTGTGGGAAATGTTAGAGAACAAAGACAATTATATCTTTATTATTATGTCTGAGTGTTTCCATAAAATATGTTATTAAACAAGAGGTTTGAAATAGGAAAGGCTGCGTTGATGTCGGCCTTCTCTCGCTCATGACACTTTTTGCTGGCTCATTTTCCAGATAACAAAACATCAGGTGAGTTCTTTAGTCTTGGGTATAAAATAAAATAACTTTATTGGATTTTGTATCAAGGTGTTGAGGTCATCTGTTCTAAATCCATTGTTAATATATCAGATCCTTTAATTAGATCCTTTTAAAATTAAACATTGGAGGAGTTGATAATGACTGTGCTTAGTATTTTAATAACTAACTATATGTAATTAGTTTATTTTAAAGCGTTATTCAACCATATTTAAAAAGTCAAGCGGTTGGTTTGATGCCATTTAGTAATTTCTATCCTTCACAGTTTAATTTAAATGTCCCAAAAGGTCAAATGGTTGACTCATTATGCCCTTTAATGTATTTTTCTAATTAATTCATGACTGAATATAAAATCTACAAAAAGAGCTAACGCATAATATTTTTTTTCAAATTAAGATTTCAATCTATATCACTATAACTTTCTTCACCTTGCACCATGTCCTGGAATAAAACTACAATGTGTTGGCCAGTGTTGCTTCGGTTACTTACAGGTGGTCCAGCAAAGCCAGCGGGCCCATTAGGTCCAGTCTCCCCCCTGTCGCCCTAAAAGAGGAAATAAGAGAGGGAACACACACTCAGAGGTCAGTTCAGGCTATAAATCAGTTATAAACTGCAACATGTGTATACCTATCATCTTATATCTTACACAAACTACTATTCAATGATGTTTCTGTGACACTTACAGGAGCGCCACGGGTACCAGGAGCTCCAGAAGGACCAGCAGGACCAGATTCACCCTGAATAAGAAAACAGCAACACACACTGATTCAATCATCTACAATGATGTACAGACAGACATTCAAATACAACCCAATACCATGTTAACTAAAAACCTCTCTGAGAATATATTATATTGATAACTAGCCAATAGCTATGCAATAATTAAAAGAGATAACAAGCACCTTCTCGCCATTGGGACCGCCAGGACCAGAAGGACCAATGGGACCAGTGAGACCCTGTGACAGGAAACAGCAGAAGGTTAAAGACACATTTTGGCATGAGACTGAACATTTTCAAAGATTGTGATTTAAAGAACTGGACATTTATTATTCAAGTCATGAGTGAGCTGCTGCCGCGCTGACAAACTATGGATGATCACAATGACAGTCACTCACTCTGCCGCCATCTTTGCCAGGAGCACCTTCAGGTCCTTTCTCTCCGAGGTCACCCTAAGGAAATATAAACGCAAGTCAGTCACCTGACAGGTACAGGCAAAATTGTACATATTCAATAAAATAAATATATAATTGATTATATATATATATTGTATTATTAATTAATTGATCTTTTAATGAATTACATTTATATGAATACAAAATATATTGAATAATTAAAGCCCCATTATGTAGTTTTTCCCTTGTAGCGCCCCCTTCAGGTATTTAACGTTTACTTCAGTGTCGTAAATACCCAGTTACGATAGATCAGGTGACGTGAACCTCTGGCTCTCGAACCATATATGGCTCTTCCGGTGACGCATATGGCTCTTTTGAGTTTGAGTAAAAAAAAAAAAAACTCTGCCCGCGAGCGTTGATTGGCACTATGTGACGTTGCGTAATCACTGCCAGAAAGCAGGTCGAAGTGCGACCGGGCGGCTACAAAATCTTACATAGTCGGGTATTTAGCCCACAGACCCCCGATGGCAGTGGCGGAGGCTCAAATCGCCATATTAAAAGTCATTGTAGCGGCACACTTTTTTTCAAGCTGTTATTTTAAGGTAGGAATTGTTACATAGTGTTGCTTTAACACTTTCTTTCCATCATGGCTTACTCTGTCTCCTTTGGGTCCAGGAATGCCAGCGCCTCCTCTCTCTCCGGGCATGCCCTGCAGGCCGGGGGGGCCCTGAGCTCCACCGCCACCAGCAGGTCCGATGGCTCCCTGTCACCAGGCAGACGTAGATGAATAAGATGGACAGAAAAAGGTACTTTAGGGTCTAAATAACTTTGTGTAGCACCTACTCCAGATGTAAAACGGTGCCATGCTGTTGTCAGACTGTATTTGTTAGTACATGAGTCAGAAACACAACAATGGTGCTGCTGCAGCGTGAGAAGGCTTCTCCTCATCAACGAAAGAGACAAGCGCCCATCTTTGTTTGTCATTCTCTGAACTCAAATACCAAATGTTCCTTTTGATTTGACATCTGGAGATTACACACACACACACTTACACTAACTGCTGCTGTACTCCAGTCATTAAGTTGTCACAATAGGGCTCACACGGCCTCCATGTTGGTTGAATACATTCAAACTGGGTTTTTATTGAAGGGGGCAAATGTCCAATGTGTGTCTTGCAAGGAATCGCTCTTCATTTTTCTTTGAATGTTTCACATATTATCTGGTCGTCCATCCCCCATGGCCATCATCCTGTGAGCTTTATAATCCTAATCCTCTCTATCTGCTACTGTCTGACCTAAAGGAAATAAAACCTATGAACTGGGATTAAAATCTGACCAGATAAGAAACCATCAGGAAGCATCTTCCCCTAAAGTCACAGGGCAGCGATGACGACTTACTGCAGTGACCCGAATGTGTTGATTGGTGATAAGAAGTCTTGCTTGGTTGGAAATACACTGAGCAACCGGTTGTTTACCAATGTGGAAAATATCTATTCTCTCTCTACAATACTAAAATGTTATGAATTTACTAAATGTAATATTTTAATGGAGGTAAGAAGTCTTGAATCACGCAGATCCTTATTACAATAATATTACAGTAATAACATACCCTATATATATAGTTTGTTGGATTGTTTTATGTAAATGTACACTATCCAGCTGATAGAAGTAATGTAAACAAATGTATATTCGAATCGTCCATGTACATGTACACTACCGTTCAAAAGTTTGGGGTCACCCACCCAGACAATGTGGTGTTTTCCATGAAAACTCACACATTTATTTATCAAATGAAATGCAAAATTAATATAAAATATATTCATATTAATTTTAAATATTAATTTTGTTCTTCAAACTTGTGTCTCAAAGGAAGGCCAGTTTTATATCTTCTCTCACCAGCATAACTGTTTTCAGCTGCGCTAACATAAAAATGGTTTTCAAGTGTTTTCTACCCCTCCGTTAGTCTTCTAAGGAAATAACACAATGTACCATTAGAACACTGGAGATGGGCCTCTATACACATAGAGCCTTCATTAAAAAACTGATGTTTCTACCTAGAATAGTCATTTACCACATTAACTATGTTAGAGTGTATTTCTCATTAATTGAATGTTATCTTCATTAAAAAAAAGGGTGTTTCTTTGAAAAATATGGACATTTCTAAGTGACCCCAAACTTTTGAACGGTAGTGTACATACATACATGATGACATCTGCATTGAACCCATGTTCAGTGTCGGAAGAAGAGGGCTGCTGTAAAGCACCAGGGGACCCGATGTGTGGCTCAAGGACACTTCGGCACTCTGAATAGACCCGGCACCGAGAGGGTCTCGGAATATAAATACCTTGGTATCTGGCTGCATCACAAAGTTTCATTAAAGTTTCACATTGGCCCACTTGTCAGCGAGGTCCGGAAAAAATTATTGAGGCCGTCTTCTTGTCTGACTTGGATTATGTTATAGTGATGTTATATATAGAAACGCCTCTTCCTCCATTCTTAAACCCTTGGATTCAGTTCATCCCTCTGCCCCACATTGAGCTGACGGCTATTCTACTCGCCATAGAGCCTTGCGTGCCACGGTTTGGTCGGCGTCTCAAACTGAGGCTGTTATGAGTACTTTTGCTATACGTTTATATTTCTGTCTCTGGATTTATTTTATTCCTTCGATAGCATTGCAATCAAGGAAGATTCAGTCACAAAACACTTACAGGGGTATCGGTGAGATCAAAACAAAGGTTGAGATTGCAGAACGCCGTAGTCCAAACAAGGGCCCGCTCTATGCTCTTGACCCGATTTGCCGTTGCAGCTGTGCGTGTGATGCAATCTCAAGATGGCTTTTTGTGTATTTATTCTGTTTACATTATATCCTCGACATCCTTAAAATGAGGGCGACTATTCCTGGAGATGTAAGTACATTTTGTTGCCGTTGTATGGGGAGGGACATGTAGGACATGTTGAATCAAAAAGGGGAAGTTTAAGCTCACGGTTGGCAACCTAAAATAAATAATGTCTACTTCTCACGTGTTGTGTAACGTCCAACAATCTAAAAGTATAAGAAGAATAATCACACTTTATTTTTCTTATTTCCACTCCTGTTAATCATCTTGTGACCCCTCAGTCTCCCCAAGATAAAAGCATGTTTGACGTTTATTTAAGAAAAACTGAGCAGAGGTTCTGTTTCATACAGCAACTTTATATAAACATCTTGACTAAAAATCATAACAGAATATGTCAGGACCTGGGTGCCTTACCACATCAAATACATATTTGTGTTGGGGGACAAACTGTAACTCCATACCTTCCTTTTTTATTAGTTGTTTTCATCCTGTCTAACTATCATGTCATTCCATATCCTGCTTGCCACCTCGTTAGTCCCTCATTCCCTTCACCTGCCTCTGACCACCTCGTTAGTCCCTCATTACCTTCACCTGGTCCTCACGCCCTTCTCACCTGCAGCCCATCCCCTCGTTAGTCCCTCAATATTTAGCTCCCTCACTTACAGTTGTCCTCCAGACAACTGACAGATTGTTTTGTGGTCTTCTTGAAGCTCTCCAGTGTTACCAAGTGTGTTCATCTGTTCCCGTCTGTTTTGTTCCTGCTGGAACTTTGAGTAAAGTAAATTTCTTTCTAGTTCTGTCTCCTGAGTCGTGCATTTGGGTCCACCCTAATACTCCCGTGACACAAACACTGAATGTAGTCAGCGGAGCTCGACTCACACACACCTGAGGGCTTTACACGCTCACATCAATGTGCTGCTGCTGCTTTGTGTGATCAGTCCGTACCACAGGACAGTTTGTTTGTCAGTGGTGCGAGTTCACCTCAGACACCACTGATTGAACATCTGTCTGCTCCTGGTTTTAAGCCGAATGCTGGACTCACCTTGGGCCCGTCTGTTCCAGGAGTTCCAGGCAGACCTCGAGGTCCCTGCAGACCCTGAGAGCCGGCAGCTCCTCTCTCTCCGGGGAAACCACGCTCGCCCTGCACGGCAGAACAAGGACAATCAGCGGCATGTCTGACAATCAGGAAGTCAACGCGGTGCAAAGACTGTGAACTTACTCTGGGTCCAGTAGCACCAGCAGCACCACCCTCTCCAGGAACACCCTTCAGGGAGAAGAGGAGGAGATCAAGAAAGGATATACAGGATCAGTATATGACAAGCAACGCATGCTTGAAAAGAGGAACTGCTGCCACTACGACGTATGACTACTATGAACTCAAAATGAAAAGGGAGTGCTAGATGTTTGAAGGATGTATTAGAAATAAAAAACACATATTAAAGAGAACATGGACCTGGTTATCAACATCTTGAAGCTCCATGTTTCCATCCAAAGTGTTACAGAAATGATCTGAATGCTAAGATGACTGTGAAAATAGACTATTCAATAGCAAAATGCTTTTATAGTGCGCATCATAGCTGGAGCAAAATGTTCAGCATCACTGAAATAGTGAGGCAAGGGACAATTCTATTCATTTTTATGTAACCATTATTCACACGGGGTAAGTTTGCTGTTCTTCCACAGAAAACGACTGTTGGCACCAAAGCAGCACCCGCATTGTGGAGTCATTTGGATAACAGCCTCTGGCAAATTACTTTTAGGAGCTCTGCTCTTTAAGCAAATGACAGAACAATTCCAGTTGTTCTATTTTTCTATGATAAGAAAAGAGACACTCACCTGGTCTCCAGGCTTTCCTCCCTCACCAGGTGGGCCAGGAGGTCCAGGCAGACCCTGAGCACACGAAAGAAACCCAAGAGATGTGAGCAATAACCAACAGTCACTCAGAAAGGACTCAGAAATGAATAAAAAGCATGACTATTTTATGTACAGCAATAGATCAGAACATGTCGGTAGGACGGAATATTAATTTTCATCGTAGTAATTAGAGGAACAGCTTTATTCATACAGCAACTTTAACAGGTAAAAGATTGAAGGTGATCGTCTCACCTGGAAACCTGAGGGACCGGGCTGTCCTTGTTCTCCTCTCTCTCCAGCAGGGCCCTAAACAGATAATCCATAATCCATAATCCATAATCCATAACTTCCTTCATAAACTACATTCAACTTTGGTGTTTAAGATGGTGGGAACATTTAGCTACATGTGTGGTTTATGTGTCTCTGATATCAGAACACCACAAAGGGATCATTTAGTTATTTTACGTGTAACATTAAACACAGTATTTTTAATCTAGCGCACTGAAACCCAAACGTCAGAACGAGCTGCACGTCTGTGTTTCGGTGACGCCGCATCACAGCGTCCACAGACTGAGCTCTCGCCGTCGAGGCGGTCTGGGTAACGGAGATACCGAAGGTTTCTTTTCGGTGTAGATGAAGAAAAAGGGAGAAGATAATATCACTGCTGAAGCTGGACGGAGTGCGATGGGGAGATAGAGATACGTACAGCGGGGCCGCCGGGTCCAGAAGGGCCGGTTTCTCCATCTTTACCAGACAGACCCTGAGGAGGGGAAGGAAGAGAGGGAGAAGGGAGGAGAGAGGGGGGCGACACAGGGAGGGGGGGATACATAGATATTAACAGTTGAGCCAAAGGTGATGCACTTTACTAGAAAGGCTTCAGAGCCACTGAAAATGTTTTCATTTTAATCTGTTTAGTCATTTAAATATTCTAATAATCATGAACACACTATCTGTGCTATTTCAGCTCCTACTTCATTTTTTTCAAATGATTTGCTTTCAGTTATGGTTTTGAATATTTTCCACTCAGCTGAATGTGTTTTGTTGTTGTTGTTCTTTTGAGATAACAGTACTTGTGAGATCCATTTGGAAGCAGACAATATTAACGACTTACTCTCAGACCAAGAGCTCCACCCAGCCCTTTCTCGCCAGACTTGCCAGGTTCACCCTGATGGCAACAGAAAAAGAAAAAGCAGCGCTTAGTCACAGAGATGTGATGCATTTTGCATCTATTTTTGGGAGCAGAGTTAAACGGCATCAAGCAGTTCAGCAGCACTCCATCTGTTGATGAACACGTGGAGTTTATATTCTTGATTCAGGGACACATAAAATAAATCAACCAAGAAAACAAAACTATTGTTCTATTGGCACAACATATTTAATATTGAAACATGTGAGCATTTGATATATGAATTAGACCTTTATCTTTTTTTGTATGCATTCAGAATTTAGGCTTTTTCTAAAATCACTCACAGATGCTCCCTTGGGTCCGGGGAATCCCATGACCCCTGGCTGTCCACGGCCTCCTTGGGGACCGGGGGGTCCTGGACGACCGTCCTCACCAGAAGCGCCCTGGTCAAGTAAAGTCACGTTATTATATATTTACAGAGCACATTCAAGGATGACCAATGATAACCAAAATGTTTACAAAGAGAAATCCAATTAGATATAAGTATTATACAGAGAAAAGCGATCAGTTGGTCAGGATAACATTTGTGAAGAGTAGAAAACAGTCAGAAAAAGATGAGTCTCATAGCGAGGGGTAAGGGCCGGCTGAGGAAAGTCCAATCACACTTGGATTCAGACTAGGGATGTGGAATGGGGAGGAGTAATTGGCTGGGGGGGGGGGTCTAGCAGAGAAAGGTCCAGCATGGCCCCAGGATATGCAACGGTCACTCAATTTATTGACATTTTCATTGCAATATGAAAAAATAGATCCCAAAAGGGTAAAAGAAAAAAGAAAAGAAAAAACGGGTAAAAATAATCCCTGACCATATGCCAGACCATATGCCAGAGCCTCAGTCAGGCATACAATGAAACCACTGCTCAATCTGTCAATACGCCATTCTGATTTAAATTAAACTAGAGTTACATATGAAAAATAATGTTTGTTTAGAAACATCAAAAATATGAAAAAATACAGTTTGGTTTAAGTTTACCAAAAAATATGGGGTTGCACGGCATGTATGAACGGCACCAGCCACACAGACAACACGAGGAGCCAGCCGGATGAAAACAATTCACTTTCTGCCTGTTCAGTTAAGAATATTTTTGTAGTACATTCAACTCATCTCAGAAATATATATATATATATATATATATATATATATATATATATATATATATATATATATATTTGTTTTGACAAACTACAATCAATCTAAAGTGTGTACACGCGTATTAGAAACACTCGCAGCGCTGCGGATACGGCAGGTGGATAATTGGTGGATACGTCTCCGGCGAGCCAATTTGATGAAACCACTTATGAGTCATCGTGTTTGGAGAGCGCATTTGGAAGTCTCTCCCTGATTGTGAATGAGATATATATATAGAAACCATACTCAGCCTGTCATGGTGAGTATTGTGAGGTGTGATTATTCCTATTGATTCACAAAGACACAACAAGCGCATTCCAACAAAAGGACTTACAGAAGGTCCAACTTTGCCTTGAGGACCAGCGTCACCCGGGCGTCCGGTCAGGCCCTGCCAGAGGAAGAGAAGAGGAAACACATGAGTCATCGGACCTCTATGCAGGCACATGCTAAAGAAAGGTGGGAACATATGGCATTGTGGGGAACTGAATTTACACCTCTGACTGTGTGCATCTAGCAACAGTTCAACGCCTACTGGTGGAGCAAATATGAATTAGAGCGTATTTAAGGGTAATTGCCTCGGTTCATTAAATTTTTTCAAATTTCCTCTGCAGTAATATATAATATAATGTTACTACTTTAGCTGCTGTTGGGAAATGTAATCACTCCAGGGGGAAGCATGAATGCTGTATTCATGCCTGTTGTCTAAGGGTTATCTCAGGGTTGAGATCATTTGTTAAAGGGGAACTCCATTTTATCTTTAGTTTAAACACCAAAGTCTGTTAACGGGTCTTGAAGAGCTCCTGCATAAGTACAAAGTCGTATGAAGTATTTTGTGGCTCCAGGGGCAGCTGTGCAAAGTCTGATAAATGAGCTCATGTGTGAGAAAGATCTTGAGGTGGGGTTAGAGAGACGTGAGCTCCTCAGACTCAAAGGTAGCGGCTCACGGTTCCATTAGCTGCCACTGAGGCTCAAACTGAACTGTCGATGGTCGCGTTGCATTGTGGGAAATGAAGGCGCCAGAAAAAGGATGATATCACAGCATCATCGCTTTTAAAAAAAAAATGTGACTGTCCATGGTGAGTTTTACAATGTTTTGTTGGGTGCAACTGTGAATACTTTTAACCCGAAAGCCAGGGCTGCAAACTGGAATTTGAGGAGGTGCAATACAAAACCACTGGAAGACCTTTTCAAAGGTGCACATTTACACAGATCATCCATATCCATATCTATGGTACTATGAATAAGGGAAGTGCTTACTCTGGCACCGGGAAGTCCAGACTCTCCTGGACGGCCGGGGTCACCGTTGGCACCCTTGGGACCACTGGCACCAGAGGGTCCACGCTCACCAGGGGCTCCCTGTGATGGGAGAGAGAGAGAGAGAGAGAGAGAGAATAAAACAAGAGTTGGTCACTCATTCATTAATTTCAATCCTCCAAGCCCAGAGTAAAGTTTCCTTTTTAAAAGTGTGAATGAGTTTCATTGACCTGCTGGAGATGAGAAGATTACAGTCTGACAGATTCATTTCTGTATAAATGAAACTGTTAGAGGAAGTTAATGTAAATTGAGGCGCTGTCTTCGGTGATTAGGGACATATAGGTCACCGTGTGTGACACGGTTTGGAGCTATGCTGCCATCTGGTGGCCAAAGGGGGAATGACACGTAGAACTGCTGCCTGAATGGGAGCTCCAGGTGTAATGAGGAAGAAACAGGAGTGCTGATGAATTTCACTCCTCACTGAAAATATGATTTATCAGGTACTTTCATGCGGAACTGGGTACCGATCTCAGTTCAGAATGATCTTTGTAGGGGAACGTCTCTTATTATACACTTCATCAAACACAATATGTTTAGTTTGATTTAAGTGTTAATGTGGTGAAGGATTATCTTCCAAAGATCCTCAGGGACAAATGAGTCAATACCAATTTTAAATAATGTTTTTGGGCAAAATGATGAAAGCAAATTATGCATCTGAAAGCTATTTCTTTTTAACATCTCAGGGGATATTTTTCTTTTCTAACAAAACACGAGTGTAGTATAATGTTGGGGAAATTAACATTTATCTACTTTATGATACAATTCAGTTTAGCTCATTCTTTTCTTATCCAAATACAGTTTCTAGATTTCTAACTCTTTGATAAATGCTTACATGAAATTGAATTATGTATTTTCTGCACACTATTTCACGCCAGGTATTTTATCAACATGGGTCTACGTGCATTATCCTGATATTTATCCAAACTGTTGTCTCTTGACAACTAATAACAGATATTTATTACATTGATATGATTATTACAGTTTGTTTGTTATTGCCATTTATGCTTGTAAAGAAGCCTAAAGGTGGAAATATTTAGTTTTTGAGAGATTTAAATGTGTTTTAAATTGGTGGGTTGGTCACATGTACAGGATCAAGTGCATTAGACGTTATTCTGCCAAGGTTCAACCACCCACAGAGTCTTACAGTGGTGTGGAAGAGGATCAATGTTCTGGGAGGTGGGAGAACCTGCAGTGATGTTTACAGGCTAGTCTGAAGCTGACAGAGTGCTGACTCGGTTCCTTTAAAAGTGCTGCAGCAGAATAATGTCAATTCTTAAACCCCGCAAAGACTTACAATCTAGGACTTATTTCTAAGTTTTGATGACACTACAGCACTCTACACAGGACTAGAGTGAACGCATAATGTTCCTCCATGGTTGACTACTTTAAGGGTTACTGTGAGAGATTTAATTACAGTTTATGGTAATGAGATATTTAAGTAGTATGAGTATAATATGACTCAATATTCAGTTGATTCAGAAATGTTATTTTCTCATCACAGTCGTCAAATATATCTGCACAACCCCATGAGAATATTGGACAAAGACATAGTTAACAGATGCAAAGGCATATGCAATGTGAAATATGCAGATTGTATGTTAATTGTCAGTTTTCACAGATTTATTCCCGTAACTGTTGCATCCTCCTCATCTGCCAGATCTGTTTCCTCTCAATGCATATATGTTAATTTCCTCTGAGCAGATTATCTGTTCCAACTGCAATAATAACAAGATATCTCCGGAACGAGTACAACTGAGGCGACGCTCACCTTGGGACCAGCCAGACCGTCTTGACCAGGGAAACCACGGTTACCGGGAGATCCCTAGACCGAGAGCACAACACCAGAGTCAGGGTTATAGTTATAAAAACGTTATCTAAGTCACTGATCTACTAATTTACACAAGAGGAAACATGGTGTCCTCTCATTGAATGAGCCAAGCAGCATACAGGTAGTGAGGATTCAACCCGTCATAAGGGACTCACTCTCTCTCCAGGAGGTCCAAGTGGGCCAGCAGAACCAGCATCCCCCCTGGGTCCTCTCTTGCCTTCTTCTCCTTGTGGGCCAAGAGGTCCCTGCAGACCAACCGGTCCCTAAAGAATCGCCCCGGCAACAGAGCGTGTTATTACAGGCAGAAAGAAAGAAACCCATTTCAGCAGCACACAAGGAAAAGCCATTTTTAAAAAGAATGACTTCTAGAAACCATCAGAAGTATTCAATTAAAGTACCGATAATCTGCTTATCTCAAATACTTGACATGACAAGTTTATCATCCACACTTAATATTCGACTAACTATTGTAATACAGTACAGGGATGGAATACAGGGACAAGTAAAAGTAAAGAAAACTCACAAATTCTCCTTTGGGTCCAGACTCTCCCTTGAAGCCTGGGATACCCGGGTCTCCCTAAACGAGGATGGACAGACACACGGTTAGATAGGCGGAGAGGAACAAATAATAAAAAGGAGGAAGAGAAAGCGGCAGGTTGTCATCTTTTTTTTCCGTGCCATGTTATTATTTTCTATATAGAATGACAAGAAAATATAAATCTCAAACTGGTTATAATCCTAAACTCCAATGGATCTTTGGTTCTGGAATGATTCACTGAGTACATACAGATGTTCCTTTGGGCCCGAGAGGTCCAGTCGCTCCCTGAGGCCCGGGAGGTCCACGAGGTCCAGGGAAACCAGGAGCACCAGCAATACCAGGAGAACCCTGCAGAGAGAGAGACGTGATGTCGGTCAGACTCCTGACCGGACGACTCGCTTTACTGTGAATAACCTGAAGGCTGAGGGAAACCTTCATGGCACAGAATCCGCAATGGAAATGAGAAACATCTGGAACAATGTTTGTAAACTGGTGACAAATATGGAGTGCAATGTTTAACTTAAAGTCACTCATGGAAGAGTCTCATTTTAAGTTTTCATGATGCGGCATTAAATAAAAAAGAGAATTTGAGAAATTCTTAAAACACCTCAGATTTTATCTGACCAGTTTTTCATAATCATTATTTCAATACATTCATTTCGTTATAGAAATATAATAGTTAAGTTTTTTTCCTATTTACTGGAAATACTGTATGGTGTTTTTCAGGGTATTAGTCTCACGTGTTACCAGGGAGAAGGAGTTACGGCAAGTGTACAACTTTAGATGTTTACAAAGTACATGGAAATATAAAATAATAGTCTTTAGTTCTTTCTTTGTCCAGTGACCACGCTGCCAGCAGGATAATACCGGTGGAGGCGACCATAATCAGTTACGATGCAATCGTCCTGGCATTCTGTCTTTTAAGATAAAAATGTCTCGGATATGTTCTGAAATTCATCGTATGAGGAAACATCACTAAAGAGTTACATATTAAAATACTCAGTACGTGTTTGTGGTTTTAAATCGGCCAACAGTTCTATACTTACAGAGGATCCTTTGGATCCAGGGATTCCATCAGTACCAGGGTTTCCCTGTGGATTTACAGAGAGAAAGCAAGTTTAGTTTAGTTTATTAAAGATCCCCATTAGTCTACACCATAGTGGAGACTATTCTTCCTGGGGTCCAGGCAAAAAACATTACAATACAATACAAATACATAAAATGCAGTACAGCATGATCAATTTTCACAAAAACACTTAGACTTAGAAAACAACATTTACATTACATGTAAAACAATGTACCTAAATACCTTAAATACCTAAAATAATAACCAAATCTTCTATAATTTCCTTTCTGATTATTGTTGCATTCATTTTCCTTTTGAAATCACATTTATTTCTTGTTAGAGTCACATATGGGGGGAGCATATTCCAGTATGCAATGGCTCTGTACATTACTGATTTCTTAAGCAAGTGAATGCAAAGCAATAATCACAACTGGCCCTGATGCAGTTATTGTTCTGGGAGTGAAGATTCTGATCTTAATATCCATAGAATAGAATAGAAATATACTTTATTAATCCCCAAGGGGAAATTTGTCTACATACAGCTCTGATCTACAGGTCGTCCATCACTTGCAGACAAACTAACCTCAAAATACATCATGATGTGTAGATGATGACAGGTCATTCATTTTCAGTAATACTATAGTTGATATAGTAGGTTTTTCCTCTCACATATTTACATATTTATCCTCAGAGCATTACTTACAGAAGCACCAGAAGGTCCGGATGATCCGGGCGTTCCAGACTCTCCACGGGATCCCTGAGCACCCTCAGGACCACGAGCACCCGTAGGACCAGCTTCTCCCTGGGGGGCGAGAGAGGAAGCACAAGATGACATGGAATTAATGTCATGGAATTAATGTTTGGAAGTTTGAGTACATGTAATAATTGTCAAATAGATCAAATAGATCCCACCGGATCCCACGGGAAAAAAGCTAGAAATGACAAACTTTAACTTTAACTTTTTGTTTTTCAAATGAAGAAAAGGAAGGCTGATAAATACAACCCGTGAAGTAGAAATACACGGAGGTATTGCAAATGTGTATTTCAAGTGAAAAATGTTTCCCCCAAAAATTGAAGTTAGAACACAGAAAAAACCCAAAGAATACATATACTGTACATATTGAGATGTGAAAGTGTAACTCATCCAATAAAGAGTTTTTTAAAGCGTGTTCAGTGTCAGAGGGGTATACATAGTATAACATATGAAAATGACAGAATTTAGTTTTTAATAGTCAAATGTTTTAACTGTGACATGACATACATAACAACAGTTGTATGCCATTGTATACTCACACTGCACTACATGTATCTGACAGCTGAGATACACTAAGCTTAACTGAGAGGGAAACATCCTCCACTCTCCATCTGCTATTGACCTGAAACGCGGCTTCAGGCAGATTAAGGGACAACCATATCGTCACGGTAACACACTTCAATTAGCTGACAGTGAGTTTCTCTGTTTTGCTGTAGTCTGTGTGCTTCTGGCTGCAGATTGTACTTGGGAGCTCTTGGCTGCTCACGTCTCATTGGCTGTCATCTAACTATGTAAAAAGTATTTAGATAAAGTATTTGCTGAGCTTTTGGTTCCGGCTGTGTTGTTGTTTATTGTCCTCCTTGGAGCTGTTGTTTTGGGGCCCTGGGCTTCACAGCTCATTTATTCACAGGATTATTTCTGTCACAGTGGCTTGACACATATTCAGAGTAGCAGAGACTTATTCCACACGTAATGCAACGTAGTGTTTTATGTGACATCTTGCTTCGTTATTGTTCATATACATGTATATGTATATATCTTCTGGTACAGATACATTGTGCTGTTCTACGGTGTATGCGTTGTATCATTGCAAACCTTTCATTTATACGTATTGTTATCTGCTGCTTTATGATAAGAAATGGCCAGGTATTTAAACGTGTATATGAATATTAATTTCCCTGTTAGCCTGTTGATAGATGTCGGTCCATCTCTATCTTCTCAGTAAGTCGTGTTCTCATGAGGCCAGCACAGCGACACCAACTATACCAACTCTGCACACACACTACTCACATAGTTATGTAAATGTGCTGTTTAATATTGATTAATACATTGTATATTAATTATTAATTTGAGAAAACTAGAAGCAAACTGTTGTTGCATTAGCAGCATTTCAATAAATACATGTTTCTATTGTCTGTCTTTTGAATGCTTTTAAAAAGTGTGCCAGGTGCAGACCTCATGGTTCACGATGACGGACCGAACCCCGACACACAGCTGGCCTGCAGCTGCTTTGAATTCCCACGCTACTGCTGCAGCTTTGTAGACTTTGCAGACTCAATAGTATGACATCATACAGTGTTTGGGGAAAAATGCGGAAGTTTCTTTTCCCGAAGTCCGCTGTCAAGGCCAATAATTTACTGGCTCGGAAACTAAGGTGAAAAAGAGGACAAAGGAAGGAAGTCTGCCAGTTTTATGGAAAGGTAGAGGAAAGAATCTCAGCCATCTAGAGGCGGTCGCTTGGCGTTTATACATAACTCAATGCTGTGACTCATCCGGGTAAAAGTTGTTCCTCTCTTCAGTTTAGCATCACGGTTTATTCAGTCAAGGTTCAGATAACGTTGTTTTCGTCTCGCTAGCTTTTTATGGTGTTAGCCTTCGGACCTTTTTAACTGCAAAGTCTTTCTTATGATACTCGCAGAGTAAAAGACAAAAAAAAAACAGGCTGCTTTTCATGAGCGCTCAGAATCCTGAAGGCCCGGTGTCAGAGCGTAACGTGAGATGCTTCACATTCCTCAGCGTGGGACACTTCCTCGAATACCATCAAGTCAACAAAGACACTCATTCACACACAGGTTTACAGATCCTCCTGCAGACAAACAACGTGTTTATGGATGGGAGTTGACACATCACACAGACACACAGACACACACACACACAGACACACACACACACAGACACACAGACACACAGACACACAGACACACACACACACACACACACACACACACACACACACACACATGTTGAGCCTGGCCTGCCGTGATTACTTTGAGGGGAACTCCTGCACTTAAAGAGATACTTCTTTGTAATTCCTAAATGAATTCCCAAACTATCGAGGGGCTTGGAGAAAGCAAATCACCAGCCCTCGGCCTGCCTGCCATACAGAGGAGGGATAAATCAGATACACAGCAGAGAGAGAAAAGAAGAAGTAGACAGTGAGAGTGAATGAATAAGAGACGAAGAATAACACTTTAAAAAACCTCCTCCATCATTTTCCACACAGATGGAGGCTGAAAGCACTTTTCAAGGCAGAGCAGCTGTCTCAGATTTCACTTAAGCATTTCAACACAAAGTCCTCCCTGAGCTGTGCACTGACCTTTTATAAGATACTAACTTTGATTCAAGAAAGTCTTATATTATCACACAGAATACACAAAAGCATCGTTGTGCGTCTTCTACACAAACAGAGGCAAAGTAAGAGGTTAAAAGTTGAGTTATGGTGGTTATTTTTTTTCATACTAATACAGTTACGTACTCTCACTGAATAACACAACACAGGTGAAGATGAGGAAGATATGAGGAAGATATGAGGGTCCTTTTTAGGTCACTGTTTGCTGTCTTACCTTTGTTCCAGGAGAGCCAGGGAAGCCTGGAGCTCCAGAGGGGCCGACGGGGCCCTACAGAGGGGGAGACAGTCTGTCAGCGCAGCTATTTATAACCAACACATGCAGCTGTAAAGGTGTAGGGACTGCTGTGAGGCGTGTGTGTGTGTGTGTGTGTGTGTGTGTGTGTGTGTGTGTGTGTGTGTGTGTGTGTGTGTGTGAAGAGGTGGGGATGGAGTTCACACACAGGATGTCTCAGTACATCTCCAACGAATCGATGCAAGTGAATTAAAGGAGACTAAAGATGACACTTACTGGGGGTCCAGCAGGACCGGACAGGCCATCATTTCCACGTGCTCCCTGAAATAAACAACATATTATCAGTACATGGTAACAAAACCTCTTTTTTTAATTCATGAATTTTACACAAACTATTTAAATCAGGAAACTGGTACAGGGGAGTAAAAGATGACGACGTCAAGCTTAACTCAACTACTAGCAAGTGCAAATAACTCGTAAAGTAAAATAACTCTTTTGAATTAATATTAAGAATATGCTGCATAACTGTAGTAAACACGAATAAAGCAAAGAGAAGCATCTCATCCATCTGGTTCACTCACAGCGACTCCACTGGGTCCAGGACGCCCTCTCTCACCAGGCAGACCACGAGGGCCCTGTATGTGTGTGTGTGTGTGTGTGTGTGTGTGTGTGTGTGTGTGTGTGTGTGTGGGGGGGGGGGGGGGGGAGAGCAGAAGATCACTTGTGTCAGTTCACCGTGACGACACAGACATATTTGACTTGGTGTTTATGTGTTTGTGATGTGCAGAACTACGCACCATGGGCCCAGGAGCGCCATTATCTCCGGAAGCACCGGACTCTCCCTAAAGAGGGGAAGAGATACTTGGTGTTAGTAATGCAGAGCAACCTTAAATAAAGGCAGTCTATTAGTCATCTTTGCAACAACTTATTTACCTGTAGTCTTCCTGAAATCAATACAAATTTATCTCATACTGTCGCTAACTGTATTCGCCATGCTTATCTACTTTACTCTGGTCAACACAGAAAACATACAAAGAATAAAATCTCACCTTGGACCCAAGAGCTCCCGTCTCTCCCTTTGATCCATCAAGACCGGGATAACCCTAAAACAAAGAGCAGAGCGACAGTTAGGGAAACGAGAAACATCCTCCTCAGGGTCCTAGAACTCATGACCAGTCGACCAACACACTCACTCGGTGGCCCTTGATGCCGGGCAGGCCAGGAGTTCCTGGGAATCCACGAGATCCCTACGATGCAAGAGGAGAGAGGATGCAGGAGATTATGAAACACATTTGTTATTTTACACTGAGTTGAAATCATTAACTTTTCCAACTTCCCACCATCAGCAAATAAATTAACAAATTCCACGAAGTAGGCAACAAGTACTAGCCAATCAGAGGCAGAATAGGGCTGGTCTTCATGTTATACGGGTGGGGGGTAAAATTAATAAAAATATAGTAAATAACATGCCAGTCTAAGGTTGCCTGCCCCTGCAGTAGAGGGGGGAAATTAAGCTTAAAGTATAAACTAATGTTGCTTCCAAGATTTTCATAAAATAAAGTAAAGTGATTACAAGAAAACCATTTGTCGTTCTGAAGTAACAGTGTCACTATATATGTGAAGTCCATTAGAGTACAAATAAATGTTCAGCTAAACGTTTTGCAGTTTCCACAAATCAGGCTGCTTGTAGATCACCAGAGAGAAAAAACAATACCCCCTTAAAGAAGGAGAGACTTGTCTTTACCAACATGCTCAGAGCTTTACAAGCAGTCGCTATGATCAACAGGCTGAGATCTCACCTGAGGTCCAGCAGCTCCACGGTCGCCTGATTTGCCAGCCTTGCCGGCCTCACCCTAAAACAAAGGAAAAGTTGTGTGAACATATTATTTAAATGAGTTTCATGCAAGTGCTCCTTTTAGAAATACAATACGGTCCTGTATATGTAATGTAGTTGATGTGATAGTGAGAGTGAGCGCTCCTAGTGGACGCAATGGGACATGTCATGTCTGCTGCCACCATGTGGCTGAATGTAGGAATTACATGTATGATGTCTGATCCCTGTGTCAGGTACTCTGTCAATTATATGTTGAACAAATAAAGACATTAAAATGGTTTCTTTGTCTGACTCATAGAGTCTAGTTATCAACATAATAATTCAATGAATATGGTAAAGGCCTAAATGTATGGCATTGGAGGTTATGTCTTTGCTATATTAGTTTAACCCAGAATTGACCAGTACTAAAGTGAACATATAGAGTACAATGTCAAATACATTTAATCCTGTTTTGTCTACGCTGGTATCACAGTACATGTTGCAAATAACAGTTAGGTATGAAATCAGTAAGATCAAATGATTTAGTTTAAAAATACAACATGAAGGACTAACATAAATTAATAATGGAGACACTGTTATTTTACTCTATGCCAGTATCCTTAAAAAACAATGAATACTAATGTGTTTTCATATACATAATATGTGTCAAAGGTCAGGTATGAGAAATGAACACTAATTCACCTAGAGTATATAAACATTAAAGTATTTCTGTCGGCGGGAGTCAGAAAAGGCCACAAGAGCATCTACTTCTCCATCTTTTGGGTCTTATTTCGAGGACATTCAGCAGAGACGTTGATATTTTACAGAATATAGCCACAGCAGATGATATGAGGAGTCACTAAATAAACCTCACTATGCATCAGCCTGGTCAGAGTTCCTGTTTGTTGGTAATATGTTAACAGTTTCATAAAGTTGTGACAGACACACTCACGTCATCTCCGGGTTTCCCAGCAGGTCCGGAGGGGCCACGGGGACCCATCGGGCCCTGTAGGGCGAGAGAAGACCAGCAGAGGTCAGACACACGTTCCCATTCATAACCAACAGAGGGCAACATCACGTTATTCAGACTCATAATTCTTAGCATGCGGGGAAAAAACACCTGCTTTCTCTTTACAAACAGCCCTGAGATACACTCATTGACACAACCCGACAATAATACTATTTATCATAAACAGTTGTTGCAGTTTTGTCTGACATTAATCACAATTATATTATCTGGCTGATTACAAGGCTTTCTGTGAGCCTCTGTTTGTATAAAAGCATATCAAAGTAACGATATTCAGAGACAATACGGACAATATAATGATTGTTAATGAGATCAAAATCAGCAGGATTTATAGGCAAGATTAGGCCAAAAAGATGGAAAGAATACTCCCATATCCTTGGCCAAAATCCTTAATAAATTGTCTATTTCCATCTAAATTACTTCTCTCTCTGTTTCTTTGTGCAGAAGAAGAACAACACGTTGAAGTGCTATTGTTAATAACACACCGGCCTGCCACAGCATGAATGAGGTTACGAGGTTATTCTCTGGAAGGAAGCATGATTTTAATCTTAGATAATGATCATAATACAGAGGCTTAATATCTCAACCCCGCAGGAGCAGATTAACACAGCGGTGGGGAGACCCCGTCCGTATCGTCTCATAACGGAGGAAACGGGTCGGACAGGTTGGGGGGGGGGCAGTAGGATGTCAGGAAGCTTAGTTACGGGGGATTACGGGTCCGGAAAACTAAATGGAGGACTCGTAAGAAGAATAGAAAATAAAAACTAAATTCAAGGCGATTGGGTTTTCTGCATTAGAGTTATTTGAGGGGTAAGGCCTCATCTGAATGATGGAGGTCTCCAAACTCTCCATCGTGGAATATGCCTAATATGAACTATTGATAAACTCTGTCAAATTCATTGAATGTATTTTAACTCTAAATCTGTCCTTCTGTACACATTACATCTATTGCATCTGTCCATCCTGGAGAGGGATCCTCCTCTGTTGCTCTCCTGAAGGTTTCTTCCCTTTTTTCACCCTGAAGGGTTATTTGGGAGTTTTTCCTGGTCCGATGAGAGGTTTTGGGGTAGGAATGTCTATGTGTACAGATTGTAAAGCAATCTGATATAATTGGTGAAATTGGGCTATACAAATAAACTGAATTGAATTGAATTGAATTGAAAGAGCAAGAGAGGTGCGGCACACCCTGGCTCTGTCAGTGGGAAGATGGGGGAAAGAAAAGGAGAATCATGGGAAATGTGCACATGTGCTGAGGGCCAGAGAGCTTGTGAAGGCGTCACACGCCAGCATTGTGGGGTTGTAAATGTTGAAATTGAAGGAGCTGGCTGGTCAGATAGAGGAGGATAGAGGAGTAAGTGGTGGGCAGTGGAAGGTTACAACGTGTTTGGAGACTTTATGGAAATGTAACGTCGTTGCAGTGACGGAAGTTTCCACATGAACAAGAAAATAAAAGACGAAGATAAAAAAGAGAGGAGGTTTGTAGGCTTTATAGAACAAGTATTTATAATAAACCGAGTGGTGAGGACTGGGAGGACTGGGAGGACTGGACGGGGACTCTGTGGGATACTTACGGACTGTCCGGGCTCTCCAGCCTCTCCAGGGTTGCCTTGGAAACCTTGTGGGCCCTGGGATGCAGAAAGAAGAGAGTGGCTGTTTGATGAGGGAGAAACTTTGACATGCACTAGATCTATTTATCAGTTAGCAGAGACAGAACATTGTTCGACAACTATTTTGACAATGTAAATACCATTTAAAGAAGTCAAAGAAGTCATTCCAGCTTTTAAAACAAGATGTTCTGCTGGTTTAATTCATCGTCTGTTCTAGTCAATTGAATTTGTTTTGACTTTTCTACTGTTTATGGGGCAACTTTGGAATAACCCAAGTTTTTGAAGACCAAGCGATCAATTGATAATCAATAAAAAAGCCTGAATAAAATCAGATGATGTTTTAAAGTTAGCTGCTCGTTAATACATGTTACTTGAAATGACAACAGGTATATAAAGTATATAACACACATTGGTTACTGTATGTTGTAATAATGTTTAATTTATTGAATATCTTCATTTGCAGCCTAAAATGAAAAGTTTTGTAAAAAATAAAAAAACAAATGCATTCAACAATATCGAGTTATTATGAGTAAAAACTACATCTACAATGATCAAACTGCATTATCTCTAAATTATACTAAATCCCTACAAATGTCACAGGAATTCTAAAAGCAGTCGAAGGTGCCCGAAGAGAAACTCTCTCTCTCCAGATGTGGGTTCAGGGGGATTAAACCATCGCGTTGTGGCACGTCACATGGCATTGCCTACAACGTCATCGCTTTATGGCGAGGTGTAAGCCCAGTAGGCTCTGTGAAATGAAAATTGTTAGGTGTCGAGGAAAAAGCCCCCTAGTCTGCAGCTGTGGGACTTAAGTATTCTGGCTGGGTGTAAACACGTTCCTCCAGCAGCCTGTGGTATGCTCACCTTGTCGGCGTGTGCAAAGGGACTGGTCATTGTGGGGTCATTATTGTTGTTGAAGGCACTCGGGGGAAGTAGACAATGTGGCGTTTGTACGCGGCAGCGAGCACGTTACTATTATGAGATTCAGCCCGGCCCGTCTGTGGTGGAACACAGGATCTAGTCTGCAGCTGCCTGCGGCTGGTGTGCTGTCTGGGGCGTACAGGAGGTACTTACAGGTGATCCGCTGGGGCCAGGTGGTCCTCTGGGACCCATCGGGCCCTGAGGGAGAGGAGAGAGACAAAGGACACAGCGTCAGGCTCACGACATTCAATCACAGGGTTCTTACACATGTTGACCAGTGGATTTCCATGACTTTTCCATGACTTTTCCATGACTTTAAACCAAATTTCCATGACCAAACTTAAATCTCGGTGTAAGCATGAAAACTGTAGAAAATGTAGCGTATTGAGAGCTATCGCTGGCTTATATTTTGGGTGTCTTTTTAAAAAAAATATAATAATTATTTCAAACTCGGCGTAAATTAACGTGTGATTTTAACACATTTCCATGACTTTTCCAAAACTTTTATGGTTTAAGTTTTTTCCATGACTTTTCCAGGTTTTCCATGACCGTAAGAACCCTGCAATCAAATCCTTAAGGAATACAAAGTGTTTAACTACACAATGTGTACAATTAGTATTTATTTTCAATTGTGTTTTCGAGAACTTGAATTCTGTTTGAAGCTGTAAAGACAATATCACCTGCTTTGCCCGGAAGCTACACAAAAATGTAACGGCTCTACTTGTCAAATCCATAAATCGTTGAAATTCCTCAGCTGCATTTGGACTTTCTCTCTCACTCTCCATCTCTTTCTTCTTTCTGTCAACGCCCCCTTCTTCTTCTCTCAGCTCTTTTTCCCACCCGTTGCGTGTTTCTATAGTTCAAAGGTCACCAGTGGTAGTACTCTACAGGAGTGTGTACTCTATATGACTCCTTACACTTTGTCATTGAATGTAAAACAAAATCAAACGGAACTGTTGCATTAATGTATGTGTAAATGTTATATTTCGAGCATTAAAAAGGAGATGAGATCTCTTTAACTAACGTCTCTCTGATAACTTCTTCTCCTAATCTCGCACACGCCAAAGCAATTTATACTTCAACTTCACGCATCGCTGGCCAACAAGACCAAATCACATTCTGTGGAGGCGATGAGCCAGATAGCCAAGCTTTTTCTCCCCGACTGCCTTAAAAGAAATCAGCTTTTAAAGAAACAATCAGACTGTAGGAGTTGGTTTCAATATAGACTCACATAATTATAAGTTTCTAACTGAAAAAACAGCTTGATTGAGATTGTTTGTGACAGCTTTTAAAACATATTCCTTTCAGTCGGCTTGCTTTTATGAACCCACAACGTAGCATCGTGGTTTTACTGAACAAATCAAGGATGGCAGCCAAAGCAAACGTCACAGTGGTCCCCAGAAACGAATGAAAGTCGCCTTTTAGTTGGTTTGGGAAGCCTTCAACCAGCGAGTAAAGACGTATAAATGGTTCCCTCTATCTATTCAGTCGTTGCGTTGTGGGGGTGTACGGTATGGAGGTGATATGAGGAGGTGCATAAGGGGTCGTAAGCCGGACTTATAAGCCAAAGTAAACCTGAGCTGGCTGCAAAAGGACGGAGCTCTCAGGCAGACATGTGGAAGGCCGGTCCGGAGGAGTGAAGGCACAAAAACTGCTGCTAGCTGTTGGGATGGGATCAATCCTCCCTCTTTCTTGGCTCCTCAACGCTCTGCGGAGCTGACGCTCTGCCCAGCTGCTCTGTGGCGCTCTAGAGCCAAATCGCTCCCAGTGTGCTCCACGCTGCCACGCTATACAGCAACGTTTTTTTTTTTTTTCATGGGCTTGAAATATAAAGATGATCAATAGCTGTTTCCTCAATACGTAAAATGACTGGTCTGTACTCCATGTGAAGTGTTTCTTGTCCTTCAGGAGCCAGAACTCGGTGGCGTCTTGTCTCCAACACTGTGGAATGTAACTCTCGAAACGGCCTCCTCTCATTCGTAATGACTTTAAATCCTCCATGGTTAGAGAAGACGATGACGATGACAATGACGATGACGATGATGATGATGTCCATTTAGTAGTTTTCATATTTAGTAACCATGTGAAGATTCTCTGGTTCATCTAAGGAAGTTCCTTGAGTTCCTCCAGAAAGGTAAAAGCGTGGGAGTTTCCATCAAAGATCTCCAGCGCAGATCTTCACCTGGGATCTTGAGGTGGAAAGTCTCCTCGCTCCTAGCGCCTCCAACATTGTAGCATCCGGAAAGTTAAATAAGCGGCCAACTGTAAACAACCCTACAATAACACGGGCGCGGCAGCAGGTCTCATCATCGCCCTCTCACCATTGGTCCTTGCATCACGCCCATCTGTGCGCCGCCAGATTTCTCGTCAAAACCACCGGCCATCTGTGCGGCGAAGTTCTGGAAAAGGCGAAACAAAAGACAAAAGGTTGTTCATGTGCCTTTTAGAGATATATACAGTATTCATGACATCTGAGTGGAATGGAGCCTTTGTGGTCACACTGACTGAGGGATGAAGCCGCTAGCTGGAATACACGGCCGGCCAAGACCAAATGAAGGAGGATGCCGTGTCATTTTGGCACGAGGGCTTCTAATATAATGTGAGCGGCAGAGCTTATGATGTGAATCCTGATGCAGACAGAGGAGAGACAGAGGGCGAGTGGACAGGAGGCATCTCTCTCTCCTTTACAAAGAGGCTCCTTGTTTCCCTCCCCCCCAAAAATCCCCTTTCCCTCCCCTCCCCTCCCCAAGTCTACCATGCTGCCTCCTGCCCTTCTACCTCCCCTTAATCCACCTCCTCCCTATTTTTCCTCCGTCAAAGAATGAGAGGCATTCGATTGGGTCTCTCTCTGCATCTCCTCGCTGTTGTCCTTCTGCCTCCTCCCAACGCCACACGTTTCCCACGTCTTTTGTGCTCTTGGATTCTTTCCCATCCTCTCTGCTTATTCCGCCCAGTTCAAATGGACTCGTTCTTGGCCGTACATCCCCTGTCAGCTCCCATGTCTGCAGTGAATGCTCAACCCCCCCCCACCCTATTTGTCATGGGATACTCACTCCACCAAGGCCAGGGGGTCCGTTAGGTCCTGGAGGTCCAGGGGGGCCGGGGTTTCCGGGGGTGCCAGGCTCACCATCTCTGCCACGAGGACCAAGGCTTCCCTGAAATCGATAGATCATATTTCAATAAATCAATGACTCATTGCCAGATGATTCATCTGATATATGGTGTTTTTACTGTAAACGATGAAAGATCAAAACAGCTTTTGATTCATTAATTTACTGATTAATCTACGAATAATGTATGACGTAATAAAAAAAGGCAACTTATATTTTATATTTGTGCAATGTGATTTTTGACAACTAAGAACACACATTTCATATGAAATCCAAATGAAAGTCATATCATTGAGTAAGAGTTCATCCAGTTCAAGTACCACTAACTTTCTAAGCATTCATGACTCCAGGAAAGTGTTAAATAATAAGTAACCTTTGATTCATTTCAGGCCTTTGAGCCAATATTTGAACTGACTAGTGCTGAGGATAAATCATGACACAGTTGCTGGCAGACGACACACTACTCGACAACTTAGATCAGAATCCGCTGACAGAAGCTAAAAGCTCCGTTGAACCTTCTCCAGACGACACTGATGCTCTCCAGGAGCAAAGTCGACGGCACCTGACCGACTTCTGGCCGACAGAGAGTTCTGCTTTTTTAACTCAGATATGTAAAAGTGAAACAAATCGCTTTAATCTTCACACCAGCAGGATACAAAGGTCACATGTAGAGCATGCTGATGATTTCTCAGGCCAAATCAGACGACCTGGCATACCTCTGAGCATGTTTTGACAAATACAAGCGAATCCTGAGCAAAGAATGTGCTGAACACCTAAAAGGCTGCTTAACCTCTGCTAACCAAAAGTCAACTCGCATTGTCCTTAAATCTGGACTAAAAAGACGAGCACAAGAGATAAACTCCTCCCCTGCAGTTGTTATTACATCCAACTGCGGAGCGACGTTAAGTTCCCCTTGAGACCCCCAGAGAGAAGCAGAGATGTACACGATGAGTCTCCGACAGTCCCACATTTGTTAAACACCCCAGGCGTGAGTCGACCACTCGGCCTGAAAGAAAGGACCCATGAGTAGTGAGGCTGAGCGGCTCGATGAAAGGCTCCATTCTGCATCAGGTACCCGCCGCCCTCCTCCCCCCTCCAGACCTTCAGCTGTCACATTCAATTGGTCCTACTGTACATCTTAAAGGAGCCGCTTGTGGGTCTACTTTTTGGTGTGAAAACGACATGACGGCGGAGGGATTTTTTCTTCTTCTCCCTTTTTCAAACTGACCGTCTCTCCCTTGTCTCCTCTCGGTCCGCGGGGTCCCTGCTCTCCTGGTGGGCCCTGGTGAACGGGAGACAGACTTCAGGTGTTATCTCATGTACATCCGAGCTGCAGAACACAGCTGGGAACCATGCTGCTGTTATGTCAGCGCAGATTCACTGTCATTGAAACTAGCAAATAAATGCAATACCAGTATGGGTACTGTCAATGCAGTCTGTTTCTATCTTAAATTATCTCTGCAAATTGTAAAAGCTTTCAAAGAAAAGGTGCAGAACTTGGGGGATACCATTGGGCCACCTGGTCCTCTTGGTCCTACAACCTGGTCAAGCAAAGAGTAGAAAAAAGAGAAAAGAAAACATGTCAGAAAACCCTTGAGGTCATTTAATTTGAGCACATGAAGAAGAGCTGTACACGGACTAAAGGCTAAATAAGGCTGACCTCTAACCTTACATGTACCAGATGTATTTGCACACCTGACATTTAGATCACTTTATATTTCTTCCATCAGAGCAAGCTGGTGGTGGTTTATTGATATTCTCTTCGGTAAAGCATAATAAGAATCATACAACAGACGATGCCGTCTTATTTCCGGCCATGCACTTGTCTTTCCTCTGGAGGGAGAAAGCCTCTTCAGGTGCAGCGCTGCAGCCGCAGGGAGTTTACTTTGTTTTCTGCGCCGGCCTTTGGGGATCTTTATGGAGATCGTATGGAGGCCTTATGGTGCTTGGCTGTCTTCCTGACCACTGGGCAACAGACCTGCCTCCTCTCGCTTTGACTCAACCTAGTTTCTTTCTTAGGATGGTGGTATTAATACATTATATTTGTATTCCTCTCATTACGATCAACTATTTGGAGACAAATCCGCTGCCAGAGATATTGTGCGAGCAACAGTGATAGAATGAAACTAAGTCAATTTACTAAAGTAAGTTACTTTAATACAAATTTGAGGTACTTTGGTATTTCTATCATATAATAGTTGATTATTCTTCTCCACTACCTCTTAGCTCAAACTGTTGTACTTTCTATTCCCTTCATCTGACAGCTTTCAGAACTTATTACTTTGCACATTCAAATAAAGCATATCATTATTTATCAAATATGATGCACTGGTGTGGATTAAACTGCCCAACAGAACTTGAAATAGTTAAAATTAACAGTAAGATCTGACACACACATCAATGCATTATTACTATCGCATTATATTGCTACTTTTTTACTGAAGTAAAGGATGCTGAATACTTCCTCCAGCAGTGATTACCAATAAGTGGTTGTTTCATGTAATGATGAAATAAATCTCTATCTCAGACATGAAACTCCAAACAATTCAACAATTCACTAAAGAACATTCTCAGGTGAGAATGGTAAGTTGTATTATTCAGTGTTGTGTGGTGTCAACTTACATCGGTAATGTCTCCGGGTTCACCTTTCTGACCCTGATGTGGAAAAGATGAAGCATAAAAACTGCAATTAGGATTAGAATCACCAAAATGTTTCTTCCACATATTTTATAACCCTGCTTGCGAGATACTATTTAAAAATCACATCATTAAGGAAGCTGGTAAATGGCAGCATTTTGATAATAAGTATCCCCTACAGTATCCTCAGATACATAACTATGGCACACAGTGTTGAGGAGGAAATAACTATGATCCATCTGGCAAAGCTCTGTCACATCAAAGCCTCATGTAAATCCATAAACTACAGGGAAGTCCTGCAGCACTGATGGGAGTCTGGGAGAGACGCACATCTAATTGCAGGTGCTGGCGAGCTTCCTTTTGCACACACACACACACACACACACACACACACACACACGTACACATATACACACACACACACAGAATTGCGATCACACAGCATCTTGATATCCTTCAGGGTCTCACCTTGCCTCCAGGTGCTCCTGTTATGTGATCAAGTGGGTCAGAGGGGAAAAAGCAGATGACAGTTAGCTAATGGATTACATGAAAAAAACATCCATGAAGGTCACATAACACCCAGGAAGTCTACAAGCGCTGATAGATAATTGTACTTTCTTAATTTAAATTAAACTACATAACGACCACCACCAAATCATATGTGTGGCACCCGAAGAGCCCATCAGGATTGAAAGTGTTGAATCTCCATCTTTAGAGCTCGAAGCAGAAGCAAAACAGTTGCAGGTAAAAAGGGAAAGGCAGGAAGCAAAATAATTGTAATAGCCAATTTCAGATAATTCAATCTGATGGAGGCCATCACTGAATTTCGGTTTTAATATTTTAAAGCTTTCTAATAAGCATTGTTAAATAGCAATATAGATAAATCATGAGTTACCTATTTCTTAGGTTAGGGCTGGGTATCATTGAAAATAGTTTTCTTCATTTATCAAACATTTAGTTTAAGTAGCCGTATAGGATATTTACCTCCTTAAACTATAATCAAGAACTATCAAGTCACAAAATAAAGTAAAATAAAGTAAACAGATGTTCAATGCCACTTGACAGAGTTTTGATCGTCAGTGGAATCAATACATTTTGATCAATACACAAAATGTATTGAGGTTCAATAGCCAGCCCTATTCTAAGGTTGTTAACTTAAATTCTGCTATACATGTTACACACTTCTTACTAATCACTTAATGTTGCCTTTAATGAAAGATAGGTATTTGATCAAGCATTTTATTTAACACGCATGCATTGCAGACAGTGACACTTCTGATTTCACGTATGCTCCCCAACTGGATGTGTTTGTATTTCCGAAGCTGACCTCTCAGGAGAAAATGGCCACTTTAAATGTGGTGAATAGCTCCATCCAAAAGTCTCAGTAGAGTGTCACCGTTTTCTCTTGCCATTGGATTTGCAGAAATTCTCAGAGAGGATATAGAGAAGAAATGTGAGGCCGCGTCTGCTCGACTGAGGTATTTCCTTAATGACTTCCACATGTTTTCATAATACTCAGAGAGAATATTCAAACAAGATGGAGCCAAGGTGAATGGAAAAATTACGTTGAGGTAGCATTTCACTGAAATCTGGTCAGAAGTGTCACTGTTGTCTGTTATTTCTCATCATTTGTTTGCTTTGGGGATAGAAAACTGTATTAAAATCAAAGGTTTAAATATAGTATCGGACCTATTCAATCCAATAAGGGTTAAATAGTTAATGGCAAACCTTTGATTAATACCAATTACCCCATGTTTCCTTTTCTCCCCAGAATAAACAACATGATCTTGTCGAGTAATTTATTTATGAGAGGTGTAAGATAAATAAATTCCGACCAATGGGTGGAGCCTGGTCAGCTGCGCAGATGGGGCAACACTCTCCGAATGGGATTTCAGGTTTGGGACAGTCTCTTAGATCCTCGCAGACAATTTCATCACACAGGACGGTTCCAGTGTCACACACACAGATGCGACAAGGCTCTGGTTTCCACACGTCCTTGTCGCTATAGCGCTGTCCATCTTGTAAACAGCTAATGACATCCCCCTCTGTGTGTGAGGTCATACAGAGGGACACACAGAGGCCGGGGCAGGTCGATGGGGGGAGGAAAAAGGATATTATGCATCAGGTATGAAATGCAATCACTGCAATGTGTTACTCATAAACAACAACTAGCGTATTTACTACTCATAACATGTTGTAAAGATATGAAGCAGAGTAAATTAAGTTTTGTTTAGGTGTTAAACACATGCAGTGCATTTCAAAGTGTGAATATAAGTAAATAAATAAAGAATACAAAGACATATTCTCCTTGAAAATAATTACATTTGACATTTCATTGAGCTCGTGCTGTGATCATCTACTTTGATCATGTATGACACAACTATTAATCACTAACTTTTAAAAATGAACACCATTTTTACACAAATATTCTGCATTAGTTATTTAACTAAGAATTATTTCTGCCGATTGTATTGGTATTGATTAATCAACTAATCATTGTGTCTATAATAAGTCAGAGTATATAGTGAACAATGCCTTTTAAATATCTCATAGCTCAAGATATATTAAATTTGTTTAACAGTCCAAATCCCAACGATATTCAGTTTATAAACGTCATATCATTGAATTTCATTTATACCCACAAGCTTTTGCTTATAAATGACCTAAACAATTTAACATTTTTCAAAATAGTTTCTGAATTCTTATTCGTCGAATGACTAATAGATTAACTGTCTAATCGTTGCATCTCTTGTTAAGCCCTTGATACATGTCCCCCTCTCTTCCTGGTCCGCCAACCAACTACACACAACAACTCTTAAATAAAAATCATCCCAAAAGCCATCTTAAAGAAGCAACAATCTCTTGCTCCATCCTTTCATTCATCAATAACCAACACGGAGACAACTTATTGAATTCACAAACAAGTAACCTCTCAAACAGTCACTGGGGGGCAGTGTAGCATCACCGAGTCACAGCTGAGTAAGACCTGCAGGACACCTACAGCCACTTCCCAGGAGCTGAAGACCATGTGCCCGAATTCCTCCACAAGTTAAATATAGGGCGAGTTTACATCGCCCAAACAGACTTCTCATTCAGTAAATGAAAGATGTTTAGATTGTTCAGACCACATCTTGGCAAAGAGAACACGGCTGGACGTGATGGAGGCAGTTTCAATACAGCTACTGTACTTGCTCTAAATGACACCACTCAAGAAAATGTTAGAATGCATTCAGTAATCAGTCATATCCCAGTTTATTTTCCAGTCTGACAGCTTCCTAAAAAGTAAATAGAAGGCCAAACAGTTGCTCAAAGAAATGCTCTGATTGGAGCCTCTGAACCTGCACTGAGGGGTGAAAGAGGTCGACCCACCAAACCGAAAGGCCTCACGGACTGCCGAGAGTGTGAGAGGAGAAGGAGCAAGTACAGTAGCTATATTTACCTTTGAGCAAGGCTTACGTCTACGTAACCTGATGGACCTCAGCAGCAATGAATGAGGTCTTTCTGAAAAGGGACAGAGTGGGCAATTCACAAACTATCGCCTTGTATAAACATGGGGCACACTTTAAACCCCCTCTGGAAGCCAGCGCTGTGTCTGATGCCAATTCAAACACACCACAGAAGAAGAAGAAAAAGGTCATCCTGCATGCACATACCTTGCAAGTTTGACATGAACAGGTCTGGATGCACTTTTTTAAAAGACTGCACCTGTCCTTTCATTGGCTCACAAATATGAAAGATTGTCCTGATATTGGGGGACAAGGGCTCCTCTGTATACTGCAGAGTTGAGAGAAAGCTGGCTTTTTGTCACTGAGGATCATTTGTAAGTCTCCTCTCCCATGTGTTGGCAGCCATACTGTTTTCCAGGGAAGGAAAATGAACAATGAAAATAGTAAAGTGAACCCAGGTGTACTTCGAGGACAGTAGAGTCCACTCTGTTTTCACTGCAGTCAGTAACTTTCAGGCCCTCAGCCTCGTCTCCTCTCACCTGATTAGCTTCATGGGCTCCTCGCCTCCTTAAGGGAGGATAGCCACACAACTGATGGTTAAAGAACCCCGGTCCCCTCTGAGTGACTTGGGGACATTGAGCCGGCTGCGATGATGTCACAATCAGACCTCTTTACCACTTTGGTTACATGTATGTCTCCAGTTGATGAAGAGGAAAGAAAGACATTATTCTAGGGGACAATACTGCTGAAAGGGTAACCTGAGACTTGCAATTGCTTTGAGTATTTCCCCCATTTTCTTCTTGGAAAATACACCGTTGCATTGCTTTATAGAAGTCCTTTGTATTTTTCCAATCACCTATCTCTTGCACCTTGGCTCTGTTTCTCCCTGGGCTGACTGTCACAGTTTATGGGTAATCTTTTATGCAGATGGGATTCCTGATATCACATGGAACATTATTTCTGGCTCCAATCTGCTGGCGTACCTTTGCGCTGAAATGCCCGTTGAGGATGCTGAAATCAATACTGATGAGGAATTATCACATTTCAGTTGTATTCAAATAACTGCAGAGATGGTAGAAAGTCTGTAGGCATGAAGACTGACATAAGGGCTACTGGATTTTGAATAGAGAAAATATTTAAGTAATTGCTTATAAAAACCCTTTTTAGTGAAATTTGGGTTATTAGTCCACCTTTCCGCCCCAACAAGCCAGGATTTGCCTGGATGCCCTCTGACAGCAATGGAATGTGAACACTTTTCTCACCAAAGGCCCTTGAGCCTGACCACCTTTCACTTTTTGCCCACTCCCTCCCCCTCTCCCCCTCTAAATTAAGTGAATCTGCAGCTAAAACGAGAGCCCGTCAAGGCCTCTAAAGCACCCACAGGTGTCTGGCAGCTTAACCTGAGAAAGGAGGGGGAGGCAGGGTAAGCCATTTGGCTCCACCTTAGGGGATTCAAATCGGAATCTTTAGGATTTTCACTTGTCAGAGTCTAAACTTCAACAATAATAACTACTGTAACAACGAATTGACATTCATTCAAAATAACTCCAAAGAAAGGAGATCACTAACGTCTCCTGCCAAGTGCGCGTTATTTTGCGTAAACGTGCCACATCTCTCCATCCATCACATAACTTTTACGCACGTCCACAACTCTGCTTTTTTTTTAGTTGTATCGCACCTGCAGCTACAATAAAATCAGCACACTTATAAGACAGAAAGTCCACACATATCATCAGTCAAAATACTTTGCCTGCAACAGAGTATCCAAACAATCATAAACTTGTGTGCGTAAAAGGAGCGAGGGAAAAACCAAATCACTCAACAAGCAGCAACACAAGTACTACGCCATTAAAAGCGCAGGTGCCGCACTTAAAGATAAACCTGTTGTAAAAGAAAATGCACTTTATGACAACTTCAGCTGTTTGAGAGAAATAAAACGATCACTTACGGTCGTCCTCTTGACATCTTACAACGGCTAATAGACACACTTGGGTTGCTACAAGTAGCAGTACAGTCCTCGAATCCATAAAGCTGAACATGTCTAAATATTAGACACGCAGTGCCCACGAGGGAGGAAGGAAAGTGCCAAGAGATCGGAGGTCTTCTCGCAGTAGTTAGTGTATGTGTCCCCAGTTACAAAACCGAAACATTCGACATTGACAGTTCCCAAAAAACAATGAGGGAATCCAGCGGCAGGACCTGGACCTGCAGCAGAAATTCAGCACCGACCGCTTCGGGCCAGATTCTGTAGTTTTATGTCCCCGTTGCCTTCAATGAATCTTCGTATATTCCCAAATATCAGTCCGGCCCCTTACCCCCTGTCGGGCTGAAACCTGAGCGCCGTTTCCCTCCCATTCTGTCTCACAGGTTGCATTATTCCAGTCTCAGACCCCTCCTTTCTCCACGTGCTGCTACTGAACCCAAAAAAAGTCTGCAACTTTCCCCCGTCACCTTGGTGCCACCCCCCTCTCTCCCCTGCCGTGTTCATCGAAAGCGATGTCAGACTCTCTTCGTTACGCTAATTGATGGCGCTTCTTAATGCTGGGACCTTTGTTCAATAAATAGACAGTTTCAAATCATTTTTTTATTTTATTTTTGTGGGAAAGTGCCAGAAAAAGACTAGTGAGTGTAATATCTGACAAGGGTACTTTGAGGGGATGGTTGTATACATCGGATGCATGTGCAGATTTAATTAAGTACAACGTTACAATAAAGTCACAATGATAAGCCATTCAATATCAAAGAACAACAATAATGTTAACATGACTATGTGGGGAATCAACGAGATACGATAGATTATACAATATAAATTCAAGTTTAAATAATATAATGTACAAATAATGCATAGTTTGCTGCATGGTAATAATGCAAAATGTGTATAAAAAGCCCAAAGACCCAACATTAATACATGTTGAAGGCATTATTAGTCCATGTGGCTAATACACACTTAATGTTGTGACAGTTCTGCATTCAGCGTTACAATACGACTTGATAATATCAATAATTGTGTTGTGAAACAATGCGACTCAACTTGCAGAGCAAACAAATCTGCAAATGTTTTAACAATTGAAAACTGTTTCAGTGAATACATCTTTTTTCTAAAGCCCAAAATGGGTCGCTTCCAATTCTATGAATGTAAGAATTTGAGGTTACTTCCTTAACAATAGTCAATTCAATATTGTTGGGGTTTGGACTGTACTCAGAGCCTAAGTAAATGTGTGCTCTGAGGAACTGAACTTTGTTGACTGTTTGTTGATGGTTAAATAAATCAAAAAATTGGCGGATGTGACATGTTAACAAAAAAAGCACGAGTTGCTGTTCTGATGGAAAACTAAAGAAGCTCATGTGGGGCCAGGTGTCTCACCCAGTGTGTCCACTGGGCTGTCTCTCCTTTGGAGGTAATGAGCTGTCCTGGCCTCGGTGTATAAAGCTCAGATTAGACTGAATAGTTGGAATGTGATCTAACAGGGGGTGCAGTGGCGTCCCCGAGAGGACGGTGGGAAAAGAAGAGACGGCCGTGGTTGAGGTATGACAGCTGGAGTCATGTTGAGGGGACAGTTGAGGTTTTCCTTTTCAGGACTCTCATCCACTTCACAATAGAACTTTTCTTTGTGACCTTTTGGCACTGTCTCCCATACAGTGGATGGGACTACATCAAGGAATAGTCTGTTTCTCTGTGTTATATTGGTTTGAACTATTAGAAGTAACGCTGCCTGCGTGACTTATTGTCTGTATTTCCCTCGTTACCAGGGTTACGTTATGGCTCTGATGTGCAATCAGATATGTCTTTCAGAACTGCAAAAGCTATCCGCAGCTTGCTCACTTGCTCGCGCAGCTATTGTTGATCAAATAAATGCTTTCAACAGTTTCACATGCGCTAACATTGACTGTGTCTCACCAGTCCAATAGAGTACAATATATTAGGTTATTTTACAAAATGTTGGAACTCTGCTCCTCATTGTTTGTCAAGTTCACTTACCAATTGCATGATGTAATCCTGTGACCATGAGTAAAACAAACCAAAAACAGGTGCATCTTTTCATTGTTGGATGTGTTTTTTAATCCAGCATGAAACACTCTTTGGAATAAAAGACAGTGAACAGAAAAGCTTTTTTTTATTCTGTGCCAAATTAGCAAGAGAGATTTTTATTAAGACTGTTCTTCTGTTAATGGTCAGTTTTGCATTAATTTCAAACAAACTGTTTGCATTATAAAGCTGAAAGTTGATCAGAAAAACAAAAATGCATATTTTAATCAATTAATCAATCTAAATAGTTATAGAAACAAAATAATATATTGATAGGCTACTAGGTCTGTGGATTATCTTGAGTAGCCAGGTGAAGATATCATTGTGCATCTTAGACCATATTCAATGTTTGACATTTAGTGTTATAATTATAAGTACCTTATGGACTGGTTATTGTCAATAACTATAATCACAGCAGTGCAGTTCCTAACCCTAACATAACTTTTCAGACTCTGTTGCATGTTTATGTACAGTACTGGAAATGTTCTAAGTTACTTTCCAATACAAAACTTCCTATGACTTTTAGATGCAGCAGCAACACTATATTATCTTTTTTTATGATCACCTCCAGGACCACTCCTCTTCAAAGAAAGGACACATGGCCAAACCAAACAGCCTTGTTACACCCTTCAGACCTCAGGACTGAGCCCTTATTAGTTTGTGCAGGAATGACTCTCTTGCCCCTGTCGCATGGAGTGGAGGACATAAATCCCAGAGACTAACTGAGAGCTCATGGAGATGCCATGGAGAGACACTTGTACGCTGCAGTTACAACTCTATTTATACATGGCAAGGGACAGTTTGGTTGCATCATTGATGTAGGGTTCTCACCTCTCTGCAGGTTGTGACCTGTGAGCCTTGACTTTTGACCACACACATTTTATTGGAAACGGGAGCAGCTGGCGTGTCCCGAGTGTGCAGCATTGGTGCTATTCTCTACCACTCGGCCTTTAAGGAGAACTGTGGTTGTCCAGCGGGTCAGAGAATCTTGTTGCATGTTAGTTTGAATGTGACAGTCACTCATTGAGTCTGGGTTGAAGTGGAGTACTGACTGACCACTGATACGTGTAATAACCTGTTGTAAACTCCTGCAAACATGATTATCACTGAAACTTGCAGGTAGAAAACTGCAATATTTTACATAACAACAAAAGTTGTGGAATAAAAAAATAATTAAGGTAAATAATGACACTATATGGGTCACATGCGGTCAAATGGGAAGTGGTATATAACGTTGGTGGAATTTGTATCAACTTAAAACCACGTAAATATGTTTGTTTTACATAATTGTCTCTCAGAGTTTGGTATCTCGAGTAATCCCTACTACATGGACATTTTCAACTTTTTTGCATAGTTCCAGAAGTGTTCTGCACAAATAGCATTTATTTGACAATGTTAAGCAAAGCAAGTTATAATTGTTTTGTGTTCTTAGTGCGTGTCCATAAACACTATGCATCCCACGGATCAAAGACTTTGGATTACTTAACTAACAATTATCTATTCATAGCCTTGAGATCTAAAATCAGCTGCAGTTGTTGTTAAGTGGCATTGTGGCTACATTGGCAAATTGTTTCTGAACAAAAGGAAATAGTGTTGCTTGACTGAAGAGCATAATATGCTTTATGGTCATAGTGCATGCATGTGTGAGATCTTGTGCGTTGTTGTGTTGTTTGTGTGCCTGTAAGCAGCCCACCAATGTCTTTTAAAGCGAACCCTTTTAAGACCCTCAGAAATAATACCGTGACACTTTGTGCTTTTCATCTCCACATCTGTGCAAGTGCACGCATGGTTTAAGAATCATGGCCTTACGGGTCACTGTCAATGCCTCAAGACAATACTTTGCTTTGTCTCAGACCTGCAAACATCAATTATGTCTGGAACAGCGCACTGTGGATGGATTTTGATTACCTCTTCAAAGCTTGTCGGCGCTGAAATGACAGACGAGTCCCCCACCAGAAGGGTGAGGGGTGAAGGGTGACCGAGTCCCCAATGCTTCAGAAAGTATGAGGAAATAAACTGGCACTCGGGGTATCAAGGTGTGTGTGTGTGTGTGTGTGTGTGTGTGTGTGTGTGTGTGTGTGTGTGTGTGTGTGTGTCATGCGAGCACCTGAAACCCAGAGACCTGGACTTATTCCTGTCAACACAAGATAAATCATTGTGAAACTCTTTATAACGACTAATGTGTGTTATAAATACATATTCTGGGAGGCCACATTGTATCCATGTCATAGGTTTTCTTTTAAAAAACAGCAATTATCTTCTAATAATTTGCAATAATAAATTGTCTGCCAAATTAGGATATAGTGACAACTTACAGCCTCAGGAAGTCCAGTCTTCCGTTCCTCTTACAATCAATACTGAAGAAGTGCACATTAAAGAGGGAGAACGTTACTGCAAGAGTCTGTGAATATAGTTCTGAAGTTGTTGAAGAATGAAGTCGGTCTGGAAAGATAATCAGAGTGCGGGAAAAGAAAGAGAAGGGAGTTGCTAAAAAGAATCTCAAATGAGGCAGAGAGTGAGATGTAAGGTGGGATGCATGAGTGAGGGAGGGGTCGGCTGAAAGAAGAGGAGAGGGTGGGAAGTCAAGAGCAGGAAGGAGATTGATGATGGGGAGAGAGAGAGAGAGAGAGAGAGAGAGAGAGAGAGAGAGAGAGAGAGAAATTGCCACTACAATAACAATAAAACATGACGTAGCCAGTGTTGGATGTGAAAGAGCGCACTGTCAGACTACCATCACTTCTAATAAAATCACTTCCAGTTGTCCAAAATTACCAAATATTACTCATCCTTCAAGGCAGGACATATTCTGCGTACTAGATACTGTCGACAAATCGCTTGAAAAGTTCCAAGCATCCAAAAGGTCAAATTATTTTCAGACACTTTACAGGGATTCTGCCTTAGTTCCACTCAGTCCTCCCGAAGACAATACGCTTTGAAAACAGATTCTAAATATATGGTTTCATTCAGAGATAATCGGAAATTAATCAGGAACTTTTTGTGGGAAAAATGCCAAATATTTATTCTCATCTCATCAGTTGTATTCTTACTTATTAATATTTAAAGACATCACCTTGGAATCTTGGACACTGTGACAGATGTGTTCACCTTTCTCCGAGCCTTTATAGTCCAAACTATTAATTTATTGATAGCTGCATATTTATTGACCTAAGGTTTATTTACAGAAGTCAGACAGTGTTTTGGGGATTGACTCAAATCAAACAAAAAATATAAGGACTTAAAAGTTAACGGGTTAATTATGTTTGTACGCATTAAAGGTTTTTTCTACGTGTTCTTGACAGGATGTCACTATCCTTCTTCTGCTTTGATATGAATATTAATATACGGCTGAAAAAACCCAATATATATTCCAAAAATCAAGAATTGCTCATGTCGTCTAAAAAAAAGTTTCACTTTTCTTCAACATGTTGCTCTAGACTGCACTACTGACCTAAACTCTTCCCCACTTTATGCTCCTGAGTGGTGCTCTTTGAGTGAGAAAGACGAAGGTGTGTGGATGTTGCCCACTGGAGAGAAAAGAGGGGTATCAAGTTACACTTTCATTGTTATTTAATCATATAGTGATATAGTGTTAATGCAGACATTAATGCGTATGTGTGTATGTGTGAGTGGCCACCTCGGTGTACCTGGTGATTCAGACTGAGACACCCTTTTGTCTGGCTGCATCAGTCAACAACACGGCCCAATTGTGTTTACATAGGGGACTGACGGTCTCACACAAAGCCCTCTCTATTTGAATTTAAAGCAGTTGACACCAAAGTGTGAGCCCAAGTCGAAATAATGAAGGAAAGAGTCACGGCGAGGAGCTTCGAAAGAGAAAATGTTTTTTTTCACCAAATGTATTGGTGAGAAGAGATTTTTCGATTATTCCATAATAGATTTTTTTTAATTGAACACATGATCAGGTCAGATGAGTTTGAAAGACGGAGTCAGATAATGAGAGGAAAATAGAGGAGAGCAGTTGAATGTGGCAGCATCTGTGGAAATCTCTTCAAGGAGTCGGGGGCGGGGGAGCACTCTGAAATAGTCCAAATCTTTGGAAGAGCTTGATTTCAGTGGTTCAGGCATGTGTTTTTGAGAGAGAAAAATAAAAAAAGAGCGAGAGAGAGAATAAGAGTGCTAGAGAGAGAGAGAGAGAGAGAGAGAGGGAAGCGATGATGATGAGGATGAAGGATGGGGGAAAAGAGTGGAAACTTCATGAGCATTTGTGAATGCTGACGTTCACATTGTTGAACTGCTTCACATATTTTCAAGAGAAAGTATTTTTTCTAAAGTTTCCTCTTAAATAATAACCCCAAGAGATAATGATTTAATGAAGAGCATTCTCATGAAGAAAAGAGCAGTCGCAGTGTCGCATCTCTCTGGATCTGTGTGTCTAGCAGACAGCACAGGCTGACAGATGTTGGAAACACCTCAGGTACGAGAGAAATATAGTTATAACTGAAAGAGCAACATGAAGCTTTGATGCTGTATTTCTCTTCAGCGTTGGTTATTTTTCTTTCTCCTTGCTCTCTTACTTAATTTCTCTGAATGTGTCTGTTTTGTCCATTAGGAAGTTCTCTGAATATTCTATCTTGTTGCAACATTTATCTATCGGCCAAAGATAACTGACATGCTCAAGAAATTAGAATTTCTCACTTGAATGATATTTGGTTCATTTTCGGTGTTGCATTGGAAATAAGGTTACAGACAATATATGCATTGTCCTAAAGCTTAATTTTGTTTTCACATGTAAGAGGTTTTCTTTTGGATGAAAAAACATTGTGGTTAATGGTTTTAAAGTGACTTTTTAAAAGGCTGGTTAACAGTTTAAGTGTCCTTGAAGAAGACCCTTCAGGGTCTCACATCTGCTCTCCACGGCCTCTTGAGATTTCCAAAAGCATCCATATGAAGAGCTGGCTTTGAGCTGAAATGTAAACTTCTCTCTTTCTCTTTCGACTTGTCCTTCGTCATGGGTTTAAATGCTGTTGATCTTGTTTGACCAAGAATGTAAACAAACGTCTGAAAGGGATTTTCCATCCACTGATTTTTGTGCACATTTTAACCAAATTAGAAAAAGAGTGAAATATTTCAGGACCTGTTGTTACATGTAAATGTGTACCATGATTTACATAAACCATGTGACTTAAATGTTACTCGTCAAAAAATAATGACAGATGAAAACATTAGATCTTTGGAGCGATGAGGTGAACGCCCTGGTCTATTTCTCCTCTGTTTTTTCTCTGTCTTCTCTGTCTTGATTGGTTAATTCCCTGCACCTGCCCTAGGCCACTCCTATCTCGTTAGTGTCTCATGCCGTACACCTGTGTTTCCCCCCTATATATTGTGCCAGTCTATCTCTTGTCTCCTGCTGGATTGTTGTCTGTAGTTCTGTTTTCCTTGTACCCTGTGTATTTCGTGCCAAGCTCCCTAGCGTTACTCGTACGTATTCCTGACCTGCCTGTTCTGACCCTGCCTACCTGCCCCTGACCTCTGATTCTCTGCTTGCCCCCTTTTTTTACTTGTTTGCTTTTTGGAACCTTTTGCCTCATTAAAGAGAGTTTTTTTGTTATTCATATTTAGTCCGGTTCTGTTTCTCGGCACCTGAGCCTCACCCTGTGACAAACCCGTGGCAAATAAATCCGTGAAACCCAACAGAAATGGCATATTTCTGACATGCTTTGACATTCAAATGCTGCTCTTTAAAGTACTCCATCCCTCTGCCCTCTTCTTCTGCAATGGTTTAATACCATACATCCAAGTCTAATATTTGCATTACAGTAGTTGATGGAAACACACGTGCATATTTTCCTCACCATTGATCTCTTGAAGTGTCTTATTATCAGCTGAAAATGGATTGTGAAATTACAATAAAGTAACATGTATGACCCGACTGCATCCATGCGTTCTGCTTCTATTTTTTTATGATCAGATAAACTATGGAAGTCTGACAGGAAACACAGTTTAGCCCATTAAAAAACATGTCCTTGTTGACGCAGTCAAACACTGGAAGACATATTTGTAAATGGGTACTGTATTGTTGGCTCTCGGCGCCCAGTACGTATGGAGGTCATTTCCTGCAGTAGTTGAGGCGGATGAATAGCCCTATGTACGGCCGCTGAGCGGTCCTGTGGATGGAACCATGTGAGATCTTAAAGTTTGTGAGAAGAGAGATTTGACTTGAGTGAAGGCAATTTGTGTTCTTCATTGTGCAGACCAAGGTACACTGTGGGAGTTTATTAGGATTATTATGTAAATTCCGAGAGTCTTAAAATGTAAAATGGGAGCCAGAGCCTTTAGTTATCAAGCTCCTCTTTTATGGAACCAGCTTCCACCTTCAGTCCGGGAGGCAGACACAGTCACCACATTCAAGAGTAGACTGAAGACTTTCCTCTTTGACAGAGCTTATAGTCAGGGCTGAATCAGGTTTGCCCTGGTCCAGCCCCTGGATATGCTGGTATAGGCTTATAGCTGCTGGGGATGTTTAGGATGCACTGAGCACCTCTCTCCTCTTTTCTTTCTCCTATGGATGAATCTTCATCTCTCCATCACACATGACTAACTCTGCTTTCTCCCCGGAGTCCTTCTGACTTCACGTCTCATGGGGTCATCGGACCCGATGAGACGGCATAGATTCCATCTGCTGATGGACCTTCGATGGTTGGATCGTGAGTTCCTGTCGCCAGCTGTGCCACTGCCCTGCTGGGACTCCGCCCACTCCTCCACTTGGGAGGTCTCCAAACTCTCCATCGTGGAATATGCCTAAATATGAACTATTGATAAACTCTGTCAGATTCCTTGAATGTATTTTAACTCTAAATCTGTCCTTCTGTACACATTACATCTATTGCATCTGTCCATCCTGGAGAGGGATCCTCCTCTGTTGCTCTCCTGAAGGTTTCTTCCCTTTTTTTCCCCCTGAAGGGTTATTTGGGAGTTTTTCCTGGTCCGATGTGAGGTTTTGGGTCAGGGATGTCTATGTGTACAGATTGTAAAGCACTCTGAGACAAATTTGTAATTTGTGAAACTGGGCTATACAAATAAACTGAATTGAATTGAATTAAATAGATTTAGTGAAAATAATTAATTTAAAGCCTCTATATGTATGATTTTAACATTTCTGACTTTGATTACTGCTGGTGGTTCCAGAAAAGACACAGGCAGACAGCAATGCACCCTAAATATAATTTACAATACACTCAAAAATTATGGAAAAGGGAAGAGGGAAGAAGACACAACTAAATAGTGAGATCATTACTTCTTTATCACAGTGAAATATAAACAATATATCAACATAATTTCCAAGCAATACACATGCATACTTGTGTTAATAGTTGAGTTATTTTATAGAGATAACTTGTTGAGTTATTTCATAGTTTATACAAAATATAGTCAAAACATCTTACTACAACGACATTGTCTTCTCTTATTTTAGCCATCCAATCAAACCAGGAGGATCTGACCTAAATCACTCTTCATAATTTCTCTCTGCACATAGTATTCATAATCTGCTACTAAAACCTATGTTCAACATATTTCACATTCTTTGACTTCAATGTTTGAGTAGACTTGAAATGATCGAACTAGGTCTTTGTTTAGCATGTTGTGTAACACAAATTTCAGTCTCTCATGTCTGCTGTTGCACTCGATTGTACAAATGAAACAAGATTAAGACTGAAAAGGGAGAGAGGCCAAATGCAAAAATACTAAAAGATACATTTCTTAATTGTACATTCAGTACTTATAACTAAGCATGGTGGGGCATAGGTACCTGTTGTCTGCAGGTAGAATATCTCTGAACAGATCTGAATGATCTACCGTACAGATCCTTCGTCTGCGTCACATTTGACTTCCACACTCAGTGCTGTGCATCTTTCTGAAACTATAAATTATGGTGATGAAAAGGAAACACATCAAAGTGAGACGACCACCTCTTTAACCAGAGAAGGACCCGTCAAATGACATGAAAGTCACAGCCACCCAAGCTTTAACTTACCACACCTACAATAATTATAATGCGGTCAGTCACATTGATTGGTGTCAAGTTGCAGAGGAGCATACAGTGTTCAAGCATACACACAGATTCAGAGAGTCCTTCCATCCTCACGCTTCAACAAACAACACACACACACACACACACACACACACATACAGCAACACACATCTTCATATAATATATACATTTAAATGGCCACTTTATTTCAGTGTTCACCAAACTTTATTTGAACAGGGGGACCTATAAACAGCTTGACAGCAACTGGTACACCACTCTTTGCATGAGGCAAGTATTCTTGTATATTTTGATAATAGGGTAATGCGGCAGGGCGTTCAGCAGGTCGGATACTCCACCAATCACAGAGTCTCCCTTCTAGTGGGGTAATAGTGGGGTTAAAGCACGGCAGCGCTTCAGACGACAGACATTTGATAAAAAAACATGCCATTAAGTCAAAGAGCGCCTGTTTTTTATCCCTGCAGTTGCGTTTCAGGGGGTGTGCCGTCAGTCGATGGTAGTCATTCAGTGCCCTGTGAAATGGAACGTTAGTGGAGGCCACATGGCTCGTTGTGCAATAATCTACGTACCAATTTCACACGAAAAACAACATTTTGCCAAAAAAAAGAAAGGATTTTGAATATAAGTTGAAGTAGAGACTGCAAAATGTGAACATTAAAGGTATAATTTGACATTTTGGTATATGTTTTTATCAGGAGATGAGAGGATTAATAAGAAGCTACCGCCAGAAGCAGGCTAGCTTAGCTTAGCACCAAGAGGAAGAAGGGGAAACAGCTAGCCTTGCTTGATCCAAAGGTATGCTGCGACTATAAACCCCCCAAATTAACATGCTCTGTCTAGTTAATTTACTCCTTGTATAAAAACTACAAGTTGCATTTTTTACAGGAGTTTTATGCTAGTCATGTGCGTGGAGTTATGTGTCCTGGCACAGTCATTTCTGGAGACTTTGTTGGTTCCCATGGCAACCTCCCTGTGACAATAATGTGTGAAGCAGTGAGCTGATGGATGGATGGTATTATCTTTAGAGAGAGCCAGACTATCTGTTTGAGGTGGTCATGCTAAGCTAAGCTAGGCTGTAGCTTCATATGTATCTTAAGGAAGAATGCTCAAAGTTATATCACTCCAACAGTCAACAAAAAAGTTATATTTTTTTCCCCAAGACTAACTACCGACCATTCCTTAAACTATGAATAGTGCTCGCATTATATATAAACCAGCACATTTCTTTGCAACAGGACAAACTCATTGTTAATGCTGATACAATTGTAGAATATTGATTATTCAAACCCTCAGCTGTGTTTGTATAATAGCGTTGCATAATAATAGTGCAAATAGTGTCAGCTGCTGTCAAAGGAATGCTCCTCATATAACTGCACCGCAGCTCCCGGCCAAAAACCTTGCATGACGCGGTTGACGTACATCCAGGAGGAAAGACAGGAAAAGAAAAAGGAAAGAAGAAGGCAAAGAGGGAATACATATTATATTTCTCCTCCCGGTTTAAGGTGTTGTGGAAAATGAATTAACTCTTGGCTCAGTAACATCCACGACAGCTCTGAATTTGTCCCAAAAAAACAAAAAAACAATTCTCCTCTGGAAACAAAGACACATTGAGCACTGCTGTGCCTGTGTGCTGGAAAGATGAACTGATTCCCAGTGCCTCAAGCTGGACTGTTGTGGAGACTGAAAAAAGGTAACCTCGAATGTTAATGAAAAGCAGAAGAGTTGTGGGTTCTCTCTGTCCCTTTGTGAGACATCCTCAGTGATGCCGCATCGGATTGGCTGAAAGCGTTTTATGATCAGCAAACAAACTCTAGTTTTTTCCCCAGGAAAAAATTACTTGTTGCTTACTTTCATGCATACTTACTAAACTGTTTGGGCAGCAGTGCATCAAAGACTCTCCAAGTCTGAGTTGTCATGCCACTTGAAAAGCTGTGAAGGATCTGGAATCACTCTCGAAACTTGGGCACCTAACAGTTGGCTGTGATCTGCTCAGCTGCTGTAGTCCTGCAGGTCAAAAGAGGAATAAAAAAGATAAAAAAGGGATCAATGAGTAGAATAAAAAGTCATCTAAGGTCAAGGCAATGCTTTTAATACAGCAATTATCTTATATCGTACAGCCAATTTATATAGGATACTTTCCTGTTCCATATAATCAGTACAGGACATGATATACATGTGTATATTCACTGTATAGTTATTCCCAATATGCATTCATGCAATTCTAAAGACGCAGCTTGCCACACGAGAAGCAAGCATATACTAGACGTACAATTACCATGCACAGAATGTTACACGGCGTCAACGTATAATTAAAGAACTGCAGTATCTTTTCCTAATTTTAATACATTTTGAAGTTCAGTTTTTAGTTGAATAGATTTAAAAAATATATTATTATCATATTTTATTGCATGCCTCTTAGTTTTTTGTAATTTCTGAAGTGCTGGCCGCTACAATGCTGCCATGTATCTTCTCATCTTACTCGATAGCGGGGGGATGCAACCTCTAGGAAACGGAAATGCTGTTGGTCCTCATCTCACACTTGAGCGTGATATTGTTGAAACTTATGAATCCATCACACAGGCGGCCGGTTGTGCCACAGAGGAAGTTTGTGCAAGATTGGAATCTTGCAGTACATTTTGGGGTGGAACTCCTGACACGTGCAGCTCTCTTGTTCCAGCTGAATCAATAAAAGCCAGCACTGTCTCAGTGCTGCACTCCGAACTGCCCACTCACACACACACACACACACACACACACACACACACACACACACACATGTACACACACGTACACAACAAACACATACGCTTAGTCATCCGGGACGGCATTGGCAAACAGACAGAGACACACACTCACACGTACGAGACGCCAGACCGTTCCCAAATAAGTACATTCCTCACACTCGAATGAGATCCTCGCCTCTTCCATCGGCTCCGTGCCCTCTTGGACAAGGAGTCTTGTTACGCGAGTCCAGCCGTGCAGTTCTCTTATACACTTTATGTTTTTGCAGAGAAGTGCTGACATCATGTTGTCAACCCCATTGATGGATGTTTGGCTCCAGCAGCTTTCAAGTGTTACTGCGTTACTGTTACACACTATACCATAATATTAGGCATGAAATAGATTTACGAGACAATAAAATATGTATTTAAGATTTTCTGAACGTCTATAAATGATCGTCAAGTCAAACCAAAGCAAAAGCTCTTTTGAGGCTGATGATTAGGAGGACCAGTTGATGCCGGTTGTTGTATCACTTCGCCCGTGGCTCCTAATTGCTTACAGTACTACTACTACTAAAGGACTTTAAGACTAAAATACCTGAAACTCAGCTTGGATCATGAGCAGGGTATATATTATTGCTTTATATTCCTGTCATTCAATAGTTTTAAAATAGAAATAGTTTCTAATTTATAGAAACAGTATTTTTCTTCTTCTTGTGTCATGAAGTCATAAAGAGACTTTATGCATTTTGCCTTATCCATATACAGATGTTATGTCAGGTGTGAACAGGTTATGTCATATGAAGTGCATGCAACATGGATCGTTTCAGACCAGTTGTGTGCTTAGAAACATCTCTATGGCATTGTGTGAAATTGAAAGCAATTATTGTATTTAGAACGCCAATACACAGCCATTCACAATCAGTTGTCGTGGTTACCTCTTGTTTCTCTGACCTCATTTTCATCCAGATTTCTTCCCCTTGAACCAGAACCATGTATTGATGACTCAAATATTGCTGGCAAAGATGACGCTGAACAATACACCAAAATACAAGCATCATATTAGAACACTATTGGTAATGTCAGGTGTTTTCCACAGTCTATGACCCCGCATTTCTATTTTTATTAATTTTCTGTTATTTTTCTTGTTTTGAACACATGGTACTGTTGTTACTATTTCATTGGATGACATTTGTAATATCAGTCGTGCTTCAAATTACAATAATGCAATATGAGCATTAACAAATAAAGTGAATCTAAATATCTTCTCTGTTTGTTCTAACCTAACGGAGAAGGATGAACGAGTCTTCAAATAGCAGGTTTTAACATGAGGCACTAAGAAAGAGTATTTTCGAAAACTGAAGATCCCTGTCTGTTATGAGAATTTAGTCATTGGTGTTTTGGAGAATTAAAACATAAAAAAACCTAGAGTGAGTTCATGAAAACATAATAAAAGTGTTCTTTTTATATTCACCCACAATGCCCTATTATTTCTTTAGTTGTCTATGTATTTATCTTTCAAAGCATTTCTCCCTCCATCTCAGATGTGGAGCACTACAACAAGTGTCACGCAGCAGAAGTGAATGATGATAACAACAAACCGTAAGATCCAACTAATCTGCTTGTTTAAAAAAAAAGTGATACTGGTGTATTTCTCTCTCTCCGCGCGATCCTTCTAGTCCTCAGGTCACGCTGAGTGCTCTGGCTGACTCTGTAATCTGGCTGAAGGCAGGCCACATGGCGCTCTATCTCGTGAGGAGATCCCTCTGTGTGGCTGCTCGTTCTTTTCAGCCGGCATCTAAGCCTCTCAGGAATGCTGAACTCTCAGACTCGGACTGAGTGGGCAAACTGTGCCGAGTTGGAAACTGAGCCTCGGCGTTTGTGTGTGTGTGCCAGTGGCATTTGTGTTGTCTTTGCATGTCATGTTCATGAGCCATTCATTACGATTACATACAGTATGTTATAGGTTATAGCAGTTAAAAAAAAAGGAAGAGCAGAATGATATAAACCTGACTGTAGTTGCTTTTAATGTAAACAATGAAAAACAGGTATAGATCATTTAAAGCTTTTAAGTAGCAATAAATCAGCATTGTTGTTCAGACTGCTGGCCCTTCGGGACCCTCTGAGTCTTACAGAATTATTTCTCTTGAGTCACACGTGATAATCTCTCAAATGGGTCTAATTGAACTCATTAACCTTGAGGCTGGAGAAATGGGTCAATCCCTGCACCACAAAAAAAATGTACAGACTTTCCCTTGTTGTCGTTCTAAAGGGATTTGAATATGCCTGCTACTTTTTATATACAATAAATAAAAGAGAGGGGATTTGAGAACTTTTAGATTCCATTGTTCTTTAGTACTAAAGCCTTTGTTTGGCTTTTTTTCTATGCTCCAAGTTCCAGTCATGCCATGGTCCTTCATCACCACAATTATTTGAGATTATTAAAGGTTAAATATACTGGATTGGGAGCATTTCTTATCCCTCTTAGGCTCTCAGCATGGCAACAGCTGAGTCGATGGCTTAAGGATAGCGGCGCAAATAGCATCAACAGTGCAAATTACAACAAATGTGTTTACAAAGTTAATTTTATATCCGAAGCATCCACAACCGAAACATTTCTTTGAACACTTCTTAGGATTTTTGGCCATATTCTCCTGCCCCTCTGTTTAATGGCTGCTTGACGGAAAGCATCATTAGATTAAGAAAAGTGCAACAGACATTGGACTATACAATTATGTTGTATCTGAGAAAGCTCTAAAAACTGAACGTACGCTTCCTGTGCAGCACCAAAAAACAGACAACAAAGTTATCCAATAAACTATTCAGTGAATACAGTGGTGCATTTATAAGTTAAGTAACCAGAGTAAATATTTGATCAAACACACATGACATGTGTTTGATGAATACTTTTTCTAAAGAGGTATCAAAACCACTATAGTTTCACTATAACTATGAGATTAATATGATCATACCTTTTTTGTATGGGTTTACTGCAAGTCACATTGGACGCCATGAAATACTGCTCCACGGGGACAGCTCTCACCTGAAGGCCAGCACTTCAGCCAGGAAGTCAGCTAAAAGACCTCCACATGGACCGTCTGGACAAGAAGCCATTACTCCTCAAGAATGTTTATGTTGCTCTGGGTCTGCTGGACATGTAAATAAGCAAATCATTTGTTTTCTAACAAGTACACTATCAAGTTTATAGGGTAATAATGTGTCAGTGTTCAGTGCACAGCTTCTTTCTTTTGCACCCAAGTGACCAAAAAGCCCACAAAGATATTCATAGTCAAGCTGCTCTTTACAGTCCTTTTTTGACAAAAGGCCATAGTGGTCTTTACGAACGGACTTTTAAAGGCACACAAATATCTTTTAGTCCAAGTTCAACCATGTCAGAAGTAAGGATTAGATGTGGTATTTTAAAGGTTTACAATCGACGAAAGGAGAGCCTCTGCTCAAAAGTCACATTAATGTTCCAGAGTGGACACCTTGTTGATCGGCCCCAACCCGTGGCTATTTTGGACCCAGCTTGAATGGCAGGCCTGGGTGGAGGTCTTCACTCTGGCACCTCAGGTTAATAGGAGAACATGGCCCCTTCATCCCTCCCTCTCTCCTTCCTTCCTTCCTTCCATCCCACCTCCTCCTCTTCCTCCTCCGCCTCCTTAGGGTCTGCTCACTCTCTTGCTTTGAAACCTCAGAGTCTCATCAATAGCCTTTTTGAGCGGTGCTGTATTTAAACACTGGTTTAAAAAAAAAAAGGGGGTGAAGTCTGTTGATGGTGGCTGATTTCCAAAAGCAGTGGAAGTGTGAGCGGAAGAAGTGGAACGAATGGTGCAATTGGAGAAGATGGAACAGAAAGAAGCAAGGTGTGCGTGTGTGTGTGTGTGTGTGTGTGTGTGTGTGTGTGTGTGTGTGTGTGTGTGTGTGTGTGTGTGTGTGTGAAAAGGCTGTACAGTAGTATGTGGTCTCCTAAGGTGAGTCCAGCAGCAGCTCATGGTGAGAGGTTGGACTGTGTGCTCCCTCCCTGCCCCACTGACACAATGGGACTCTGTGTGGCGGACCTGAGGAATGCTAAGAGATGGCCGGGCTTCAGAGAAGAGAAGGATAGAGGGGGAGGATGGAGGTGGAGGAAGATGGAGGGTGGAGGGAGGGGGAGGAAGGAAGGGTTGGGTATGGGTAATGGATAGGGAATATAGAGACATGATAATGACGAAAATGATGTACCTCTGTGTAGTTTTCCATCGCCATTAACTTTTATGTCTTAATACATTTTCCTCTTTTTTTAATCTTTACAATATCATATTTTAAATTAATATTATATTTAGAATTATATTTTAATTAATTTTAATACATTTTTATATAGTTACACTTAATGTTATTTTATTTCTAGGCAGTCGTATTTGAATAAATGACATACCTCCAATCGTTCGAATGTCTTCAACTACAAAAAGTATTATGAACTGAATTACAGAGGAAGATGGTGAAATATAAGTTCACGACCTTCGGGTCTGAAAAGTGAAGGCAATGCGGAAGTGTCTTTAAATTGCATTCTCTCTACTGGCCAACAGGGGGCGACTCCTCTGGTTGCAAATGAAGTCCGATGAGAACATTCTCTCTGTTGATTATTATTACCTCAGTAAACATTGTGTCAATCGCTAGTTTTAAGCCTTCTTCAATACAAAATGATGTTCATTTAGTAAATTAAGTTTCCATTGAGAGTAAAACAGAGAATAAACAGGGTATTGTTAGTGGTGGGTCGACCTTGTGATTGACTAAAAGCGGACTGGCGTAAACTCCAGTATATATTAGGCCCAGCTGGAGGTTGGTTCAGGATGAGGCAGGAAGCATTTTAATACATACTAAAGTAAAGTCTTGAGTTGGTCTAAAGTAAAGCAAAGTGGGATAGAGCGAGGAGAGCAGAACGTGGTGGAGAGTGTGTTATGAGATCTTGGGAGGATAAGATGAGGAGAGGTTGAAAAGAGGAGTGAAGGAGAATGTAGGGATGGAGTCAGTCGAACAGGAGGTGGTGAATGAAAGAGTTAAAGATGGGAGGTATGGTGGAAGGAGAGAGATGACAAGGATCGGAACTTAAAGCATTTACTTTGAAGTTTGACTTTGAAAGTTAAACTTTGAGGTACTTGACCAATGCTTCAGTATTTTCATTCACTCTTTTACTCTGTAATAATTATACAATAACATATTTGTATTTAACACTGCCTGGGGGCGTTACACCGGCTGATGAAAACATTTACTGTTGATCCTTTTAGAACGTGTTGTCGGTAAAACTAACACACTTAGATTTGACTTGTAATGGAATATTTGTACTTTGTACTTCTTTAACTTACTGTCAAAAAAAGACCGGGGTACCTCTTCTCCAACTGTACGGAAAGAAAGGCTTCAACAGACAGATAAGTAGCTAGGGCAGCGGGACAATCGGACAAGAGAGCAAAGGATGATGAGGATAAGGAATGTGGGTTGAAGGCACAGATCACAGAAAAGGACTGAGGTGGATTTGAGAGAAATTAGATGGAGGTGGTAACTGTAGCGTGTGACGACATTAAAGAAGGAGGAGCTGGATGATTTCAGGAGGGCAATGGACTGTGTGTGTGTGTGTGTGTGTGTGTGTGTGTGTGTGTGGGGGGGGCGTTATTCAGGGTAATTAATGGATGAAGGAAGTGTGAGGAAAAACAGAGAGTCAGGTAAGTGATGGTGAAGAGAGGAGAGAGAGAGAGAGGTGATGGTAGAAACTCGCCCACTCTGAGCAGGCTCCAGGGGTCTAGAAGGAGACCGGGAATCTGAGGGCAGTTCCTTGATGGCTCAGGTGAGGGGACGTTTTGATGGGATCTAACTGTGGGAAAAATAACCACCAGCCAAATGTGACCGATACCAAATCTTACATCAGAGGCAGGATATTTTTATAAAAACATAACTACCATAGATATAATTAAAACATGTCAGGGGGGTACACAGTTCACACTCATTGCCATATATTAGTGTCATGAGACGATATAAAACAATATAATCCTGTATTAGTCCTGCAGCAGGGACAAGTACAGGAGTAGAGCCGCATACAGAAAAGTGAAAAACAGTATTATAAACAAGTAATAAACAGTAAATAATATAAAGAAAAGTAAAAAAAAAACATTAGGCTACTCAAAGGTGCCTGATAGTTTTCACAGTTTCACAGAACTCTGTTCTTTGACTTGCCAAACTGAGAACCATACTAGTGACATCACAGTGTCACAGAACACAGTTCATAAATAGAGCCCAACTACATTCTATCAACACTCCATATTGTTGTTGAGGCCACCAGGCTACCGACTCCACTCGAGACGGGGTGAGGCGTTCCTGCGCTGGTGAAGCATCTCCTCCAGCTGGGATTGATCGGTCCTCTTCAGGAAGCGGAGAGGACATACGACACGAGAGGCTCAATGATCCCGGGGGCCACATTTTCTGGAGCAGAATCTAGCCACCTAAATTCTTCATTTTAAATAGATGTCAAATTGTTGAATTCGTAATTTTAAATAGGAATTCAACCGTTTATTCTCTCACTCTCTCATTCACTTCCTCCCATCCTATACTAATGTCTCTCTCTCTCTCTCTCTCTAGTCCATGTTGCTAACAAAGTCTGCCTCCAGAAAGGTTTTGAGAGCCACCTCCATAGAGCTCTGCAGGTATTTCTAATCCAGTCTACCTCAAGCTGAGGGGAGAAGCTCTTTGGGCCGTGATCAGCGCTGCTGGGGAGGCAGGGAGCGGGTCACTGGGCCAACGAAGAGGGCTACCTGCACGGCTGGACAAAGGACCAGTGTTCTGGACGGGCCGTAGTTAATATGCTAGACATGTGGTGGCGATAACTCTGAATAGATAAAAAGAAAAACCAAACTAACCTTGGCATATATGCTTTGTGGTTGGAGATATTCACGATGTGGGTCTGTTAATAAGAACTTTTTACACAGAGAGGTGTGTGTGTGTGTGTGTGTGTGTGTGTGTGTGTGTGTGTGTTTGTGTTTGTGTTTGTGTTTGTGTGAGGGCTGGACATAGTGAAACACAGCGTTATATTTTTAGTGTCTGTTCCACCATGGGACATACATTCATAAACAGAACCAGTATTTACTATTTAGGTTATTGTACAGAATAGTGTGTCAGATTAAAAGGCCCTCTTGTGGAAGAAATGTGAGTCGACCTTTCCAGCAATAGAGCGGCGATCCTCTGAGCTGATTATAGTGCACCATTAAACAAAATGAATTACAAATTAAACATTCTCACCTAACAACTCAGAGGTATCTAGAATAGCAGTGATGGCATTATGATTGGTTTTAAAACAGGTTTATTCCAGAATAATGTGTTTAGTCACACAAATAAGGGGTTTAAGTCTTGATGGAGAGATTTCTTTTGGTTTATTTAAGGTAACATTTTTGTTGCTATGAAGGTGCAGCTGTGGTTAAATGATAGCATGAAAACTTAACAGTTTATATTATTTTCAAGCTATATTAATCTAGTGTTGTACCACCACATGTGTTCACTTTATTTGATGTATGTACCTTATACAGCAACAACTTCATGTACCTCTCCCTCTATTCCATTCCGCATTATGGCACCTTAACATGTAACCATCCAATCACACCGTGTTTCAAACCTCCAGCATGGATTCAGAGGATTAGGCTGGTGGACCAGCGCACTCTAATCGACCAGTGGCAGAGCTCCAGTAAATAACTTCAGTTGAATGGCCGCTCTGTTCACCTGTGGTGAGTCAGATGGGGCCTTTTCCAGTCACTCACATTAAAACAGGCTGAAGAGATCAGAGAGAAGAGCATTTAGTGATTAGAGTTTCGACGTGCCAAAAAAAGTTATAATATCCATCAAAAAGGTTGTGATTTTAAGAGAGAAAATGAACCACACCAGTATTCAAGTTTTTTATCATTGCAGTTTTATTTCCACAAAACTCTTACTTCTACACAGAAGACAACCACACATGTACATAATGAAACAATGCTGAAGGCCCAGTGTTCAGTGTGTGGTTCTTGATGCTCACTTTAATGATGAAATGGTCTGTGAAGCCTTCATGTGGAACAAATATCTGGTTTACTTTTTTTTTCAGTAGCTGCCAAATGCCGTATTGGGAGGCCATGTGAGTGGCTGGTTCAGAGACTAATTAGCATTTATGTGTGCAGGATTATTCACAATATCTGCTGTTGATGGAAGTGTGGTTATGTCCACTTCAGATGTGGACATTTGAGCTTTTTGCCAGATGCTTTTCTAATATCTGTCCTCAGATGAGGAGGGGTAATCGAATGGAGAGATGACATTCATATCCTCTCTATGTTTTGGTTCCAAACACCGAGGGAGAATAAAGAAGCTTGTTTAGGGTGGCAGTTGTGATGATTGTACCCCCCACTCTGGAAATGTAATCCAACTGCAGGTTTATTGTGAGAGTAGAAAGTCAAATAATGTCTCTAGCAACTCTATTTTCTTTGAGTGGGCCAGGAATTTGGGATTCAAAAAGTCTCTCTGTGTATGATGTTTCCACAGGTAAACTCAGCTCTGGAGGAGAGGTATTTTCTGACACCGCCAAACGGACGAGTTCAGGACAGCAAATGTTTGATGACAGCCTCAGTTCCAGCTTGGGAAATAAACCATCCTCGGCTGCAGTCATCTTTGAATGGATGAACTTTCATGAGTTTAGCGGGATTTGCAAGACTTTTTTTATACTGTGTTTATTTTACTCAACATTTCAATATACAATCCTGCATAGGGAACAGAAAGACTGCATTTACTGAGGAGCAATATGTACTGCTGATAGAATATGCATTATGTACCATGAGTATCTTCTGCATGTCTGAAAAATGATCAGTTAAGCCCTACTTAGTTCCTATTGCCTGCCAAGCTTCTCATTCTCACACATCACATAGTTTACAATGATAAAAGGGGCAGATTTACTACTCAAAATGAAAATCGATGTCCTTGATCTCAGACACAAGTATATTAAAGTATGCTTTTCATATTTAGCTTGCAACCGCTGATTTTGTCAGCTGAAATGATGAAGGCAGGCTTATTTTAGTAAAGAGCACTTGGGATTGGTAACGTTAGCTGAATGCCACTTACTGTCAAACTCGCCATTTACTAGTTTTTTCCACACTAAATGGCAACTTTGTCACTGACACCACCTGATACCAATATCACCATACTATTGGCTTGTTGGAAGGGGAATCAACTTCAGATTTCTCACACAAAAATAAACTAAACATTAATTTTGGGCCCGTCAACATTTTTGGTGATTGAATTATATTTTCTATAGGTTCTGTGGATGTATTTTTTCATTTTTGTACTTACATTTTTATTTTTTACATACACTGCTCTCATAATGCAGTGTATATCTAGTAGCCCTAGTATTATACGTTAGATTGAAACATTTAAGAACACATTGTTAATTTAACATAACCATTTTAAGATGATTTGCTTACATAGGCATACTTGAACGAGAACATGTAAGGGCTTTTTAAAATGTATTACCTGTACAAAATAAAAAAAATATTTTGGTCTATACTCAGAATTAATTCCTAATTTCTCTCATTGAATCTCAGACGGAGAGGTTGTTACACAAATCACATCTCAAGTTTTTATAATGGTCACATGTGATTTTCTACACACTCAGGCAAACAGGTGTCCCATCACAGCTTTTTTTTTTTTTTTTTCTTCTTCTTCTTTGATTGGGAAATGTGCATTTAAGGAGCGGGTAAAAAAAAAAGTTTTCTAATGTTTAATCTTTGTATTCAGCTTATATACCTTCCAATCTCTTACATCCAATGATTAATACACATTCTTGATCATGAAAAAACAGCTTTTCGATCTTGGGCACATTTCTCTCCACAGAGAGCCCTCTATACGTCCGGCTTGTGGGATCTTTGGCCCGTCGAGGTGGAACTAGCGGTGCTCAGGCAGGTAAAAGTCTGGGTCGTGAAGTGTGCACCTCATACAGACAGTGAACGCTTTTCAAGCAGTGGAGAACAGGCCTGTGTCAATACTGGGCAAGACAAGGTCCTGATTTATCTGGGGGTCCGATGCACCAGAATTAGCTGAATTACCAGTTTCCAGACATATTTGTTAAATGCCGACCTTTCCAAGAATTACTTACAGTGAAATGAAAGAGAAGCCAGTTGCTGCACAAACATTTCTTAGGTGTTGTATATGAAAAGCATTGACAGATCAGGGAGCGTTACAGCTCAGAGCTCAGGTAATAGAAGGGTCTGTTTTTCGACAGTTCTCCCTTTATAATAACTGCTACATAAAGCAGACCAAAATGTGAGGCAATGACTCTGAGTAACTTGTTGTGTATAACAATACAAAATACATTCACAAATCTCTCCACACATCTTCTGAACCCTGTTTTTTTTATTCCGGTTCTTTCCGTTTAATTATCAGCCTGTCAAAGAATGACCCAAGATCGGCTGCACTTTGAAGCACAGAAAACGATTTATGAGAGAATCCAATTATAAGTGCCATGAATCATTCAGTTTATAACCTTCAGGGTCTATAAATGATCACTTTGAAGACACGATTAAGTTTAATTTTGTCTGTTTCAGATTTACACCTGTTCTTGTCTTTTTTTCATTAAATCTTTTGTAATTGTTGTTGTGCTGTTCCTCTAATACTGTCCTTTGCACATGGGACTTAACACTTTGTTAATAAAATAGTATCTATCTGAGCTTCATTTGTATCGGTTTCCTCCGTCATCCTTCTGAGCTACTACTCTTTCATAAATCAAAACATTGTGACATAATATTCCCTTGTGATATAAAGGAATGATGCAGCTTAATTTTCTATTGTGAGACTCATCTAGTGTGCCTACCTTTCTTTATGGTAATACATAGGAAAGTAAAGACAATATGTTGCCGTTACATGATAAAGAAAACAAAAGAGTTGATTGGAAGAAAAAACAATATGCATCTCTGAACAGCAAAGCTAGTGTCAGGTTTTAGTCTCAATAATAGTGTTCCATGATCTTGAAATCTTGCTTTTATTTGTAGACCATGAAACCAATGTGTGGACTGCTTTCTGTGTCTGTTTGATTCTGTGTGAAGCCGTCTGTGCAGTGATTAGAAGCGTATGCAAAGCCTTACATATGGTGTGCTATATTTAGACAAAACGTTGACCAATTCCAATTCAACACCTACAACATCTTGGATCCTTTCCAAAGATGAATCAAGCATCTTTTGAAAGGAACGCAGACATGCTCTACAGCACAGCGGAAGCTCAGATAAAACAAAACACTCTTTCTCTCTCTTTGTACTGTAGCATGCAGAAATCAAAGAAGTGAAGCTTGTGAAAATAATCTAATTCTCCTTTTATCGGCTGCCTTTCCACATAAATTTAGCATAATCTCTGTGTTGATTTTGGATTAGCAGCAGAACATTTCTTACCTCGAAAACCATAAATATCCCATCATTTAGACCAGGGCAGAGCATACAAAGAGGGAATGTACTAATATTGTATTCTCACCAATATTACAATATTAATCAGTCCACAAATCCCTAGTTCATATTTCTTGGGATACAAGTAGCAGAATGTAATACTTTAACATTTTATATTAGCAGCACGGCTCTCTGGATGGCAATCATGGTCTGTCTGTCAGTCGGTCCTCATATCATCTTTTTACATGTGATAACAATGCTAATGGTTCTCTAATGACAATATTTCTTACATTGCCATTCTAGATTGTCTGACAGATCTTTTCTGAAAGATATGGGCGATTTTTATTCAGTTTCCAATGTACATGGCTAAAACTAATATAGTCTAATGCAGCCTAACAGCCATCCAATAAGTCTTCATGAAGGTTGCGTTGATTTATGTATGCCCATTATCGTAAACACCCTGTTCCGTTTCTCCTCTGTTTCATCTCTGCGTCTCCTCTGTCTTGATTGGTTAATTCCCTGCACCTGCCCTCAGCTACTCCTGTCTCGTTAGTGTCTCATGCCGTACACCTGTGTTTCTCCCTTATATATCGTGACAGTCTTTCCCTTGTCTCCTGCTGGATTGTTGTCTGTAGTTCTGTCTTCCTTGTACCCTGTGTATTTTGTGCCAAGCTCTCTAGCGTTACCTGTGTGTATTCCTGACCTGCCTGTTCTGACCCTGCCTGCCTGCCCTGACCTCTGTTTCTCTGCCTGCTCCCTTTTTGGACTTGTTTGCTTTTTGGCACCTTTTGCCTCATTAAAGAGAGTTTTTGTTATTCACATTGAGTTCTGTCCTGTTCCTCTGCATATGAGCTCTTGCCACCTGTGACAATTATATTTAAATGCTTTCCTTATACTGTATTTTTCTTTATAATAATCAGCTGACCAAATACTATGCAAAAGTTACTCCACAAACACATTCAATATGCTGACAGACATAAATCATCCAAAGAAATCTAAACTCAAAGTGTAGAACGAGGTCAGTAAATCAAGAGGATGTGTCGTCTTTGATGGTGTATCAGCAAATCTCTCACTGGAAAAACTCAGAGAAGCTCGGCAAAGTCTGGGGAACTCAAAGTAAACTGAGCACTGTACAAATTTCTCTTGGCTCCTTTCGAGAGGCTTGGGAGAATAAAGCACAATAAATAGAAGCCCCCCTTCCTCTACAGGTCCACAACAAAAGCAAATAGCCCCAGAATGGCTATAGCTTTATTAGCAGTCAGCTGGTTCCCATTAGAAAGGCTTTGTGAACTGTTATCTCCCCTCAAGAATCCCAAACAAACTGACCCTCGGCTCTGTTTGTCTCCCACTAACCTTTCTTCGCATCCGCCATGCTTCTCCCAGCAATGTCCTTGGATACCGCCAGCCCTCCCACAAACAGGGGTCGGCCTGGGTGACCTCTTTGTCCACTGATGTTGTTTCAAAGCCACCTCGGTGTAGTTGGTGTTAAATGATATGTGAAACATCTGTTAATAAATCTAACTTAATAATAAACAGAATTTTATTTTTTAGATGACGCTCTGTGTAACGAGCGTATATTGGACATGCCATCCCAACTTTTTTTAAACTGAAGCTACCTGGTGCGTTCATCTCTGATGCAAAGGGAAACTGACCAAGTAGCGATATCTGGCAAGATGGAGGCCACTGAGTTGTTGAAGCTCACTGATACCATGGCCATACTCTTGCAGATAGATTTAATGTCACAGGATCAGATGAATATTACAATTCATCCCGATGGGGATAGTCATTTCGATATTTCACTCAAATCTACATGCCAGCGTTATGGTGGGACTACAGGAAAAGTCAGGGGATCATTCATCACCTGATGAACATTCATGGCAATCATCATCGCATAATCGTTTAGAATATAATTCAGACTGGCCCAAGTAGGCTAGAAATGAACCCAAACACTTTGAAGCAATGTGTGGAAGAGGCTACTGACGGGGGTCATTTGTGAGATTGTGTGTTTACTCTGCATGAAGGTTTAAATCACATGGGAGTTTCTCGGTAAAGAATGTGCTGAAGTTGACTTATGGAAGACGAAAACATGGACTCTTTCCTTTTCTTCCTCAAATAGAGTTGGTCGGGCCTGCAGCACTGAGCATCCTTTGTTGAGTCCCGGCTCTTGGGTCTTACTCTTGCTCTCAGACAGCCCCATCTGGATCAAAGCTCCACCGGTCCTACCCTACTTCTTACTTCCTGTGACCCCAAAAAAGAGCGATAAACAGAACAAGATGGGAAGAAAGAAAGAAATGTGTACGTCTATAGATATTTACAGTTCTGTTGTATCAAGAAATAAATGAAGACAACGTGGTAGTAGATCGTGGTAGTGAGTTTAGGGTGCAAACTGTGGTGTTGGTTGTAGGGGTGGTGGTGGTGGTGGTGTGTGTGTGTGTGTGTGTGTGTGGGGGGGGGTGGAGCTTCAAAGACCTGACCAAAGTGAAGACCAGCTAATGAACAAAGCCACCATTCATGTTCTTCCCCCAGTAATGGAAACGCTTCCACCCCGACGCTGAAAACAGAGCAAGGGGCCAATCTGCAAAGACAACAGCGAGGGAGAGGTCCCCTCCACGGTGGATTAGGATACGCTCGCTGTGAGCGACATTCAGATCTCCACACCAGCTAAATGAACCAGCCATCTGCACCACAGAGCAGCAGAGAGGAAATGAAAGGCCCAATCGTATTCCTCCGTGGGCAGAGGGATCATATGGCGTTGGAGGCCGGGGGGGGACCTGGCCTGGACCCTGGGCCTGCTGGGTATAGGTGAATAGCTACTGTAAATAAATACACCTTTAAATAAAGTCTATGATTAATCTTGTATCTTTTATTTGAGGTAATAGTGAAAAATAAGGTTAACACATTACCAACCAATAAAAAATGAAGGAACTAATAAAGAACTTACTGCTGATTAATTAATTAATAGCAATACCAAGTAATACAAACATTGAAAAACACACCGTAATGTAGTTGTGAGCATATGTAAGTGTTTATTAATTTGTTTGACAACTCATACTCATCCTGTGAATACTCATAAGTCCCACAGAATAAAGAATAATAGTATAGAAATGAATAACTGTGTAGTAAAATACTGCTGTAATAACATAACATATGTCTATAGGAGAAGCGGTAATTGCTTACAAACACTTATAATGACGTTAAAAGGCAGGTTCTAGAAATGTCATACATAATATGTTGCAGCTATTGATAGCTTTTGGCATCAGTAGAATATTGATCAGGAAACAGTTTTTGTGTTATTGTGTACATTATAAAAGAATACTGATTATTTATAGAAAACAAACAAATTTCCCATATAAATTGCAATGAAGTGCTGAATCACAAGTAAAAGACAAATTGTAAAGCTTTATTGCAACATTTCCAATGAGGAAAAACTTGCATAAGTAAAATATCACCAACCTCAATATAATATCTTCATATCTTATTAAACATGCCATAAAACAATGCAATATTGTTTTAGATCCATGGATTTAATGCAAAATGTTATTAATGCAGGCTTAACTAAAGATGGACATCAACATGAATGATGTACAGACCAAGTCTGATCAGTGGACTGATTGCAGGATGTTTCAAATTGAGATAGTATTTTTTATCAAAGCACACTCAGTCTTCTTCTTATGAATGAGTTTGCAAAAAGCTTAGTTTACCTTGGACCCGGCTCTCTTAGAAGATGAGATGAAGGGATGATCAAAAGGTTGAAGAAGCTCTAGGTGACCCCGAGCTTCGGATTGCTCCATATTGTGGTGAGTACAACTTTATTAGTGTGAGTTGGGACATCCCGTTTCCTGAGTGGAAGAAGTGTCTCTCTTTCCAAAAGTGGTGTCTAAAGTGCTGAAGAAACTTGAAGGCCATAATGTTTAATCTTTTAATTATTAATTTGTGTAAGTGTTTGTGTTGCAATTGGATATGCGATCAGAGGGGCCAGCGCATAGGAACTAAGGAAATCAGTATATCTCAGAGTCATTGTCATTTTGTGATATCCTGGACTTATAAATAAGATAAGATATAAATTTTTCTTTTTTTACTTTTCACTCCCATGTGATACCACTCTACCATATAAAGACAGGTCCAGATTGTTTGGTGATTTTGTGACGTTTGACAACCTACAACTCCGTTTGACCTAGTTCACACGCAAACACAAAAGTGGAGTTTTCAAAAATCTCCACTTGTCCGAATTTTTTTAGAAATGATAGTTTTCCGTGATAAAACCTCTGTTTTTGTGTAAATAAAAGGTCAAAATGCATGAAAATAAATGCGTTTTCCCATCGTGTAAACGGGGTCTGAGCCTCTGCTCTCCACTCTCACTCCTCAGTCCCTACTGCTCCTTTATAGGGACAGATGCACACACACACACACACACACACACACACACACACCTACACACACACACACACACATACACACACACACAGATTGGCATCAGCTGGGCTAATTACCAATTAGCTACTAGCTGAGGCTAATTAGTGAGCGTTTTTTCAGTGAAAAGCTATGTTGAAGCCTCTGTCCACTACCTGTCCAGCACTAAACAAGAGACAGACAGAGTCAGCGACTATGGACACAGGTGTAGTGTGTGTCCAACTGGAGTGAAGATGTCTCTGTTTAGAGCATAGTGTACACCTCTCTACACTGCACACTTGTGGTCTAATTACAAAAAAAGCAAGCTTCCAGGAACTTCAAGTAGTTCATAATGATGCAATGTGAATATTACGGAAGAGACCAAGATGTGCCAGTGAAATGTTTGTGGCTGCAGGGGTTAATACTTTCCAAGCTGTTTTAAGAAATCATGTATACATTTATCAAAGTCAGTTTTTTATTTGTCAATTTTCATACGTGCAAACATAAATTCTGCGGGGTAATGTCTCGAAAATGAAAACAAAAACATGGTTTTATCAAGCATAACGTTTAGTTATACACACTACCAGTCCCAGATATGGAGACATTTGTATAGCTGGCTATTTATAATGCATTCATAGGTCTATGTTTTTTTCTTGTGATTTTTCATGTATTTTATTCTATTCAACTTTTTTTACTATCTGGAACTTGAGTCTGATAGGACAGTTTGATTAGATGGTGGGCATACTGCGGCGTTTGCAGCTACAGAGACAGATATTTCCCTCAGGAGTTGGTGGAGACCAAAACATAACTACAATAAGCAACTTTGAAGCATAAGTTGGACACAAGCATGACTCCAACTAATGATCCTGTTGTTCTCTGTGTACTTGATGTGTAAATAGAAATGTAAATACATAGTAAGTCAATACAGTTAGCTTTTATGTGTATTTGTGAGAGAAATAATAGCTAGAGGCTGACCAAACACAACAATCAATCAGATTGTATCCCGACAGAAAAGATGACAATACATGGCAGCTATCAAATCTGATAGGATATAATCTAGACAACAGTATTAGTCTACTGTATACGGTGTGGGTACTTCCCTACAGGATGCCTCCTCAGGTATCCTTATTCATTCACTTTCAGACTTTCAGAGCAGGTTAGGGAGAAGGAATGTGGTAATTGGAGTTAATAGTGGAGGGGATGCAGGGAGGGGGGGGGCAGCTGGGCTGTGTCTCAGGAATTACCTGAGGAATGACAGAACATAGCTGTACGCTCCTGCACTGACAGACTGCTACTGATGGGGGAGCAGCAGTTATTCTTTAAATGTGTTTGAGGGAAATCACTGACTGAAGTTAGAAACATTAGAGGAAATTTCAACCGTGTTCAATTACTTTGATAACCTATATATCACTTTCACTGATAGGCTTTGAAGGAAAGATACTTACATCCTCCATATATGTTCCACTGGACACTGTTTGCAGCCATGAAGGTGATGTGGAAGGAGTTTGTTGTATAGTGTAGGACTTTAGAAAAGGGAGCTTTCCCTGCCTCATCCTGGCCCTGAAGGCAACACATACACTTTGTAATACACTTATACACCACCCTTTGTTCAACCTCAACCAAGGGCCTAAACATAACAAATGAACCAAAAAAGAGCGAAAATTATTCCGTGGAAGATATTTTTATACCACTCAATGTTAACAAGTAGTTTCATAGTGAATATTTTACAACTTTGTAGTAAAAGCTCACAATGCTGTTCATAATTGTTGGGGACGTTTGTTGCATTTATTTTTGTTCTTGAAACTATAGAAATAGCCACATTTTTCGCTGTTGGTCTTGTTTGTTTTTGCAATTCATACAAAAGTGTCAGTATTATCATAACACTGCTACTAACAGTTAGAAACTCCTTGTAGTGTCTTTAATGTGCTTCACTGGGTGTTACCACGGTGACCAGAGAGCGATCTCCCAGACTGACGGACACAATTACCGTGTCGCTCGTCACCTCCCTCTTGCAGCGGCCTCATCAGCTGCCATCATCCCGTGATGACGGATTAATACACACCTGGCCTGACCTTGAGCTCACTGGCGGACCTGTCAACTGTCACGGGAGCCAGTTGCCATGGAAACAGATGGATACCCTTGTCAGCTGTTCATAATATGCTGACAGAAGCCCAAATACCTGAAGTGATTATTGTATGAGATTAAAGGAGGAATTCCACCCTCGTCCCTCCACTGATCTGATCATCGTGTCGCCTCAATACTTTAATTATGTAACTTAGGCTGCTGCTTTGTGAGATTGTTTTACTTAATTTACAGCATTACAATCTGTGAGCACATTACAGGCAAGTGAGTGTCAGTGAATCACAGAGATGAGAGGAGATTAATAGAGTTGAGGTTTCTGTTTGGTGCAATTAGGACAGACAATAAAACAGAAAAAGACAGAGAGAGAGAGAGAGAGAGAGAGAGAGAGAGAGAGAGAGAGAGAGAGAGAGAGAGAGAGAGAGAGAGAGAGAGAGAGAGAGATAAAGAGGGGGGGGGTACGTGGTAACCAGAGGGAGAAGAAAAATCTGAAATAGGAGAGAGTGACTTGTCAGGGGAAGCAGAGCAGAGTTTTCAGCCAGCCGCTGAGCTCTCTCTCTCATTCATGGGCGGCTGGACGTGAACACTGGGCGTTCTGTGTCCACGGAGGTGATGTCCACTGAGAGATGCTATCTTTACCTCATTGGTACAATGGCCTCATACACAGCACACAGTGGGCCGGAGCCACAGGTCTCGGTACTGAGCCTCTCCGCTCCGCCACAGCTACTGCCAGGAAGAGTGCGCCACCTACAGGCGCTGAGCGAGAGTGAGAGTGAGGCGTGTGTGTGGGTACACTGGCCGGTCTCTATGAGCAGCTTGTGGTAGGGCACAGTGGTTTATTACTTGGGGCTGCTAGTATTTGTTTTGTGAATTCATGGAAAGGCTTACCTCTTAAGAATATTCTAATTAAAGAAGAGTACAAGTCGCTCTTTGTATTTACAAGGAGACAAGAATATATTCATTTCTTAAAAAAGATAAGGCTGGCACTAGTGTATATTTTCTAGACTCAGTATATTTTTATTCTATGTATTTCTATGTGTTTCATTTTGACTGACCAGCCTGTCTTTGACTCTCATTTCCTAAAACACCAGGTTACTGTAGTTTTATGTTGGCAAAAGTTACTCTAACAGGAGTAAATAATGCATTTGTTTGGGACTATTTTCATCTGTGCATTAATACACATTCAGTGCTCTAAGTGAGTATGTATGGCAGCTGGATGTGAATGTGGGATTGCCTCAAAATATTCCATCGTTCATGAATTGATGCCAAGGGCCCAGAGGAATGTGATCACTTCATTGTGGGTATTATTGACAAACTATAACTACTATAACTTATCTATTATGGGGTCACACGTGTTTGGGAGCCTGGTAGAGTAAGTGACAAAGCGATTTCATAAAAAAATAATACATCCCAGTCCATACTGAATCAGAAACAGTGACTGATATTTTGAAAGACAGTTATGCTGCACTTTAGTTTGACAAAGTCTGCAAAGTCAATTTCAGCTTTAAAAAAATAATAATTCGGGAGCTCGAGCTATTTCCCTTTGGCACAACGTAACTCTCCTCTCATGACGAGACCCTCTGGCAGGCAGGAGCGGACAATGAGAAGAGAAATGGGAGCAGAATGGAACAATCTGCTTTTAAAAAAAGGCATATGAATACATGATCATATAAGAAGGCCTAGAATATATTGTAAATACTCCTTCAGTCACTTGCTACATTCCATGTTTAGAGGATTTTGTCAGGAAGGAAACTCCACATCAGTGAAGGAATTTCTCTTCACCTCCTCATTTTCACGATTGCCTCCTCCCTGTCACCTAGTTTTCTCTTCCTCTTCCCACCCTCCCGCCCTTTACATTCCATATTTCTCACCCTCCCCTATCCCAATCATCTCTCACTCTCTTTGGATTTTGTATTGTTAGCTCCTCCCACTCTGATCATTTTCTTTCATACCAGATATCAGATGACGTTGAGTAAGCCCTTCATCGTCTTTCTGAATGAAACATTTCATTGTATTGCGAAGTGTAAATCAAAAGCTACAAAGGTGCTTCATTAGCAACAGGAAATGTTATAATACTCCAGTTTGTGGTACTACTTTACTTATAATGCTGGTGGAAAGACTTTGCCAGAGAAACCGCAACCCTGCACTCGGTCACCCTTCTGTTCTTTGATGCTTGAACCGTTACTGAGTAACTGAGTGTTGGTCAAAGTTGTGGTAATAGTAAAAGTAAATATGTGAAAATGAAACCACCTGTTATATAATCTATGCTACCAGCTGAGCGGCTGGCAGACAGCTGACCTGTTTCCGATGCGGGGCCCAAACATCTGTGAGCAATATGCATTATTTTCACCGAGCGTTTTACACTTTTCGACCACTTATGTTGATATAGAAAAAGAAAAGTCAGCCTCAAAGGCACCTGACAATGGCATCGAGGCTAAAGGCTTTTTACTTTGACTTGTAGTTCTTAAAAGTGGACCCTTTTCAAGCACAGCACTCCTGTTGCTTTTACTAAATTGCAACCTTTTGTGTTGTCTCACATTATCTTGGTCACTAAGCTTGGACAAATATGTGGAAAATAAAAGAGAGGTGGGGATTGTTTTGAGTGGGAGAAACTGGTCCGTTAATAGAGCTCCAATTGGTCTTTGAAAAGTGCAATGTGCAGTGAAGGGACACGCCCCGACTAAATGAGCCCTGACAGGCTCTCAGAGACGCAAGAGCAGAGCAGGGTACAGGGGAACAATTATTGAGTGGAATGGAAAATAAACCTTGAGACTTATCTCCAGCGCAGTGTGGAGTGTGTGCTGTCTTTGATTTTCAGTGTTTACGTGAATTGGATTATTTTGGTCTATACGTTGAAATCCCCCCCAAAAAACCTGCCTGTTCAGAACTGCTTTTAATGTGTGATTGTGTGCTCTAAGTTGTTATTTGCTTTCATTTATTGTTGTTATTGTAATTGCATTTTTTGTTTTTCAATAGCTTCTAGGATGTTTCAATTTGTGATTACTTCAAAAATCGCTCTAAAAATGTTATTATGATTAGTTAAATGTTTTGCCTCAAGAAGATGGCATAAAATGTGATATATATATATATATATATATTTTCTAATCATAGCAGAGAACGTGAACAGCAAATGCAGTAATCACTTGAACGTTCTGATGTATTTAGGCAAAATCCTGCAAAGAGTTGATAGCTTTAACATCTGCACAGTGGGAACCAGTGAGCAATTCCACACATTTCACAGCTCACTCCAGCGATCATCCTCGTTGATTGCCCCATGGTGTATAAAGGAACACCTTTTCCACCATTCATCTCTCATAACTTTCTCTCTGAGTGAGTTTTGACCAGACTTTACAGGTCACTTCCTCAGGCTGAATGTGAAACAAACAGCTGAACCCCGGGCCAGGTGAGCGGATTACTGTCCAACTCTATCCTTCAAAAAGCACCTCCAACTCCCCTTCTCTCCGTTTCAGTCCAAACCTGCATTTCCACCTCTGATATCGTTCTGTCTGTGTGTCTCTGCTGTCTGTGTGAAGTCTTGCCAGGGAATTGGATTTACAAGTCTGTGAATGGCACTCTGTCATGCATTTACGGGTGCTGCCAACTCTGTTGTGTGTGTGACAGTGTGTACTCGCGTGCACATATGCCATGTTTCTCATCATAATTCACTAAGCCCCTCCACCCTTAATCAGTTCACTTCGTATTTATCAGACCAAGCAGGAGGGCTGTTCTGGGGTCCTGCAGTTGCACTCCTCAGGAAATCAGCCTCAGGTCATTTAGGTAATTTGGTCACTCTCTCTCTCTCTCTCTCTTTCTCTCTCTCTCTCTCTCTCTCTCTCTCTCTCTCTCTCTTTGCATCCCTCTTCCGGCTGTAGGGTCTCTCACTGACACCACGTCTCCCACCTTCTCTGTACTAATTAGTAAGCTACTACATTCCGCTGTCAGTTTGACATGAGAACTGCTGACTCAACATGCTTACGCCTCTTGATGGACAGCGACAACATACAGGAAACCACAGGAAACAGCATCATGTAGTAAATCATTCATTTCTTTTAAATTGAAATTCTGTGCAGATTATAAATCCAGCAGTAGTATTCCAGAGATAGACATCTACCTTGGCATGAACACATTGCATGCATTACTTTAATTGCTGATCAGTTGTGGAAGCAAGTACATTTATTTAATCACTATACTTACAGTCAGTACAATTCTGAGGGATAGTTGCATTTCAAATTTCTCATTCTTTACTCTTCTAACGTTATCTGACAACTATAGTCAATACTTATTCTGCAGATTGAGAGTTGACAGATAATTTATGGACACTTTACAAAACATGATGTGTTGTTATAGATTAAACTGCAGAACACATTCTTGGAATCAGCTCCGCTTTCACCACTGACACCATCTCCCTTAATAATCCCTCAAAACTTTAGAAGTTAATTAAGCGCATTGAGTACTTTAACCTTTAATATAATTTAATAACAATACTTTATCACTATTACTATTTTGAGTTGCAGTATGTATTTCTACGTAGGAAAACAGAACCTCTTCTATTTTTCAAGTTTGCTGATCATTATGCATTAAATGTTTCTGTTTGTCAACACGTGTTTTAGCAGACGCCTACATTAATACACCACTACTGTGCTTCAACAGAGGAGCTACCAGACTAAACTATTAAACTCCCACCAGCTGAAAAGAGCCCAGACGTCAGCCCCCTCGGGGATGGAACACAAGTGGAGCAGAAAACCAGCAAGAAAAAGTGACTTTGAAAAAAGCTTGTGTTCCTTGTAATTTATATACCAAGCAAATAAATTGAGTCTGATTCTAGTGATCAGTCACGTTTATTTGAACTTGTGTGCATGCAGCTGCAATTCCTGCTGCCTGTAAGCAGTAAAATTGTTACAATTTAATGTCCATGCTGTTGCTTCTCGCCAATAACGTTAAAATATTTTTATCACGGCTGAATTATCCCCGTCTTGTTTTCCTTTCTGTCTCTTTACCGTGTTCTGGCGTGCCATGGAAGAATGCTGTCACTTTTAACTCCCATGTTCAACCATTCAGTTGTGTAATTGCATGCTGTGCAGGATGTCGTAGCCGGGGGCCACATTTACGACAAATTGCTTGAACATGTAAAAGCCGTATCTCTTGATAAGTTAAGAGGCCGATGGCTGAGAAAGCCAAGGATAGTTACAGGACATTGTTGGTACAAGTGGGAGCCTTGTATACAGGCGTTCTGACACCTGTAGTTGCTTATAGGTGTATATTTAGGTATTTTAACAACATCTACTGGAACAGTTCCATCGCAATTTTGATTTACCTGAGGTTACATTCGCCTACATCTGCCATTTTGTCAGATGTGTGATCAAGCAAATATTGACGACTATCCAAAAAAACAGTTGTTGGAGCTTCAACCTGTAAATATTATTTTTGTTCTGTGTTGTGATTGTTTATACGTGATTCCATTGTTCTGATATCATTTTTGCTGCTAACCAAACTATTTAGCCGTTAGTCATGATAGTATATTTAAGTGCAATTGAATTATATGGAGGACATACCCACAGACAGACAGACAGACAGTCCTTGCTGTATAGTGAGATGCTAAACCTGTAACTGTTGTTTTTTTTGCCTCTGGGGGGCAGCAGAGACAACTGGTGAACACAACAAAGACGTATAACCAGGAGCTTGATGGTAAACTAAACAGTTGGTTATTTACACATACAGGATACAAAGCAGTTGTATTTGTGTTTCTGCAGACCACCATGTATCAAGATTGATAGTTTTGATCAGCATGCAGTGAAATAATTGTCATGTGTGTCACTCTTTTATAGATCCTTCCTGTCTGACCGTCATTTCTGTTGTCAGATGCAGCAATAGTTTCATATTCTTCCCAAACTGTGATGTTATGATGTTGCTCGTTATGATGTTGCTCAGAGTATAGTTCTATTCTACTTCAAACTCAAAAATAATAAATACAAAAAAAAAGATTATTTCTTCAAGTCCACTTGACATCAATCAACGCTTTGCTTAGTGTTGCACTCGCGAGGGTTGCCTTTAGTGACTCTCATTAAGAGAATTACTCTCTCTAAACTCCCCAGAACTTTACACTCTTCCGTTTGCATTTGACTGAACATGTTTCTAACTTGCAAAAGGAGTTATAAGGGTCTTGCGGAAGAACAGAAAATAACACTTGGTTGTTGAATATCTTGGGTCCTTTCTAGTTTACATGACACATTTTTTTGTCTCAGTAATTATGCTGAAAATGAGAATAGCTTGACGTAAAAGTAATGTCACTGATGCTTTCCAGGTAAAAAAGACACAAAAACAAATTCTAAATATTCAAATTATGTCATAGGAGCCAAAATTGCAGAGAAAAAAGTCGGAAATCTTGCAAGATTTACGCGCCTTGTAATTCCATTTGTGAGGCCAGGAAGCAAGCAAGACTGCATTGAAAGCAATGTTTTGAAGTTGTATGATTGGATGAAGTAACAACAAGTGTGGTAAATGTGAACCTTGCATTAATAATATGTGTGGTTATATTTAGCCTGTGGTTCACTATGTATCATCCAACATCAGGTTTTGTGTATGAATTAAGTGCTCAGCATGAATTATTCATGAGCCAAATTCACCTGGAGGGATGAACATGTATTTAATGCTATTTGAACTCTGTCAAAACAGACCTCTGGGTACAAGTAGAAACATTTAATATAAAGTAGTCTGTCAGTCCGTTTCCTATCAAGGAAGTTTGTCATTTGTCACCAATCTGTGTGGGCTTTATGCGTCACCCACCCACTTTGTTGCATAATTGATCCCCCATCCGTTCAGGAAGTACAGCTTCAGTTAGTAAACAGTGTCATCTTGTGGTGAAAGAAATACCCTTTTTAAACGGGTAACAAATTCCATCCGTGCGTCTGGTTTCCTGGCTAGTTGGATTAAAAAAGACAGTAACATATATTATTACATTCAGTGCACTCTTGAGTAAGAGGATTATGATTTGTCCCTTCCTGCCATCTCTTTTTAATGGAGTCCTCTCACAGAGGAAGAGGAAGCAGCTCAAACAGCTCGCAGAGGAAGTTTAACAAACAGGAAACTGACATTCATTTGCTTGACCATATATTTGAAATAATACACATTTTCTCTCCAGCATCATATAGTATATTTTTAATAGTATGTATACTATACTAGTCTCCTAAAATGTGACTGAATGTCCAAACATGCAAAATAATTAAAACATTCTGCCGACTTTTTGTAATTTCTTGTACCTTTTTGTTGTTGTCTTTTATATTTATATACACTTTTATGACATACAGTTACAGTGTGTGAGTGACACTCAACTCCTGGCTCCACCCACAGCCATGAGCCCCATGTGACCCAGTGTCAGGGTGAGGCTCGCTGTGCACTTGTTTCTGAGGGCTTGACGGCGACAGAGGAGCAGAAGGCCAAGGCCTGAACGGAGTGTGTCTGGCAAAATGGACTACCAACAGAAACTGGCCGAAAAACTCATCATCCTCAATGACAGGGGGAATGGGGTGTTAATACGCATGAACTACATTAAGAAGGTGAGGGACAATAGTAAGATGTATAGAGGCAAGTGTGTAAGTGTAACAGAAATAAGGAACTTGACTTTCAACTTATAATCTTACGCTTTGGTGGTGTTCTTATACTATATAGAGATACATCTAAGAGTTAACAAACACTGCTCAATAATGAGCATTAATTTGTGCATTAATTTCTAAGGTTTGAGTCCATAGAACTGTTAAAAGAGGACACGCTGGATTGTACAAATAATAATATACATGTGTGCCTTCAATACAAATAATAATGATTGTATGAACTTAAACATGCTAATGGTCTTTGTCTGTAATGCACATACATACTAAATAGTCTTGTACATATAAATTACGAGTTATAACCAAGACTAATTCACAGTATTTCAAAACAAAGATACTCTCCAGGAGCTATAGACTTACACTGTGATAAAGTAAGGTTAGATCATTGTAACAACGGTGTGCTTAGTTTAAGGCAATACTGTCTTCCAAATGCAACTGAGTTTATTTCCCCAAAGAGGAAGTGCAAACAGGAAGTGAGTCTAAGCTGTCAGTCACCTCAAATTGTAGTTATTCTAAAACTGAATGTTGTGAAACGCTCACATGCATGTGAACAATTAGGTAGACATCTGAGGAAGTCATTAACTAATGTAGTGACATGCAGGTAGAGACACACACACATATATGGTAACCCCATTTCATCATGTATATTCATACTGTGTGACAGCATTTATCAGGAGGGGAAGTGGACGAACAGTTTTATTTTGAGCGCAATGAAGATGTGCTGAGCATGCATGTGTTTTTTTATTGCAGCAGGCAGACTTCCCTTTTGGGAACTGCTACACAGCCTTCTACTATCAGCTTCTCAACAGCCCCACAGGTTCAGTTCAGTGCTCAGTGTTCTGCTCAAGGTGACCTTGAGGGCTGCTGTTAGGGCAGATGGGGGGAGCATTGTTACCCACTCTTCACAGCTGGTCTGATGATTCCTCTTCTGACAGGCTAGCTTTTCTAGCCAATGGCTTGATGCCACTCAAAATGTCAAAAAAATAAAAATGATTTAATCCTGACAAGAGAACTCACAGAGCATGCTGGCAGGGCATGGGCATCGTATTTGAGTTCCACAACCTTTGTGTTGGAACATAAAAAAGGTCTGGCGGAGCGTTACAGTGCGATACAAACTGATCACACCCTCACATCTGGATCTGTTCCTAACCCCTGTTACAGATCTGTGCAGACCCCAAGATGCGTCCAGCCATCCTGACTGAAAAGGCCTTGGAGCCTGCCATCAAATACATCAACAAGAAATTCCCCAACATTGACTTCAGAGGAAACATTGTAAGTCTGTCTGCAGCCTTTCTTTACTGCTTTAGATAGATAGATAGATAGATAGATAGATAGATAGATAGATAGATACTGTATTAATCCCCAAGGGGAAATTTGTTGTTACAGTAGCACCAATAAACTAAACACGAGAATAAAATATACTTATAAGAAACAGAAACAGTGACTGTGCACAAAGTGAAATATAAAATACAAATAAAATGATATATATATACAAAACATATGTGCAAATACGCAAATATAATACTGGCAAATATAATACTGGCAAATATAATACTGATACTTTCCTTCTGTACAAGGACATGCTTGTACTTATTTTGTATATCTTGTTTTGTTGGGATGATGAAATATTTTTTGAGGGATCAGTAAACAAATAATTATTGTGTCTGAAAACATTATGACATGTTTGACAGTTATTTTCTTTATCAACACAAACCTCTAATCCCCCTTAACAATTCAAATGTGTCATTATGAAAATGTAAAATGGATCTGACCTTCCAAAACTCTATTAACACAACCTCAAGAAGAATATGCAATGTCCTACTTCCTATCTCGTCAGTCCAACTCCCTTCACCTGTTCTCTCACCTGCCTCTAATCACTCTCACCTCGTTAGTCCCTTATTCCCTTCACCTGGTCCTCATGCCCATCTCACTTGTTGCCCATTCCCTCGTTAGTTTCTGTCTACTTAGGTCCCCTCACTTGTCCTCTGCCAGATTGTCTTGTGTTTTGCAGCCCACGCCCTTGTGCGTTATATATTGTGTCGATATATTTCTTAGTGTTCTATTCCTGATTGTTCTCTGAGTAAAAATCATTATTTGCACTTCTGTCACTAATCGCCCCGTGACAGATATTGGCGATATGATATGTACATATCTGTCATTTCATCCATTTGTTGTTTATATATTTGTTCCTTTAATGTAAAAATGTGCTTATGGCTGATAGTTTGATCAAATAAGAAGTGAAGCAAATGAATGAAGTCACAGGAATAGGGACTTCTACTTTTCACACAATGTGTCGCTTCATAATACCTGAACAGTAATGAAACGTTCTCTTTTTTTTTAGCAAAATCTGACCAGCATACAGAAACAGAAATCTGAAGTGTTGGCGGCTGCAACAAGCTACTACGACTCTTTCCTGGATGTCATAGAGTTCAGGGTGATGATCTCTTTTTTTTCACATAGCACAACAAGAAAGACACTGAAGCATAACAGAACAAAATAAAATATATAATTGTTTCTTTCTTTTGGAAACACAAATGTGGTAATAGAGGACAAAGACGGTGTTTGCAAAAAATCACCGTCTTTCTTTTTCTCTGTTTCCTTCCGCTATTTTGTTTTCCAGAATTCATTTACATATAGAGTGGTTTATTCTGAAATAGGGACATATTTGATTTTATTAGGACAGTTTGCTGACTGTGGCTTTACATTAGCATGTGATGGAGGTCACAGCCAGGCCAATGCATCATCTCTATCTGGGAAATTGAGAATAACGCAATCATGATGTTATACAAATATGCAAATGTGTTATCATTATTAGGTTACAGGAATCTATGAAAACGTGTTTAGGAAATCACTTGGAGGCTTCACGTCATTTCAATGTTTTATTGTTGTCAGCGTCGTAATCTAGTCCTTCTCTGTTCTTCATTCAGGACCACGTTTATGAGTTGCTAAACACCATAGATGCCTGTCAGTGCTTCTTTGATATTGTAAGTATTTAAGATATATTTATAAAAAAAATCAGGGAAAACGCCAAAGTCAAATCCAATCTCTGCAGATTTCTGACAAGCTGTCCCTCACTTCTCTTTTTATTCATTCTGCCATGATGCTGTTTACTACATCCTCCAACCTACATAATGCAGGTTACGCTTTCTCACCTCATCGCCCACAGCCTCCTCCTGTTCAGTTTGTCAGGATTTATAATTATCATAATTAAAGTGGCACCCATTACCCTGTACATTATGTATATCCTACTGTATATTTCCGCGATGCATGTCGCCTGTGAACTGATCCGCACAGCCAATGTTGGCATTCTGAGCACCTCACAATGCTTCGGTTTATTATTATATTGCCCTCAGGACAAGACATTTTCCTTAACCATTTGTCATAATCAAAAGTAAAAACTCTTGAATAATCTATTACTATTGCAGTCATAACACTTTTATCTGGCTGTAGGATACAATATTTTACAGCCACTTGGAGGATGTGGGTTTTGTATTCAACAGATTTAATTTTATATCTATATTCCAATATTTTCTTAAACCACAGATTAACCAATTTTAATCAGAAAAGACTTGATTCCTGATAAATATTAGCTCTACTGTAATTACATGTAACCAAACCTCAGTAATTGAGGAGTTGGGCGTGAGAATGTGTTTCCAAGTGAGACAAGTTTCTGTCATTTCAAAACAATTAACTACACAATTTGTTATTTTATTTCAGGCAATCAACTTCGACTTCACCAAGAACTACTTGGATCTGATCATCACCTACACGTCTGTTATCATAACGCTCTCTCGCATCGACGACAAGAAGGCACTGGTGGGCATGTTCAACTGTGCCCATGAGATGACCAAAGGCAGCAGGTGAGGGAACATGAAACTAGATGTGTTTGCATTTGCAGCTGTCGAACTCCAACAAACACATCACTGAGGCACTTTATTCAAAGCCAGTGTGAATTTCCACATCCATCAACAAAACTTTTTCTCAAATCCTCATAATTTATTCAGTGTTTTTTAAGACATTTTGAATCAGCCCACTTTGTATATTTATGAATATACTCCAAAAGGATGCTCATGTCAATTTGAGACGTGAGCAGGGAACATAAACGCATACTGTACACTTACATATCACATTTAACTTCTCACAGCTAGAGAGGGAAGAGTTTCAGCTCTCTATGATTTCAGCCACAAAAAATAAAAACTGCGGGAAACAATGTAATTTATGAAAACCAACACTTTAATTATCAGTAAGATCCCTGCAGGTATAGTGAGAGCCTGGTACAGTATTAGCAATGCTGTATCATTATTCTGTCCTACTTATTTTCCTTTCACTTTATGAATTGCATACTGTAATGATTCCTGCAGTGACCCCTCCTACCCACGGCTTGGCCAGATGTTTGTGGAGTATGAACATCCTTGGAAGAAGCTAACTGAGGAGTTTGGCCCTCACACAAGGGTACAGTACATTGTAAAGATTTTAAAAGTTTAGAATAGTATTTACTGTTGGCACAATAAAGGAAACCAAATATTATATTTGCACATGCATTCATGTTTAAATGCTAAAAACACACTCCTGTTTTGTCTTTATTATGGTGTAACTGCTGTACTATATCGCCACCCAGACATTGCACCATACTAAATGTGATTGTTGAACATCGTATTCCTATTATTATTGATTTGTGGCCAGCCTCCATGGGGATATGTTTCCATTCAGTCACAGGAGAATGAGGGAGTTATGATGTTGTGATACGGTCTGAGCTTCAGTCCATCGCAGAGGTGTTAGATGACGTTACGGTCAAAGTAGTCAATTTGTATGTGGATACTGGACCTTGCAAGTGCTTTATCAACACAATATCCATTTTACAATAATAATACAAATGATTCATCACTTTTCTTTACTCTTTACTTCTTTTCTTTCTTTACGCATTTGTGTAAAAACATGTAAGCCTCATCTTGTGAACGTCCAGCTTGTTTTTTCTTTAATTTGCCGTGAAGTGTTCCTCTTTCTCCACCTCCCTCCAGCTTCCTCACTCACTGTTTTCCTTTTCTTGTCCGTCCATCCCTCCAGTCTGTGACGGCGGCGTTGCTGTCTCTGACGATGGTGTACCCACGCAGGAACCTGCCCGCAGAGCAGTGGCGGAGCGCCCAGCTCCTCAGCCTGTTCAGCGCTCCGGCTGCCATGCTGGACCCGGCCTGCTGCGACACCGTGAGTCCGCCCTCCCGGCACCTCGCCTCCTCTATTCATCGCTGACGGAGGAAGGAAGAGAGACGGAGGGGGGGCCGTGTTTAGATTATGCTTTTTTTTCCAGTGACATCAGGCACATACATGAGAAGTGTCACAACTGAATGATGCAATAACAATGTGCGTGAAACATATGTCCTCCTATTACGGAGCTATCATTTAGAAACATATTTATTTTATTGTCTTTTGACCTATCTTGCTCCAGATTGAACTTTTATTGCTACAAATCTCCCATTTTTGCTCAATTGAGTCCTCTGCCATTGCAACTCCTTTGATGTAATGATATGATCTCTGCTGCCTGTGGCCTCCTAAGATAAGAAACACTCATCCAGCCGAGCAAGCGACCTCCAGGCAACATTTATTCATCAACAGATACAGATTTTAATTTTATTTGAAGTCTATGGAGAGAAATACTGTGGATTTTCTTTTGAAGTTATAACCAGAGAAGAGCAGCAATGAAGATGCTGATGGCTACCATGTGGTTTAACTGTAGTCAAACTGGACATGTAAGGCTGTTGTGAATGTGTCTTTACTGGAGGTTAATAAGCGTGTTGTTCTCCACAGATGGCATGTGAATACCTGTCTATAGAGGTGATGGAGCGGTGGATCATTGGTACGTATACCTCATCCTGATGAATAATTTCCTCCTTCTGTTCACTTGATATTCATACTTTATATTTGGTGTGACATAAGCACTGTCATATGCTAAGCTGATTGTATCTTACATATTGCTGACTGCTCCTGGCAGTGGGGTTCCTGTTGTGCCACAGCACCCTGAATACGAACCAGGCCTCCCAGGAGTTGTGGAAGATGGCTCTGCGTAGCGGCCTCTACCTCGTCCTCACCAGAGATGAAGTACTAAACATACACAAGGTTTCTGAAGACCTCTTCGACAGCATCAAAGGGTACGCTGCGCTCTACATTATGAGAAGTGGTACTTCATATTAGACATTGGCTGCAAGATAATGCACCCTCACATTTCAGTTATCAAATGAATAATGAATTTTAAATGCTTCTTAAGTATCATCCTCATGCCACTCTCAGACTCTTTAATTGCTCATCCCTTCTTGATGTAAAGAGCTGGCCCTTGCTTACATCAGCAGCCTTACTCTACTGATACTTTACATATATTACTTTTAGGGGGAATTTATGAGGACATTTTGAGTATATTTCAATGTTTTTGTTAGAGGAAATGTAAACGATAATAGCTGAATGACATTTTCACCTCTAGAGTAAAAATAAAGATTAAATGAATAATTGAAAATAACTATATGCCAACGTTGTGTGGACAATGTATTACATTGCAATTATTGAGTGTGTAAAGTGTATTTCCCTAAAACTGCTAGAAAAAGAGTAAACAAGCAATACATTATCTTAAATTATCAATCATGAATAATTGCAAACAACATATATGGTTAATAGTAAGTAATAACCTTAGTGCCTTTATATTAGGAGAATAAGACAATGGATTACAATATAGACAAAGGGTTAAAGAGAAAAGGTGATGAAGTGGATATAATGTATGGAACTAGATCTCATAATATGTACTGATTACATTGTAAGACTTAATTGTATTTCCTCACAAGAGTTTCAGGAGACATTGATTCCACTGCTAAATGAATACGTACCAAGACAAAGAACACGTATTAGAAAAAGGATAATATGGCCTAAACGTATTGTTAATTAGCTTCTCATCACATTTGTTTATTTTTTCTTCTCTCAGATATAACAAGCGAGTTGCGGACATCAAGGAATGCCGTGAGCATGTTTTACTCAACAGGTGAGACTTGCAGGAAACTAAACGTCTGTCATTAATACTCATTGGTGAGTACTACTTACTTTGAAAAGAGTTGTGGGAACCAATTGTCCATTTCCTGTGTTGTTACCAGTGGAGCTATGCACAGAGAGAGGAGGCAGTTTCTGAGAGGAGCGATGATGGAATTATTTAAAGTTCTGGAGGATGAACCTGGACTTCTGGGACCAAAGGTAGAAGGATAATAACAAGCATGTTTGAGTTCATTACTGGAAGTTCACTTATGATACACATTGTCTTTGATCCAGCCTCTCTGGAGAGAACAGTTAGCTGGGACTGCTAACATTCTTCTTTCTTCTCTTTTCTGTGTGCCAATCAAATCCCCAAGGCCTTGTTCGTCTTTATGGCTCTCTCATTTTCCCGTGACGAGGTCCTGTGGCTCGTCAGACACTCTGAGAATATGCCAAAGATAAAGACAGCCGAGGACTACATCGACAAGTAGGTCATAGGTGGACATGATGTAAACCACTGTGGAGGTCACTCGGCTAGCAGGTTCTCCCCGCTACAGCTTCATGTCTCTCCACAGTGCAGCAATGTTAGTTTAAAGCAGTGCCGTTATCCTAAAGTGTGCACATGAGATTGTACAACGGCTTGTAGCACACTCTTATTATAAAATGTAATACAATGTGAATATGTTTGGTGTTAATTTGCCTTTCCGTTTTGTTTCCCAGTCAGATGGCCGAGCTGCTGTTCCACATGGAGAAGTTAAGACGTCTGATGACCAAGTACAAGCACGTTGTTCAACGCTACCACGTCCAGTACCTGGCCCAGTTCGATGCTTTGGTTCTCAATGACACCATACAGGTATCTACAGTGGCGGGCCGTGCATTTTCTACCTAGGCCTTCGATGCCGTCTTACAACAGCTGAACAACCTAATGTAAGATTAGTTCATCATGTATTTTTATTAGGGCTGTCAATCGATTAAAAAAAATTAACTAATTAATCGCACATTTTGAAATTCATTGAAAAAGTTGAAGCAAAATCATATTGGGTGGAAATGTATAACTGGAAGAGCAGAGTGTTTTCTGTTAAGGGGGCGGAGCCTGTTTTCCGTGACAGGGTAGGAGCCTGTTTTGTAACGAAGGCGGAGCCTTTTTAAACGGGGGCGGGGCCTGTTTTCCGTAACGGGGAGGAGCCTGTTTTTTTGTGACGGGGAGGAGCCTGTTTTTCGTTACGGGGAGGAGCCTGTTTTTCATTACGGGGGAGGAGCCTGGTTTTTTCCCTGGTTCTCCTCTGATATCTCTCCATTAAAGACAAACACGTAAACACGGCCACAAACGCACACACAAACGTTGTGTGTGGCTTGCAATGTATCGTAAACAAGAGTGTGTGTGAGATCCGCCTCTGATTAGCCTAACATGAAACACCTGTGTGAGTGAGAGACAGCTCTGAATCTGACGAAAGCAAACTGTCGAAACCTTAGGATTTGACAGAGAACCATAACTCTGATCCTAGTTTGTTTACATTAGGAGATACTCAAGGCTTTTGTGAACGTTTACATGTCCTTAAATGTTTTTTTTAGGTTTAGAAATTAGAGTTTAATTGCAGTTCAGAAAATGTTCCTGTTTCCTTGAAAAAAGTTAAAAAGTCGTCAGGTTTTCAATGGAGATGAGTGAGGAGAAAGCCGGACTTCTCCCCTCGTTAAAGCTTCATTAGAAAAATCTGGGAAACTGTTGGATTCCACCGTCACATGTCTATGACAAGCACAAGATTCCCTACTACTTTACCAAAAAGTGATGCCTAAAAAGTAAGAATTGTGGCCATAGTGACTGACGATATACAAATCTTTTTTTCGCAAGAGTCTGAAGCAGCACTGCAATCTAGCGATGTCAGCTCTAGACTTCACAACACACACACTCGCGGAAAAACACATAAAACTAAAATGGTAACAATTAAATAACTATACGAGATGTGAAAAGAAGCTGAATTATAAAGTTACAGCTAACACTTTTGTCAATATTGTAAAGGTAGAATTGTGTCTTTAGCTGTATGTTTGCTGATATTGTAGGCTTTTAAAAATGTGAACAAGTTTAAGCGGATTTGAAGCTTTGCTCCATAGGAAACCAGTCATTATTTATTCCATAAAAATAGTAATCATTTTATAATGTGGAAAGATACAAGATATGTTTGTTTTACACCCATTAAATAAATATACATATGTTAATAGTTCTAAAAAATAATAAAAGAAAAAAAATGAAAACGTAATTAAAAGTACAAAAGTAATGAAAGAGTACAAAAGTAATAAAAAGTACAAAAGTAATAAAAAGTAAAAAAGTAATGAAAAGTACAAAAGTAATGAAAAATTACAAATGTAATAAACAGTAAAAAAGTAATGATAAATTACAAAAGTAATAAAAAGTACAAAAGTAATGAAAATGTAATAAATAGTAAAAAAGTAATAAAACGTTTAAACTATTTAAAGTTCTAAAAAATGTAAAGTCATAAAAAATTATCAAAAACTACTAAAACTTATGAAAAAGTTTCAAAGTTAGAAAACATTATTAAAAAGTTAGAAAAAAATTTAAAAGTTAGAAAAAAGTTTAACAATTATTAAAAAGTACTAAAAACGTATAACAAAGTTTAAAAGTTATTTTTTTTATTAAAAAGTAAAAAAGTTATAAAGTTCACCACACACTCGCAGAAAAACACATACAACTAAAATGGTAACAATTAAATAACTATACGAGATGTGAAAAGAAGCTAAATTATAAAGTTACAGCTAACACTTTTGTCAATATTGTAAAGGTAGAATTGTGTCTTTAGCTGTATGTTTGCTGATATTGTAGGCTTTTAAAAATTTGAACAAGTTTAAGCGGATTTGAAGCTTTGCTCCATAGGAAACCAGTCATTATTTATTCCATAAAAATAGTAATCATTTCATAATGTGGAAAGATACAAGATATGTTTGTTTTACACCCATTAAATAAATATACATGTTAATAGTTATAACAAATAATAAAAGAAAAAAAATGAAAACGTAATTAAAAGTAGAAAAGTAATAAAAAGTAGAAAAGTAATAAATAGTTAAAAAGTAATGAAAAGTACAAAAGTACAAAAGTAAAAAGTTATAAAGTTCACCACACACACTCGCAGAAAAACATGCGAGCCATGCCCCCTCACCGACGAGTAGGACGGGGTTAAACCACAAACAGTCGGGCTAGGAAACTCAGGTTAGCGCTGTCAGTCTGTTTGTGACGGGGTTCACACACATGCTTACCAGTCGATCTCCAGGACCTTTCTAGGACGTTATACCAAATTTCCATTATTAAACATTTTGTTTAAACTCTGTATACATGAACAAGTGAGAACATGTAATATTATATATATATATATATATATTTATATATATATATATATATATATATATATATATATAGTTTCCTAGCCCGACTGTATATATATATATATATATATATATATATATATATATATATATATATATATATATATATATATATATCACCTTTTCATCGTGCAGCTTGTGAAGCATCGATACTTGTAAGTGCCCAGCCGTACTTTGGTGTCTTGTTGCTGCCTTGGTTAGACAACTCAAATTTGCAAAGCCAGTGTGGCTCCAAACGGCAAATCGATCACTTGCCAATAACAGGCATTCCCAGCAGTCCGGTGTGCAGAGCTTCTCGGAGCCTCTTTCCCGCTTGTTATTCTTCTTCTACGGCATGATTTGTGAAACTTGTTTCTCCTTTGCAGAACATGTATGTGTGTCCAGAAGAGGAGTCAGTCCTGATGACCTCTTTTGTCTCAACCCTCTCTGCTTTGTCAGTCAAACAAGGTCATTATATGTCATTGCAGCTTGTGGACAGTTTATTATTCTCTGGTTTAAAAGCAACATGAAACATTATATTTTTTAATAATGATGGATTACGTTTTACTCTGCAGTGGAAAACAAAGAGGAGTTTGATTTCAGAGCACTTAGATTAGATTGGCTGAGATTGCAGGTAGGTAGGTTTGTTATATCAAATATTGCACAATGTTAACTTATCACTGTAAAACCACCCTGAGATGTATTGGTCTTCTGTTTTAGGCCTACACAAGTGTGAACAAGGCCGCTCTTCCAATAAAGGAATACCCCGACTTAGCAAAGGTGATGAACTTGATTCAGTTTCACACCAGGATGGTGGACAGTGTGGAAGAACTTCTGCAGGACACCTCTGAGCTGTCCATACTCGGGTCAGTCTCTTTTCTGTTCTGGGTTTTTCTCTTCTCTTCTCTTCTATGCTCTCTTTCTTCTCTGCTCATCTCTTCTCTTCAATGTCCTAACTGTTTTTTTCTCTTGTTTGTCTAACAGTTTCTACCCGCGCGTCTTTGAGAAGATGTTTTGCCAGAACAGTGAGGAGACGACCATGAAACGTTACCTCATGGCTTTCCCGCTCGTCTGTTCTCACTTCAGCCACTGTGGACATCCTCTCTGTCCAGAAGAGGTCAGTGTTTAGTCATTTGCGTCCCAAACCATTACGTAAGCATCATCTACGACGCATTGAAGACACTTCTTACACTCTGCACTACTTACACTCTCATTAAGGTTGATTTCCAACACGTCACCAACTGCATCATCAAAGCAACGTGTCGGTTTGTTATACAGTTTGAAACAATGGCCAGTTTAGAGACAGGGGACTTAATTTAACTGGAAAAATAGCCCTTTAACTATGTATGTGTGTATGTGTGTGTGTGTGTGTGTGTGTGTGTGTGTGTGTGTGTGTCACTTTCATACATGCCTTACTGTGTCCTCTGTCATTGAACAGACAGAATGTCCGCACTCACACATGCTACACTTGTTTGTGTCTCTAGACGGAGATGATGGAGAAGAGGAGTCTGCGCCTGTGTGTGACCTTCCTGGAGCAGATAGCCAAGCAGACCAGCAGTGTTGTCTTAGAGATTTGTGCCGAGCAGTGCAACCTCAATGACCAGGTGAAGCCCATTTCAGGTTTAAAAAAATTATCCAGCGCAGTTTTATATACAAATATAATCACACTATTCAGCCTGGCATCAGTGGAGTTAGCTAGAGGCAGTTGACATACCTTAAAAAGACAAGCTAGATCTAAATCTTGATTAATGCGGTGTTGTTCCTAGAATCCCTTAAGGAAAGTAGGACAAAAGTGTTTACTTCTTGACTGAGTGCTTTTTAACATTAATGCATTAGTTTGTCTTGGAGCTTAGTTACCTAATATTTGCTCGGCTGAATTCTTCCTCTTTCTGTCTCCCTTCATTCTCCCCTTCCTCTCTCCTTCCCTGCATTCATCCACTTGATAACCAATTAGCTGCAGCCCAAGCACTGTGTCGAGGCCATCAGCGCAGCTCGCCATAGAAAACAGAAGAAGCCGGTGCCAAGGAAAGGAGAGGTCCAGAAAGAGAAACCAGGCGCTGAAAGCTTGAGGAAAGACCGGGCCGTTGTTACCAAGTCAGCTTTCCCTTTTGTTACCCCACTTTTCCACGTATCTCTCTCTATCTAGCTGATCCTTCAGTAATTATACTAAATTGGCACACGTTTTAGAAAAGTGAGTGTAATTGATATGTCCCTGATTTTTTGAGAAATGCAGAACTGTCAACACTAGTTCCAGTCAAAGTGCTTTATAAAAACATTTGACAGTTTACCATTTGGCCACGGCTGAAATAGGTCAATTCAGTTCATGGTAGTACAAATATTTTTCATATTGGCTGACATTTCCAAATGATTTCCTTCACCGCATGACACATTTCTTTCCTGAAGTTATCAGGAGGACAAGATTAAAATGCTCTAACCAGGAAGGCAGTGGCCTAGGCCTTCAATGCTGTCTTACTACAGCTGAACAACCTAATGTAAGATATTAGTTCACCAGTGTTCCAGTTCGGGGCTTTTATTGTGAAGGAGTAGATGGAAAATTATAAAGTTGCCTGTTACTTGTGTTATTAAGTAACGTAAAACCCTCAGTTACACTAATTCAGATAATCGCATCGTACATGTATGTGTATATTTATATAATGTATGTGTGTGTATTTATATATGTACACGTGTATATATCAAAGAATTGCCACGGAAGTCATTCACGTAGTCGGAGTGAAATTCACGGACCTGTGTGAGCCTCCGGGTGATGTTATGAACCCAGACACCGGGGCGCTAGTTGTTACGACGTGTGTGGTATTTCCACAAGAAGTATAACATAGAAAAAGTGGTTAATTATTCCGTGGCGGATGGCGGAAAATATTTTTCCACCAAGCAAAATAACAGAGATAAGCCACACCCCCTCAACGACGCGTATGACGGGGTTAAACCACCAACAGTCGGGCTAGTAAACTCAGGCGAGTTAGCGCTGTCAGTCTGTCTGTGACAGAGTTCACACACATGCTGACCAGTGGATCTCCAGGACCTTTCTAGGACGTTAAAACAAATGTCCATGATTAAACATTTTGTACATTTCTGGAAATAGCCATTTAAAAATTCCATGACTTTTCCAGGTTTTCTATGACCGTACAAACCCTGTTTTGAATAAAGGGTTGACCATTACTGTTTTTTTTATCCAATTAATTGATTAATTGAGAAAATAATAAACACATCAATCGATTATCGAAATAATGATTTGTTGCAGCCCTACATGTATGTATTTATGTACTTATGTGTGTGCATATTTATGTATGCATGAATATGAACGTATGAATGTATATATATATATATATATATATATATATATATATATACACATATATATGAATGTATATATATGTATATATATACTGTATATACTTATATACATATATATACTTATATACATATATATACTTATATACATATATGTATGTATGTACATGTATGTATGTATGTATGTACTAAAAAGGAATTATTAGTTCTGAACTTTATTATCCTTAAAGTTGAACCAGTTAAGGTTGACAGGTACTGAATGAAGCTTTTACAAAATAGGAAACAAAAAAAGCAGATTTCATGTTGGCATTTTTCATGTTTTGATCATATCCGGTCTGTAGCTACAGTAAGAAAACTCACTAACTTAGTCAGAAGAGTTGTAATTCTGTCTCTCAACCTCCACTGCCTCCGTTTGGAGATATTGAACAATTATTTAAGTGTTCATTACCTTATCTGTCTAAGAAAAGCACATCCATACTACAGTCAGTCAAAATATTGATTATAGAGACTTCATCCTCCCTTCTCTCTCTTTCTCCCACACCTTCTAGCATGGACAAGATGCATCTGCTGCTGACGGAGCTCTGCTCCTCCTACGGCATCTGCAGTGACTTTGTGATCTACGACCACATCATCGTTCCCACAGAGTTCCTCCTTTCCCACCTGGAGACACGCTTCTCTGAGTATGAGTGGGGATGGGGCCATTAATATGTTTGTCTGAACCAAATGTGGATGATGTGATGAGTCTTGAAACTGTAAATAACAAGTCTATGGGGCAACATTTGCAAAACTAAAATATCTTCCCTTATCTTATGTGCAGCAAAGGGTTTTCCATTTTTTTTGTGAATGTCACAGCAATTACTGTCAGAAATATGTTAATAACTATCATGAGCGCTCATTTTCATTTTGAAAGGAACACATTGTAAAATTGTTTCCTTTGCCAGAGCGTAGATGTGCTATACAATGATACTCAGTGTACTAACTTCATTTGGTAATATTTCTTATACCGCTGACTCTATGTCTAAAGGATTGCTTGTATGCTCACGTCTGTGCTGTTCAGCAGGCAGAACAGGTGCTGTCTGTCAAACGTGTTAAACACTACTGACCTAGATGTGCCAGAGCACTGGGAAAAATCCAAAGCAGCTCAAGCTGCAACTTTTCCAAATTGTCACTCAATGGTTTACACATTTTGTTTGTCCTCTTCACAATTGGGAATTATTTGGAGCCTGACTTTTGAAATTTCCCCTCCATCACCATTATGATCACAGCTTTTTGATCTGATTCCTCCGTGTCAGGCTGTGCTGCACCCACTTTAAAACCTGAGAAGAGATCCATCCTGTTACCCCCTCGCTCTGTGTCACTTCTTCAGTGTTCACTGTTATTTAGATTAGGGACCGGGGCAACCTGATGTTTCTGTGTATATGCTCTGCTTAGTCTCCCTGTCTTAGCTGATGATTATCTGCCCTGTCACCCTAAAATTAGTACCCTTGAATAACAGCACATTCGCAGTGATTGGTCTTTCCATTACCAAAATCGTAAATACAGACTTAAGGGAGAAAAAGAGAGCAAATTAATGGCCCTGTAATAAAATAAATAAAATAGCAGGGAAGCCCTGGAGCAGTGGGTGTGCTGACCTGAGTCCAGTACCATTGCTCCATGGATCGTTTAACCCATCTCAAGGCCCCATCTGTCCGCCCTCAGCCCACTGCTGGTTGTAAGTGACGTTGGTTAAACATGTTTCTCTAGGATCATCGTGAGAATGGCCAATTACAACCAGACCACCAAGGAGATAACCCGTCCCTCAGACCTCCTGGCGGGGTTGAGAGCCTATACGGCCAGCCTGTACACCCTCTCCAGCTACATCAACGTGGACGTCACTCGGTTGGTGAAGAACGTCCTGCTGCAGCAGACACAGCCGCTGGACTCGCGTGGAGGGCAGACTATCACGACCATCTACACCAACTGGTGTGTGTAATACCTATAAGTGGATCAACTGTGTGCTGCATGCACAGATACAACGGAGCTTTTGTTAAGTTTGATTTTTCTGCACCTCAGGTTCCTGGAGAGTCTGTTGCGTCAGGCCAGCAACTCCCTCATCGTTCACTGTCCCACGATGCACTGCTTCGTCAACCATGCTACTGACAACGAACCAAGTTTCAGAGCAGAGGAGTTTTCAGATATATCAGGTCGGGCACCAGAGCTTAATCATCGCACATGTTGTTCTATCGCCTCTGCCTTTCACAACAAAGAATTCAATGCATGTTACAGTTACAGCATAATGTTAGTCCTGTGGGTGTTCTCTAACAAAAGTTTTTAACGTATTCTTTTTTATGAAAATGTTTGCATGACGAGCGCAAAAAAGCACAAACGGGACGTATTTGGTACCTTTTATTTCCTCTTTCTGCAGACGCATGCTTTTACACACAAAGAATAACCTGTCCTCTAAGGTTTAATGATCACCGGTCCACAGAATATATGTTCACTCTTCACCTCATGCAGAGTCTTATTGCTCAAGAGGATGTGGAGCTTGTTATTGTGGTGCTGTGTTTTTCTTCATGCTGTCTTTCATGCAGTTTATTCTGCCACGGCCTGACTAATGTAAAGTTTAGTGTTGCGTCTGATCTCCCCCGCTCCTTCCTCCTTGCATCGTAACTATTCCAGCATCACTTGTCTCTTCACCACTCAGCCTTCTTTTGTGCCTACACGCTGCCTCGTTGGAGTAGCGGATCTCCGGCTGTATTAATATCTACTCCACAACAGACCGTGGCTCATATAAACACAATAGAGATGCATACATAAGGCACATTACCTTGGAGACCATTGCACTCCAATAGATGCCCCCGCACAATGTCATCATCATTGTCTATATTTACTCCATTGTGAGGTATCTGTGTGCCTCTTACTGACTCATTTGTAATCCATTAACCACCTCCTATTTTAACCACACACATCCTTATCCATCCATATTCAGGCAGGGATGTTGAGCTGAGTGAAAGGTCTAATAGCTGCAGTTGTCTCTCTCTCATTGATACAGCTACACTCAAACATCTACACTTTCAGATTTGTGTCCCTGGTAGGGTCAAGCTTTGTATTAGACTCATGTAAAAACACCACACTTATAACAAACACACATCTCCGCTTGAGCATGTTTTTTTTGTGAGTTTTTGTAAAAACGTTAATTCCACCTTCTGTTGATCCCTCATCTTCCTCCAATTATAATGCTTGAATTATTCATATCATCTTCTGAGCAGAGTTGCAGGCCCTGGCGGAGCTCATTGGTCCATATGGCCTGAAGTTCCTGAGTGAGAACCTGATGTGGCACATCACCTCTCAAGTCAGTGAGCTGAAGGTACGGTATGATGCAACGAGCTGGTTTCAAGGCCCCAGATCAGTGCAATTACCTCTGATTTGAGTATTACTGGTATTTTATTCATATAACTTCCATATCTTTTCATTTACCCTACATAACACTTCGCATATGCAGATAGGCTACTGCACAACATGCACAAATCTATGATTTAAAGGCACCTTCATTTCACCAAATCGGATGAATCACAGGAAATCTATAAAAGTGTGTAGCCACCTATTAGCTATTATTTTCTCAATCATGATATGATTTAGCTACTCGTTTGGTTATGTTGAATATCAAACACATCTTTGAAAATGTTAAATCTTTATTTTTCAATCACAGATAACAGAAAAAATAAATGAGTAAACTTAAGTTTAGTCAAAACTAGTCCCATCTTTCTGACTAGCTAGCCTTTACTTGCTTCTCTAAAGATGTCCAAGACAGACTTTTATAATATGTTGTAAATGTCTTAATACAACATGTTATAATATTGTAATACGTGTAAACAATCTCTGTCAAAAAGTGAGATCTGTTTTTCTAGAAAAACATAAATGTTCCCTTCAAAATATATAAAATGGAATTATAATGTACCAAATAACAACTTTCACAATTCCTCATGTGTCAGCATGAAGATGCTTGAGCTTCAAAGCTACTTGTATCTTGTCCAGCCTTTATATCTCTTTTGCTCCTGTGCTGTGTCAGGCTGCACTCTGCCACACTGAAGTGAGGAGCTCTGAACTTACTGAGAGACAGATATGTCTCAGCCGTGACCTCTACAAACAAACTCCCACCTGAAGGTGGTGTTATCACTTATCTCACTTCCTTCTCTTCCGTCAGAAACTGGTGATTGAGAATATGGACGTCCTGGTTCAGATGAGGAACAACTTTGATAAGCCTGAGGAAATGGCACATCTTAAAAAGAGTCTTTTAGGTAAGAAGGAAAAAAGGAAAGAGGAGTACTTATGTTGAATCACTCTTAGCAGAAGTCCTTATTATTTAGACCTCCTGTGACCTTTGGGGTCAATTTGACCCCATTCAATGTTTGACGTCTCTAAAAAAAAAATTGACATCATTTTTTTTGCTTCATATTTCCTGACTTTTCCAAATTTATTGGGGACAACATACAATTCACATGATGATATGTTTTCAATGTCCTGTCCTGCTGTTTTTCACTGTGTAAAAAATATAAGAAATATTTATTTAAGTCAACAAACAAACATAACGTACCTGACACTTAAACTTGGGAAACAATATTAATTCTAATCATTTTCTGGATGTTTTAATTGCTGTGGTCAAAAAAGGTAAAAGATGTGAGTAACTTTGTAACAGGAGGGTTAAATACTGACTGACATACCGATAATTACCTTCAGCAGACCAGCAGTCTTTTGAACGTCACTTATTTAAGTCAAGCTAGAAGTGGGAACTACCATGAGCACTTTCAGGCGCGCCAAAAATGCAAGGCTAAGAAATGGACTAAATAAGTAAAAAATAAGGTGATAGAGAAGAAGAAATATATTCTATTCAGTGTCTTTGTATAAAGCCTTATGAAATATTTTATGACGCTATGAGGCATTGAATTTCCAAAGAGGGAAAGTGCTCACAAACTATCTTCTGACATTTCTTAGAGTACAATATTTGTATTACATCATTCCAATGTGTGAGTTTGCTGAAGAAGGCAGAGCAGGAAACATATCTGTGTTATGAACTGGTGGTCATCATTTTAAAATAAAGTGAAAGTGCAAATAACCAAGTTAGCTGTAAGATACTTTTCAGATACCTCTGATCTGTTTCATATGCACCTCCTTAGGTGGAGAGAACGTTCTGAAGAGGATGACAATCATCGGGGTGATCCTGTCCTTCAGATCGATGGCACAGGAATGTCTGAAAGATGTAAAGTCCAATGTTATTATGATAATATAAACTGAACTCTCAGATCAAGAAGATCTGAGAGTTCCTTCTTGACCTTGGGAAAAGTGGTTTAACATTTGTGTCTCAAGATTTCACTTCCTTACTTGTCTGGAGCTTTCAACTACATCATACATTTTTCTTCAGTAGTTGTAGTTATTTAAGTTGTTATACAAATGTTTTTCTGTCGACCACATGTTTTCATGTGACTGAAGTTTCATACCTAGGTCATGTAATGAGAAATGAGCAAACTATGATGGTGCAGTTGAAAGCTCTGGAAAATAAGTATGTTTTTTTAAATTCCTATTTATTCATCAATTATGAAACCAGTTTGACTATTTTAAGAAAAAAGGTTAAAAAACAGTTTAAAAAAAGAAAAACATAAAACATCACGAGTGAATTATAGTCCCATGCACTGCATCTCTTAAAGCTGGAAGACCTCGTAGCTTTAGTATGAAGCTCCTTACTTCATCATGTGTGATCTCAGTAGTATCGTGACGTATAATCCTGTCATGTAGATCCTGAATAAGCATTGTCCAAATCTGATTGGGCCCATCGATTGCCTGATCGACTTCATGTCTCCTGAAACTGACATCAAGGTAAAACACAACTTGTCCACCACTTAATGACAGCTACCATATGTTGAGACCCCACAGAGAACTCAAAGTGCACAACTCTGTGATTCACTTGAATCATCCCATTACAGTACATCTGAGAGGAACTTATTTTCTTCCTATTCTCTAGTAGCCAAACCAAATTAGATTCTTTATCTCCCTCTGGAGCTATCTGGGTGACTGTGACTCATGAACTCCCCGTCCCTTACTTCTGTCTGGCCTTTGATTGAGAGGCATGACAGCCGTGGCACAGCCGCGGCCAGGATAACCCCAAAGACGTCAGCAGCACCCTCGTGCCTCCGTGAGAGACTCCGATTGCCTCTGCAGTCAAAACCACATCAGTGGAAACATTCTGCCCAGACAGGCCGAGCAGGCAGGCAACACAGACATAGAGAGAAAAAAAACTGTGTGTTACGACAAAGCAGAAACCACTGCTGTTATAGTAGCATGGCATCTACAAGTATGCCCCTTTTGTGGCTGCTACACAAAATGCAAAGTACACACCATAGTGTGGTGTTTATCAGCAACTAAATGCAGATAAATAGTAAAAGTTTTAATGGTGAATCAAATTTTAATCATACAGAAGTTTTAAACGTCCTATTTTTGCTACACTTTCAATCAACGCTTTATGACTTCCCAGGTGACTCTGAGTGTTTTTGAGCTGGCTTCAGCTGCAGGCTTCAGTTGCGATATCGATCCCGCCCTCGTCGCAGCGATCCGCAATATGCAGACAGGTAACACTCAAACTATTAGTGCTATATCCTGGAGACAGCTTGATCTATTGAACAGCTTTGTCATTCACGATAAAAAGTGTTCTTTAATTTCTTCATATTTTCTTTGAATAAACCTGCAGACAACACGTTAGTTGATGAGGAGTACAAGCTGTCGTGTTTGCTGCTGGTCTACATCGGCGTGTCCCTGCCCACACTCGCCCTGGACCCCAACTCTTCCTACAGCCGAGAGCGTGGAGGTGCATACGCATTCATTCATTTTCTTGCTAGATCTCAACCAAATGCTAATTGTTACCACTTCCACTTATTACCTACCAGCTGCTGATTGGGTATACAAAGGTACTCCACCCTCAAACATTAGCCCTAATAGCATCCCTGTGCTTCATACTTTCCAGTTCGACTGACGTGGTCCTCCGCAAACTACGTCTGTTAATGAGAAACACGTTTCTGTTGAGGGACTTTTGTTTACAGATAAGCTCAGCTGACGTGCATCAATACAGTTACTTTTGGCATGTGGCCCCGCTTAGCCTAAGCGCTTGGCTCCGAGCCTGGAGAGCAACATTAAGGAATACAAATTGCTAAGATTTCTATCAAAGCACAGGGTGGCGTTTGTCTCAGATTATTTTCTTTGTCTCTATTTTCCATTGGCATGTTGGAAATAGATATACCCTGTGAGCCAGAGGAAGTGCGCTCAGTGTATACTTCCTCTTAAGTGTTACGGATCATCGAGTTAATTTCGCTAATTGCGGGGTCATGAAGCTATCGTCTCTGTGGCCGAGGTTACAGGATGTGCTACTCTGTTCTTTTCGTCAGTGCTGATTTCTTTGTTTTTATTTCCCAAGGCCACAACAACAACATCCACTGTTTAGCTACGTCCATCAACCAGCTGGCTGCCGCCATGTTCACCGTCCAGAACAAGAACATAGAGCAGCACCTCAAAGAGTTTCTGCTGGTGAGTGGCAAGCATTTCGTTTTTCTTGATACATTTCTTACTTTTCAAATTGAGAATTGAAAGGGAAAAATAAATTGTTCTCTGCATAGATTTCGGATTTTGGATATTCTTTCAATTTCTTCTTTTTGATACTTCCAGCGCCTTATTTATGTTGAAGCCGGCTGGAGTGTTGGTTTTCCTGTTACAAGCTGAACCGTGGTAGTAAATCAGATAATCTAAATTCTGCGACACACAATTGTCTTTTATATTTCCAATAATATTCTGCTTCAGGCCTGTACAAAAAAAACACTCAGGAATGACAATTACTTTGATAGAACAGTGATCGACCTGCAGCCTGTAATAAAGGGTCTGAAGTAGCAACCACGATTTGTAATAAGGTCGAGGAGCATGAACTTGATAACATTTTCACAGAAAAAGCAGATAATCACACCATCGTGCAAAGAATCTTAGAAAAGCCTTAAATGTGACAGGAATATGGAGAGGGATAAACGGTTTCTTAGGCACAATACACCACGACTATGACAATATTTCAGTTTCAGAGCTTTCCCAAGACACTGCCAACCTTTGCCCCTCGGAGGTTTAGGTCGAGTCCAACAGTGTAAAAACGTTCCAGTTGTTTGATCTCCCTCTTGTTTAACTTTGTGTTATTCCACAGCTGTGCTCCTCCACTCTGCTTCAGTTGGGACAAAACGTGGAAAAAATGGAGATCAAAAACCGAGAGTCCATCTATCTGCTGCTACACATGGTGAGCACATGGTGTGGTCAGTAGAACGCTAATCATGTATTTTCAAATTTACAATAAGACTTAGGTGGTTTTATAAATTGTCTAATGTCGAACACTTTTTTTTGTGTACATTAAGCCATGCCTTTCATTATGCTTTATCTTTAAAGCATAAATACATAAATTATAATCAATAAAGTCATTAAGGACATTTTATAATCCCTATTAAGATTTTTTAATGAATAGAGTTTTTTCATCTCAGCCCACACTAATGTACAGTACATGCAGAATAAATTAATCAACCACCTTTATCAATTCCTCAACATATATCATAGTATGTATCTGCTATAGGTGGTAAAAAATGTTTTTTTTTGTATTGTCAACAAATCCCATGAAAGTACCAGCAAATATTGTGTGTTTTCCTCAGTGTGATAATCCTCAATTTAGATCCCATAAAAAAAACACATCTGTGAGCCGCGCTGCTCCACTGGGAGACATGTTCCTCACCATGCTGAACACGCTGTAGTTTGAGTCATTCCCACGTACAACATCCTTCTGGCCTTGATATTCACAAGCAATCCAAATGTGTATTATTACCTCATCGGTGAAAATATTCCCCGCTACTTGTTCCTGTTTGGATAATATTTGCTTAGAAACTACAGTGCCTATCTTTTTTAAGACATGACCTAAAGGTAGCTAAACATTGCTGTCTTAAAGATTGACATCTTCGGTAGAAGGCAATGGCCTAGGAGCAGACATATTTGGTCTTTCAAGGGGATTTGTTAATAAGAATAAAAATATGGACAAAACTTAAGATTGAACACTTTTAACCCTAATCCATCAGATTGTGCAGGAGTCTCCTTTCTTGACCCAAGACATGCTGGAGCGCTGCTTCCCGTATGTCCTGCTCCGGAACGCCTACCGAGAGGTGTACCGGACCGTCATCTTCACTCAGGACTGAAGACTGTTCAATACTTCTAATGTAACATTTATTTATCCAAGGTACTATTTTAATGTGCATGCATGTTTTGTTTTCATTATCGATAAGTCTCTTATTCACATGATCTGCTTTTTCCTAGCCGTAGATATTTTGTTGGATATAATTTGTTCTTATCCTTTTTCATGATGATTATCTGTAAGTGTTATAGTGTAGAATCCCGACAGCTGTTGTTTCACTAAAACCAGCTTGATTAAGTCAAATGCAAATCTGGTATACTCTGTAACGTACCATGCATGTCAGAGCCATGATATGAAGAGAACATGTTCCAAGAATGAAACCACATGTATTCAGATTTAAATAGATTCTTGTATCCTTGTAATAGTTAGTGTATAACATTTTTTTCTTACACATTTTACAATAAAGAGGATAATAATATACTATTTGTTTTCTTTTCTGGTCTATTTACAACAAGTGGGCTTGTCTATTTCAGGTCTGTCTTCCACCCCCAATATCCTCCCACTTTTCATATCTCAGTCATATTCCCTCTACGATTTAAATTATACACTCTGGTTTTGTGGCTAATTTTAGACGCCACTTCTTTGATTTGATTTCACAACCAGCACTTTTATTCTTTTCTTCCTCTTTCCTCCATCTCCTTCTCAACCTATTTTGAAGCTGTATCCGTTTGTTTGCCACATTGGACGTGTCCACATCTGGACGTTCACGTCTGTATGCAGCCTGTCCGTGTGTGAGGGGGCATGTTGGAGGGTTGGACCCCGGCACATGTCATCCGTGTGTCATTTGTGTTAATCTCATAAATGAAGGGCAGTACATGGACCCCTGACTGGTTTCACGCTGATACAATCATTGGACCACCTAAAAAGAAGAATGTGAGTGATATCTTCAGACAAACTATTAAGTTAGCTTGAGTAAAATTTAACATTTATTTTGTAAATGTCTTCAGGTTAACAAGCCACAACAATTACATTTTTGAATTTCTGTTATATTTAATATGATATTTCAATCAAATGAAGCTCAATCTAAATTTAGTTCCTAGTTCTCAGCCTTTTTTCAATGATGTATTTCCTGCGAAAACATTGTTTCGCCAAGTACCCCGTAACCCACACAAAGCATTTTGGGTAAAAATAAATAAATATAATACACAGTGCTCTGGTATCAGTGTCTAATATAATATTATATATATATATATATATATATATATATATATATATATATATATATATATATATATATATGTATATAAACTTACAATTGTATTAAATTGAATAATTATGAAATAACTATTGTTTAAAGGATTCTTGAATTGGTGCTAATTTTAAGTACCGGTAGATTCTTTATGTACTCACATCACATTGAATGTCTAGCCGTGTAACAATGGTGCTTTTCAGGTCCACCTCTCTCACGTCTCTATCCAGTCCACTGCTCTTCCCTCAAAACGTCAGATATTCTTCTAAGAATAATAATACGTTTATAAAGCCACAGCAAAATTAAAACTTCCATCTCGTTCGCATCTACATTAACATTAACTAACCTGACCAACCCACCACCAATCTTGTTTATCAGCAAGACATGTTTTAAGGCTCTGCATCCGAATGCACAGTGGATCCCGTCCTGAGACCCTGGGGACCGTTAATGGTGGAAACTGGTCCTGAAATAAGTCTCTCTGCTGATTGTGTTGGAGACACAGAGCCTCTCCTGACACTTGGAACCATACACACACACACACACACACACACACACACACACACACACACACACACACACACACACAAACACGCATACTGTACACACGCTGAAAAGTACTGTATAAATACACAGAGGAGCGGGCTAGACGTATCTGAGAGTGTAAACACAGAGCAGCATAGATTAACATAAACTACAGCACTATATACACACATTCAAACAGAGGACGCATGCTGGATTTGCAGTAACACAGAGGCACAAAGCTGATTCTGTGGTTCTGCCACACTTTTACTCACATTCGGTCTTCAGCAGCGTTCAGAGCGAAGGGTCATGACACCACCGTGCAAGATACACATATCAGCTGATCGTCATCTCAGTCTGGTGACATGGCGGACCACACTGGAACGGTAAGACTGCCTTTATGGCTTTACTTTTCATACTCTGCTCTTTATTAAGTTGTCTGTTACAGTCTCAGGTTGTTGTGAACCATAAAGTGGCAGAAGAGTTAGACGTGTTTATTCAGTGAATTGTTGTGCAGTGAGGAGTCCAATACTTTATATTACAACATGCAGACATACTTATGTATGGTATGGTTCTCATGAATCATCTGGCGACATATGTACAGTACTTCTGATGTTGTCTTTTCGCAACTAGTTAAATGTTTAATGAATTACAATGAAACAAAAAACATTACAGATTTTCTCCCTTTCTGCTACTGAGTTCACATTTTATGTTTTCTTTATGTGAACAACTCAAAATCTCAAATATAGACAATATGATGGAAAGCAAAACAAGTTTGTACAGAAATGTTTCAACACTGCATTGAAACATTAGTAATTAAAGTCAGTTCACCTAAACTACAATCACTTTTGTCCTTTTCATTTTTAGCTACATACACTCTGTAGTGTCTATCTTCCTCTCCACAGCGATGAAGATGAATGCGGTGTAATTGGTCTAAGAGTCTTCATCCATCACTCCAGCTCTGTGAGGCGGCACTTTGACACATAAGTGGTCATGCTAAGATTCTAACATGCTCACAATAATAATGCTTATTGCTGTTTACAATACCTCTTACCTTCACCGTCTTAGTTTAGCATGTTAACATAACATTAGTTAACATGCTCTAAATACAAAGTAGTGGGCAGCTGTGGCTGTCATTAGCTTTGCAAGATTTTGGTCAATAATCAATGTATTGGAAAAATTGACCTAATGACAGGTTTAAAGGAAAATAAAACAGATGATCAAAGTTATAACAATTCAGTTTAAGGGGAGAAAATCTGTCCCAAATGTTATGGCAAAGCACATTAATAATTGTCGAGATGCGAGTCTTGACCAAACTGAATCACTAGCTGAGCGACATTGCAATAGATTCATTTCATTTCTTTGTTGAAAAGTAGTTCACATTAAATTAATTAATTTACAGTATATATTGTGGATTATTTAGAGCAAGAAGAAGGCCGTTCCTAAAAGAAGAGATGTGTGGAGCGGTGGAAGAAAACTCCAACATGGTTGACTGAGTATGATACCCATCCTAGAAAAACTTGAGGAAATAAGCCTTTGACCCTTTGACCATTGAATTCACTGAGAAATAACCTTTGACTTGGGTAACATCTATTTGATTCCTCTCTCCGTGGCCCTCAGTACCCTCAGTCTCTTGAACATCTAGTTCCCATGCAGAGACAAGTCACATTTAGATGATTAATGGTGCCGCAATCAGATTTCTCTCTGTGAAGTGTATTGAGCAATAATTGTCTCATTTCACCACGCGGACAGAGAGGGAGATGAGCGGGATTGTCATCATCACACAAAAAATAGTAATAATGTTTTTTTGTAAAGCAAGAGGCTGAACATCACACAAAGGGAAGATAGAATGGAGTTGTCAAAGGATTGTAAGTGACACTATATGAATCACTCTTTTTAAATGTTTAATTGACATCACAGTTTGAATACTCTAAGTCTATCGGGAGCATCGTTCTCTGGCGTTGTTCATTCTCCATCTGCGCTACATTAAAAACATGCCGGTAACCAATTTGGGTGAAAAAAAACAGCTCAAAGTGACACAGGAGAGGGAGAATCATATGTTGTGATGTTACTTCTCATCATTTTTGCAATATGTTGAGCCATGTCAAAGAGCATGGGAGCATGAGAGTCAGTCTGACCCAGCAGCCGGAGCAAGACAAGCAGGCAGGGAGGGAGGCGGACAGCAGGCAGGGGGTTTTCCCATGCAGGCCACGTTGTTGCACAGCTCTCACAATACTCTATAAATAAAGACTAGTAATGCGTTTAAGACCTAGAACTATAAAAGTGTTTTAGGGATGACGGGCATTGTCTCGTGCGATCTTGTAGGTTTGTGTGCTTCACATTGTTGGTGTCTTACAGAAACTGTTTATTCTCTTTACTGCCCAGAAAACACTGACTTTTATTGTTGTGATATTTGCAATACAATTATTTGGAAAGTAATATGTTGATATGATGTTAATTATGATTTAAGGCTCTGTGCTGTGAATTGAAGGTGCCACTAATGCCTTTGCACTTTTTGTATCTCTGACACCACATTTATTTTATTTTTGCATATAATTAATTCTGAAATCAGCTGCAGCTCGAGCAGATCAGAAAAAAAGACGCAGTCCATCAATCCATTCAAAGAAAATTACTTTAAATGTTTGCGTGGCTATTTTCTGTCCAATGCACTATCAAGCTTTTGTGGGTGGCTTTCGAGGACAAGCTTTGTTTATGTGTTTTGGTTTGGGGTGACTCTGGTGGGTTTGAGTCAAAGACTCTCTGTGTAGTTCCTTAATGTGTGGCTGTGGTGGAAAATTCTCATTGGGGATTTGAGTACACGTGGCTTGAAAGTCTCGCAGTCAACACTTCATCAGTGAGTGAGGTCAACTCACTCATACTTCACTCAACATGTGTACACATATACACAAACACTCACTCACTCACTCTCTCACACACACACAAAAGCACATGCACACACACTCACACACATAACCACACACACACACACTGACACAGTTTGGGCCTGCCTAACCAATCAGAGGGAAGTGGAGTCGGTCCCCCCAGAAGTGGGTGGGAGAGCTGTTGAAACAGAAGTCTCTTCTCAGGACACACAAAGTTTGCGTTGGTGGTTTGGAGAACTTTTTTCTGTTGAGAGCCTCTCTGCAATATTTTTACTTTTTATTCGTCCTGTTATTGTTTTGTTTTTATTGAACTCTGGGGTCCATTAGGGCACCGCTTGAGTGTGGAATGGCTGAACTGGTGCGAATCCGTAAGAAACGGCTGCAGATCCCCATCTCTAGGTAAGACAGGGTAAAGATTAGCACACATGATATCGTAGCCAGATACTTACACGTCCAGCCGTTCTGTGACTGCATGAATAAAGATGCTACATCTTTAAATGTAGCATTATTGATTAGTGTTGGGTGCAGTAAAGTTTTATTGTTTTGCAGAAATGGAAATATGTGAAAAAAATACATCCTGTCGAGCAAAGTGATGAGCGATAATGCTGCAGCCCTGTGGATGTTCTGACTGATCACAAAGATCTCTGAAAAGCCATGACCGAGAGTTTTATCTGTACCTTGAAAGGTTTCTCATAAAGAATATAAAGCCCCTTTATTTTGACACATTTCATGCATTCAGCAATATTTTCTCTGATTACACTTTGCAGCATGAGAGCAAACACTTGTGTGAAGTAATTGTGTGAACACTCATCTTACTCGTGCTTTTTCTGTGTGGAAAATGTGCTGCAGAGGTGATAGTTATGTGGTTTTGTTTTGGTTAACACAATAATGCATTAGTGTGAGAGCATGCAACGGTGTTGGGTGTTTTTGGATTATTTTCCACCGTACATTCACACATTTTTCACATAATGGAAGTATTTTTTTGGGTTTCAATTCATCGCAATGTTATGGTGGAATGAGATATGACATGATATGTGTTCATGTTATCTTCTTTTTTTTATAGATATATATATATATATATATATTTTTTTTTTTTTATGTGTGCTGACAAACCATTCAAACTCTTCTCCATTGCTGTGCACTAGTGAAAAATGACACTATGTGTAGATTTAACAAAGCCTGGGCCAAAGGAGGATTTTTCATACCTCTCTATAAACATAGTTTCACAAGTGCACTTGAAGAGTAATTTCCTGTAAACGTCCTGTCGAGGGGCTCTTCTACTGCGAACAGCTGAAACAAAAAAGACTGTGTTATCATGAAAGATTAGTGGAGATTGAAAGTGAGCGGTGGCATTCAGACGCATGCTATTTTTATGACTCATCATCATTTGAAAGCCCCGGCCAGCGTGATAAACACTTGAAAAGCTGTGAGCGTCTCATCCTCAGGAGTTGGCTCAACGGTGTGCCGTGGCCTTGCTTGAAAACAATCCGTCTGGTCATGCTAGCGTGTAGCACCGCAAACATGCTGAGGAGAAATCATCTGTGACACAAATGTGTTATCAGGCCACATGAATCTCTCTTTCAAATGACTACGGAGAAGATAAAAAATCCAATCAAAAGAGAAAGATTTCCCCTCAATAAATTACGGGTGATATTGGTCATAAGAGCTTTATGATGCTGTGCAAGCTTTTGGATGTATTACTGTAATGAGATTACATTAACACGCTGCAGATGGGCAACTCTGTCGTAAACATGTGCTCCAGCATTTGCTTTTTATCATCCTGCAAGACATTAGTTCTGATCCAACATTTCTCGGTGCTAATTTGAAATTAAGTTTCAAATTGAGCAACATGTTCTCAGACAAGATCAGAATGTGGACAAGACTTAAACTCTCAAAACACACCATATTTCATGGAGCCCACTTTGACCAAATCTGGGTTACATCAGACCTCGACCATGGGAATTTTTCCTCTCATGGAAAATTTGGCATTAATGATGCCCCTTTGCCACTTTGCTTACTTTGGACCGCTTGGAGTTTAAATCACTTCCAAATGAACTTTTTCCTTTCAGGAGGATTTCTCAACCTGTTAGAGCCCTCCCAGTCCCTCGTTTCACACACGCAACACAATGACAAGTGTTGTGAATTAGCTCTGTTCACAAAGTGTCCATTTTGTACAAACTGACCTTTCTTTTGGAGCTATAACTTTTATTACTGTATCCGGTGTGATTCAAGGTGAAGACTTTGAAGCCAAAGGGCTGTAACCTCCAACCGTTTTCACACAACTATTACCTCTCGGCAACTGTTGTTTTGAGGGGTGGAAAAGTTAATTTGCCAAATTATTTTTGCTGTGTTCACATCCACATAAATGACTGTGTTTTCTTCTAGGCTGAGGACTATGCTCAAGCATTTGGAGGAGAAAGATGTTGACTTTGAAGAAATCAAAAAGAATCTGGACTTCACAGCGTCGTTACTGGAGGCAGTTTACCTCGATGGAACAAGGTGGAATATAGTGGAATATATACGTTGTTGACAATGGCTGCTCTCTTTTAGCTCTATCAGCAGCTCATTACTTTGATCTTGCAAAGTAAATCCCCAAAAGGGGCATACAGGCCTCATAAAGGGCCTAGAATAAAGACTAGAACAATTTCAAACTGTTACTGCATTTATGGACATTATTTTTAGCAGGCTCACAGGGGCCTGAAAGCCCAACCCAGTTCACACTGGGCACGAAGTGAGGTACACCCCAGAAAGGATGCCATCACAGGGCTAACACATTATGATCACCATTCACACTCACATAAATGGGCAATTTTGTGTCAACAATTTGTCTGACCTGCATGCCATGAGAAAACTGGCACACCCAAAGGAAACTTGTGTGAGGGCTTCTTACGGCGATGCCCAACACCAACACTTTCCATTTATCTGAAAAGATGTCATTACTGAAAAATAAAGCACTGACAGATTGCAAAAATGTGAATAAAAAGTCATAATATCTTTCACAAATTAGCATTCAATGAAAAGTCCGGACCATCTACAATAAGTCACTTTTAGAATTTCAGCAAAACAGTAAATGTTCTGCTGTTAAGATTATATGACGCCAGTACACATTGTAAACTGAGTATATCAGTAAAAGCACCACTATATTTAATTTAACTATTATTTAGTTACTTTATTATTATGGGAGGGGGAACAGGGTGAACATGTTTGCTGTTTATTGTCCTGTTGATATTCAACCTGGTGTGACCTGCAGACTCAAAATCAATAAATACATTGTTTAAAAAAAAACCCACCACTATATGGAATAGTATCTTGAAAAGATGAGTGGAAGGTGGGTGCCATCTGAGGTCACTAGCAGCTAGCTAGTGACCTCAGAGGCTCGTGGCCCGCCTCAACTTACACACACTCACAATTCAATGTGTTAAATAGAGTGCATAATACATCGGGAGGGATTCTGGACACAGCGACAGATCTACCTATAGAGCTTTAATCCAGTATTTGCCGTTGTGTGTGTCTCAGGCAGTGTCTGGAGTCGGAGGACGACCTTCAGCAGATGCAGTCCGACGGCGTGCCTTCAGAGGTCACCGATTGGCTGGCTTCCACCTTCACCCAGAGGGTCCGGCGGCCTGTGCGACGCCCGGATGAGAAGCCCAAGTTCCGCAGCATTGTGCACGCGGTGCAGGCTGGGATATTTGTTGAGCGGTACAATAATCTATTTATAAGGTCATACTGGTTTAGAGAAGGCCTGTGTGATTTATCAGGATGTTTGATAGTCATCTGTAATAACGCAGCTGCTACAAACATAGCAGGTACTGTACATACAATACAATAAAATAAGGAAAGTATAATCTCATGCTATAAAACTTGCATCGTAAATGACGTGATTTCCACATCTGTCCTATAAATCTAATATAAGCTTGCGTGGTATTGTTACTCACATAGCCACAGAAAACACAGACAGTTGCACTGGACTGTGAAACATTAACCTCCTTTTCTCTTCCAAAGGGAACAGGGACTTTGTAGAATTTATATAAACAGCTCCTGAGACGAGTTAGCTGCACAGTGTCAACATCTGAACTTTTACTGAACTCAACATAAATACTGCATTATTTCAGGATGTTCAAGAGGACCTACACGGCCGTCATGCCAGACGAGCCAGCAGTGGTCGTAAACTGCCTCAGGGTAAACCTCCACTAAGCATCAATCTCTCCACGCCTGAGTGTGTGTGCAATAAATCAGACATCACAAAAGGGATCGTGTATACATCACACGTATACATCAATAACACATTTACTTTCCCCTCCTCCTCTTCAGGATGTTGACCGCTGGAACTTCGACGTGTTTGCTCTGAACTCGGCCAGCTCTGATCACGCACTACGAACTCTGTTCTTTGAGCTGATCACCAGATATGGCCTCAACAGCCGTTTTAAGGTGTTTTTTTTATTTGGATTTTGTTGCAGAGTTCACATATTGCACTTCCCATACAATACGTTGTGATATACAACATCAGTGCTTCGGATCACAAGTGTTCCAGGATGATGATCGTTCATTCTCTTGTAACCTCAGCTATTGTGGGAAATGTGTGATGCAACTGCAGATGTAATCAGGCATATGGGTTTTATTATTCATTTGGAACAATGGGTCGCCAGATTCTGTGTGCAAATCAAAAGGCGTCGTACCGTAAAGTCCTGTCAATCCGAGCCACAACTTTATTACAACGGTCAGGCTGTTTTAGCTTTGTGAATGTTGGATTTCAAAATGTGGTTGTGACTTGAATAATCATGTGATGCACGTTGCAGATCCCCATCTCGTGCCTGACAGAGTTCCTTTCTGCATTGGAGAGAGGATACAGTAAACACACCAACCCCTACCACAGCCACGTCCACGCTGCCGACGTCACTCAGACGCTGCACTGCCTGCTTCTGCGCTCCGGACTCGTGGTACAGCGGCTCACTGCGACACACGTGACTCTAGTGCTGCGTCACACTTTTAAAGGATGAGGACGGTGTTTTGGTATTTTGTCCTAATTGTCTACATATCTGTTGAATAGACCAGAACCAACACTGCGTTAAGCTGCCAGTAGGAGTCGTTCCTACTGAAGGTTTAAATCTTTAAAACAATTTAAAAAATGTATAGTCATAAAAAAAAGACTATGTACTCTTGTAAAACAGCTGTCCACTCTTGTCAGAATGTTAATTTGTCCATGACTTATACAATAGTCTATGAGGAAACACATCTCAGTCTCAGAACCATAATACATATTGGCTTCTGCATTTCAGTATTGTCATTGCACCAATGTTAACGTGATATTAAATCTAGCATGACTGCAGACTCTTATTAAAGTTTTGGGACAACAATGGATATCCAGAAGCTGGATCAGGCTGTGCCTACACAGATTGTGCTTGTTAAGGAATACTTGTTTGTTGGTTTTGGTATTTTCATAGGTTTTTTGACGTTAAGGAAAATAAGCCTCAGCATTTCATTCTAAGTGATTCCAGATCATATTAACTGTTCCTCTCCCAGTGTGTGACCCCTGCCCCCTGCTAGACATACAGTGTGTTTATATATATGATATTTATATATCTGTTGTGTCCCTTGTGTCTAGCACTGGCTGACAGAGCTTGAGGTGATGGCGTCACTATTTGCCGCGGCCATCCATGACTTTGAACACACAGGGACCACAAACAACTTTCACATCCACACAAAGTAAGCTCTTAATCTGAAACGTATTTTACTAACTCTGTTTTATGAAGCACTTGCTTACAGATGATCATATATATGCTGTATATGCTGCATCCCGTTCACATTTGTAAAAATAGTAGTATATCTCAGTGAATATAGGACTTGTACGGTTGTGTTTCTTAGATGCAATTTTGTAAAAACAGGGAAAGAGAGAGAGTACTAAAGCAAACACATCTTCACGGAGGGAACACAGTATTTTTAGATAACAATTTTCCACATAGGAGGGCTGCAGATTGCAGTCTCTTGGCACCCACCATCATTACCATGCTTTATTTTGGAAAATATAATCGTCACAATAAGAACACGTCTTAGTTACAGAATCCAAAACAAAACCGAGTCTCTAAGTCAGACTCCACCCAACATGTACCATGTTAGTGTCCCGTAGGCTGGTAGTACTGGCTGTTATACATTAACTGTTGTTTCTTACTTCAAAAAGAATATTGGCTGGGGTCAGATTAAATTCATGTTGTGAACAATTTATTCCATAAAAGTTGTTATGTATCAAAGAAACATTTCAAACCTATAACGCTGCAGGAATAGACTTAATTGCATTTGAAGTTTCTATGTAAGTCTCCCAAAAAACTGGAATTATTTATCACATGAGTCAAGGTACAACACTGTTATGATATGTGTTTGTTCCTATGACTCTTTATTTTATGGGTGCTATAGTTCCTTATATTTTCCTAATAAGGAACTAATAAGTGATTGTAAATTTATTTGAACACTCCTCAAAATCACCACTACATTTGGTGGTAATTACATAATAACAGGACAGTATTCAATCGGTAAATTATGTATTATATATCTAATATATATATATATATATATATATATATATATATATATATATATATATATATATGTGTAATTTATCATTAATTGCTACCAGAAATATGTCAGTCAGTGTACAGCTGCTCAGCTGATATTCAAAATGTGTCTACAGGCAAGCATGCATGTTCTCAGAAACATAAACAAAACATTTCAATAATACAAATGAATGACACATATACTTATTTCAGTTTGAATTCTTTGAATGAAATTCCTCTTGAAATCATGGATTTCTAATAAACTAAACAAGTCAAGATAAGATATGGAGTTAATAGCAAATATTTGTATTACATATTATTATTATATTTTATACTATATATTAATGTTTTACAGTTCTGCAGAGCATGAGGCAGTAGAAGTGTGCTGTGGATGTTTGGCTAACAGCTGTCTCTCTCAGTAAAGGACATGTTCTCGGCGTTGCTTACGTCTAACCAATGCTATATTGCAATAGACTTAATTTGTATTTAATTTATTTAATAGCTTGTTTAGGAAGTGCCTCCTTCAGGGGAAGGTGACATTTTTAATTAATTACCAGTATAATTACAGCCACATTATATTATGTTTAACAGGAAACTACATGTTCCTCAGAAATTAAATGTATTTGGGAAAATCTGGATCCATACAATAAAGTATCACTTGAGTTTTTATTTCTTTAGCATGACATTTTTTTTAAACATTGTAACTATCATGAAGTCAAGCTGACTGTGGCTTCTCTCTCTGTGAAGAATGAAACTAGACGTTTAACACTTCAGCACACAGCTAAAGGTTTTCTTTGAAAACATGTTTTAATTAATGTTTGGTTAATCACAAAATAATCACTAATTGGAAATCGTTTCACAACGTAGTGTGTTACCCATCTAACAATGTAGATTATACAAACGAGTGGACACAAGATGTCTGCTTGGGAAATGAGTTAATTAGCTTGCTACACTGAGTTATTACTACCCACATGGTGCCTGTTTTTAGTCCGACTCTCATCCGCACTTCAAATTCATCATTACAGTCATTGGGCTCCAATGACTCTTTAAGGACTCTCTTTTCATCTCATCCTCACTTCCTCACATCCTCCTTGCTCCACCTCAACATAATTGTACAACTACACGTGTCTTCTCTGTGCTGATCTCCTCTTCTCTTGCTCTTTCCCTGTCTGTCTGCCAGGTCACAGTTTGCATTGATCTACAATGACCGGTCGGTACAGGAAAGCCATCACCTGAGTGCAGCGTTCCGCCTGCTGCAGGACGACAAAATGAACATCTTCACTAATTTGACGAGGGAGGAATGGATGTAAGACGACTATGTTTGTACTGTCTTCGGGCGACTGTGGGTCAGTGGTCAGCAGGTCCGTCTTTCAATCAGAGGACCAGTGGTTCAATCCTGGCCTGTACTAGCTGTAGTCAATATGTCCTTGAGCAAGACATTTGACCCTGAGGTGCTGCCCGTAGCTGTGTGTATGAATGTAAGTCGCTTTGGATAAAAGCGTCAACTAAATGTAATGTAATCTTAAATTTTGGTTAGAGAAACTTTATGTAAAATAGTTAGTCAGACTTGGAAAAAATCTGAGCAGCTCCACGGTCTCTGTGAGGATCTAAACTTAAACATGAAATAGTTTACGGGGACATTTAATAAATATTACACCTGCAGAACAATTCTGTCCCCACTTGGTTCCTCAGGTCGTGTGAAAGGGGCTTTGCTAGAACGGGGACAGACGGGGAGTCCACAAGGACATTTATCTGTCCCACATTATATGTCCTTATATTAGAGTTTTTGTCCTGACCGACTACAAGGCTGCTCCTCTAGCTGACCCTGACCTCTGACCTCCTGAGATCAAATTTCTCATTCAGAAATCAATAATAGATCAGGTTACTATTTCTGTTTGATAAATCATCCAATAAACTGAAATATAATAGCGATTGAGTCACTGCGTACTTCCTGTGTCTGCAGTATCCATCAATCAGAGATTGAACAACTAAAAGTGACAAAAATCAACGTTGGTTGATGGATATATTTCTCTCAGTGTGTAAACAATGCATTCCTGCACTGAAACTTAGTTTGTGTAGAGAACATATTCAAACTGTTATAAAATGTATAATCATGGAAGCTGATGGCTCATATATCACACAGACACCATGTGACTGTTTTATTAATTGAAGCACTCTGCAGATATCACCAAAGACGAACACTGCAGTATCCTGTAGTGGACTTATTGTCACAGTCAGCGTTACTGTGGTAACAAATCCATCAGGAAATCTAAAAGACTCACCCCACAGAGTCTCCTGTTTTTATTATGTATTATGTATTATTTACTCGCCATAGTGCAAGGTCAACTAGTAAACTGTGTCTTTGTGTGCTTTTGTTTGCAGGGAGCTGCGGTCACTGGTTATAGAGATGGTGCTGGCCACAGACATGTCCTCCCACTTACTGCAAGTCAAAGGGATGAAATCCTGTCTCCAACAACACGAAAGGTAAGACTAATAGACTGCGCTGTTTGTTCTCACTGCGGTGCACGAATCAAGGTCATGAAATAAACTCTGATTTAGATGACTCCTGCCGAAAAGAGGCTGACAGGCAAATTAGCGTCACTCTATTCAGATGCTGTCAAGTCTGTTTCTTCCAGACATTTCTGAGATGCATAACACAACGGCACAAACAAGAAGCGCGTCATGCTTTTTCAACAGGATTGACAAGCCCAAAGCTCTGTCTCTGCTGCTCCACACGGCTGACATAAGCCACCCATCCAAGCCCTGGGCACTGCACTCCCGCTGGACCACAGCCCTGATGGAGGAGTTCTTCAGGCAGGTATGAAGAATAAAGAAGAGTAAAGCTCTTTCTCTCCTTCTCTTATCTCATTCTGTTAGCGGTATCCGAGTTTGACCAAGTCGTGGACGAAGTGTTAAGTGATCATTTACTTGGTCAAGTTGGAGAAGATCTTCACTACTTTATACGCTTTTGGTAGTTTAATCTGTAACAATTAAATATATTCCATGAACTGAGCATATGTTTTGAATGTACAATCTTAATTTAAGCTCTTAAATAAATGTAGGCTACTGAAGTGAGAAGTAGCAAATTGCTCCATACAATTGAGTGCAATTAATGTATAAAGTAGCAAAAAATGCAGATAGTCAATTCAATAAAGTATCTCAATTGTACTTAGATGCAAAATTTGAGAAGATTTATTTTTACAACCACTATGGAAATTATTATTATGCTACACATCAATCGTACTAGAAGGACTTTTTTGTTATTTTGTTGTTGCCTCATATTATTTTTCAAGTTTCACTGTGAGTGGCTGTCAGATTGTATGTCCTACATCTGTATTTCACTCACGGATTTGATCTGTTCTTAACTTGGCATGAGTGATCTGGCAAAAGGTTGGACAACTAATTACCGCTCTACAGTTTTCTAAATTAGTCAACTGAGTCTAAAGAGGAGAGTGTGAAACCTTCAAAGAAATGTATTCAGAGTCTGAGTTAAAGAAAACAACAGAGAAGCAGAGACAGTCAGAGAGGAAAGGCTCTTTGAAAGGTTTACTGAACATGTAGTCTGCGTGTTTGAAGTTGCGTTGGATCTTATGAACTAAGATGTTTTGTCAGATGTATGAGGAGAAATCCTCTCGGATTCGAACGCACCAGATATCTCCCAGACTACTTGATCTTGTTGAAAGGCAGTGGCGGGCCGTGCATTTTCTAACTAACCTTCAATGCCGTCTTACTACAGCTGAACAACCTAATGTAAGATTAGTTCACCATGTATTTATGTATGTACATGTGTATATATCAGAGAACCCCCCCCCCCACACACACACACACACACACACCACGTCTCCCAGTCTACGAGTACCCAGGGTACACATCCTGGTCTCCAGGACTCTCCCAGATCCTCAAGTAGACCTCAGACCAGTGCTTGAGCCTACTCTATCGACCTCCCCCCTCCCAGTCTACGAGAACCCAGGGTTCACATCCTGGGTACCATGTTCTGGTCCCCAGGACTCTCCCAGGTCCTCAAGTAGACCTCAGAACAGCGCTTGGGTCTGCCCTATTTATACTCTCTGGTTCAGTGCTCCGTGATGTCACTAGTGACGCTGCGTTGTGAGAGCCAATCAGCGCTGAGCTGCTCCGCTGTTGGATCTGATTGGCTGCTGCTGCCCTCGTGGTGAGAGCCATCGGTAGCGCTCATAGTTTGAACTTTGAAAGTGGCGAACAAACCTCTTTCCCGCCTGTGACGGGCTTTGTAGCGTCGGCGTCGGTCTTAAAGTTTGTCTCGAGTGGCGTTATAATTATATCCTCGACCAAATCGGTATCTTCTCCTCCTTTCCTCATTGTGGGTTGAACAAACAGTTGTACGCAAATTAATCTGTTTATCAAATTCAGTTTCCTAGTTCTGAGGTTCTGTATATATTACCAATATTGAGAGGCGGGTCCTCTGGGCAGGTGCACCAGAGGACCCGGCTCTGAATATTATTAATCCAATAAAAAGACGTGCACGCACTCCTGGTCTGGTTCCGGGGCCAGCAGGCCTACAGTAGCCAACTTTAAAGTTGATTGGTTGACACAACATTTTCATTTCCAATCACTTTAAGCTACCAGCGCCCGCAATGTTGATTCTGCAGGCCTGAGGGCAGATTTTAGACCCCTGGCAACACATGATGGCTGAATATGATTGGATAAAAGATCTAACATAAAGACCAGCCCTCCAAATCTCAACCTGGGGCTGGCAGCAGTGCATGAGTGCAACCAAGACGGAAGTTATGAAATTAAAAGAATAACTCTTACTCTGTGGAATAATTGAATACATATTTGTGAGGAACATGTTGACTCACGTAAAAGCTTTGTAATTCAATAGTCCATCAGGACCTGGGACTTTGACATTTGTATTTTATAGCCGACTCCAAGTCGTATGTATTCCGTGGCATTCTGTCCGAAGATGGTCCCATCTGCCGACCTGTGTGAGGTGAAGCCTTGCAATTTGGGTTTCCTTCCAGTCTTGTCAGAAGTGTGGCTTGTAGGTCGGAGAGCTCTTGGCTGTGAAAGGGAGGAGGCTGCAATCCACCAGACATCAATCATGAGTCCCCTCTTGGAGCTCTAATGTCGTCTGCTGATAGTGCACCCTGCCTCGCCTCCAAGAGCTGTAAACACAATCACTACTATATATATCGCTTTGTTTAAAAAAAGAATAATCTCAGCCTCTTACTTTGTTATTGTGGTTACTTATTTATTTATATCTGTACGACTGCGTTCACACAAGATCCGGTGTTGCAGCCAAACGTTTTCCAGCGTTGGCCTTTGTGTCACTCCTAATAGCCCATTTAGGCCAAGCCACTGCACACCGTTCAACGGTGTTGTTCCATCATGGCAGGGTTGTACAGATCACTTTGCACGTCAAGAAAGATGCATTGGGTTGTAAAACTGTTGGAGCGTACGACTGAAAATATCAAATTAGAAAGACAACAGGCTCAAAGGTCACGTTAGAGACTTGACTTGTAAAATTATCTCGGAAACTGACAAACATCATGAGTAATTCATGGTTCGACTCAAACGGGATCCAATATAAGTATTTAGCTGTTGACTACTTAATAGATATTTTCCAAAATATGGTAAAATTGGTTCAGATGACACAATCGTGTGTGTTTACGTTCTACTCTCTTGCGAGGTCATTCACGGGACCATGACCTAGCACGTGATTGGATGAGCCCCCTAACGCGATGACGTACGTGGCTGTCGTAGCGCTTCGCTGTGTCATATTGTAAAAATGTGGAAATAAATTGTTGTTTGTTAGCTTTAGTTGGCCCTAACTAGTGGTCTAAAAGGTAAATCGACATACTTACTCACATAATTAAAATAAAATATCATATATCGGCTGCTAAAGCTGCCAGAAACCATTCGTCCACGTAAGTTCATGGCAATTCCTGGGAGTCTTCTTCAAATTCCTGTGAATAGATGTTAAACTGCACTTACACGGCAAGATAAAGAGCCGCTTCCTGACACAGAAAACCCCTCTGAGGCAGGAAAAAAAACTGTCAATCTCATGTTCCCACAACCTACTTTAAATGCCATGATGTTCACACAAATGCCAGATGGCAGTGAGAGCATCGGCTGGCATTAAGAGGCTTCTACTTTGACTGAGTGGATTCCCTGTACATGCAGCAATAGGTGTCTATGTGTTGTCATCCTCTCCTCTATTTTCACTGCTTAGACCTGGAGTAAAAAAGAGAACATTTGATATTCTTTGCTGTGTTGTTGCAGTCAAATAACCTTTAAAAAGTTTATTTCAGGGGACGTGTGGGATGTTGTTCATTTTCTCTTTCTCGTTCTATCTTTGTGAGGGTGATAGAGAGGCAGAGCTTGGCCTTCCCTTCTCTCCTCTGTGTGATCGAAAAAGCACCCTGGTAGCCGAGTCTCAGATCGGTACGTCACACAAAACGCTTTTGCTCAGTCCTCTCTCACTGATATTCAGATTTAATTAGCATCCACACTAATGTTTGGTAAATAATTGAAACTGCAATGAAATATATGTCATATTAGACCATATAACATTAATAACTGAATTACATATGTATTTTTTTTAAACAATCAGAAGTTACCAGCTCAGAGGTTCTCGTGTTAATAAGGCAAATCATTTTTCTTACAGGTTTCATAGACTTCATTGTGTATCCTACATTCTCTCTGCTGACGGACATGGCTGAAAAGATTGTCATTCCTTTGGTAGAGGAGAACCCGGGTCCCCCAGACCCCTGCAATAGACACAGGTACCACACTGAGAGGCTTAAACCCTTGTTGGAAAATGTATTTATTGTCTCATAAATATTGTAAACATGACTTTATGGTCTCAATTGCTAGATTCAAGTTATTTTCAATCCAGCATGATGTTCATTTAGTAAATTATTCTCAATTTGAGAGTAAAATAGATCATAAAGTAAGGGATACTTTACGGGTGCTCTGGGTGTTTTCGCCTAAGAAGTTGTAACCCTTTCACAGTGCATTCAGCTTTTCCCTGCTTCCAGTGATGTGTTAAGTTAAGCTGATTGTCTTCTGCTGGTAGCTTCACGGACATGCTGTGTATTAATGTTCTCATCTAACTAACAAAACATAAGTGTCATTTCCTAAAATGTCAATATTTTCATGAAAGAGGCCTTTAGATCTTTTGATAGATCCCCCTCAATGCTACACACAGTACCATTCAATAAAGACAAACATGTCGAAAAAGAGAAAGATAGAAAGAAAGAAAGAAAGAAAGAAAGAAAGGTGAATAAGGGTCACACTGGAATAACAAGTAGCAATATCTATGTATCTAATATCTTGTTTCTCCACAGTAATGTGTGGAAGGAGAGCTCCAGAGGGCTGCAGTGGAGTCTCGCTCACATCACAGCGGAGCTGGTAAGCTTCCGCTCCACTTGGACTCGACACACTGAAGACAACAAGATCCAATGGAAGGAAAGTGGCTCCAATGGTAGGTTGTATACTCATTATCAGACATTAACGCAATTGTACTGAAACATAATCTATGTTCAGGTGAAATACTGAAGTAATAAACCGCATATCTTAATTATATTCATATCGATAATGTAATATTGTATTGCTCATTTAAATTATATCTGATTTGCAGCAGGGCTCCCCGCTATACAATCCTTAGAAATGGTTGTACTTTTCCGCCGTCCTCTTTTGCAACAATTCAGAATTAAAATGCTCACTGTTGAAAAGTTTGACGACATCTGCCAACAGAATAAAATATATTTGTTCTAGATGTGTGACTTGGCAGAGGCAGAGCCTCTCTGCTCCGTAAATGTGCTTTGTCTCCCTGATTTGATTTGTTATCTGCTGTCATTTCAAAGTGATCTCACGAAGGGATTAACAGATACAGATATTGTTTCCTCTTCAGTTCCCCATTCATTTCCAATGCCTCTTCCAATCTCCTGTATCCTCCAGGATTTTCAGACGCCAGTGCGACAAAAGGGCAGAGTGACGGACAAGAGGACCTGTCAGAAAAATCCCTGCCAGACCCCACGACAGATTCAAAATAGTAGACAGAACTTGATTTATTATGTGCTTTAAAGAAATATATATATATATTTCTTCAAAGGTTAACTGAGGATATGCTGAGTCACTGTATAACAAAAGCACAATGTCTTCTTTTATGGTGATAGTGAGATCGATGAGGGAGGGTGGTTAAAGGTTAAATGCATCTTCCCAAGGTAAGATGACGTACATGCACAGAAGTCTCCCCATGTCTTATTTTAAGGGTACTATACTCTGATGATTTCAATGCAAAGTCTACATGCTGGCCATGTATGTGCATGCTATTAATTTAATTTGCCACCAAAACAATTTAAGCAACATTTTACACTTAATAGTTTTACCTGTACACAAGTCATTTTTGTATAAAAGAATAGAAACAATAAACGTTGAAAATATGCAAATGTTTGTCATATGATTCATTATGAGGCCGGCCTTGTTATGGTGAGATATTGTTTTTAATTCAAACATTTTAAAGGACTTAACTGCAAGATAGGACCCTAATCTTTGATTGACTTGAATCTGCTACCTTTCATTATTTTAACAATTATTGTATTCAGTTTCACATCTGCTAAATTAATTTCAACAGATTCAGTGGTTTATAAAAAATAAAAAAAACATGATTACAAGATACAAGTGATTGTAGTGGACATTTTGAAATAAAAGGCCAGCATCCTAAATGACTTCTTACAGGTAATCTCCTTTACAACCATGTGCAAGAATTCAGTCAAACTAAAACAGTTAGGATCTAATGAAGGTGCTAAATATGAAATGCAGAGCATTGATGTAACACTAAACAACTATTTGTTTTGTAAAGATATAGCGGAGAAGAACGTAATCCCAAACAGAGAATTAATGTACTCTCCCGAGCTTCTCTGCCTCACGATGGTCCATCTTGTTTGTGCATCGCCACAGAGACACCCTGCAACAACAGCAACTTAGATGTTTCACTCTCAGGAAATCCTGCAGCATTTCCATTTGCAACATACTTTTCAAATAGATCGAATAGAAGCGATCACTCTCACGTAAGCACTTCGAAGCGTCAGTATAGATGTCACATGTAGCTTGTCAAGAATTGAGATCCTAGAAGAGCTGCGCTGAGTGAAAGGCATATATGCTGGACTATAAGATCTAGCTAGGGAACATCTAAGAGTTGATTTTGCATTTGTGCATTGTGATTTAATAACCATACGGTAATATGTAATGTGCATTATGTGTGTGTGGGTTAACTTTTGATGGCACTCAGCTGAGGACAATGGAACAACAATGGACACATGTCAGATAACTGCTCACGGATCAGCGAGACTTGGTAGATGTAGATTCTCATCCCCACCTGCCTATACGGGGTGGAGAAGAACATTGTTTTCCTGTGACCTGGTACAGAGCCAAGTGGATCACAGACCGAGCTTCTTTTCCGTCAACAGAAGAGGATGCTGGGACGAAGTCCAGGACAGGCATTGGAGAACTGGAGGACCTCGATTGTGAACAGGAATTGGCTGATGAAGATTCTCTTCCCCCACAAAGGATTAAGGAGGACAATGTTTATTGTGATTTTGAACAGAGTCGAGAGAATCGCAGACAGGCTTCTTTTTCCTCTGCAGGAGGAGACAGGTGTTTACACCTGGGCCCGGCGAAAGCATCTCCTCCTACTTCTCAAAGGATTTGTTTCACAAAAAGGACTTTGTCCCGGTCTCGGCTCATTCAGAAATGTCTCACCCCGGTCCGTATGGATGTGAATGAATGTTGGTGGTGGTCGGAGGGCAGTAGGCGCCGATTGGCTGCCACGCTTCCGTCAGTCTGCCCCAGGGCAGCTGTGGCTACTGATGTAGCTCACCACCACCGGGATGACTGTGTGTGTGGATGACTGGACTCTGAACTCTGTAAAGCGACTTTGGGGGTGTTGAAAAGCGCTATATAAAATAAATGGTTATTATTATTATTATTATTATCATATGATCAAGCTTTAATGTAATTAATCTAGGTAAATAATTAAGCTGTTGCTTTGCCTCCGCTAATAATCTTGCAATAAATATATAATCTGCATTTAAAGCAATGTAGTTCTGAAAGTCTATCATGTGGAAGTAATGAAGTATTCTCATGGTTGTAAAAAGTTAAGTTTTACTATGTGCCTAAAATCGATATAGTTCTGAACCATTATTCTAGTCCCTAGTCCACTAAACAGACCATAAGAGCATAAATATGAGCGATAAAAACCTAAACTGGCACCTTACTAAGAGCCATGGTCCATAAGAGGGAAGCTGCCATTAACTGCACTGCATTTGGCCCAAAGGGCCTTGGAGACGCAGGACGGACGTCAGGAGGGACGGCATGAGACAACCAGGCGAGTTTCATCAACCACCAACTTAAACAAATCTCCGACCATCTACGGAGATCCAGAGCCTTTGAACGGAGAGTGGTGAATTAAATAACCTGCGTGAGAGGCTCATCTCTCGGATCTAACAAGCTTAAATTACCAGTTTATTCAGTCCTGCGTATGAGAAATGTAAGTGTTGTTATGCTCCTGGCTCTGAGTACATTGCATTATTTATTTGCAGAGCGCCTATTTTTAGTATGTAGTCAACCTCTACTAAACACGTGCACTGTGCAGTGATGTTAAAGTTAACTTGTACTTTTTGGAGACTTTCCCCAACATATCTCTTTTTGGATGTTTTATTATTAACGCACGTCCTTGTTTACAAGCTTTGGATATTACAGATATCATGCTGAGTATGTGAAAGGTACTTTGTACTTGATTGGATGCAAAATTCTCCGATAAGTATGAAAGAAAAACAGAAATCACCAATTTAAACATTTTATTATATCAAACTAATTTAAATTACAGATGTAATCATCGATCAATTTAAGTAAAATTGGAACAAAACTTCCCAGATGAAATCCATGTAAAGTACACTATTACCATTCAAAAACAGAACAAACATTACATGGTCCATAAATATTCTGCAGAAGAAGAAAACAAAAGCCTGCACGGGAATGTTTTCATTGTCTTTCTTGTTCATTGTGGTCATTGTTATTGTCAATACTAGGGTGGCTTTAGTTTACTGTTTCAGGCTGTTACATTTCATTTTAGGCATGTCAAGTATTAATGTGCCATGAAAAGATTGTCACATAATCTACATAATAATGAGTGAAACAAATATCAGATGGAATCTTATTGAAGAGTGAGCTGACAACTTTGTGATGGTCTTCTTTCCTACAAAACTAAAATGAAAAGGGAATGCCAATCATTCAAATTGGTGTCTGTTTGATCTTTGATTATATGTTGAAATATGTTCCCCTATGCAAATTAAAGCACATTACAGAAACATCACTGTAGAGTCAATGCAATCCAGAAAAAAGTGTTTTAATAACAGCATTTAGATTCCAGAAAAGAAAGAAAATTAGGATGCAATTCTCACATTTTAGTTATTAGGGTATTACTGTAACCAGACATATCATTATTGTTAATTAGGATATTATAATTGATTATCTTGAACTTTGAAGTCCAACTGAAATCACATTTAATCATCCCTTTTTACAGTCCAATTTTAACAATGTGTTTTAAAGTTATTCTTATTATTAAAAGGAAGAAAATATCAGAAATATTAAATTTCCTCTCAGAAGTCAGGGGTGTGTCTGCATTTGATTGACAGCAGCTAGTAGGTGACCTCTGGAGAGACAAACTAAAAAAACATGTACATGGTGACGTCACGAGCAGACAGCGTGTTAGCACTGGTATTGAAATGTAAGGACCGCACCCGCATCTAACTGGACATCTGCAGGTACGTTTAGGTGTTGCTTAATGTGCTGCAGCAGAGCAGATCATTAGCTATAAACCTGCAATCAGACTTTGTCAGAGCAACTTTCCCCTCTGAATGTTTGTCTGCAAGCAAGATGTGTGTTCACGTGTATGTGTTATGCAGGAAAGCTGATGTGGGTTGTTGTTATACATGTGAGGCTCTTGTGTTGCATGCTTGGCTCTCATTTGAATTATGAGGTTACTGGTTTATGCAAATATGATATACAATGAAGACACGATGTATTGCATGTATTACATTTCTAAATTGCATTTCTAAAAAGTTCTCCCCTTCAGGTTTCTGTTTGAAGTGAGCACAAGACAAGTAATGTGCTGAGCTGATATGTGATGGATACTGTTCGGGCTACAACTAGTGATTCTGTCAGAAAAGAATCTACTGATTATTTTCCTGATGAGTTATTTAATCGATTTGTTAATGACCTTCAGAGATTCTCGAGGTCGAGATGATGTCCTCAAATGTCTTGTTTTGACCAAGTCCAAAATATGTTATTTATAATAGTAGACTACGAAAGAAACCAGCAAATTCTCACGCTGGTGAAACTGGAACCAGAGAAGTACGGAATTATTCTGAAAATATTAAAATATATAACCATACATTTTCCATAAATCATATCATTGATTAATTAATCATTAACTAATCATTGCAGCTCTGCATGATGTTGCAAACATAATAGTATTTTTTAGCTGTACTTTAAATAATACATTTGTAGCTGTCCAATTCACTAGTTTTTATTTAAACTGTCAATACACCCAGATGTGTTGCTCACTTATTTAAGATTCAGCATCCAACTAAAAAGTGTTTTCGCTCCTTGTTATTTATGAGGTATGAATACATTTTTATTGCTTTGAGATGAAACAACAATTGAAGGCGTCATGGCACATTAATGATACTAACGGATTGTAGATAGAATATGTGTTGCCTTTGAACATTAAAGCGGACATTGTGCATGTTGCCTAAGTGGTGGTAGTTTATGAAAAGACTCTCTCTTTCCTATTAACTAGATAGTAGCTCTCACTCTGGTTCATACATACAGTAAGCTAGTTCTAGTTTGGCGTTTCATCTTCCAGGATGTAAATAAGTGTAGAAACCTTTGTTCTTGTTCTCGGGGTAGTAACTAAGGCCTGACTGTAGAAGAATTTAGATGCCCTGATGTATCCAAAACGTGGATTTGCAGACACAATCGTCTGTCTTTGAAGACTGAGCAGCTTTGTGTTCCAGAAGCACACTCTCTATTTGTCTTTCTTCAAGCAGCATTCTTTGTCTTTTCCTCCGCCGGCTGACCAGCACTGGATGTTGCTGCTTTTATGTCTGAAAAATATAAACATAACATACTGAAGCACAATACAAGAAACAGAAGAGGCTGAATCAAAGGGCTTTGATGAAAAAAATAATTGGAAACACTATCATTCCACCATGGAGGGTTGTTTCTCCAAATGGAGAGAGTGAGTTTGCAGTTTCTTGGGATTTGAATACATAGAAAGAAAGGTCCACATAAATACATCATTAGGAGTTCAAGCTTGAAGCATTAGATCCCTTGACAAACCAATGCAGTGTCCATGTGGCATTTTAGGAGGGCAATGTCTGGTTTTTGACTCGGTCATAACCAGAAATTCTAACACAAGTGTAATGGGGATAGAACATGTGTCAAACAGTGTGTTTATCTGCTTGTCGACTAAAATGGTCAGTATGTCCAGCGAGGTAGCTTATAATTCGCTAGTTAGTGCAAGCAGATCAATAACTAACTACATTATATTGTTGGGATACTAATTAACATTAGAGAAAGATGAGATTAAAAGAAGGAAAGACTAACTGGGAGGATGCGACTGAAGGAATACTCAAGACACAATCTGCAAAACAGAAGACGGATTGAACAGTCTCAGTTTTACCTCACAAATGATCTTGGGATTTTTTTTAACTTTTTGATACGTCTTGTATCAATGTGTGTTCAATATTGTCTTTCTATTGACTTTAATGTTTGTCTGAACACACATTCAGACATCATGATGAACGATTATGCCTGTGTTTTATAGATACACACATAAAATGTTTTTATACAAAGTTTTCTGTTTGACAAGCTGCATTTTCTTAATGAATAATCCAACATTGATTAAATATATTGAGAGAGAATTTAAGAAATAAAAATGTCTGCCACTAAAGACACAGTGATATGGGAATCACAGCTACTTCACATATGATTGTTGGCAAGCCGTGGTTACATGACACGGAGCCAAACCTGTTGAACTGTTAATATCTTTAAAAACCCCGCCTTGTGAATAGATGATGCAAATTCCCCTGAGGGGAAATATCTCTATGTAAACACATCTCCATTGACGCTACCTGGCTGTGCGTTGTTCCGTTGCGATGAGGGATCTGCTACATTGGCAACGCTGCAACGATCCTCCTCCTCCTGGGAGAGGGGCAGCTCGAGTCCTCCAGCAGCTTCTGATAGACTCTCCCTAGAGAACTCTGCAGGGGGCAGAGAGACACATGGAGGTTGGGCTGAAGGAGAAGTAGAGAAGAAACAATACACTTTCCATCACGCGGATCACGTGCATTATTTATTGATACTCTGTTTACTTATGTTAGATTAAAGAACTTTACCACCTCTCATTCATCATCTGACATTTACAGCTGCGGGTTTTCTAGCAACACTGCGCAAATTCAAAAGGTTGATCTTAAGGTGAAGCCAACCTCAACTGGTTTAGTTTTGATGGTGATTGATTTGTTAACCAAGCTTCACCTTTGCTACTTTCATCTGTACTGGGAGCATTATTAGCAGCACCTTCATAACATGGGAGTAATTCATAAAAAAAAACTAGAATACAATATTGGATTCACACAAATGGGACGGATGTAAAATCACATTGACCTTTGACCACTGAAATCGAATCAGTGCATCCTTGTACCCAGTTGCACGTTGATGCCAAATTTGATTACATTTGCTCGAGGGGTTCCTGAGACGTTGATGAGAATGGACCGGACGGACTGACAAGCCGAGGACATATTATAGTGTCTCGAGCTACGGCTATCGGCGGCATGGTAGCATACAAATGACATGTCGGCACTTCAGAAAAGCAGCTCTCATAATGCATTAGTGCTGTGTGATTGCTGAGTGTGTGTACAGTATGTGCTGTACTCAGTAACCATCTACTCACCTGCCATTAGTGAATTATTTCCCCTGAGCTGAAAAGCTGATTCCCTGTCAGCTGTTGAGGTCTTTGGCGCTGACAGGAGGCTGCACGTGGCACTTCGAACCATGTGAGTGTTTTCATTTAATGAATGGTTTAATTATACACATTTTATGCTAAGAGTTAGATAAGTAGGTCGATACCACTCTTGTACACAATATGAAGCTACAGTTTGCAGCCTGTCAGCTCAGCTTAGCATACAAACTAGATAACAGGAGAAATATCAAGCCTGGATAAGTCCAAATAAATCAAAATCTATCGGCCAGCTCAATAATGATCATCATATTACATCTTTTTTTAAATATACATATATATATATATATGTATATTCAAAAAATGTGAAATAATGGCACACACATGGACATAATAGTGCTTTTACACTAAGATGTCTTGCATATCGAACAAATGTCAGAATGTGTTAAATTGTGAACAAGGTCTGACCTCAATCTTTAAGTTTCACTTCTTTTTGTCATGATCCAGAGTTTTTGAGTCTTATTTTAAAGTCCCCGTCTCTTGCGTTATCTGTTTTTCTGCATTTCCGGTCCCTGTGATTGTCTGCCCTGGTCTTGATTGTTTCCACCTGTGTGATTGCTGGCCCCGCCCTCATTGGTTCCACCTGTGTCTCGTTCCCCGGTGTCCAATCACCTGCACCTTCCCTGTGTATTTAAACCCTGTTTGTCGCATCCCCCACGGTGGGTTTGTACAGTTTAGTTTGTGTTACTGTTGGGTTCTTGGCTGACCTGGTTTCTGTAAAGGAATAAATCTTCTGTTGAAACATTGTTGGCATTTGGGTCCAATCTCTCTCTGGCTACGACATCCTGGCACTTTCAATTCCACTCTAAATCCCAAGGTCCTTAAAATCTTTTTCTACACTTCTTGCCCCATATTTCAACGTACTAAATGTTGAGCCTCTTCATGCAGTCATTCTATTTTCTACTTTTATAAGTTGGGAATCCTTGGCAAATGATCTACTTTACTTGATCAGTTTTGTGTGTGTGTGTGTGTGTGTGTGTGTGTGTGTGTGTGTGTGTGTGTGTGTGTGTGTGTGTGTGTGTGTGTGTGTGTGTGTGTGTGTGTGTGTGTGTGTGTGTGTGGAAATGAACATATGGCAACATACAACGCTATTTATTCACAGGTGGGGTCTCATTTTAGAAAGTGTTGGAGTACTCTTTGTGTTGTCGGTTTTAAACTAGCTTTGTGTTGCTGAGTAAGGCAGATAAAACTATTACACACTCCAAGCATACCCTCCATTTGGCAGCGTAGTTTCTCAAAGGCCTCCGCCGTGGCCTCGTCATCGTGTGGCAGCTCCTCCCCGGTGGGAACAGAGTCGGGCTGGGCCGGTCCGATAGGCAGCTCTCGGAGGAGCAGTCGTCCCCGGCTCCCTGCTGCTGTCTGTACAGGTGATGCTCTACCATGAACTGCAGCTCTGGGAGGAGGCAGGTGAAGATAAGAGAGGTGAGAGAGGAGCAGGGAAAAGTCAAGAGAAGAGTCAGCAGGGGAAGGAGAGGATTGGAAGAAATAGTGGAAAACAAAAAGCAACAAATCATCGGGGAAGATGTTGGAAGAAGGAGGATGAGTAAAAAAAGAGAGGTGGTATGAACAGTACACGGGAATCTGAAATGAAAGAAGATGAAATCCAGCACAAATAATAGTGTAGGTTAAGCCTTATTAGTGAACTAGCAAGATCTAATTAACATTCAGCAGGGTTTAAAGTGAGGGGAGATTTGTTGAATCTCTCTCCTCACCTACCTTCATCCACGATGTTATTACTCTTAATCGCCTTGCAGTGGGAAACTGAAGAACACCGATTATCTCCAGTTTCCAATAGAAAGCGACTCATCACACTTGAAGGTGTTAAGCTGTGAAACTAATTAAAGAATAAACCAATAGCACTAGTTTGTACTTATCTTCTCCTTATTGTTCCCTTGCTTTAATTTCTTTGTTGGAATTTTACAATTACATAATGTATTTGAGTTCAATTGGATGTTAACTTAAATCTAATTGCATTACAGTGATACAAAAAAAGGCTTTAGAAAAAGTCAAATGCTGGGGTCTGTGTGTGTATCATCTTCAGGTGGAACAGGACTTATTATGCATTTCACAAATATTGTGTTGCTGAAAATATTTAAATTGGGAACAATTCTGTTCCGTTTTATGAGTCTCGGCACTGTGTGGCTGCGGGGTTGAAATAGGACACTCAAAATAGACCAAACTCCCATCGTCAACTCAGCTATTTCACCAGGTAAGTTTACGTTAGCTGAAATCTGACTTCCGAAACTCTATTGCACATGCTAATAGCTTTGTCCCATTAAAAACAGGTTGGAATGTTTTACATTTTGTCTTAAAACTATACTGATGTGCCCATATGTATACTGTGTGTGTCTCTCTTGTTCATATTCGCTTTATTTTGTATGTCCTGCTCTCCAGACCTTTGTCATGTGAGCCATGAGAGACTCTCTTTGGCTTAAATGGTTATCATGTGAAATGTTAAATTACAGGACTAGGCCTATACGATCATATGCCAAAATAGCCGTTGTGGTCTCTAATTTCCATCGTGAACAAAATACAAGTACTGCAATACTTTTATGGAAGGCAGAGTTTTAATTGTCGATAAATGTTTATTTTAATTAACCTGACAATAAGATTAGCATATTATATTTCAATTCAAGGAATATCATCATCATAGATATTTAGAAGTCTAATAGCTTTTCATGTTTTTTAATGGTTACCAAAAAGTGTGATTCAAGACATAAAATGCCAACTTCCCACATAGAAGTAGATAACTCTCTCTACCTTTCATAGTAGGAGTTCCCTTTGGCACTTTTCGCCGTTGTCGAGGGGAGTTCAACAAGGCTGCCTGTAAAACATCAATGTTTCTGATCAGGATTCAGGAGTCAAATAAACTGAATTCCCATAATGACATTTCTGTAACATTATTCGGATGAAATGGAATTAATTACATTACCTTGTACAACTGGTTTGGGAGACGATCTTCATCTATTTCTGCAAGAAAGCAAATACACAGTTATGTACAACACACAATACAATTAAAAACAAATGACTCAAAACAAATACAGAACGACCAGGCAGACATTGTGCAGCCGTGTGACTCCCCATAATAGCCCAGTTGACCTCTTCAGTGTGTCAGTATACTGTGGCTGCAGTGCTGCTGTGTCTCCAGACACCAGAGTGCAGACAAGGTGACCTCTGGCCAGATGGTTACCTGACACACTACGAGACAGATACAAGTGTTTGTTCCATTTTCTATCGAGCACTATGTGTGGAATTTAGAAAAACAAAGGGGATGCTAATTCACTCTTGCACTCTTCCTAACAGATCCCTGCATGCAGGCAACTGCTGATGATGTAAACAGTAAAACCATGTTTATCCAAAACCACTTTAGAGAGTTTAGGGGTATGCTGTAGCTCATAGGAAGAGCGGTCGTCCCACAAACACATGGTAGCCGGTTCGATCCTCGCTCTCTCCGTAGTTCCATGCCGAAGTGCCCTTGAGCAAGACACTGAACCCTCAGTTGCTCGCTGGGCGCTTCACTGCAGCCCGCTGCTCCTTAATAACTAAGGAAGGGTCAAATGCTGAGAAGAATTTCCCCACCGTGGAATTAATAAAACTGTTCATTCAGTAGCATACTTAAAGTGTACTCTGGAGCCGAGATGATTTACAATCACTTGGCAGTGTTGTAGGTATATATAGCTCAAATGAATGCAGTATTAAATATAAAAGTCCTTCTTGTTACATTTCTAATATTGTACCATCCTATTTATATAAATGAGGGTTGGCTAAATAACATAAACACTTCTCTGTATAATATATGCAGTTTAACAGCACCACACAGTCCCGAATACAGTTGAATTAAAACCTCTAAAACAAAAAAAAGCATTATAACATTCATGAAGGTCAAGTTTATTGCAAGACTGTTTTGCATTGGTTTTAGTTGGATGTGACTAATAAGCTGGCAGCTGAGTGTATATTACTAAAGTAAAAGTAGCTACAGTGTGCATTTTGAAATGTCCCCACTGTGGGACAAATAACGGTATATCATAGCATAGCATATCATATCATAACCATAGCTTTACAGATTATTTTTGTTCAGGAAATCTCCAACATGATAAACTACGCTAACGTGAACCACATGTAACTTCGACTGGATTAGGATTGACCATCTGGAGTCAATACGAAATGAAAAGCCAGAAATAGAAGGAAAAAAAACACTGTTGACTGGAGTACAATAAAACCAATAACTGTAATCAATAGTGATCGTGTTGAACATATATCCATTGTGGTCTCTAATTGTATAGTGAATAAAATAAAAGTAATGCAATACTTTTATGGAAGGAGGAGTTTTAATTGTCAATAAATGTTTTTTTTAATTAACTTGATAATAAGATTAGCGTATTATATCCAACTGGATTAGGATTGACCATCTGGAGTCAATACTTGAAACCAGACTCCGTACCCACGAAATGAAAGGCCAGAAATAGAAGAAAAAAAACACTGACTGGAGTATAATTAAACCAATAACTGTAATCAATAGTGATTGGGTTGAACATCAAATGTGTTTCCAGCCTTGGAACTTTTTTTTCCCACCTTGTTGCTTGGCAACCTATGCATCCCGAGGCACTAGAAGGCACTCTGTGTGTGTGAGCATGTGAGTGTGCATATATTAGTCCTTCCTAAAAGTATGCACTAGGCTGTTCAAAATGCCAGTGATGTGCTTTTTTTCCTTTTTCATATCTCTCTCTCTCTCTCTCTCTCTCTCTCGGTCTCTCTGGAACCAACACAAAGTTATTCACTAGTGGTGAATAAAAACCTGCAAGCTATTACATTTCATTTCAAGAGGGATTCATCGTTATGCTGTAGGTTTACAGTGATTCTTGAAACTGAATCGTATGTTTAGCGTCTCCCAGGAGTTTGAGAAGGTTCGCACAACCATTACGGATTTTGTTTTAAATCAATCACAAGAAATATGCAGTCTTGAAATGTGTTTTAGGTTTCAGAGTAAAGCTTAAAGATTTAGAAAACGGGTATTGACAGACAGCTGTCCAACTATGTAACTCTAAAAATCTAGTTTGTCTCAATGGTGAAAAATGTGATATAAAACATTTGGTTCAGCCATAAAAAAGTTCTAAACAAGTAAAAAGAGAAAGCAAATCTCTTTAAGAGATATGTAAGTAAAAAAAAACATTAAAAAAATAGGAAATGATTTATTAGTAGTAATGAAGTAGTAGTAGTAGTAGTAGTAGTAGTAGTAGTAGTAGCAGTAGAAAACATGTTTTGAAATCAAATCAAGTCATCAAACATAAATATCTCTTCCACTGGGCTCATATTCAGAGTGTATGGAGCCCATCTGTGCAGCGGAATAAGAGGAGAGGCCAATAAAGAAGGCCGTTCAGCAGAGATGAGTCTATCGCTACAGCTCCCAGCTGACTGCTCGTCTGTCACGAAGCCAGAACACGGGAACAGAGACGGTCTTCCGACTCCACTTTATTCAGCCAAGCTGCTCTAATTCAGCTGCCGACTGTGGCTGTCATTCATATGTTCTGTATTGATTTGATGAAGAAAAATGAGAAAATCAAGAAAACGCATCAAACTAAAATGAGAAATAAAGTCTGAACATATTCAGGAATGCATTAAAAAATATATATATTTTTGCTGTTAAGCGTTGCTGTATGCCACAATAATATATGTATGCATATATATATAACCCTAACCCATCTTGAATAAAGGGAGAATCTGAAAGATGAAGAAAGGGCAAAGTGAAGAGGGATTAGTCCAGAAGTTTGCATGACGGGGAAGAAGAACAGGTAAAATCAGCGAAGCTCATAAGTACAGCATGTACACAATAATTTAATTTGGTACGGTATAAAGTTGTAACCATTGTGTATATGTGGAAAGGTTCCAAGCCTCATTCACAATGGCAGTTGATGGAAAAGTGCTTCTGAAAACCCTTTTAAATTGGAACGTACTGTATAGTGAACAATGTGACACTCTAGTTGTTGTTCAACACCCAGAGTGCATCAGTCCTGTTGCTTATAGAGATCGAAGGACCTCAAATAATGGCCACTACTTAATGTGATCGTTTTATTTGAGACTTCCTCAACTTTATGTTTAAATTGTCGTAGTTAGGCGCATTAATAATGTATTATAATATTCTGTATCTCCTCCTGCCAGGAAGAGTGAGTGTGCACCTCTGTGTCTGTCCACAGCTGATCTCTCATTTTGATGGAGCAATCTGTATAATATTGTGGGTGCCCATTTGTGATGGCATGCTGAAGGACCTCTAATGGTTGCAGTGACTCATACTTTATCATGAGCACCTTTTATTGCTGCCTGGGTTACACCTCACTACATCTTGCCCTCAATGGTGTCGTGATGGAGGTGGTATTCTTTCGATCACACAAAGCAGTGGTCGTTGCACACACACCTGATAGAGATCTGCACTCTGCTCAGTGGGACTTTGTAGTTTACTGTGTATTTAAATTAGTGGATTAGCTGCTGCTAAAGACACTTTGCCAGTTTGGGATCAAAGCCCATCCACGTATCCATCTCTCTCAAAGGACTATAGAGCACCGCTGTCGCTCTTCATGAAACACAAATGAGCAAAGTCCAAGTTTATAGACAGGAAGACAATCTTTATAAAGTTGTATATACTGTATTGCTAGAATTGATTATTCTGGTCATGTCAAACGATATTCTTGTTTCTTTTTAGACATGAATGCTTCGCTTCAGGAAAAATTAACTCAGGCACAGCCCGCATCTCCACTGTCTGTGCATCTGAGGCCGTTCCTCTGATGTGCTGTTGGGGTTCACGGTTAACAGGGCAGAGGAATCTGCAGAGCATTAAATAATGCAAAGCTCTGCACAGCTCCTCTCCCTCATCATCATCATCAGATCTATTCCTCCTCATCCCCCTCCTCTCTCGCACATCCTCGTTCTCACACACTCATAACTGTAACTGTCTGAATCTTTGATTGTGTCTCTGTGTCCGATTTGACGTTTGAAATATAATTTAAAAAAAATTTAACTCCTATCTTTTCTGTGGCATGGCTGTCCATCTCATAATTTCTCATTTTGAGGACACACACACACACACACACACACAGATGGGAGGTCAGTGTGAGAATATAAATCTATAAAAAGTTGCACAATTCTTCTTTAGAATACGATTTTACTCTCCAAATATTGTTGAAGGCAAGCTAGGCGAACAGATTCTGTAGTAGATTTCATTAAATGTGATAACTTTATTAATTCCAGAGGAAAAAATACATTGGGTCGCCCAGTACAATCAAACGTGACACACGAGATGTGTGTTGAAGGACTATCTAATGAGATTTCTCCTTATTATCACAAGTATTGCTTTTATCCCAAGGCATCTTCACGCTCTTCCTCACTGTTCTGCTGTGGATAATGAACCCATAATCAAATCTTAATTCAGTGCAAATAACTTTCTTTTCGGTTATTTTCTTTTGTACAACCAAAGAAACAAAACAATTCTGAACAAGTTAAAAACTCATGTAAAATTATCATGACTGTCAAATAACAGGTAATAGGTTACTATTTAATATAATATATAACATCTGATGAACAACACACGTCCTCTTCTCCGGTAATCTTAGTCTCAGTTTCTTTTTTCCCCATTTCTTCACTTCACATACGATTTCCCAAATCGATCGCCTCATAAGACTCTAAGACTCTCTATCTCTCTTTTCTTCTTTTTGTCTCTGATGTACTGAGTAGGGTGGATTGTTGAGCGTTTTCTCTGCAATTTCATTCAGAGATCAAGGTCAACTCTGAGACACTCTGCACGCTCAGTATTAAATTACTGAATAAAAAGACAGAGACGTTTAATCAAACACAGAGATGCAGATTAAGCAAAGAGATCACAGGCAAATACTTTTTAACCAGAGCTCTATATAAAAACACTCTAAGAGATGAAATGCTGCGAGTTAAACGACACAACATTGTCAGTCTCTGCTGGTATCCTCGATGACGGATAATACCACTCTCTGTTTTCTCACCTGGGGAACTTACACTCACTGCCCGGTATTCCCAGCTGATTCTTCTTTAATTTGGGTCACATTACACATTTACACATGGAAGTACAGGCAGTGGGGGGGCGGGGGGGCGCTGGATGACTCACAGAAGAAGACAACTCTCTAGAGGAGCGCTTCTGTGTTTGATCATTACAACCCCATGAGAGGACACACACACACACACACACACACACACACACACACACACACACACACACACTCTATTGTAGCAGAAAGATGCATTTGGTGCTAAATGTACTTTAGATACTGCATCACAGCAATCACAATACAAATAGAAATGTCTGAAGAATATTGTTGCTACGGTAACTGGTTATTTTATGCTCATGTACCTGAATTAACCACATTGTGGGGATTCATCTCCCATCTGGGGACACAAAGCTCAAGGTCAAGCTGCTATTTCAGTGTTCAGACTTTGTTTTAGGTTAAGGTTAGTTGTGGTTGTCTGTTCGTTGAGCTGCACATGTAGCAGCTTTGTTACAACGTTCTGTAGTTTTGGCAATTATTGATTATGATACCATTGTATTCACATAAGTTAATGCTGACATTTGGGAGCACAAACAGGTCTGATGGGGCAGGAAACATGAGGAACAGACGGGTTGTAACAAGTCAACCACAAGGGTGCAAACACACGGAGAGGTTGAACCTGGCTGGATGGACCACAATGCATCTGGTAAGACATAGTGTCCCAAAGGCAGAGATAACTGAAACCACAAATGCCTGCTAACCTGGCACTTTGGTTTAACTCTGTATGATCATCTGGACACTTTTTTTCTATCAATATCCTCTGGCAATGTTGGGCCAAAATTACAAATATAAGACCCAAGCTTTAATAAAACAGAGTCATCAATGAAGATGCTGGTGCCCCCTAAAATAAAAAAATACAGTCAGGTCACAAGTGACAAAAATAGCCTGTATGTGTGTGTGTGTGTGTGTGTGTGTGTATGTGTGTGTGTGTGTGTGTGTGTGTGTTTGCATTTAAGAGCCTTACCAGGTGAGGACTGATCACTGGATGCCACTAACGTGGCAGGTGTGGGTCTGCGTCTTCTGATCTGAAAAAGTAGAACAGTTTCATTCTAAAGCGAGAAAAAAAACATGCATATAAAACATAGAATATTAAACTCTTGCCTGATAGATCTCAGGCTGTAATTTCAGACGTTGACCTCTCATGGCAGATATCGGGTCACCCAATCAAAATGCTAAGCAGCTTTCTGAAACATTTGTCATTACTCAGCCAATCAGGGAGAGACTAGCCCTGCTCCCTCAGTACCAGTCGTTTGAATAACTCAGCATCCACTTTCTCTCACGATGGTGGCAGCCCGTAACACGGCCTGTGAGCATTGCTGGATCTCAACAGCGCAGTAAGATCAGCAGGGAAGTCTGCCACCTCCTTCTTGGCTCATGACTAGTTAAGGGTGGTCGCTATGGACCGATTCGGGCATATTTGAAGGAACACGCACATTTCACTGAGCTGCACAGAGTGTTAGAAGGATCTGCCGGTGGATGTAAAAACTAGAATCACAGCTGCGAAAACACCAAAGGATCCATTAGTTTTCAATCCAATATAAGAGATACAAACTGATTTTTAATGGAAATATCAGAAAAGTTGGATGAAGCAGATTATGGAAAAAGGACTTAAGCAAATAATGGAAAAAGGACTCTAACTAACCAATCATACACCGCTTAGCACAGCCCGGAAACATATGGGCTTGGACTAGCTGATCCGGGGATCGAACCTCTGATTGAAGGATGATCCTGCTTTACTTTTGAGCATTAGTCGCATCACTAGATGTTGAAACTGCCAAAAACATCTGCGTTTGACTGACAATGTCACTACAATGTAAAGAAGGAAAAGGGAGGCGAAAATAATTCGGGAGAAATCAAATGGTGACCCTCCGAACTGCGCAGCAACAACAGTGAAGTATCAGTAAGGCCTGACGGTCACTCTTACAGTGAAATGTGCACCAAAAAGTTCTGCGAATATAAAATGAACTCGGCTGTGCATCTATATCTCTTAAACCATGAAACCGCAGATTTTTGGGTGAAAAGTACAGTGATTCATTTTCAGCCGCCTCCAGGATCAGGTGATACTCTTACATTTTCTTGCTCCATAAAAGTAAAAAAGCAATGACATGGGAATTGAAATAGTCAATTGCACACAAGCAGGCAGGCACATACACACACACACACACACACACACACACACACACACAAGAACACACACACTCGCACTAATGCACTCCTCACATAGCTGACAGGGTTGCTGACTAATGTTGGAGGGTGTACAAGCTCCTGTCCTCCGTGTATCTGTTCTAACTGCTGGTTGTGCACTTATAAAGCTGTGTAGTCTTCTTCAGCCAACCAGCCATGCAGCCTATAACCTCAGCCTGCTCACGGTGAGCATCACAGTGTACTGTTTGAGATAGTTGAAATAGCTTGTACTCTTTTCTCTGGAGATGAGAAACCATTGATCAAAGTGTTGAGCTGCGCAGTGAGTCTTGAAAGCAAACATAGAGGACTTATTTTGGTTGCAGGTACATTCACAGTTAAAAGGAAAAACAAAGTCACAGAGGAGAATCAGAAAGAGAATCGTTGACTTTGAGGCTGCGACGTTCAACACGATGAGGGAGGAAATTATGTAATAACACAAAACATCACTTTAGACTTTGTTCAATACAAAATACAGATGTAGCTGCATAAATGATGTGAAGTAATGAAAACTGAGCGGTCAGTAGTCAGGAGCCCAATCAAATTAGGTTTTCAGATGTTATGAGTAGGGTTGGGTACCGGAAACCGGTGCCAATTGACCGGTGCTACCCGGACCGAAACGCAACGCGCATTTCGGTGCTTCTATATACACACACACACATCATATAACGGAGAACATATATTGTGTTTGTTAACAGTCCGATATCCGTTGTTTGATAGTGCTTCATGATAACGGCTTTTACAGGGAATATGGCCAAAGAGGTTATTAATGTCCTCATTGTGAGTTTACAAAAAAAGGAACCGTTCAGGCACCGTTTAAGCACCGGTATCGTTTTAAAAGTACCGGTTTAGCACCGGTATCGTAAAAAAAAAAAGGATACCCATCCCAAGTTATGAGGCTTCATCTTCATTACCTTTCAAATCACAGCCATGGTGTACAGAAAGGCTGAGAGAATAAGAAAGAAGCATTGAGGGACCTTTCTTTTCTTTACCCAGCAGGCAGAGATGTAAAAAAAGTTTGTTAAACTTTCCAAGAGATACAAGTCAACCTTTCAATGTCATCTTTCTGTGGCGCTGCTATCTGTCACTAATGTGAAGGTTCTCAAAGTGATTCTGTGCTTAGGCTGACTTAAAAGTATGGGAAGATTTATCCTTGCACAAAATTGAGTTTTGTGTTATGGGATAGCAATCTAATGCTGAATAGCTGAAGCTACTTATGTAGCTTTGTCTACTGTCAAACTGCATAGGACATGGATAGTAATCCTTCATATACAGGCGGTTCAGCTTTGCCAAATTCCTACAACAAGTAACCAATATGAGGTTCTGCATTGCCATCCCTGTTCTCTTCTCTGTCTGCACGTTGGACTGTAACTGTTTAGTTTTTTAAGCAGGAGTCACACTTTTTCTCTGGATTGATTCAAATCCCAATGAAGCAACATGTAATCACAAGTATTAAAGTCTCAAGTTGCCTTTAAGTTACAATGTGCATTGAAGCCAATAATAACTAGGCAATCTTTGGTTTTATAGCTTGTTTATTTCTCATTAACAAATGAAAACTAGTTATTTTCGCATAAAGCATTTGCTGGAATCAAAACCTAATTGATTCAATAATGTTACAGCAGTGTGAAATCTCTGTGATGAGTCAGCAATTACGAAGCTACACCACCACAACTTTAACAAGAGGGTCTGAAAGTGCAAAGCAGCTCTATATGTTTGTTACAACACTGCTGCCCCGAGTCTCCTATCAGCTGTTACACAATCAAAGTTTAAGACTATTGACGACTCTGCTTCCATCTCGTGGATTCAATGTCATTGAACGGTCTGCTCCTGTGGGTCAGGCCAGAAATATCTGTAAACAGTTGCAAATCACATCAAAATCTGTTCATATTGATTTTTTCTTGCTGAAATGTTGTTTTTGGCAACTTCTGTTTTACGGTTGTATTATGTGATTTGTTTTGTATATGTCTGTGAAGCACCTTTAGACTCAGGTTTATAGATATCAAGATGCATGTAGTACTTGTGTATACTATGAATCAATGTACTAATATTTCAGCCTTGTATGTGTCTGGTTGTCATTCCAGAAAACTCCCCTCCCAGCCCACATTCAGTTATATAAAACCAGCCATGGCTGTGTATAACTGATGATGCCAGAGTCATTGGTATTCTCCTCAGCCGGCAGCAAAGCAAACTCCCTGATCTTTAGCTCACACAAATCCCACCACTAACTGGACAGGCTCTTCCCTCAACCCGTCGGGCCTGCCTCTCGTCCTACAGTCTATTTAAAATGCAGTTCTGTCACTTCTCACAACAACGAACAAAAACAGCCTTCAAAAAGTGATGGGCGGGCAGGAAAAGCCGTGCATGCCTGATTTCCTCATGTGGGGGAAGCAGATAGAATATTTTTGGCTGGAAAATATAGGTCAGGCCAAGAGACAGCAGAGACAAAACACTTGTTTTTAGTTGACATTGTCTTTACTTCTTACTTATATGTGACCCCACAGACCCCAATGCTGTCAGGGTGTAAAAGTACTAATAATTGCGAAATCAATTCTCATAGAATTGTATTTCCTTCTGACCTCATTTAAACACGAAATGTAGAAACAACGCTGAAGTGCAACACTGCCGCCAACTGAACTTGTGCATTAGATAAAGGCAATAAAGTATGACATAGAACATTGCTGCTACGCCAAAAATATATATTATCTTTGTTACACGACTCAAGCATTGTCCCGTTCTAGATTGTCTGTCTTTCTGGAAAACAAACTGAAGTGTGCTCCTGAGGTTTTCTCTCCATGTTCAAAGACAAATCTACAACCTCTATAACACCAAGCATTAGAGATTGAAACCGTATGATTGGTGCAAAGTTAAACAGAGGTGCAGAATTTGAAAAAAAAGCTGCCAGTGTTTACCTGAATGTGCTACACTTCCTCGATGAGGACATCGGTCCGGACGGCGTTATCAGCTGTAACCGATGTATGACCACTAGCTAGCCAGTGAGGCACGCTCACATGCAATAAATAACATGCAATGCAAAGCACCTTATTGCTAATGTCAAAAGGGATTTATTCTTCTTTCACTTTAACTCTCAAGATGTATTATGTCTCGCCGATCAGAAATGTCAAGAGCCGAGGATCTCAAGGCGTCTCAGTAGTGATATTTATCAATGTTTTGGTATTTGTCCATTTATTGTGAGTGAAATGCCTTTTAAAATTTAGATGTCAGTGGAGGTGAATAAACAGAGTTGTAGGAATAACAACTATTGTCCAGGTTTTAAAACCGATTTCTTTTTATCGTTGAATTACTAAACTCACAACTAATTTAGGTGACAGAGGTACCAAAAAGGTTTATAATTGCAAATGTAATGAAGTGAAATTCTAAGGCGTAAAGCCTTAACCTCCTAACCTTGATTTCCCTTAGAAACATTTTTTGTTTGCGCAACCAGAGTTGCCCTGTGACCTTCAACAGAATAATGTGTTTGCATTAGGGGCCATGAATCAGAACTAGAGCGCTCGCGTTCAGAAAAATCTGGCAAAAATCAAAGGTTAAAGAAAACTTTCCCAGCATCGTGTTACTGTGTGGGCCGAGGCAGTACTGTACAGTCAGACATTCAGTCCAGAGCACAGACAAGGATGTATGTCATCCTTCATCCTGTCATTTGAAACATGATCTTGGGATTGATCAAGCTGAAATCAGTGCTCAGCCGTGATAAATCCTCAGACTGCCTCTAACTGTGGTTTGGTGTGGCTCTCAGTAGAGAAAATGACTGTATTCACAGGACATTGAAAACCCAGATCACTGACTTCTACTTTCTTTTATCTCAATTTCGTCATTGCTCTGCCTCCCTCTCACTTCCTATCACTCTTTTGTCTCCACTGTAACAGCCCTCTTATCATCTTCTCTTTTGCTAAATATCCCACATCCAGCTGCACTGGGGGGAGCAGGGGTCGGGTGCAAGGCTCAAGCTGCAATTTATTTTGCGAAATTATATATATTTTTCACTGAGAACTTTTGCTGAGAATCAAAGAAAATAAATACAGCAATATCTAGATGGAATACAAATTGAGAAACATGAGGGCATAACATTATATTTTCAATGAAGGCAGCGTGGAAGTTTTCTGTTCAGACCTGTTATTGCAGCAGCTGTGAACATTGAATCAATGGGTCCTAAAAATCAGAAATAAACAAAAGAAGGCTTTACATTTCTTGAAACTGTGGATTTTAATACATTAACAAATGTCGCTAACGGATTTTATCAGCTGTAGTTAGTAGCTAATTAATCAAATGATGGCTCTATGAGTTGGTTAAAAACTCTACCTAAGTTTACCTCTTTCCAGATGACTCACTTTAAAACAAGAACTTTGTAAAAGAGGTCCTAGATAAGCACTTGGAGGCCACGTACATTATATCGTGCTTAAGGCTGACAATGCTTCCAAAATCACATACGGACTACATACTCAATAAGTGTAAATACCATTAATTACCACGTCACTTCCTACACATAACCACGGTAACCCTTTGCCAACCCATGTGAACAAATAATGATTTTTGACAATCATAAATTCCAAACTAATTTAAAAAAATGTGCAATGTGTCATCGGCTGACACTCACATTGAAGCGGTATAGATGTCATGGAGCTATCCTTCATTGCTTGTTATGAACGCAGAAGTATGCAATGCACATACTATTGGTTTCATACTAAGATGTCCTAATTAAGCTACAAGTCCCTAGCAGTCATTACATGTTTTCTTACTATTCTTTTAATATAAGTTCTGACTGTAACTTTGTTCTTTTAAAATTCGGTGTGGCTGCTCAGCTTACAGACTGGTTCATATCATAGATGAGAAGACATGTAGCTAGCTCGCTAACGATACTCCATGACCTTGATATTAATAGTTACAATGTTAGTTTGATGCTATTAATGTTTGCAGCTTACGCTAACAGACGTTTAGTTAGAGGTTCGGTTCTGTAAAGACACGTTGATGAATCCAGAGCCTGACAGGACTGCAGTGCTGCTCTGTGGACGTGTAGCTCAGTCAAAAAGCGAATACAAATGTACAAAGCTGTAATGATTGTAGGCCTAACTCCTGGTTAAAACAATGTGTTTTCAGCATAAGGTATTGATTTCCTTAATGTGAAATACATAAGCATGGTGTGATAAATATTATCTACTGCACTTGTCACTGTCTTGGGTTTTTGTTTCTAAATTCCTGTTTTATTTTGAAGTCCTTGTCTCTCGTGTCCTCGGATCCCCTCCACTTCCGGCCCCTGTGGTTGTCTGCCCTGTCCCTGATTGTTTCCTCCTGTGTATGATCACCTGCATTTTCCCCATCTATTTATACCCTGGTTGTCAGTTTGGGTTCATCTGTTTGAATCCCTGTGTATTTGGATGTGTTATTCTTCCTGATTCCCCTTTTGTTAAAATAAATTGCTTACACTGTTGCTTGGTATTTGGGTCCACTCTCCACTCCACACACACACACAGTTTGACATTGATTCACATATTCTCTTTCTTGCTGAGAGTTAGTTGAGAATATTAATACGACTGTGTGTTTAATATAAAAGCAGGATCCAAGACGTGGTAATTTAGCTTAACGTAAAGACTGGAAGTGGAGAAGCTGGCTCTGTTTAATGATAATATCTGCCTAGCTGCACCTCTCAATCTCCAGCGGTCCACTTCATTTGTTTAATCTATACAAAAAACATAGATGGGTGCACTAACATACTAAAGTCTTGTCATCTACAGGATGTGAGCCGGCCTAGCTGTCGTCATTTCCAGTCGTTTTGCTAAACCAAAAGAAGCTAACCATGTCCTTGTTTCAGCTTTCTATTCGACAGGCAGATATGAGATTGATATTTCCCAACAAGTTCAAACTATTCCATGCGCCACACCGTAACAGAACCTGTTTGAAATGAATAAAACGACTTCTACTGGTAAGATGAGTATCTGAATAACTGTGCAAAAGCATTACAAAGTAACCCCTATCCTCTGTCACTATCATGTCTTGGCCTCGTATCGGGGACAGTCAGTTTGTGCTCCTAAGTACACCGTGAGCCCTCACGTAATATCATAATGATAACGGAGGAACACACTATATCTTTCTGCGGATGGCAGGGGGGTCAGACCACAGGGACTCTGTTCGGACTGACGGCAGGTCTCCCCGGAGGCTGATTCTCCATGTTGGACGGGCTGCAGAGATCACTGAACCATGGATGAGGTCCCCTGGTGGGATGCGTATAAGTAATAAACACAAAGCCAAGCACAAGCACACTTCCTTTTTCTTATTCGCTGTTGTCTATCACACACACACATACAAAACCACTTAGGAACACGCATGCTGTGCAGACTCAGCGGCCACTCACAGTAGTCTAAATAGAAAAATTTATCCTAAAAGTAAAAATCTCAAAGGCAATGTTGGACACATGGACGGTGTTTACATGCATTCGAATAACTGGCTTAGTCGGACTAAAATATAATTATTTGTTTTGTGTAAACACCTTTGTTCGACTATGTGCGGTCTGACTACGATCCGATTAACACCCCTGGATTACTCGATCCGATCCGGTTGATAATTCGACTATCGCGGCATGTAACGGTGAATTGGATTAGGAACCGGACTTTGCGTCTTTGCGCATGCACACGCAAGCGGATATGGCTGTATCACCACGAGTTGTAATGAAAACAGCGCCACCTATCATATCGGAGTTGACCTGCTTTCGGCCAATGATTCGAATTACTCACTGCCATGTATATTGGGATAATAGCAGATCCCCCAAAAGATAACATAGTCCGACTAAAGCAAGATTTGAATTATACCATCATGTAAACACACTGATGTAAGCATTGGCCATGCTTATTGAGAGTGTGAGCGAAGAGGTGTGATAGCTAAAAGATGTGTGCGCGGGTGAAGAAGCGAAGGTAAACCCCAGGCTCGGAGGTGTTTAACATCCTGTATTGACTGGCTGAATAAACACAGGCAGTGGACACCGACTCCCTGGCGTACAGTCGTAACCAGACTAGAGACCTGAGCGACTTGGATTACATCTACTTGTTTTCTTAACAATATATAAAGAAGAAAAAGTGAAAGAAGACACAAACCACAGCCACCAATGCAGTGTCCTTCATATTAATTACACACGTAAACAGCAACATGATAAAACCGCACTGGCACAAACCAATAAGGTTCACACCTGGATAAGAAGGCCATCCCACCTCTCTGCTCATCGTCTGACAGTTTGATTAAATTCACAATCCTGACATTTTCAGAGCTGGTGAATTTGCTATTTGATACCACAGATTGAAGAATTCCCCTGAGGATTAATAAAACCATTATCACTGACAGCTGTACAATGATATTAATACACTCTCCATTAGTGCAAATAATGAAGAAATATGTTAATATTATTGAGTGTAAATAAATTAAACAGCTATTCCTGAAAATAATGCTGGAGATGAATACTATAGAAAACAGGGTTTCATTAGGATTATTATTTTAAGAGTTAAAGTTCTTCATTTATTATAAAAAAGCATGAATAGTTGTTTGTCAACAATAATTCATTTAAGCAGCGCTACAACTTTTCTATCAGATTGAGTCGTTTCTGCTCCGTGGGACAAAACTCTTCAAGGTAACTTTGATGATGCGTTTGTCTTTGGCATGTTCTTGCTGGATAAGCACATATGTGAAATTGATAACATTAATAACCTGCACTCTACTAAAGTGAGCGTTGTGACTCGTGGAGGGTGTTGGTGCACGCTGCCTCTCTGTCATAGCGTTCTGGGACACCTGATGGAGCTGAGCCATCGTTGATGAAATGTGTCTCACCTGTTTCAAAATGTCTGCTGCGTTTAAGGCCTGTTGGCTGCAGCAGTGATGGATCAGGTTTGTCTTGTTAAAAAGTTTACATAGCATCCTGTACTTTATCCATCCATTACCCATAACCACTTATCCTTAGCCCACGCTCACATGAGAACATGCAAACTCCGCACAGAAGGGCCATAAAGCCTGGCCCTCGTGCTGCCCCTACACACCAACGTGCTGCTGCTATACTTTCGATCCGTAAATAATTTAGAGAGTCTGTTTTCATATTTGCATTTAAGTTTTTTTGATGTTGTTAATGCTTATTGTTTAACGTGTCAAAATGTCACATTAAACCCTTCACATTTGTTTATCCATAAAATGGGAACACTGGGGGAACCTTTTCCATGCACTGCAATGAAGATGTGCTGCTACATCACCTCTCTATGTGAGTAGAAGTTATTTAACTTACAGGTAACTCCAGCTGTGATTATGGACTATGATGGTTATGGTCTGCACATTCTACTCCTCGCAACTGAGACTCACAAATGACTTCATCATACCAGCAGCTCTAACTCAACCTGAAACCATCCAAGGAAATGTCCCACAAGGCTGCTCTCGCATACACACACACGCAGGATGAGGGCATCTGAACATCTCCTTTCTTACAGCCTCAGTGGGAAAAGGATTGACCAGCAGAAAGGGAGAGAGAGACATACACGGGGTGTCGTCAGACTCATAAATCTTTCCACTTGAGGCTCATTTGTTATTAATGACCCGTGCATGTTACATTTATAAAAATGAGAAAGTGGGACACATCTTTTCACTAGATTCTTTAAAAACACAGGCATTGCACCCATTGGGCGGTTCACTCACAAATAAGACTTATTTGATCTTGGTTTGTTTACTGATTGATTTTCTAAGATCGTAAAAGAAAAAGGTGAGACATTGCTTTCCACCGAGACATGCAGCTACACAATCTATTATTTATGTGAGTTTGTGTGATGAGATTATCCCATTGCTGATAGCGGATTTATTTGGAATAAGTTTATCTTTTGTCAGAAACTCACTGCTGCACGGTGCCTGCAGTCAGACACTGAAACCAAAACAACGACAAAGCCCTGGAGACGCATCCATGCACTGCAACACCCCTTTTTAACACTGCTGAGTTACTGAGCCTCAAAGAACCTGCAGGCTTGTGAGTGAAGGGAAAATCTATCTTCATTTAATCATGATGACTTAAGCACCACATTCAAACGCTTGCTATTTAGGCGCAGGGGAGTAACGAGTTACTTAAAATGTGGTGTCTTTAAAACGTCAATCACATTTTAGAAAGAGCACACTGCATCTTTTCATTCCAGTCGAGTTGCTCAGCTTTGTCTGCACCCACTCTGATGACTGAATGTGACAAGCATTTACACTGATTTCCTTTTAACTTATTCCCATTTATTGAGCTAAAAGTCCAATCATGGCACTGATGCATTCGAGAAACCCTTTGAAAGCCTGGGAGTCCCACATCCTTCAAGCCACCTTCCCTTCCTCCTTCTCACCTGTTCTGATGCCTCTGGGTCCAGGTGGGGGTCCAGTAGGGGGACGGTGAACTGTATCTTCCTGGGGCTCCCGGTGTCCATGGTGGCTCTGTCTGTCAAAGAGGAGGACAGTATGAAGAGGAAAAGGAAGAGGAGGGAGAATCCGTGTGAGGAAAGGAGGGTAACGAGCTCAGTGAGGGTGACAGCAAACAAGTGGGCTCCAGCTTAGGTAAAACTAAGATTGCGTTATAGTTATAGTTTACTAATTCCTGTTATTTAGTATCTTCTCACACACTTTTCCCTCATTAACTAGCTTTTAATGTGCCACCCTGTTTGTTTCTATCCTCAGCACCTGCTGGTGTCTCTAACCCGGCTTCCCTCTCCTCTCTTCCTCTCTCTCAACGCTGAGGCAAGGTTATTATGGGCTAGGAACACCTCTCCTTCGCTCTGATTCGCTGTGCCCAACTCCCTTTCGTGCAAGTCCCGCCTTTTATTCACATTTCTTTCTGTCTGTATTGGAGGACTAAGATGAGGGCTGTTCTGCAGCCGCCCCCGCACAGCCGGCAGAGAGGGAGAGAGGTTCACAAAGACATCCTCTCTCTCTCTCTCTCTCTCTCTCTCTACTGGATGGCTAGGATAGGAAAAAAATCCTTGCTTTAGGGGAAAGTATTTTTAAAATGCACTTCCTACACAATCAGAATGAATAATCTCTCTCAGTTGTGTATAAATACACAACCGTGACAATACTTAATACAGTAATGTGTGTGAGTGCCAAAGACAAATGTGTGATCAATTTGTTTTAAACAGATCACTGCAGTATATTTTATAAACATATAAAGCCTACATGATGAAGTTTTGAGCCATATCTGAGTTTCTGAAAGGATCATCCGAGCTTTGTTCCCATCTGACCAGGCGTGTCCTTGCTGTCGCCTGGCCAGCACAATCCTTATTGATCCCCTCTTAAAGTGTTCCTACATCACACGTCTACTGGGCTCTGATACCTGACACCGGCCAAGAGGCATATGAGGGTCTGTTGTTCATCAAGATTTGCAGCACATTTTGGGGATGTAATGCAATACAAACTGGGGTATGTATATCCCCAGATTTTTTTATTTTAGCTTTTAACTGTAATTTTTGTAAGTTCAACCACATTACACTGCTTCAAATAAATATAAACTAATTCAAAAGCTTAATGCTCATTTTGGAAATTGATGAACTGGTAGCTTAAGATGTAAAGAGGGTGACAGACACATTAAGACCACTATATAAAACACCTGTAAAAGCAATATACATCACCTAAGATATAAGACCGTATAAGATAAGCAGCAAATATGAGACTGGGGCGAGAGAAGAGGGGGGGTGGGGCTCCCCATCAACAGAAAGTCCCCGGCTAAAAACCAGAGACTCGGTGGCCATATGGCACAAGTCCTAGATCACGAAGCCTCAGGGGTGCCTTTACTGTGGTCCTTTGATTCGTTTATGTTATGCCTGTAACCTGTTTTATACTGTATTATTGCATGAAGCAGTGCAAAGACCCATAAGCGAGAATATTCTCATCATCTCACATCTGAAAAACCCTCTACATGCACATGTATAATAAATGAAAAAAACATCAGAATCCTTTTTTCTCTTTTTACTCAGCTGTTATGGCTCGTAGCTGAGAGTGAAAGAGTGAGTGATAATAAAAATGTAGCACGTTAATAAGAGCTTTTCCTGAATTATGTATTATGTATCTGTGAGAAGTATGTTAAAAGACCACATGTGTGCGCACACGTGTGTGTGTGTGTGTGTGTGTGTGTGTGTGTGTGTGTGTGTGTGTGTGTGTGTGTGTGTGTGTGTGTGTGTGTGTGTGTGTGTGTGAAAACAACAGCTGGCTGCGTATTCTCTTGGCCTGCACTGTACAACCTCTTTCCTGAAGGGAAACTAGGTCCTGTTTACTAATTAAATACTGAATGTTCTTTCATTATTATATGTGTGTTCAGTCCCTGACAACAGTTTTAATCATGTGGCGAAGCTATGCTCATGAGTCAGGGAGCGAACAATAAAAATCCTCCAACAGACCTAAATACTAGCTGGAAACATCAAACCAAACTATGCACCAGTTTATTTTTTGCTCATCGACTTGTGCCACTGATGACTGGAAGCTTTTTAAAGTCCTTTATCTGGCCACCAATAGCAACACTGCGCTGTACTCTAAGTATACATGAAAAATAAATCCGCGCCACATTTGTTTTTTCATAACTGTTAAAAATGTGTTGATAGAGTTTGTCTATGAATAGACAACAAGATGCATGGAATGGTGTAAAATCCTAAACACAGCAGCCCGGTTCGCTTGATGGCGAGTAGCAAAGTATAATACTCTGTGTGCTAGCTCGGCATGCAGGAGAGCACTCCTCTGCAGTTTAACCTTGACACTAACATGGTTTTTTATTTTTCCCTCATCCTTTAGTCTTTGAAGCTTGTTGTGTGTGACAAATTGTGCTGTGTCATGGACACGGCCGGTAATGGCTGAGACCTCCCTCTCCCCTGATCGAGATGGCTGCTTTCCAAGATGATGACCAGAAGGGAACATGGGAGCAGGGGGGTTGGGGAAAGGCCGACGAGCCATACAGAAGATTAAGAAGGACATGGTATCTGAAAGGTAAGTGCAGGTAGTGTATTTTGTGTATTGTATTGTCTATTTTTTAGCTACTGCATTGTAGTTGAATATTTTTTGTATTTATATGTGCAGATTAGAAGTGTGTGCTCAACAGCAGCCGCGCCCTGCTCCCTCTCTCTGTCTTGTCTTTGGTCTCAACATGTTTCTTGGTACCTCATCTTTCTTTCTCTTATTGCCTTGTCTTTGCTCTTGTTGCTGCACAAGTGTACACCTTTTGCACACCCAGACATCCTGGTGGGGAAACCCTCTTAACACAATTCTTACCATATAATTCCCCATTGGTGTGGTAACGTTAGGTATACATTTGGCTTTTTTGTTTGTTTGTGTTATAGTATATTTGTTGGTTTCTGAATCATCTCTAAGTTATGGTATCGAATATGTTTTTCTTGAAAGGGCTTTTTTGTGAAACTGAAAAGTAGATCTACCAATACAGCATGAATCTTACTTTTGCGTCATTTTCCAAGAGTTTTCCTTTGCTGCATCTTCTTCACCTTATAGGTGCACCAAGTCAGAATCAGCTCACTGCTGCCCCGTGAGGCCAGAGGGAGGAGAACACCCCCTGGTGTTGGGTGGTTTTAGAGCAGTCTTGGGCTGCTGTCAAAAAGGTTTTTTTTAAGTTTCACAAATCCTGACAGCAATTCATTAACACTTTTCATGATCCTGATGGAAAATGTCAGGAGTTCAAGAAAAGATGCGAAGGATCTAGAAAATAGTATTATTTTTGCAGTGCTCAGAGAATCCACTGGCATTGGTAAAATAGTCAAATATTGTCTACAAAAATTGCATCTGGACCTTCACACCATGTATTATATTATGATATTCAAAGTTATTGTGCATGGCTATATAAATAGCTGCTTCGGTGACAGCCTGCTGATACCGCAGATCCTTCCTTCCTGCTGCTGTCACACATCACAATCATTACTTCTTTCACTATATCACACAACCGAAAAATGGGAATAATTCATATGCAAAATTAATTAATCTGTTACCATGGGCATAATGACGATTCAATCGTTGAGTTTTATTTAGATTGTAACTGTTTCATTGTTAGATAGACCAATCTAATCGACTGATGCTTGTTGTTGTTATTGTTGTCATATCCCCATTGCTACTGCAAGTATGTTATTATTTCACCTTCCGTAGAAAAAAAATGAGCCGGAAATGGTGTGTGCGTTTCCCCCCCACGACTACGAGGGGAAACAATGCCCATTTCACACTCTGAAAAAAATGCCACCTGAGACACATGGGATCAAATGTATGTTTGCGGTTTTAAAGTAGTATTTTGGGGGGTTACAATTAGGAAAACATAATTTATTAAGAATAGCTATACTAATCAGTTTGGTAAATGTAGGTCAGGTTAATTGGCAGTTCACAAATCCAGCTCACTGTCACACTGACATCTGATACCATCTAATGGGGAAAGTCATTGTATCTCCTGACGATTGGGAGTTGTATCTCTCTCCATATCATTGAGCATAGCTACCTACAGTAATTACTAATTAGCATTTCCTCCGGCTTATAGCGTTACTATCTTTTGACATTTCATTTTCTTGGATAACACGTTTTTCGACTTAGCTTGGTAATTGTATTCTTGTATTCAATACTTTAGTATGAATAAATGTATTGTGTAAGAGAGACAACTATATATGCTAAACTATATAATATGCACTTGATTAAACTGTGGTCAGAAAAACAAACAGACAAGGGTGGGTAGAAAAATAAAAAGTGATAGGTCATCCATTGATGGTCTCTAATCAGAACTAGTAATTCTTCATTCTGTCTTCTTGGCTCATAAAGAGGAATGGGAGGTCATGCCGAAGAGGGGTTGATGTGCTTTCCTTCCCAGTAATTGGCTGCGGTCTCAGTAAAAGCGTAATTGCAGGTTGCTGTGTTTTAATTAGTGCCGAGGCTTATTGCATGCCGCTTCCCCAGGTGGCCTGTAAATTCACCACACACAAAACCACAACAGCCACTGTTAGTCGGTTTAGAAGAGCTGCGCTTCATAAGAACATTTCACATTTTTCATCCACAAACTTAATTATATTATAAATTATATAGAAATAAAGGTGAAGTAACTAAATGTCCAATGATACATTGTCTTATGTCTACGCAGTGCAGTCCAGTGTCCTTCATTAATGTCCATTCCTCTGGTGTTGGAGTGAACCAAGTAAGGCTAATTTAATGTTATAAGAATCTAATAATTGAATATGTTCCACATACCCAACTAATATAGCACTGTGTTATATTCCCATTTGTGGGAAAATGCATTAAAAAACAATCACAACTGAACAGCTGTTGTAAATCCACACATGTTGTTCAGCAACCAAATCCAAATAAATTGGAAAATGTACAAATTAGGCATTGACTGCAGACTCACAATTATTTTTGAAAATACTGCACAACATCACATTAAAACTCATGCCCAAGCCTTCACCACTTTTATAATTCTTTAGATCAAATATTTTTAGTTTGGAGGAAAAAAAACTGGCATTCAAAGAAATCTCCGTCGGCTTTAAAAAGTTGAGATGCATTTTCTGACATGTTCTTGACGATTATTCAGTTAATTATTAAAGAAACAACCCAGATGAAGTCATACTGATAAGGATCCTTAGTTACAACCCCAATCCGTGTTTTAAGATAATAAAATATCCTTTAAAAATGTTTTTATCATGCCGACAGATACAGAGATTTCATACAATTTTCACATCTGTAGTTCTGATATTTAAAGAGCGATCATTTTGAACACACACATACACAGTTTATCTTTTCCAAGTTCAAAGCTATTTATTTGACCAGAGAACAGAATAGTAACAGAAAACACTTTTGGTCCTAAATAACATTCTAACCAGGATAAATGTAGTCTGCCCATCAACATGCTTTTCTTGAAATCAGAAAGAAAAACAGTCAAATTAAGCTCCTGTCATCTTTAACTCAACTTGTCAAACAAAACCAAATGGAATGGGACAGCTTTGGAAAAAAAAAGTAAATATTATTTAGATTTATTCAATCAAATTCTCCACAGCTGCCCGCTGCTTGGCCTCATGCCAGGACATTGAAGCGTGAATTATTTCTTCCCGAATCTCTGCGGCACAGCCATACTCCAGATCTGACCGGGGGCGGCCTCCCAGTCACGGGACTGTATCTGATCCTCCGACACGACCGGCCCTCTGGAGCCGCGGCCAAACCTGCAAGGGAGGAAGGACCGGGGCAGCAACCATGTGTACAAAGTCAGATATGGTTTCAAGGAAAGGTTGTTTCTATCACGGACCTTTAGTAGAAACAACCACACACTTTTGATGAGGCATAAACGTGGACAACTCACACGCTGCAATCACTAAAGGATCATTCGGTCCATTTGTCAAAGTATCGATAGAAAGAAAAAGTTAAAGGTAAAAGATGTCAAGTTTAAGCTTGAGACCAAAGATTCAGTTAAAAAGAAGTGATCTAGGCTTTGCCATGAAATAACGGGTTAGGTCCTGAACCAACAATCTCAACTATTTAAAAATAGTTTGTTACTAGTTCATTCAGATATGGAAAATAGTTGCAAATTGGGTTAATTTTGCAACTTATTATCATCACACACCATAGAAAATCAAATATATATGGCTTTTAAATAATAACTTTGATGACATCACATTGAATTCTTGTAAATCGCGATGGGCATTGTTCACCGATGTTTTATGTATTACGGGCCAAAGAATTAACCCCAAAAATACTTAGCAAATGATTTGCTCATAAAAAGAATCATCAGTTGCAGCCCTATCTGTATCATACATACAGTACTTGTATCAATACTTACAAAAATCAAGGCCTATTAAAATGATAAATGATGAATATTTGCCTTTTTCAGAAAATCTTCACGCGAGCTTTACATGATAATTTTGTCTGTTTTAATACAAACACATGAGTGATTCTACTTTAATTTAATGTGACAATTTTCCCCAGCAGTTTTGACAAATATTTGTTTTTAACTCAATGTTGATAGGAAACTGCTTTACAGAAGGTTGAAATGCTACACAACTTATGTCCAGTGTGATTATGTTGTGTGTGTGTGTGTGTGTGTGTGTGTGTGTGTGTGTGTGTGTGTGTGTGTGTGTGTGTGTGTGTGTGTGTGTGTGTGTGTGTGTGTGTGTGTGTGTGTGTGTGTGTGTGTGCACTGACCTCTGTGGCTTATGGAGGACCGAGTCCCTGGATTCTCTTTGAGATCCGAGCAGCAGAGCTCTCAGCACTCCGGTCAGCAGACGGTCATCAATGCTGTCATCTGTGTCTTCACTTTCCTGGAGCGCAGCAGCATGAACACAAACAAATGCAAAGCCTTGCACTAAAGATAACAGAAGTAAGTTGGGATAACATCAAGAACCCAAACTGTTGCAACACAAACCCCAGCGGGTGTTACCCTGAGTCCTGCTGCGAAAAGAGACCTCGGGATGGAGACTTCAGGGTATAAAGGGAAAGAAATGCACCTCATGACCACTCAAGTATCCACCCACCTTCATCTTTATGCAAAGGACAACCAGGATCTGTCTCTGCCCGCCACACAAGGAAACCCGAAAACTGAATCCTTCTCTCTACCGGGCTCTGACTGTCTGTGCCCCCCAGAACATATTAGAGTGTTTCACACTGTCACATGAAGAGGAACACCGTCTGAAGTCTAAACGCGTTTCGTGATTTAGCTCGTCCCGCTTGATAAAAGGGCTCGAATCCCATTTACGTTTTCATTTAGTCTAACGCGGCAGAGCGTGAATGTTCATATGTAAATATCTTTTATGGGCTTTGCTTTTAAATATATCTTAAAAAATGTTCTTGTTTTATTCTGCTCTGTAGCACTTTGAGATTGCTCAAAATATAAAGTGCAATACAAATACAATGTATTATTATTATTATTATTATTATTATTATTATTATTATTATTATTATTATTATTACATCCCACCAAGAGAAACACGGTGCACAACTATGTGTGCCTGAGGTATGTCTTAAAACTTGTATGAGACATCAATTATATGGGAGACAACACATATTGTAATGGTACATTTCCTTTAAATTGAAGACTTAAAGTGAAGTGAGAGGGATGTGTGGTCTCACCAGCCCCAGCAGGTGGTCGGCCATGTTCTCCTCTGAGTCTGGCAGGATGTCACTTTGTTGGCCTTGGACTTGAAGAGCCTGACCGACGCCGGCCATCGCCACAACCAGAGCCAGAAGGGTCACCATCGCAGCTGTGTCCATGGTCTCAAGCCGAAGAGGAGGTCAGAAGAATTCTGTCGACAGAGGCAGACGGTTGGGGTTTGGTTGTCCGGTGACAGCTGTGGACTTCAAAAGGCTCGGCTCCTGGTGAACAGAGGAAATACTCGTGCTGGTCAGGGTTACGTCTCCTCTTTGTGTGGATCCTATCTTACTTCAATGGTGGAAACATCCTTGCCGGGTCTTATATACACCTCGCGGTCACTGGCTGAAATCCCCCAGGAGAGCTGGAGAAAGATGCTCCTGTACAAAGGGGAACAGGGGACAGGATGGAGGATAAAGCATCCCCCTAATATGAGACGTAACCAGGTCCATTTAGCAGGATCAGAGCATTAGTGAAGCCTGAGAGCCCAAGTGCGTTATTATTCAGCCCCAGGGGTAGTGAAACACAACTCTCACAGTTATTAAACAGATAAATCCCACCAAACGGACCCTGAGCCACTGGTCCCTGTAGTCCGAACTGCAGGTGCAGACAAACAATATGGACAAACACTCATCAGCCACTTAATCATGGGCCAATATTAACCCAACTCATTCGCACATCACAACAGCAGAAATAAATAAATAGAAAAAAAGCAGAAATAAAAGAAATGAACACGAGATCTACCGGTTTCTGCTTTTTAGTTTTTTTTTAATATTCAGCTTCAGAGCTAATGTATCTAAACCAAAACCTAAAGGATACATTCAACAATGTCATCTCCCATCTCCTGTTTTACAATAATGCCGCTGATTCATTGACCAGTGAAGGATTAGCCTCGGAGTTTTTCTCCTAATCGTGTCTCAGATGTATGTTGGCTGGCTTTCTTTATCATTCTATGGATCGTTTTGCAATAGAACAAATTGTCTAAAATCATGTTTCAAGTCAACGTACAATGCCGGTGTTAAATAATGTTAATATTAGTGAGAGGCAAATCGTTTTTTAAAGTTCATTATCGGTTCACCAAAGATATTTCACGCTGCTCTCTCCACATGGTTATTACAATGTAAAGCACACTGATTCCATGGCAACGTTATGGGCCATCAACTTTTGCTTACTGAACTGAAAGGGAACACATCCATGTTCCCTTTCAGTTCATCTCCAAAATAAATATGTTGACATGATCCAAGTGAAGAAATGGTTTGTTCACAACCTGGTGGATCATCTGATTCCTGCAGCATTTATATTTGTTGTAGAAATGTGTTAGCAATTTGGTGCGTACAATGTTATAATAATGTTATAACTGGCTAAACCTATAAAATGAAGAAAGGAAATGGCCTAAACATACAATGTTTGATGTTCCACTTTCCTTCCTTGTGGTGGCAGCTGGACCCTCTTCTCTCCAGGACTCTCCAGGACTCTCCATGGGGTCCCCCCCGCTCACTCTCCAGCTCTGGCCACCTGCCCTTCCTCCTCTGTGGGCTGTACACCCAGACCAACTCCCCAACTTCACCTATTTCTCTATACATGTTTGTTATTACTGTACGTGTTTCGGCTTATTATATCTTTTTAATCAGCTCAGTTTAGAACGTTGGTCAAAACAATCCAAAAACGGTCGCTATGAAAGCTTCAGGTTTCATAAAACCACGTGGATGTGGTGTGGCGACTCATTATTAAAAGGAGATCTGTGCTAATTTTAACATTTACTAACATTTTATAAATGATCTAAATCATAAGTTCTTAATAATTAATTTGTAATGTCTATTATTCTTAATTTAAAAATAGAGAATCCATCTTTTATGAATTAACCCAATAATGGAATGCATAATTGTCAAGCGTATTGATCAAGAACAAAACATGTACGACTGTGTTTATGAACTCTACACTAATGAGAGTTAATGTTAGAACAATGCTTTATAAATGATGAATCAAGTGTTTACTCAGACTTAACTAATGCTATAAAACGTGCAGTTATTATAAAGTACCAACAAACTTTTGGGTATTATGTGCTAACATCAAGTAGTTGTTGTTAAACACATAGTTGAGATGGTAAAACCACCTGGGGCAAAAGGGTAATTAACAAACAACAACAACAGCAACAACGACAACAGTAGGGCGCAGCTTCATGACCCCTAACGGGAGGGAAGAGGATGCCGACTGCGCATCTGTCCTTTCAGCCTTTGTTTAAATCCATGCAGCCGTGTGTATTCATGTTCAATATTCTGCACAACCATGACATGGCGCTCACCTTTCAGGGTTGATGAGTCTTGGCTTTGATTCTTCTGTCGTGGCGTTAAGTCTCATCCGTAGAACACAAGGCTCATGTGAGCACAACTAACTAAGATCGTATTTGTCTCTATGCTGCTGATGTTTTTTTTTTTTACTTTTGCCTCCTTTGTATCTATACAGTTGTTACAAATGTGGGCACTAAATGGTCTCTATTTATATATGTGTTAACACATTGTGAAAGTCTCACCTGTAGAGTTGCATTGACTGGCAGGATTGGGGATGCCACTACAGGTTTAGATCCAGTGTGAAACAAAAATTAACTTTATATCTATGGTTGTTCCACCCTGTGTGTGTGTGTGTGTGTGTGTGTGTGCGTGTGTGTGTGCGTGCGTGTGTGTGTGTGTGTGTGTGTGTGTGTGTGTGTGTGTGTGTGTGTGTGTGTGTGCGTGTGTGTGTGTGTATGTGTGTGTGTGTGTGTGTGTGTGTGTGTGTGTGTGTGTGTGTGTGTGTATGTGTGTGTGTGTGTGTGTGTGTGTGTGTGTGTGTGTGTGTGTGTGTGTGTGTGTGTGTGTGTGTGTGTGTGTGTGTGTGTGTTTGTGTAATAATTAGTCACTTATCCAATGCTGGATGAGACATCAACAGATTTAGCTCATCAAAGTGCCTAATGGGTGACAATCCGCTTAGACTGTCACACACTAACACACACAGTGTCTGACTGTCCCTGTTTAACTGCCATGGCAACCAGGATGACATCTGAATGATTCTGTGAGGAATTAGTTTACATTACTATAATAAGTTCACAAGATCAAATGTGCTATCTCTGATAAGATAATAAAGCACACGTATGTTTAGTCTGTGCTGTTTTGCTTAAGATTTGGGTTTTTTTAACACCTTTAGATAGCCCTCACTCGTAATATGATTTAGCATTGGTAGTAGTAGTCCAGTAAAACAACATATTTACCTAAGACCTTAATGATAAACATAATTGAATGCAGACATGTCCAACAATGTCGACAAAAAACTAATATTTCACAAAAATTGAAATTATGGCGGGAAATTAATTGATTGTATTAGATTGCAATGGATCATACAGAAAACAGAAAGTATGATTACATAGAAGGTTGTATTAATTTGGCTGAAATTCAATCAAATATCAATAAAACATAATCAGTCACCTATAAGTATAAGTAAACAGTGGATATGGTGTCTTCAAACAGGAAGCTGGGAGTTAGAGTTCCAGATGTTTCCATTGTTATTATATTCACGTCTATCCTCTACAGATCTGGAGACGGTCAGCGATGCTTTACGTCCAGAAATCAAACATCTCTCTCGAACACCTGGTTCTATCCATCTGATTCATGAGTGTAGCGGCTTGGATTGCAATTGGACCTAAAAAAGACCATCTAGTGAAATAATCTCCATGATGTTTGCCAGTTAGAACAGGAAACGAAGCGAGGATCTAAAGCTCAGGTCAATCTGACCTCGAGCTGTATACGACTGACCTGTACGTTGTTTTATGAACTAGAGCGCAGGCTGGGGCCTGTGACGCACTTATGATGAAAAACCTGTTTCCTATTCATAAATTCATAAGATATGCATGTTGCATTCGACAGGAAAACACAAATACACCTTTTTGTTTTTCTTCTTTCTTCGAACATCCAAAAGCAAATGCTAAAATCTTTGTTTGAGCGCCAGTAATATGTCATGCAGCACGCCTCTCCAAAACTCACCCATTAATGTATCTATTGAAAAAAATCCCAAATGTGTATTTCACTTTTAAGACTTTTGCCTCCATCCGGTGTTTTCAGAGTGAACTGCAGGATAAATAGCAACTGGTCACAACTGGCGGAAATGTCTTGGGACAACAAATCAAATTATACATTATTTAGTTTCCTTTAATTTTATTTACAATGTTAAAACGGTGCAGCCAAACATAGAATAAATAAAACACTCAGTTGTGACAACATCAAAACCCAAAATAGGGGGAGGTCAGAACGGCAACAGGAGCTTCATGCAGCTAATAGATTGTCCAGCAATACCAAAAAAAAACAAGCTGACTCTTCATGCTTTACAGCCACTTCATCGACCCAAATTATATCCAAAGACAGTTTGTGTGGCTCCTTGCCGACATGTTCTGCCCCTCGAGAAATCTTCATTTAGAGTATTTGTCCAACAGATGCTTCAGGGCCGCAGCCGGATGTAGTTTTCCAGTTGCCTTGTGATCTTTACCAGGAGCTCACAATCTGCCACTTCTACCATAAGGCACTTGTATGCAGTCAGAAACGTCCGTACTGAATGAATGTACTATCTCTCCCTGGCTCCAGTATCAGGTATAGCGACTGTTCGACAAGTGGGTTATTATAATACAGAGAAAAGGTTTTCAACCTGTTAAACAAAGGTTATGATGTCTCTCAGTGACAAAAATAAAAATAAAGATGTCGGTCGTTGAAAACCTCGTAATTATGTTGTAATTGAATCATACATATTATTAAAGGTTTTAATGTAAGGCCATGTTTTCACACATTTAAACCTTACTTAAGAAATGTTAATGCTTACACTGCAAATGTGCAGACAGCATATTCAATATTGTTTTGCTTTTCTTAGGTATTTGGTTTTCATGCAACTGTAGTGCTGTGGCCATGTCTGTCATAGTTTTTTTTTAAATGATTCTTATTCAAGTTCACTCAGGTGGTAAACTATTGATGTATAGTACATTTAAGTGAAATATTAACACAAAGTGAAAAAGATATTGACACAAAAAGGCATTTCTTTTCCTTGAATAAAGATGTACAAAAGCCATCAGGTTAACTCTTCTGAGCCCAGAAAACTACACATTTAGAGTTAGGCAACATATTATTAAACTGATATCTTAAACATGTCCCCAATGTTCACAACTTTGCTAACTAAAAAGAAAAAAAAAACACCATTTATATATAAAAAAAAAAAATTCATTGCCCAAATTATTTGGCAGTCTTACAGTAGTTAAGGCAAAAAATAGTTTGCGTCACGGGCAGTGGCTTCTTCTTCAAAAATGTCCAACGTCTCTGTATGTTTCTACGATTATACTGTAGGCTTGTGCGTTCATGCATGTCTTTGAAATGTGGTTTTCTGTCCTCCTGTGATCGGACGGCAGACGGTGAAGTCCACGTGAGCGTCGGCGCTCCTTCTGTAAAGCATATTGAGCAGCTGGACTGATTGTTGTCGAAAAATGGCCTTCGGTATTCACTTTAACACGCTGATTTAGATGCACAGTATAAATAGACTACGCAAGGGCCAGCCATCAGCAGAGAGCGAGTATAGATCCAGTCGGGCCACCATTATGCAAGTACTGACACAGTACAGAGGGCACACGATGTCATGATCTCAGTCCATGTGCACTTTGATTAGTCAGTTAGTTCCAATGCAAAAACAGGATGAGTGCCACACGGTGATTTGCATTAATTCAGTCAGTCAGTGCTTCAAAGCGAGTTACGAGGTCCCGTCGCTCCAGTGCGTGGCCCAGTCCTTTTTATGGACGGCTCCTGACTTCTCGGTGTGGAACTGTGGCCGGTCCTCGCGGGGAATCTTCACCGCGTGGTACTGAGGCAATTTTTCTTTGTAGTGGGCTCGTTGGAAGAAGCCACACTGTTGGCACAGGAAAGAGGAAAGGAGGTCGGAGGAGTAGCACAGAGAGGGATGGAGAGGCAGACAGGAAAGGGAAGAAACAGAGAATTAAGTGATGTCATATTAATGTGATGGCAAATCATCTCCAATGGTTTGCCGTTATTTTAACAGATAAGAGTTTATTACAAGGTGTGATACTTTGCCATATCATGCCTTGTAATATACTTATACAACTCTATAAGTAGTATGATATCTTACGACAAAAAAAGGGATTATGTGATGCCCTTGTGCAGTCAAAGTAACATTTGAATAAAAAGGTACATTCATCCAAGAAAGCAAATCAACATGCTGCACATTTCTTTCGTTAGACGTGTCCTTGATTGAAACGCCATCACAAAGTGCGGTTGAGAAACAAAGCACACATCAACGTGAACACATAACCCTCACCCTAACCCTAACACCCCTCTTGATATTAATCACACGTTGATTCCGGCACCTGAATAAGCCAGTTAGTTGTTCATGAGACGTAAGTCGAGTCCCGGTGGACTGGTGCCAGAATGAACCGAGTGCAGGTCATGAAACTGTGACGTCAACAGCAGAGGAACACACCACAGCAGAGCAGGCAGCTGACAACCCACACGGAGAGATGGCTGGATGGTGTTCAATGCTAAAGAATTGGAATCAGTTTTCTATAGACAACTTATTTTTTGTTGCCGTACATGATCTCATCACAGAGACAACCACACTAGAAAAAGTGTACAGGTTGATTTTGCCGAGATGGCTTACACATGTAATAATAATATTAGTTCAGCTGGCCGCTGACCCATCTCATCTCGCAGCTACGTCACACCGTTCTGTTTTTGTAACTAATTGTGCCAACATGTGGTAATAATTGACACCGTCATGAACACCACCAGCCACACCAGAGTGCATCCAGGAACAAAGCAGTCGTGGGTGAGTATCTTTTACCGCTTGGAGGGAGAGGAGGAGGGGAGAGCAGGCCAGAGTAAAATATCTTTTGTATTATAGTTCTGATGCCTGCTTCTCCACCTCCGAGGGTTGGACCCCCAAATGGGCGCGGTAGTACTCCGTCTCATAGTGCCGGCGCCGCTCACTGCGTTTGAAGAACCCACACTGGGCACAACAGATCGCCACAGGGAAGTGAAACATTGGAAATACAATGGGAAATGGAAAAAAGGAAGGGGATATAAGGATAGAATCCCCAGGTGGAAGCGGGAGGGGACAAAACAACAGGGAAGAAACACACAGGACAAACAAAAGAGGAAAGGAACAGATGAGAATGAGCTGGAAGGAATAACATGATTATAGGACAGAACAAAGCGGACGGAAATAATTGGACGACCATGGGAAGTGGTGACCTAATGCCAGAGTAATGACCAGTGGGGTGACAGGGACTAGAAGAGCCTCTTATGTATAGGCTGAGTCTAAATAAAATAAAGGAAATATGTGTACAATGTTTGAGGGACTTTGAAAAACAGAGCAAGTACAGTGTGTGTTACAAAATTCAGTGACAGTTCATTCTGAATGTGTGTTCTTACCTTCCACAGTATGCAGACCAACAGAGTGAGCAGCAGCATGCCCGCCAGCACGGCTATGAGGATGATCCACCAGGGAATCCGGTACTGGTCAGTCAGACCGGGCTCGGGATAGATCATCACCGGCACCTGGAGAGAAAGGACGAATGCAATCGAAATGCAAAATGAAGGGCAAATCGGAGATGCATACCAGCACCCCGTATAGCGATGAATCAGCGAGGCAGTTACTCGCTCCTGTAGTGATGATGTGTGAATTTAAATGAGCTTTAGAAATGTGCAGATTGCCAATTCATCTTACATGCTTTATAGTGCTGATAGAAATGTGTAAAAGGGAACAAGAAGAAATATTTACTGAACATAATGTAGTGCGGTTGTGTTTTTATTAGAATGCGTGCTCCGTGTTCTGCCGCCTGCCGAGTACCTGAGCGGCAGCATCCTTGAGGAGCAGGTGTTTGATGCTGGACTTCACAGTGATGTTGGCTCTGACCAGCAGCTCCAGGGCACTGACCGCTGCAAACTCCTACCAGACAGAGACAGGGGCACATCCACATGTGTACATACATTGATTAGAGTTTACCAATGCTTTGTTAATTCAGATGCAGCTCTTAAGGTTGTGAAAATAAATTGTATGATTAAAATTAAAAAAAAAAATTCTCCAAATTAAAAACTTGTTTTATTTTATTTGAGCTAATGTTAACTCTGATATTAATATTGCAGCAAATAAAATGTGATCAACATTGTTGACAAACCCATAACATGACAAGTATACCTTCATAATTAAATGGAAATTATTTTCTTATTTTCTGCAGTTTGGGTCCTTCAACTATGAAAATAGGACCCATTTAAATTGAGATTTGTGAGGAAAAAAGTAAAACCACAGAAGAACAAATATATAATGGGATGTTCAAGGTAAACATCTATTGTTATTTTTATTTCCTGTGACTCCTGGATGTTAAACCGCAGTTGCAGCTGTGTTCACAGTTTGCTGACTCCCTTAACATCAAAGCTCTCTGATCACGCTCTAGATATCATTCATTCACTTGCAATGAGAGCTGCCAGCAGCAGCTGGAACAGCTGGACTGAAGCTGAGACGGGGAGGAATGTGCAGTGAGGTGCTGATGTAATGATGGCAGTTCGTCTTTGTTGTGTTTACCTCTATGAAGCTGCTGTTCCACAGCCTGGCATGGATCTTGAGGACCGCATGGCCGGAGAAGCTGTGGAGGGGGCACTGAAAGAGGACGCAGCGAGCCGACCCCAAGAGACAGTCCTGGAAGAAAAACAAATGACGGCTGAGCTGATTTTCAGATGACCTGCAGACCACAGCTATAACAGTGAAAAGCAGAAGCGACAACGCATCTTTTTATTTCGTTCGATCTGCATTTCCCTTTCCCTCCTACCAGTTTGAGCGACTTGCGTCTCTCTGACGCCGCCACAGCCGGGGTGGTTCGCCCCATGTTGCCTTTTGTCGCCACGAGACCTTCCTCCTCCGGGTAGGAGCGGCGCGTTCGCCCCGCCTGGTGGAAGTGACACATTCACACAGGATGAGACGGATCCGTCTCTATAAAACATGTTAAAGCCTTGACGACCATGTGCTAGTTTACATGCAGCTGTGTCCACACATGCTCTCCATTCCTAACCACGTGCATTTTAACTAGTTGTAAAAATATATTTAACAGGGGAAAAGGAATGTTTTTGTCATTTTACAAATGTAAGAGAGTGTATGAAGGGTTTTTCTATTGCGTTAAATATTTCCCAACAAAACATATCTGCTTGAATAGCAAACTTTGCTTAATAGCGATCTCTTAACATGGTTGCAACTGAGCAACGTGTACGTTTAATATTAAGAACCTTTCAGGCCAAAAGACATTTATTAACCACGTAGAAAAAAAGAGCTCTGCTCTGCTCACCTTGTGGTTGGCAGGCTGTGGAGGGTCTGCAGATGAGGAGCTGAGGAGGTTTAAAGTATTCAAGCCCCCTGTGGGGGTGCACTGGGTGTCCGGGTGGCCCTCAAACTTCAAGCTGACCGGATACAGAAGCCATTTCTCATTGGCCAGTCCGTAAGGCCACATGATGTTGAGGAAGGCCGAGCCGAGCATCTGCAGAGCTTGGCCAGGATTAGCAACCTGACAGAAAAGAGAATATCACACAGATGATATTAAGGTGTGTGTCTTCATATAGCCATAGAGGGGTCTTTAACACACACACACGCACACATACACAAACACACACTCGTTCCTCACCACAAACTCAAAATCCACAGGGCTGCCGATGTCCTCCAGACTGGTCATGGCACTCTCTCCCTTCACTACCCCGCTGAAGAACAGCTGATGAGGACGAGCAAACCTGCAGTAAAACACGACCACGTCAGTGAGGCCGGGCGGCTGCACACACACTCACACAGCTTCATAACGTTCACTAGGCACAGGAGTAGTACAGTCTACAGTCATAACTACTGGAGAGAAAGATGAACCTCATTTACTCAAACTCATGCATGCACATTGTCAAACCCCAATTTCCAATTCTTCCAAATATGTGAAAATCAAGTGTATAAAATGATGCTCAGTGTATCTCGAATGTCTTAATGTATCATGATACATTGAACATGCTGATAGATAATATATGTGACCCTGTCAGACACAACAGGCCTTTTTTAAGCCACACACAGTTTTTTAGACGTGATGAGAAACTATTTGAAAAGGAGTAACTCACCCACTGACAGACAGAGGGAGCTCTATCACAACTTTAGCAAAAGCTGTGACCGGTGGCAGTTCAGGCTGCTCGCTGATGCTGAGGACGAAAACAATAACACGCACAGCGGTCAACGTTTATTTGGGATGAGCGAGTCAAATGTCTGCTCAGTATCTGCAACAGGTGCAGAGGGCTTACGTTGTCAATAAAAGATCTGCGGTTAACTCAGTGGTCTCAATTGTGATGTTAGATGTACTCAAGTTGATGGAGAATTTCAGCTGGAAAACAAACATACATTTATATTTCATCACACATTATTACATTCAATGCAGATGTGCTTTCAAACTGTAGGAACAAAATATAAAATATACACACTACCGTTCAAAAGTTTGGGGTCGCTTAGAAATGTCCTTATTTTTCTTTTTTCTCAATGAAGATAACATTAAATGAATCATAAATACTCTCTCTACATAGTTAATGTGGTAAATGACTATTCTCTGGTGTGTAATGAAGTCTCTACAGAGGTGTAGACGCCCATCTCCAGTGTTCTAATGATACATTGTGTTATCGCCTTAGAAGGGTCTTTGAGTACTATGAAAAGCGCTATAGAAATTGTATGTATTATTATTATTATTATTATTATTATTATTATTATTATTATTAGAAGACTAAAGGAGGGGTAGAAAAACCTTGAAAAATCTTTTTATGCAAGCGCAGCTGAAAACAGTTATGCTGGTGAGAGAAGCTATACAACTGGCCTTCCTTTGAGCCACAAGTTTGAAGAACAACATTAATATTTACAATAAAAATCATTATTTATAACCTTGTCAATGTCTTGACTATATTTTTTATTACTTTTGCAATTAATTTGATAAATAAAAGTGTGAGTTTTCATGGAAAACACAAGTTGGTGACCCCAACCTTTTGAACGGTAGTGTATATATAATCCTGACAGTCTTCAAAGCTTTAACTGAATCACGCTGTTGTATTTCGGTACCTTATTGTCTCGTTTCACAGGGTTTCCAAGGTCACATTCAACTTGAGAGCCATTGGGGTTCGCTTGGCATCTCATCTAAAGTCAATTAGGATATCAAACACATACTATCAGCAAAAAACAGAAATTCAAACCGACACGTTTCTAGTATACGAAGTCCACCTCAACGTCATGAAATTATAATGTTTTCATCTGAACCTGTTCGGGGATCCTGGAGCCGGCGTACGACAGAGAGTCTGGAAGGGAGATGAGCAGCTGGGCGGCGTGGGCGTCGTCCCCGTCCTCCTCCGGGAGCAGCGGGTCGGAGGGGAAGTTGGTGACGCTGATCTCCAGCACCACCAACCGCTGGTCTGACAAGGAGAACACCTGCACGTCATCCTCATCTCTGTACGAAGACAGCGGGGAAAAACATCACCAATAAATGCCTCCGATTCCACAAACCCAGTCTTCAAAAGGAAAACCTTCATTTCAACTCGCACCAAAAGATGAATTTAAGAAACTTTATTTACTGACCACACACACATAACTGTTTGTGTTAGGATATAGGTTGCTCGGAAACAGTCTCTCAGAAAACAGTTCACATCATCATTGCCGCCGGCTCACACAGAGCGGGCTCATCGGACACTAACTTTGGCAGAGGGGTGAAGAGGTCAGAGGTCAGGGGTCGCGTTCCAAACTGGTAGCTCAGCTTCAGGTTGCTCTGGCAGATTTTGTCGCTGCCACATCCTTCTCGAAGGAAGTTCACCTTCACAGGGCCAAGACAGACGTGAAGTTGTTTATTAAGTCATAAAGCGCATTCAACAGTGCAGCTCTCAGAATACAAGATTGAATTAAGTAGCATGTCAATTAAATTAACATAGTTAATTTTTAATTTCCAGCATCTCACATTTTCTGGTTTTCATACAAAGTAAAAATGTATTGGGGTTTTCGATTTGGCTTATTTGTTTCATCAACATTTTGACCATTCATCCAGAAACTAATCAGCCAATTGATTGCGTCTCTCTATTTCATTACACGTCTGCATCATTATGTTTGAAATGCTGAATAAGCAGATATTCGGGGTTCAAGGGGAAAAATCTACAAGGGATGAAAAACCATGGATGCAGCCAGTGGATACATGTATGAGGAGGAAAAACGGTAAGTGTGCTCAATGCAAATCATAAACTATGTGTAAAAGATCTTCACTGCAGCAATACTGAGGTACATGTGAGTAATTATCCTTTAACAGAATCAAACCACGGAGGGTCTTTTTCTACAACATGTATGATTCTGCATGTTTATGTTGTTCACAGAATCAAATGTCCAACTTAATATGCGTTACATGTCACATCTGTTGGCTTTCACTCGTCTTGACAAACCGGAGTTACTGCGGTAAAGATTGTTGATCGGAATGTGTTTCATGTATCTCCACTTCTTTATATGGTCATTTTGGGGCAAGTGTGGCCCATTAAAATTAATCCGTGCCATAAACCACTTCAGCTTCCTGTATGTTTCAGACCTCAGAGTGCAGCGTGTTGGACGGGGAGACACTCAGCACCGGAGCCAGCTTCTCCAGCCTCTTGGCACCTGAGTGTCTGCGCGGCGGCACACGCTTGATGGTGTGTGTTATCGCCAGAGAGATCGGACGCAGTTTGTCACGGATGTTCTCCTGCATGGACAGAGGATAATAAAAAAAAAGATTAATGGACAACAATTGGCTCGGTCAAAGAATGTGTTTGTGGTGTATAATAAGACTAATAAGACAGAGGAAAGTAGTTTTTCATTCCTCCTGATTTATTGTCCAGAGGCAGATCGTAATATAAAAAAATAAACAAGTCTCTTGATACACATATCTGGGTGCTCTGATAGATGCCACTGTATCATGGACTCCTCATATATAATGTATGGGTATGAAGTGCCAAATGGTGGCACTCTCTTTTCAAGTAAACAGCTTAGACCGTATGTACTTGTAAGAAGATTACCACCTTCTGCCCTCCAGCAGGCGGTATAGAGTTCATTTAAACGTAAAGTGCTGCCAATTAAGATATGAATCCAGAGGATTTAATGTATTATGTCTAATTGTCAGAACTGTTTGAATGTGTTTTATACTTCTTTGAAAGGGTTGTGTGTGTAACTGGATATTAAATGTGTGTCGATTGCTCTAATAATCTGCTTAATGCGCTGAAACTCAAAAGGTAGATGGTATTCTATCTGTACAGTTATTCCGTTATACCATCTTTTGCTCCAAGAGTAAAACAAAATACAAAAACACAAGACCAGAAGCCTCCAGTCATTGTCTGAACTAAGTTACTGACATGGAGCTGGAAGGTGGCGGTGGTGCACACGGGGTGACGCTGCCGATGCAGCTCCACTTCTTCTATCTGAGTATACTCCGGCTCCAGGGAACTGCGGCCCAGGAAGTTAACGCGGTGCGGGAGGCCCAACTTCCTGCGCTCTGTGTCTGCTTCGAAGTGAACCACAAGCGCTTTAAGGAAGTAAAAACAGGGGCGATGCATGAAGAGAGATGGAGGGATTGAAAAAATGTCAGAACACACACTGAGAGCACTTAAAGAGCCCACTGGGGGTCAAACATATATGAACCCCCCATCTGAGGGAGTACAGTATTACACCGCTGGGATTTAATCAAAATAAAGTGTAATGTAACCCCACAGATAAGGTTACTTTACACTGTAAATATAAATGACTCCCACATGAGAGACAAACACAAATGGTCTTGAAAAGCGAGGTGTGACTTACTAATGTGTGGTGAGTAGTGTTCTGGGTGGGCCGTGAAGGTGAAGCAGGCCTTGACCTCCATGCTGAAATAAAAACATTATTTTGAGAAACAATCATGGGGAAAAATACATTGGCAGCTGTCAAATGATCCGTTCTTACCAGACTCCTTCTCTGCCCTTGCAGTTGTACTGTTCCAGATCGATGAACTGAGGGTCGATAGATATATCTCTGATCACATGGATGACTGGGCGAGACCTGGGGGACACACACAAATACAAAGAGTTAGGTACAATCCATTATATGGGAGGTAAATATGTCAGATGAAGGATGAAACTTGGATGTTATGCATCTTTAATGTTTGCTTGGATTTGATCATGATCTATCCAACAATTAAATTAAACATTGGGCCTTTCATGTTTGTCAAATGCATTTAGATTAGATTAGATTAGATGTTGCTTTATTAGTCCCACAGTGGGGAAATTGCAGGATCACAGCACATTAGAGCAGTAATAAAATAATAAAATAAAAACACAATAACAATAACAATACTAAATATACAGTAGAATACAGAATACATACACAAGGCAGTGATTAAAGTCAATGTACAGCAGGTTAAAGTGTCCAGGATAAAGTGCTGAGTGTGCCAAAAGCTCCAGCAATCTACACCCGTTTTTTTGCAGATTTAGTTATCGGATTGAGGATTTTATTTGGGTTTTAAAATAAATATGTTCTCACCTGAAGAGAACCACTGAGTCATTGAGAGAGCCCACGGCTAAATCAGGGTAGTGGTTATGATCGATATCCAAACCGCCTGAGATGGAGTATCCAAAACATCTCACATCAAAGTCACGACCGTCCAGCACCTGGTGGTGGGATGACAAACACGGGTCAGTCATCATTCACCCTCATATTCTTCTTCATCCTTCTTTTCATCTGTTGCTTCGTTCCAAAACTGTCGTATGGAACTCGCCTGAGCCGGTTTTGTTTCAATTCCAGAATCTGAGCCTCTGTAGATGAAAACTTTGCCATCTCCATCAAACGGGGCCCCCACAGCGATATCTGAACGGATAGGGACATTATTGGAAAACTCTAAGGAAGTGTACAAACATATTCTTTAAATATTTCTAATTCATAATGAAATAGTTGTAAAGAAGAACCACATAAATGAGAAACCTGCTGCTGCTCAACTAGTGTTGGTCCAAAGTGGAAGTAAAACCTTAGGAACGCTAACTGGAATAAAAACATTTGAATCCCCCATTTCATTTAAACAGCAGCAATAGAAATTAAACATAAATACTCCCTTTAAATTATTATATTATAATAAAAACCCTGTGATCTTACCTCCGTATCCGTCCTGATCCAGATCTCCTATATTGCTGACGGTTATTCCGAACATGGAGTCGTAGGTCCCGTTGAGCCGGATGGGCCGAGCCTGATCGTCCCAGTGGCCGAAGGGGTTCAGGTACACATACACCGCTCCACCAATCTCCGCCTTACGGTCAAAGAAATTCGGAGCTCCAACAATCACATCTGTCCATCTGGGGGACAAACACAGGTAATTAGAAATTAATATAAAACATTTTTAAAGTATTTAATTTAGTTTTTAGTGGACTTTGAACATATTATTGGTTTGTTTTAGGCTCTCATGCTCAGTCACACAGGATAGATTGACTCTGACTACTTTCGAGGTACTTTAATTTATTGGAATATGCCACTTAATATTTCTGTTCCTCATTCAAATCAAATCCATGTCAAACATAAAGCTGTACTCATTTCACTCCAATGCATTTATTTCACAGCTATTGTAAACCTTACTTTAGGATTTTACATACAAAACATGTAAATTAATTTATAAAATATTATAAGCTTTTTTTGTAGACATTAAACTATGCAAAATATTAATAAGCAGTTAAATTAGCTCTATAAAATGTCATATGTCATATGTTAGTGTCAATTTCCAGAGGTATAGATATCTTTATTCCAGACTCATGGGTCCATAAAACTACAAACACAAATACAACAACAATATATAAAATACAATAGAAGCAGAGAAGTATAACAGGGCTTGTTTTGCCTAACAAGCACTAAAAATACTTTTCTACATAAGTAAAGTACTGAATCCTGATGAATACTCCTTCCACCACTGGTCAGTCGTATCGATTTAATGATGATCATCCAGACTGACTCCACATCCAAAATGTCCTCACCCGTCATTGTTTAGATCCGCCGTAGCGACCGAGTACCCAAAGGAAGACGCCAGCTCTTCCCCCCAGAAGATGTGCTGAGGCACCAGTCGGTACACGTTGTCCTTCCTCAGCAGCACCACTGCCCCCGTGTGATTGGCCCGCGGTGCGCCCGCCACGAAGGTCAGCTCCCCGAGGCTCATGATCCCCATGGCCGAGTCCACGGAAAAGCCTGGAGGACGGAAGTCAGCGCGAAGGAGAAGATGTGGCACAAGATGGAGGAAAGGGTCAGAGGTTAGTATTGATCATGGAGCTCAGAGGCTCCTCTCCTCTCTGTGAAGCCGGTCCAGCTCGTCTTCTTGCTAATGAAATGTGTGCCATAAGTGACTATTGATTTCATGCCAAACTCATGATGGGTGTAAATGTCCTGTGTGTGTTTGAAGACGGCTGGAGGCCGCCGAATGGATACATGTCCATCCACTGGTAAGAGCGGCTGAGGCTGCTGACGTTAACAGCAGGAGACGTAAGAGGCTCCCCGAATGTCCCGTGAGATTCATGATGCTCTGTATCAGCTGCCTCAAGTGAGGGAGGACGTAAAGATGTGGGTGGACGTTAATCAGATTTACAACCGAAAGCAAACCACTCTTTTATGTGGAAGTATATACGTTTGTGTGTGTGTGTGTGTGTGTGTGTGTGTGTGTGTGTGTGTGTGTGTGTGTGTGTGTGTGTGTGTGTGTGTGTGTGTGTGTGTGTGTGTGTGTGTGTGTGTGTGTGTAAAGGAATGTGTGCTTGCATATAAATCAGGCAGAGTAGAGGTTTGACCCAGTGGAAGGGGGCGGGAGTTAGTGTGTGTTTGTATGTATGTGTATGTGTGTGTGTGTGTGTGTGTGTGTGTGTGTGTGTTTGGGTCATAATAAGATGTGTATTGAAATATTCATATCAAAATGTGAAAAATAGCACGTTGTATCAACCGTTTCACCTGAACAGAGAGCAACCACATGCATTTGCTTCACTGGTGTAAAAAACATGCAGGTGTGAGTGGACCGTCAGAATATGATCCATTAGTCCCGGGTAAACATGCATGTGTGAGTGGACCATCAGAATCACATCAGAATATGATCCGTTAGTCCCGGGTAAACATGCAGGGGGAGACACAACCGAGACAGACAGAGAGCAGCTCCAGGGTGGCCGGTGAAGAATGCAACAGTCTGCATCGCAAGTCCTGTAAAAACCAACGGAGGGAGACAAAAGGTGCGACTCTTTCCACACAGTCGGCGGCTTTTAGCACAAAGGCTCGCTACAAGGTCGTCTCTATAAAGCTGAACGGGGAATGAAAGCTTAAGGCAGCGAAGCGCTTGTTATAGGGCCACAACGGCAGTGTGTCTGCATACCCTCATTCTGCACGGATGTTGCACACATATACATGTTGTTGTGTTTTGATGGTTGTACTATTATGTTTGTCTTCAGTGTTACTTTATATATTTCTAATACTGTTTTGCATGTTATTGTCGTATCATGTTCGAATATAATCCAAATATCTCAAAAGTGTTCTGTGTGTTTAGCTACAACTGCATTTCAAGCTCAATATTGAGCTTTACTTTTTAGTTCAGCTTCATTTTATATTGTTAAAGAAACTATTTGAAATAGGTTGGTGCTAATTTTCTTTTAAATGTTTAGAAAATGATTAAAACCTTAACGTAATATACTTTGATCGGTGTATCTATTTTCTTGTGGAAGGTGCCTCAGTAAACTGAGCAGTTATACATTACTGTCTTTCCAATTATTCACACATTAATATGAGTATTTACCTAATTATACATTTCATTACATATCATATTATCTATACATGAACAGATTCCCATTCATTTCAAATGTGTAAGTTGTCGTTATTCTTTTTTAAATTTTTTTAAATGAAGCAACATAAGGACAAGACAAGCAGTATATGAAACACATGTCCAGACACTATTTCCTCAATTACATAAATTAAAAAAACAACCAGAAAGACTCCAGAAAAACTGGCTTTGACATTCCATTGAGCCGAATGATAGAGATTATTATTATTCACTATAGGATTTTCATTTGGCCTTGATGGAGGTACGTATGTATTTATTCAGCAACACATTCATCATGTAATGTATTGTATGTGTGTAACCTAATACAACAGTTATAATCCTGTGATAAAACTATTTTAAAAATAGCGGCAACTGGATCTGTCATTGTTAGTAAGCATGCAAGGTGTTGCATATCATCTGGTTATAGGGTCAATGGAAGCATGTGAGTTTCAAATGAAGGCCAAAAAGGTCATGTGGGAATTAGTGTTGTCATGGAGACGGTTCAATGTGGAGAGTGGCAGGGTATGCAGGCTTGGAGGTATGTGAATAAAGAGATGTATGGCATATCCACGCACTCAGTGAAAAGTAATATCTGGAACCATCACAAAACATGGCCGCGTCAAGCAGAAGAGGCGTCGCTACGCATGGACGCGAAATACCAAGAGAACGACCACGAAAACTAACTTGAGTCCACCACTTTTGTCCAGACAGAACAAAACTACGTCCTGCATTGTCAAAACATGTTCTGCCATTCATGATCCCCTGAGGATGAATCCTAGGATGATTCTCCTGACTTTCTCTCTAGCGCCACCAGCAGGTCAACGTGTTCGATGAAATATCTCCACATGGATCTCGAGATCGGGACACAATTCTGTCATTAGACATTCATTGTCCCCAGAGGATGAACCCATTAGTAAGTGAAGTTTATATATGTTGCACTTATCACAGACGAAGTGTGACAGAGTGTAGTTTATTTGCTTTACTGATCTCCTTACTTTTCCTCTAGAGCTACCATGAGGTTTACATTTGTGGTTTTGAATAGAATGTGTCAATAACCATCATGAAATAAATTATTTGGTACTCACATTCATGATCTCTTCAAAATGGATTGTATCAACTTTGGAGATCTAAATGAGCCATCTAGCACCAACAAGAGGTTGAGATGTGCATGACCAAACTAATGACATCCCTATTGTCCTCAGCTGCACTTTGTTTTTAAATCTATTCAGCAAATCTTAGCATGCTAAGAAAAATAATATAGTAAACTAAAGGGTCAACAGGGTAAACATTATCTGCTAAACATCAATATGTTAGAGTGTAAGCACAATAAAATGCTGATGTTAGCATTCAGCTCAAGGCACCTCTGTGCCTGAGGACATCATCTCCGCGAGAAAGGATGTTGATTCTTCTTTGTTAATAAGACGTTTTTTAGTAAATTGATTTAGTAAAACTATGGCAACTGATGAGAAAACCACCACCACCTAGGAAGCTGTGTACCAACACACACACACATGCAGATTGACTCGACACACTACAGACGACATAAATCTACAGACAGAACAGACAAACACCCCGCTGCTCCACAAAGAGACAACCATCTCCTCGCTGTCATCAAATCAATATATTAAAGGCGAAGGTGACAAATAATCACAAACCATAACTTAAATAAATAAAATAAAATAAATAAAATAAATAAAATAAATAAAATAAATAAAATAAATAAAATAAAATAAAATAAAATAAATAAAATCTCTTTATCATTTAAATTGAATTCAAGTTTGGGATGGCTGTCTCTTTTTAACAGTGCAGGTGATACAATCGCCTTTAGTAGATAGAAGACACAATATAAATCTATCTGGAATTAGCAGAAAGGATTAGGACGAAAAACGGAGGACTACTTCCACTACACGCCCAGTCCGGTCCAAACACAAACACCCCACGCCTACGAACCTAAGTAGCTATTAGGAGCTACATCCTCAAACGTTGTGTGCCGGCTGGAGGGCTCCAGAGTTTTGTACAGCAGTGCATCTTCAACTGGGCTAGCCATGAACAAGAGCCCTATGGCCCAAGACAGGGAACGAGAGGAGAAAGAAAGAGAGACAGAGTACGAGTGTAGGAGGGAGTGATGGGGTGGTGAAATGGTGAGGGGGGGTGGAGGTGAAAAGAGAGAAAAAAAAGAGGAGAGGGAGGTGCAGGTGAGTCAGGCTGTGATTGATTGGTGTTTTGTCTTTGCGGCGCCGCAGCGGTCCAACAAAACCACCGGGTACCTGGTGGAGGGACGACGTTTCAGGCTCAGACTTCCCTCCAACTGGTTGCACACCAGCCTCTGTAAAGTTGTGACATGTTTTTCTGCACTTTGCTTTTGGAAGAGGGCGGCAAATGTAAGGAAAATCCTGTCATTGTTGTTGGGTTCAATTTTTGGGGGTGAATATTTCCCTTGTAAAGCCCAACTTTAGCAAATTCTGGCATCATAAGAATTCATGCCAGGCCACAAAAGGCTCTGGACATTTTTAACATGTCCACCCAGATTCACGTGGGAACGCATTAAAAAAAAGGAGGAGTAACATTCAAAGGCCCTGTGAGTCACACACTGATAGGCTCATCCAGAAATAATCCACAGGGAATGAACAGTTTGAGGCATTTTGGCAGCTGCTCCCGTTCCTCGCTCCTGTGGTTCTGGCAGCCATGTTGGAGACCAGCCTGAGCCCTGATGTCACCCTCCACCGGCCCTCTCTTTCTCTCCTGTGCAGAGGCATCAGTGAGCAGGGAGGGCTAATCCTACCCAGGTAACTGTGGGAGGGCACAGGGATGAGCTGGGCATTAAGTTGTTTCTGATCTGCCACCTCGTAGGGCCCGTCGTCATAGAAACCGAGGTCAAGCAGAGTCTGGTTTAGGAGCTGGACACGCATCTCCCCTGGAATGAAACAGGTGAGGGCAGAGCAACGCAACAAGCACACACAGCTGCCATCAGAACACAAACACTCGTATTACCTGTTGCATACATGCACGTAAGGCTTCTATGTACTCACCGGTTTGTAGAGTGGAAAGTCAACACACGTTACCATTTTAGATTAACAGTAATACAACAGAGACTTTGTAGGTCAACTCAAAGTTAATCTTCAAAACGAGACAACAAAGGTTTTTTTCTTAGATTTACACATTACACAGTTTTCAATTATTTTGATGGATGGAGCTTTTTATCAGCTATAATAGATCCTCCATTTCTTTTAGGCTCTGCGTTACAAGTGAGTGGTGTTCATTGAAAGCACACTCAAAAGGTCTACTTCCTTTATGTCACTTGCACTGTGACTACACTACACATTTTATAATCTGATAAAATGATATATATGTACATATGAGGCACACAAACACATAATTACACTTTGTATCCACCTAAATATATTTGCTATAATAGACACGGTACAACTTTCAGTGAAATCAGAAACATTAGTTGTTTCCAGAAGAAAGAAAGATTGTCGATTCATATGTTAATGTTTTAGCATGTGAAATGTATAAATTAGGATAAACATGAGCATTGACCTCATGTTGCAGGGGAAATGAATCAATCCAGTAGCTGTGATACCTGCACCAGATAGATCTCACTGCTTTCTGTGATTAGTTGCATGTTGCAGCTCTGCATAATGTCCAATCCCAAGATTGGGTTATAAATCAATTTGATTTACCCGTTAATTGTTCTGTTTTAATTAGTCAGGTTGCATAGGTTGTCTCTCTTCTCTAGCTCACATTAATATAACACTATTTCATTTCGCTAAATAATGAGCAATCAAATAAATGTCAAATTTGTTAACATTCTAATGATGACCAGAGGGGGAGGGGATTCAACTCGGTAATTTAATTTAATTGAATTCATACCAGTCAACAAGATGTGTACCCATCGAGTTGTTTGATAACAATATACAGTATCGTTCAAAAGTTTGGGGTCATCCAGACAATTTTGTGTCTTCCATGAAAACTCACTTTTATTTATCAAATGAATTGAAAATGTAATAGAAAATATAGTCAAACTCAAGACATTGACAACGTTAAAAATAATGATTAATATTTGAAGTATTAATTTTGTTCTTCAAACTTCAAGCTCAAAGGAAGGCCAATTGTATAGCTTATATCACTGGCATAACTGTTTTTAGCTGTGCTAACAGAATTGCACAAGGGTTTTCTAATCAGATATTAGTCTTCTAAGGCGATTAGCAAACACAATGTACCATTAGAACACTGGAGTGATAGTTGATGGAAATGGGCCTCTATACACCTATGGAGATATGTCATTAGAAACCAGACGTTTCCACCGAGAATAGTCATTTACCACATTAACAATGTATAGTGTGTATTTTTGATTAATGCTATCTTTATTGCAAAAACAGTGCTTTTCTTTGAAAAATAAAGACATTTCTAAGTGACCCCAAACTTTTGAACGGCAGTGTAGTGATAATGGCAAAATTAGCTCACAAAAATAACACACCGTCCAACCGAAGGTTCCTCGTTTATGTCATCGTTCTACCGTACCTTTCCAGTTGTACGTTCCCGGAGCCCCGAACAGAATGAAGTTGTTGTCCGGGCTGAAGCTGACGGACAGGCCCTGCTGACAGAAGCCAAACTGCTCGTGTCCCTGCGGCCGGCCCTCGCAGAACTTCCACTCCCCTCCGTCCAGGTCGTCTCGCTCGGTCAGATCGTCACTGAGGACGTAGCAGCGTCCGATGGGGTCGCGAGTCTCTGCCGGTCGGTTGACGCGCTGCCTGAGCTCATACAGGTGAGCGCAGGTCTGGTGAGGGACAGGAAACGACATTAGACCGTTGATTATTGGGATTTACTGAGCTGCTACTGTTGACTTTGCAGACAATCTATTATTCATAGAGGTCCATAGGTTAGTATAAACACATGAACCAAATGTGGAAATATCTTGGACAATGTTCACAAATCATGGCGTGAGAAGCAGGCCAACATTTTTATTAAGACAGGGCCTGCTTCCTGTGCTGATGCATTCACAGGATGTGGTCTTCACTTACCACCACCTTCCCTCCAATCCCCTGACTCTTCACGGTGACTCCCAGCCACTGGTTGTCTTTGCTCTCTTTGTTCAGATTCACTAAGGGAAAACAAAGAAGGAAATAGCCACCATAGAAGTTTCCATAATGCAATTAGGATCTAGCATAACTGAGTAACTGAAGTAATCTAGAAGTCACAGAATAGTCACAATACAGTCAAGTTTAATCTGCGTTCAGGAAAACGCAGTATAAATGTTTTTTTCTTTACTATCCATTTATCTGTCAATTATTTTCTGAAATTAATTGATTAATCATTTGGGTGATAAAAGGTCAGCAAATTGTACAACATACTTGATATAATAATTCTATAAATATTATATATAAGTTGACGTATTTAATGTTTTATTTTATCTGACAAACAGTTAAACATTTAAAAGTATTTAGTTTACTATAAAAAAATTAAAAGCTACAATAAAAACAAACAATCAAGCACATATTCACATTTGAGTGGCTGCAGTGATAACGTTTGCTTACTTATCATTTCAGCTCAACTTTACTCACCTTCTCCATCAATGTCCACTCTCTCACAGTCGTACTCCTCCGGTGTGATTGGACACTTGAACAACGCTCCGGGCCGGCTGCCCCTCAGCTGGCCCTGCCCGGCTGCCTGTGGCGCCCCCACCAGGATCCTGAAGTAACATCACAATCAACATTTAATTATAATTCTCATATAATCAAATACTGAACAGTAGTGTGTGTCAGATAGGTTCATGACAGAAACTAAACATCTTAGGTGAGTCCGATTGGTTCGGTTAAAACAAACCCAGGTCTGTTTTCCTGGTTAGTAATGTTTGTTTGGGCCGGTGTGAAAGCTGTGAATCAAACCCTGGTGCAGAAAAAACAAGCAGACCTCTGTCTGTGGGTCTTCCAAGCAGACTGTTACTTTTCCTTTGTGGTGTGAAAGCAAACAAAACAACAAGAAGATTCAGGAATGTTAGCGTGACTAAACCACTAATAAATCAATCAGCTGGAAGCACCATTAGTACTAATACTCACAAGTTAAATGTAGCGATTAAACGTCTTTTTTAACACTATTATTTCACATATCACTGGTGGCACATTTCAGCCTCAGCTTACCTCAGCCACCATTACTATAGACAAACACCTGCAGCTCAAGCTATAACAAGTCCTCTGAGACCACCTCCCGTCCAACATGTTATCTAGACTTTAAGTGGATTCGAAGCCGCTCTGTGGCGTCTGCATGTACTGTATCTGCCCTGCTAACAGCTGATCACACACCATCCTTCACTATCAGAGCAAGGAGTCATTTTATTCTCAGTGAGGTAGTAATGATATTTTGGGGCCAGTGTCACTGCCCTCTGCCTTATTAGGAGCGGCTGATTCAAGCTAGGATGCTATTTAAAAACCAAAGGTTGAGCCACATTCCACCCAACACTGTCAGCCATACCCATGGAAGCGAGGCGTGGGGAAACAGAGGAGCGAGATCAGAGAATAAAGAGAAGATTGTAAGGTGGAAAAAAAAGTTTCAGGGATCAATCTTAAACTGGGTGCCCCAAGAATAGCTGCTTACAATTATAACAAGGACGTAGGAGTAAAAACAGCAGTAATGCCTCTGTGGAAGCTTCCCATCACCAGCCACCTTGTTATGTAGACTTAAATTAGAGTTATCTCTGAGGGTGGGAAGTATTTTGACTATAAATACAGTGAAGCAAGTTGATAGCACTGCGTGAGAAGTAAGAGACGTAGACACAGACACTCTTCAACAGGCCATAACAGCAGCAAGACTTCATACTTATTTGTACATCCCACTCATTTTACGGCGTGACAATAGCGATCGCCCTGACTCAATATCGGGTCTTCTTCCAGTGTAACCAAAAACCCGGGTTTTCTCTTTCACCCTTGCCACCGGGACACACCGACACTAAAACGACCATCTCTACCACCCAGACTGTCAGACAGCTGAACTTCTATTTCCTTCTCTTCCCTGGCGAGAGCTTCTGTTGAGGTGCAGCAGTGCGTTGCCCCAGGAATGGTTCCCCTCACCTTAATGAGGGGGGAAACCCCAACAGCTACACCCGAAGCCAAGACATGGCCCACATGAGAAACCCTGACCAAACGGGGTTAAGCTGACGCAAACATGTGAAACAAAAGGGATTTAAGAGGAAGAACATATCCGCAGTGTAGAAAGAAGAGAGAGAAAAAAGATAAGATCTGATCCCTCTCATAGCTCGACATTCCTGGGGAGCTCTGGTTTATGTTGAGGAGTTGAGGTGATACCCATCATCCCCCCCGACATGTGCCGACACACTGGCAGGTGTCAGGGTGTGAGGTGGGAGGTCTGTGAAGACGTGAGACCGCCAGAAAGAGTTGGAGGGCTCCCAACCTGCCCATGGGCCTAAACATAATATTCAGCCAAGTGAGACGGATTCAGGTGATTCTTCAGGCCGAGCACACCTCACAAGACGTAAAGTATACGGATGAAACAATAAGGGGCCCAGCTCATCTTTCATTAAGAAGTATCGCATTACGAATAATCAGCCACACAATACGAATAACTTTGAAATGTGTCTGAGAGACCGAAACATCTGTATCTGTTCATGTGCATCCATCCATGCACATGGCACATCCCTCATTGTCATTTAAGATGTTTCCTATCAGAATGCTATGCCTCCATAATCTAGAATATGACCAAATAATTCAGATTACATTTTTAAACAATAAGTCTAAAAATAAATAATTGGCAACTTTTTTGATATTTGATTTATTTTATGAAAGAGAAATGCTTCATAATCTCCAGCACCAGCTTCTTATTTTAAGGATGTGTTGCTTTTCTTTCTCTCTTGCAATAACAACTACAAATAGTTAATTGAATCTCTTTGGTATCAGACTTTTAGTTGGACCAAAACAAAACATGTGTCACGTTGTGTCTTTTTAAATTGTGATAGAAATGTTTCGCTGTTTTCTAACATTTAAGGTCAAACAATTAACATTGACAAAATAATCCTTATCTGGCCCTTTAATGTATTTAATTGATGTTTCCCTCATTCCCTTCATCTTTTTCTCAAATGAAAAGCATCTTTGTTTAAATATGTTGTTCATAAATTCAAACTAGATATGAATAAACAAGAAAACAAAGACATGTTGTTTGGCTGTCCTCAACAAATCGTCACAGTGTGAATCTGTTTGTAGGAATAGTCCCCGGGCACACATGTTTCACATTTGACAGATAAAAGGTCATAACTGAGTACTTATTTCCATTGGTTTGCCCGTTGCCCACTTCTTAGCTCAAGATCGTGTGATCTAGCTCTCCACTGCCAAGCCCACATTTGACATGGTGTGTGTGTGTGTGGGGGGGGAGGGGGGGGGTGCATGTGTGTACGTGTGTGTTCAATTGTGTATTTCTATAATCCTCTTCCAGAAAGCTTTTAGAAGTTGTATTTTTCAGACATAGCTGCTGATCTTTCCTTATCTCTCACACACACACATCAAATGTACTTTAAATGTAACAAATCAAAGTTTATTAGATTATATGTTAATGAATCTGGTCAGCATTCGTCTTTCACTCTTTTCTTCTGTGTTCTGTCTATGTTCACATTCGTAGCTCTGCGGCTGAAGTTCCTGTCGCACGGGAGAACATTGATGCTTTTGTTTGTTTACAGTTTCTTTTTGGACTTCACAATAGAACAAAATAAGCATTAATAAGAAAAGGAAAGTCTTCCGTTTTATGTCCATTAAGATGCTGTTGTTAAATTGCTATAACGTTGAGCATGTACACCATTTCAGTTGAGCGTGCCTCGTTTGCCTGCTAACATTCGCTAATTGAAACTGAGGCTGGTGGCATTCCTGTGCGTAGAGCCATGGCACAGTTAGTAAATAATACCATTGTCAAAACTGAAATAGTGATTTACAACCCCACCCTCCACTGTCGAAGAAATCCTCCTGGTTTCTCCAACTAATCATCACAGACTCAAGACAGTCACACCCAGGACCCTCATTACACTACCCTCGGACCCATGTGTTCATTGAGGGGAGCATGTGCAGTGACCCCAACACTCTCCACAATCGTGTCCACCCCTCCCCCATCCAAACCCCATCCATACACATAATCCCATCCTCCTTCACTCCTCCCCCTCTCTCAGGAGTCACATCCATGCGTTTAGGTTCTCATACAGGCAGATTGAGAGTGAGCGGCAGACTGGACAACAATGCATCGCACATGTAACCAATATTCAGACCGGCATCCTTTCTCTAAATATCAAGAAAGAAACCGTCCAAAAAGACAAACAGCTGTGCCGAAGGATGTTGATCCATCTCATAAATGACCTTAAAACATGAAGTGTAGCAATAAGCCTTTACTCATGCCCTGGCACTTGCAGTTTATAAAATCCCATGTAGTCAATTTGCTTGTTTGTTATTGCAGGATGCATTGTCCTTGACGGGTTTTCAAATTTACCAACTTTTGTGTCGCTAAAAAGCTTTTAAAAATGAGTTTGTATACTCCACTCTGATGTTTATTTGAAAATAAAGTTGCCTTTTCTTTGTTACAGAGAACACCAAGCAAAAGCAGCACGTAAACACACCCGTACAGTCAGACGAGACGCAGAAACATGTGCCGAAATGTAATTTGTAATCCAAACAGAATTCCTTGAATCCCGTTTGGTCTGTTCTACAGAAAGAGAGGACTTTCACTGAAAAAGGAGAGATGTGTGAGAGAGATAAAAGAGTGGCACGCAGGTCAGACATGAATGTGACGGCCACACAAGCTCAATTTGTAAAGGGCCTCAATGTGACAGCACATCATCCAAACAATGTGCTTTAGAGGGGGGAGAGAAGCTTTTTCACACTTACATTTAAAGAGCAACTGAAACATTTAACAACGGATACAAACTTTTTTTAAACTCAACACTTCCCTGGAATTTTCCAGGCGTGGGCCTTTCAAATGCTGAATCAAATACACCCTAAACATTTCTAATATTTACTTTCAGCACCATTTCAGTTGATCACTCCTAATCTGCCGGTTCACACCCTTTAACATCTGTCTGTCGGAGAGCAGCAAGAGGCTGTTGCTGTATAGACAGTGGCTCCACGGGATCAGCATGGGGGCCGGGGGCTCTTTAGGCCTTCTGTTACCCTAGGGCAAGACTGTGACCTTATGACCTGGACAAACAACCACACACACACACACACACACACACACACACACACATACTATATACATGCAAATGAAAACATGTGCAAGCATGCATAATTTAACTGAGTCATGAGTGTACAAACAGACCTGAATATGTCTTCATAACAGACACACACACACACACACACACACACACACATACACACACACCAGAAAACAGAAGGCTGTGCAACAACTGTGTAAACTCTGGATCAGCACACTGACTGCAGCCTGTGGAACAACGTTGGCCGTGACAATCGGTCTCATAAAACAAAGCTTCAGAAAATGTCCACCTGACTTTAGCTGATGAGAATTTGGCAGCTGAGAATGAGGTGACCGTGCTGTGAATCATCACGTTTTTAACAACTCAACTCGGTCCCACTCTGGCCAGGGGAGGAAGAGGGGTTGGGTAACGGACAATAAAGGGCAGAAAAAGAGGCAGAAACAGCTGCCACGCCATGTCAGAAAACCCTTCGGGAGATTGTGGTTCCCTGTGCCGGACGTGACTCAACTTCCTGCTTAAAGGATTTGTTCAAGGACGATCACAAGGGCAGTTTATATCAGTTTAACACAAACATTGAAATGTTTATCCACTGAAAGTAAATGTAATGAGGGAGAATGGTGCAAACACTACGCCTCCAGAGGACAACGGTAACCCCATCCTCACTCCACATGCATCTTTAACAACCCCTCAGCCCGCCACCTGCCCCACCACTGATCAATAAGTGAATATTGCCAGACATAGATGATGTAATGATTGGCCCTTATGGTCCAGAGTGTAAAGAGGACATAACCTTTGCACCATCCCTTCCCTGTTCCTTTTTATCTCCTCCTTTTCTTCAGCACCCGTTATCCACTCGTCCATCTATTGATCTGTCCATCTAGATCTGGTTCTGATGCTTTGACTCTATTGGATTTGCTGTTTGCTTCCTTTACTGTCCATCCATCTATCTTATGGGAGGCCTGTGACAAGCAGCGTGCAATGGGTGAACAGCAGAGACACACCCTGGACAGATCTATCACACACACACAAAAAACAAATAAGTCACACCTGAGATCAGTTTAGAGTGTCCAGGTCACATCTGACATGCACGTCCAAACCAACCATGTACACAACGTGTGTGATTTTGTAATAATGCAAGACTCAGATGCAGAGAGAGAGAACAGGACACATAGATATGAAATAGAGGAGAATAATTAAGAAAAGGCAGGGATTCATTTTCCACACGATTACAAAATGGAGATTACTATTCACTGATTTGCCATATAGTTATATCAACTTGCTTTCTTTCTACATTAGTATGATTTTTAAAAAGTAATGTGATGTCAACTGTAAGGTCATTACACTTAACTTCAAACCCTTTACAAATCTAAGTATTATTTTTGTTTTATTTTCCAACATAGAGATGTATGTGTTTCAGATGATGGTTTGTGTAAAATAAGAATTATGCAATTATGTTAATTCAACCAATTGTGTTTAGAGTGACCAACATGAATCATTTAATCATATTAGCTTAATGTTCTATGATTTGAGATTTATGGTTTTATTTTGTGAAATGTAATTTAAAATCGTCTCAGTATGCAATATTGGTTAACATGATTTTCTCAGATTATATTTCATATTATTTATTCTCACTTCAATAAGCTTACGTTTTGTCAGTTCAGTTAAATTAGATCTGGAGGTTACTAAAAATAATCTCTACTTAAGAAATGGTTTGTGTGTGGCAAACTGTTTTAATTTAGTTTTAAATCTCCACACTCATACAGCAAGTGGAATGAATTTTAATTTACAAAGATAGGGTGCATCTGAAACACAGATTCATAAATTCATTTGAAACCAAAAACAATAAGACAGCACATGCTAAAATTAGTGGAGCGCTTAAATGTTTGAAGAAATAAGAAAAGATAAGCAATTGACTGTGCTAATTGACTTATTTATAAGGCAATCCTTGGTCTGCTCCCAAACTACCTGTGTGTTTGCATCAACCAGATAAGTGTCGGACAGTATTCTTTGCGATCTCTGGACTTTTTTATGCTCACTGTTCCAAATGCCAGAACGGAAATGGGAAAAAGGGCTTTTGGGTACTCTGCCCCCTCATAATGGAATATGTTGCAGAATGTTTTAAAGCTCAGGGAACTAATATCACTGACTGCTTTTAAATCTCGAATGAAAGAAATAGAGACAGGTTCCCAAAAATGTATATGTTTCTTAAATTAACTCTACGTCACTGTTTCTTAGCTCATAGCTTTTAGTTTCTTTTAACCTGTCTTGTTTTGTGTTTTCTGTCTGTAACCATGTGTTTTTTATGCTGCTGCCTGTCTTGGCCAGGTCTCCCTCGAAAAAGAGATGTTTAATCTCAATGGGACTTCCTGGTTAAATAAAGGTTTAAATAAAAAAATAAAAAAATAACATCTTCTACTTTAAGATTCTTGATTTGACGTAATTAGACCGTTTGCAGCCAAATCATTTCCTGCGTAATAAATCAGCAAATCCCTTTTAATGAATAGAAAGAAAAAGCCATATCTATATTAATTTCCTTTCTCGGCTTCTTTCAGATCACATTTCTTTATCAGTTCCCAGTAGCGCCGGCATCAGCTGATTGATTAAACTGTCTTTACCAGAATCAACCCGAACTGACACACACACACACATAGGCGTGGACACAAGTGCACACACACACACATATTTAATCAAAGGGAAGGCCATCCATGATTTATTCATCCCTGCAGCTCCCGTCCCCATCAGACCTTCAGCCCCTCCCCCACTCACTTACACATCATACGATATTCATATTCAATGCAGCTGAGTTTAAAAAAAAAGAAATCTAAATAACATTGAAAGAAAACCTAATAACTAAGTCAAATATAAGTAACTAACACCGAATATGATAATAATAATAATAATAATAATAATAATAATAATAATAATAATAATCATAATAATCATAATAATCATAATCATAATCATAATGTGTACTATATTGCAAAATAATACCAGAAACCTTCTCAGGACTTTATCTGTCAACTATATCTGAAGTGCAGATACAGAATCATCTATTGTTGCTCCTACACTGCCAACATTTAATCTGCACCTCCATCAGATCTAAGTTGCATGTTTCCTTCCTGACTCTGCAGACTGCCGCTCTGCTTCCAGTGAGCACGTGGTCAGCAGAGCAATATTCCTGAAAGCTCTCGGCCGGGCAGCGCTGCTTCCCACCGAGCTTTTGTCCAGGCAGCCCAGCGTGGAGGAATGGGAGAATGTTAAATAGACAGAGAGTAAGTGGGAGCTAGTAAAGAGCATTAACCGTGTGTGTGTGTGTGTGTGTGTGTGTGTGTGTGTGTATGCATGTGTGCGTGCGTGCGTGCAGTGAGGGTGTGTATGTGTGTGTGTGCGTGCATGCGTGCGTGCAGTGAGTGTGTGCGTGCAGTGTGTGTGTGTGTGTGTGTGTGTGTGTGTGTGTGTGTGTGTGTGTGTGTGTGTGTGTGTGTGTGTGTGTGTGTGTATGCCCGACTGCAAAGCCCATGTTATATACCCTTTGCTCTTTCTGATCTCTCATATAAATAAGCACGGCAACAGCGTGAGTTCCTACATTTACGAGGCTTTCACAAGAATGGCTTTGAGAAGATTTAACAAGAGCCGGAGAAAAATCATGAATTGAATTAGGGAGGGGAAAGGGGGAAGGTTCATTCTAAACTCTTAAACTGAGGCTGAAAAAACTGCTTTTATTTGGCTATTTTAATGCAAATTAACCCGCGGAAATTCTTCATTGTGTAATGAATGTGTGAGGCAGTTATGCTGATCCCCATTTACACACATTTATGTGTGTTACAACATAAATGGTACTGGAACGTACAGAGTGCATTGTGTGTCAGGAGACTATAGCCCAATACATTTAAACAGAAAAATAAAACTAAGCAACAATAAAAAAGTTAAAAAAAAGACTAAGTTTAGATCAATCATCTCATCTAACACTCTAACATCCAAAATGTCAAACCGTTGCTTTAAAACAAATAAACGCTGCCTTCTGTTGACTTAAACCTGCACAGTGCTGAGTTTCTTATCTTTTGCAGCTTACTGTTTTTTGCAATCTCTGCAACCTTTTGAATGTCATCCAAAAAATAAACTCCACACGCCACTCTTGTTTTTCAAGCTGTGCAAAATCAAGTCTCCGGTTCAATAAGAGGATTTGTTCAACTTTAGAAATCTCCGTTTCAGATGCTCAGTGAGCCAGAGAAACAGAAGTGCAGTCTATATGTCTGGGATTATATTGGCTACCTGAGGCCCCGCTGGCACTGAGCCTCTCCTCAGAAAGGCCCCAAAGCAACTTCATGGTAAACGGGAACTTTGCTGCAATCTGAGACGCAACACAGTCAACCCTACTTCTCCTGACATCAACAGCTTGACCAATCTGATCAATCACACTCAAACAATGTGGTCAATGTGTGGCTTTGCTGCACCCAAAAACAAACTGGCATGGAAAAAGGCATTGTTAATTAGTTTGCCAATAAAGTCCAGAAAGAAGTAATTACTGCTTCAATTATATACACAACACAAAAGGAGAGCCAACAATTGGGTCAGACTGAACACAATTCACAGTCTATCCAGGCCGGATAGAGATCCACCACATATGATGTGTGACCTACATCAGAACTGCCTTCTCCCACTTTTGTCAAAGCACTCAAAAAGAGAGAGAGAGAGAGAGAGCTTTACACTAGATCAAGAGGCAGAGATTAATGGAAGAAAATGACATGAGACTGTAAGTCTGAATGCTTGCATGTTGGGAACAGTTTAATTTAGAAGCCTTTGGCAGTGAGCGAAGCCTTTATATATTGAGACTGCTATATGCGATATAACGTTGTCATGGGTTTGTTGTAAGTATATTGATGTGTGTAACATTAAAAGCAGTATGTAGAATCAGCGGATCCTGAATATAGTCTCTCAGCAGTGAAGCATTTGGGATTTTATTAGCCATGCTAGCAGTGTTGCCCTAGAAATGGCAACGAGGGACAGTATGTTTGACCACCACATTGGCACCGACAGAAATATCTCAGAGGATGAATCCAAATGACTTTAGTGATCCATTTACTTTCAATCCAGCGCCACCTGGAAGATGACATTTTGTCATTTTGAGTGACATGTTTGTCTCAGTTTCGGCAACTATTGAAATGGTTTCAATGAATGAACCATTCCATTGGTACACATGCACATATTCCTGTCAGGATGAACCGTAATAACCAGTGATCTCTTTACCTTTCATAAAGTGCCAATATCAAAATACATGTAAAACCTGTTGTTCCTGTCCGCAATTATGTGGCTAGAAGTGCAGCCTCTCAGAGCTGCTGTAAACTCCTCAACGTTTTGATTAAATCAAACTATTCTTTAAATTACTTGCTGTTTTTTTAAAGAAGTAAGAATGAATTCTGCATAATGCACCTACGCAGCATTCACCTCTACATTATTACCACATTTGCTCTTACAACCTATTATCTTTTGAACATTCTCAAAAGTTACGATTGTGTAAGATATAATAGATTTGGATATATAGCTGTTGTTTTTCCTTTGCAGGATTACTATGAAAACATGCAGCAGCTTATTTAAAAAAGAGTGACAGTGGTGGGACACAGCTCAGGGGCTTCCTGACTCCACCAGGCAGTGAACTATTAGCGGAAGCACTCCTCAATGCCGTATAAATAGCAGACGCACACATAACTCAGACTGAAATACCCTCTCATCTCATCCTCTGTCTGGCATCAACAGCAGGAGAAGAAGCCCCATTAATTCAGAGTGAGGCCTTCAGGAGAACAACAACGACCAGAAGAGATGATATAGAACGATTTGAAGAGGCTCTTACGGGACACTTTAGCTTCCTTTCATATACACGTCACTGAACAGGATCTCCTTACACCCCGTCGGTGACGATGAGATCATCGGGTCACATTGGGTTGACCGTGGCTGCCATACTGAATGTTTGGGGGTCGACATATCCCTGTGGTGAAGAGAAACTGTAAAGCTGAACAAAAAGACAGTCATTCCAGAAACCGTCCGGCCGTGAAGCTGAATGTCTGTTCTCCATCATTGTATGATCCTGCCATTGAGGAAATACACACAACTTCTCTGATGCCAAACTCTCAGAGACAAACTCCAAGAAATCAGTGCAACTCTAAAACCAGACACGGGGAAATTATAAAAGTGTGATAGTATGACTAAGCTGATTTTTATTTTGCGCTTTAACTTTCCGGGTTGTGTCAGTCATGACTAAGCTCCAAACAGAGCATCAAAGCAGTAATATCATTTTCCACATTGAATCCAGCAGCACAACACACAATGAGGACGAAGCAGTACGGCCACAGGGGACAGTAATCCAAACCGTTATAATATAAAGAGAAAATGAGTCAAGAGCATCCGATTACAGAAAGTTGAAGGCAAATTGTTTCAAAACAAAATGGCAGAAGAACAGAGATGATGGCAGCACCTTGGAAACTGAACTCCCAGATCTTAACTGCAATAACAGGGAGAGGGCACTATTATCAAGCTAATGTACTATTCAGACAGGAAAGATAATTGCTCTGTTGCTTTCCCAATAATACATTTATCTCACTGAGGGTGCAATAACATCAAGTCGTTTTGAAGTTGCAGACCCGACATAGTTCATCAGATCATCAGAGATGTACCAAAGAGGACTCAAGATCATGATCTGTTCTGGGAACTTGCAGGTTTAAGGATAAAGCTAGTATACACTTTACAGTGATTTTATTATTTTTGCACTCATTATGATAGATTTCTGTGTCAATTTTGCCAAAATAAAAAATAAATACTGGACACTGGTTGTGCAGATCAATTTAAAGTAGTTATAAACTATCTTTATAATAACAGTGTATGAAATGGCAAAGTCAACATGATGATATAAGAAAGAGGTTTGTTGTATTGACAAACCTACAGCACAAATAATTATTAATCAACTTTAAAGCTTTCTTTGACTTATAGAGGTTTTACAGCGAGTTTCAGCTCACCGTTTAGCTGCTTTTGGTTCATTCCTCCTGCAACGCAACGTTCCCGAAGATTAGCCCTAAATAAATGTAACATTAGTCAACGGTTCCCGTCTCACTCGTCAGTTAGCTACAAGCTAGCTGGTGAACACAGTGAAGCATGTAGCAGCTAAAGAGCCTGATGTTGACACAGAGCTAACGTTAGCTAAGAGAGCTAAAATATTGGACTCCCGCTACATTTATCAGACATACTGTCTTCCAGCTATTTGTTTGTTCTGATATAGTTTAAAGAATGAGCTTGTCGGAAATAACTCTCCAAAGATTTGGAAAAAGGAATAAACTAGCGTGGCTTTTAATCACAGGGGTCCCTTGACCCTCAACTCAAGATATGTGAATGGAAATATTTTTTATGGATAGCCACGAGTTTTCTCTTTACAGAAATACCCATTTTATGAAAGTGTCAATTAGTTTGGGGCCAAAAATAAGCATATATGTTTTTGGCATGAATATTTCTGAATAACTGTCTAGGAATTGCATACGTTGGGTATGTCTGGAAAATCTAGATTATTGTGGATGTAATTATTAGTTCAGAAATTAGCCATTTCAATGTAGGAAGACTTTCTTTTTTTAACTTAACATTACATTATCTGTTGTGACCTCCAGGATTATCACAGCCTCGTGGAACTTTACAACCACAAACTAGAAACCAGTAGCATTCAGAGGACGTACGGCTTTCCTGTACAATGATGATGTCGACAATAAGAGGTATCTAAGCAGTTTACAGAGCAATATCATCTAATTGCGGAAGAAAATGCAATTCTTGCCGAAGTTTTAAATGTGAAATCTCAGTATCATATTTTTCTATGGCGTGTCTTAATGTGATATTATATTATAATTTGTATAATTTAAATCAATGTGTCAACAATGGTCAATGTTGCCCCAAATCTGTGTAATAAATAGCATCAACCCAAATATACCCAAATATACCCATATATATATATATATATATGTTTATATATACATACATAAAAACCCAACACCATCTGTCTGTTTCACAGAGACGTGTTGCCCATGCAGACCTTTTTTCTCTGTGGATTTGCAGATACATTTATTTATTTTTAAGAAAAAGGGAATTTCACGACGAGAATTAAGTACTTTAAGTAAGTCCTTAAATATTAAGGACTTCAAAAAGTATCTGAATAAATCGATGTCATAGGGCTGAAACATGATTACTTTTATTAGTGTGTGAAAAGCTGACGACTTTGGAGAAATGCGGTTTTCACAATTTTTTCTAATGACCTCAACGTTTCTGAAATCATGACTCCAGCCCTGCAAGTCATAACGATACAGTAGATGTAATCATTTTACAGTCATCTATGCAGACAGTAGATGTGATGCCACAGCATACTGGCAACAGTATGATTCATCCTACTCTATTCCAGGAGGTGCATCCCATCAGCACATCTCCTGGCACTGCGCTGGTGCAGCATGAGCATTTTCTCAGGAGTCTGGCCTCTATTGCAGTTTGAAACGGGCCCCAGTAGTAAGTGATACAATACTATAGGCTCATAGTCAGTTTTTAAAATAAGTTCCAGGAATGCTGCTGGACAGTGAGCAGGTTTCAGAGTCTGTGTGTCCTCTGCATGAATGCCCTGGTCTTACCCGGCGACAGGGTGACTGCAGCACAAGTAAACTGAGGAGCCAACGGTTAAATATACATAGATCCAAAACACAGTGACCTGGATATGAAGTATATGTAGTAGTATTTGGCTACCTGTTCTTTGCTTATGTATTTCAACAATGTTTTATTTCAACTACTACATTTCAGGGGGTAACATTTTACTTTTAAACCTCTAAATGGATTTACTTTGCGTAAAGATAGAGTTGTACTGGCTACTACATGACAATGTTATAAAACAGGATGTGCTATAGATTAAATTGACCAAAAGTATATTGATATAAAAAGTGGGGTATTTCTACATTGTAGTACTACTAATTTACTTTACTTTGACTTTCTTTACAGAATCTGAATCGTGCTTCTACCACTATAATCATGCATCTCATTTCTGTACATTGTGGTCAAGTCTTACTCCTGTTGTTCTTTTGCTGCATAGTTGAAAGTAAATGTTTCATCAAGTTCCAACCTTTTAGGAAGTTTTAGGATGGCTATAACTGTGCCTGTACTGGATTTGTTGTGAAAAATAAAGTACGGACCTCCATCAGTCGAGTGTCCTATGTGTTACAACACTGTTCGCTCCGGCACGTCATTAGATGAAATATGAATCACAACCTCCCACTTAAGGAGAGGTAAATTAAGACCATATATTATTAAGCCTCAGTTTATGTTTCTAAAGATTTACAAGCAGAGCTGCTGATATCATTTACAGATGATTACTGGAGGGCGGGAACAGGACTTATGAGTGATCCACTCACACTGAAAGACACAACAAAACAGCTGTTGGTAAACTGCTGATCATCTTAGTCACATAGACAATATAACACCCATCTCAACCATGGACACATATAAACACAGCCCTACACACTAAAGGACACATCTGTGTCTCCTCCCCCCTTGTGTAAGGTAGAGAGCATCAGACCTGAAGTGCTCTGGAAGAAATCCCTTCAAAAACCTTTTTTCCTCAGTAATCATTGCCTTCCAGCTGAATCAGCACAAGTCTACTCTCATCCACTCTCCACTTGCTGTAAATCAGCATCTACTAACTCAGAGCTCTACTTGCTCTTGCTGCACATGCTGCATATTAACATGTTACAACTCCTGCAGCCACTTCAGAGTTATAAGTGCAACAATGATTTAGCAAATCTGAGGCCTGGTGCAGCATGGAAGTGATGACTGTAGCAGCTTTGAACTGCCCTGAAAAGGAAAACCCATAGTGTGAAACATTTAGCACAAGGAGCAGGTGCAGACATATGAGATAACGCACATTCAAACTGAGGATGTGAGGTGAAACAAAAAGTCAAAGAGGACACACAAGGCACACAGCTCAGTGCTGCATTCACCCACTCACCAGCTCTGAGGCTCGGGGTTAAGCTGCTGGTGGAGGGCTAGAGAGAAACCAAAAAAGGTGCCATGGTCCCCCAACTTATGCAGTGTGTGAGTAATATCCAGATTGAAGCCCCACACTTGGCTGGAAAGGGTCAACAGAGCCCAGAGGAGGGAAGTCCAACGATGAGAGGAGCAAGATGAGAGGAAGACGGTGTTCCCATGTCCCACCGGAGCTGCCATTGCAGGGTGCAGGTCCCTGAAGCAGCAGAGCAAGTTCACTTCAAGAGGAGTATAGGGGAGATTCCTTGTATGGCTCCCGGAGGGATAAAAGAGGAAAAAAGGGGGGCAAATCCTGTGTAGTCTCCTTTCCTCTGTGGATGCCTTCCTTGTTTCCAATCCTCTTTCTCTTCCTCCCTCTCTCCCTATCGTGCTGCCTCTCAACTCCGTTTGCTGCTGTCAGTCTGAAGAGCAGGCTGTGAAAATGTGGCCGCCACTATGTGTGTGTGAGGGTGTGTGTGAGAGTGTGTGTGTGTGTTTCTCTCAATGCATGTGCGCCTCCCCCTCCTCTATGCTCAGAGGGAGACAGAGGACAAGTGCCTTGAATAGCCCGCTCACTCCTCCCCCTCCCCTCCTCTCTCTCTCTCTCTCTCTCTTGCTCTGTCCCTCCCTCAGCTGACATCAACACTCAAGGGACTGCTGCCAAAATACCAGGCAAGGTTGTCAAGATACTTGGAGGCTATTGAATAGAGAGAAAGAGAGAGAGAGAGAGAGAGAGAGAGAGCGAGAGACATCAGACTGGTGTACCCGTTTGGGATCACTTAGTCCAAGGCTCCTCTTGCTGTGGCTCCTCGTGGCTGCAGGTGCGCGTAGATCTGAGGAGTGTAGAAAGAGGGAAACATGAAGCACAGTCTCAAAAGTGAAGAGCCAGCCAGATGAAGAAATATCTTACATTTTAGTTTTTAACTTCGAGCTTGAAAACCCTGATGTCTGACTCGATCTGCAATGAATGGGGGACAAAAGGGGCTTGGGATGTGCACAGTGACCCACGAAACTTTATTACAGACCTTTAGCTCCTCTGGAAAGGGAGAGTGGTTCTGTGACAGAGCAATGAAACATAATCAGGAACATTGCAGTCTAACAAAGCACATTGTGGGAGGAGATTCATTCACTAAAATGAATGCGTTTTTGTTTTCCAATGACTTTCAAAAGAAGTAGCTCACACACATGACATAAAGCCCGCCCACTTGAATCATGTCCTCTTACCCACAGCTGCTGGTTGAACCAGCTGATTTCTGTTTGTTGCAAGTCAACCAGTTGTCAGTGCGTCACCGCAACTGTTCCACCCCATAAACCTCACACACACTCCAACAACGTGACAAAATTTAAAAAAAACCTTGATGTGTCCCCTTCCCAGTTAGGATGTGCTGATGTGATTTGGGATAGACAGCATTTTTTTGAGAGAGTTACTTGTGATTTAAGATTGAATTCATATTTCCAATCAAGGGTTCTTACGTTATGTCTTTTTTTAACTCATCCCACCAATTAAACTAGAATGGGCACTCGGTAGAGCGCATACCTTCGCAATTTACGTTTTTCACCTTTTCGTGACCTTGACCTTGACCTTTGACCCAATCACGCCCAAAAACTAATCGATTGTTCCTTGGGTCATGACCAATCATCCCACCAAGTTTCATAAGAATCGGCTCAGTTTTTACGTTTTTCACCTTTTCGTGACCTTGACCTTGACCTTTGACCCAATCACTCCCAAAAACTAATCGATTGCTCCTTGGGTCATGACCAATCATCCCACCAAGTTTCATAAGAATCGGCTCAGTTTTGTCTGAGTTAGACGAATAACTGACGGACGGACATATTCACAAATAAATAAATACACGCCGGCGAAAACATTACCTTCTGCATTTTCAATGCGAAGGTAATTAGAGCCGGTGATATTGGAATACAAATGTATATATTGATTAAAGAAGTTGAAACATACTGCAGTGAACACATGTGAAAATGCCCTTTTTATTGTATACCCTGGAGCTTATTGACTGTGTAATATCAACTCAGTGGCGACTTTATTAAGTAGACTGGTACAATTGAATGCAGTCCAACATCCCTGCCAGGTTATTGTAATTATTAAGTATATTCTCAATTCAAAATATAGTTTTCTGGCAGAGTCTTCAGTGACTAAAACATATGATGGACTTGGTTGGTGTAGTTTTATTGCCTGAAGATTCAGCTGATAAATTATAGCTTTGAGCATTGGCAAAGAGGCAACAAAGCTTCTTAAAAAAACTTGCACATCGAGGAGGATCAAAACTGACTGAAGATTAGTGTCTCATTGCACTATCATCAATGCCCACAACACACCAGGTTACTGGAAGAAAGAGGCTGAGTTCCTCTCATGTGATCGTTTGCATCGTGGACCAGCGACTGGTGTCCAACACTCTGCCCCCTGCTGCCTCTCTGTGGTATTGAAATTAAATAACTGACGAGTTTTCACTGTACACTCAGCTGCCTCTTTATTAGGTACACCAAGGTCAAGCCAATGCAGTCGAATGCAGCAGTTCTCACTTCTGCAATAAGTGGTTTAACTCTATGACTATTTTGCAGGCTGCAGTTGGTGGTGGTGCTGAATTGTAGTGTGTTTTATGTGTTTTTATTATTTTGTCCATCTAATTTATATCTAGGACAATAGGCTGAATCACAGGAACATCCCTCTGCACACTGGAATACAGTTCAAAAGCACCACAAGCTACATCCACAGTGCAGAACAGTTGTATTAGACTGCAGCTCATGCTATTTTAATTATACGCTAGCAGATTTGTTGGCTCCAATTTTCTGTGTACTTTACACACTATCTGCTAGCGACTCTGCGAGGCTGTATACTTTGAGCTAAACACTAATGTCTGCATGCTAACATGCATAGAACACTGACATTTAGCTGGTATCAGGTTTACCATCTCGGCATATGAGCATGTTTACGTTTGCTAATTAGCACCCAAAAACAAAACTCAGTCAAGACTGACGAGAACTGGTATTCAGTCCCTAAAGTATTTGATTTCCGGATGGTGTTAAATGACAATTAAGTCAGGAACTCACCAAAATTATTAAAATCAAACAAGGGGGTAAACAATTATACGAAAATCGATCCAATAGTCGTCATTTTACAAAAAACAAAACATGTCAACCTGCTCGTGGTACGAAAAGAAAAGTCCCCAAAGTTGGTAGTATTCAATACTGGCAATCATATAGTTGATGATACATTGGATGGATGAGATATGTTAGTGTGGACAACGTTGACCAAACAAACATCCCATGAGCCATGCAGCTAATAATATTTATAACTGAAAATATGTTAACACTTATCTTTAGTGATGGAAAAATATGAAAATATGCTGTTGGAAACTTGTTATCAATTATCTTTGGTATGTGTAAAAATAGCTCATTTGAACATGAATAAAGCTGTCAAGTTTGTTAGTTTTTCTAAGCATGTGGGAAAGTTCGGCTAGCCTGTATCTCTCTAGGGCATCTTGGCCTGAGCGAGCATGCAATGGGAAATTTGTTAGTAATTGCTCCCACACACAGTTCACTGATTCTGATTCCTGAATAAATATCTAAAAGCTGATCAGCAGGTTGATTTCTGATATCCAATACCATAGTGCGTCGCCTGTCTGCTCTCCATTTGTCGGGGAAGCTTTCGACTTGAGTTATAAATACCAGAGGGATTCTGCAGAGCAGAAGAAAAGGAGACAGAAGAAAGGAATGGTGTGGGATGTCGAGAAAATGCTGAAAACATCTTAATGGCAGCTCGGGCAGGAGGCCAGACAAGAATGCCTTCAGACAGAACAAAGCACAGTGAGAGGGAAGGGCTGAAGAAAAAGAAAGGGAGAAGACGAATAAATGGATGGAGAGGAGGAGTAGAACATTAGTGCTGTCTTGCTGTAAAGATTATCTGCCACATCGGCCATGACACTGCCATCCCACCACGAGTGCTCATTAGCAGTCCGAGCCACACGTCAAGGAGAGATCTTATTTTAGACGCCAAGGATGGAGCAGCACATACAGTCAGGGTCCTTTTTCCTGTTACAGCCGTCTTCACTCAGTCAGCACTATTGCTGTATTGATTCATGGATGGTGTGGAAACTATAAGAGAGAGTGTCGCTGGTTATTGTGGGATTAAATGCAAGCACGCCCACTCTGGTTATTTAACAGCACATGATTCTAATGGGAGAGGCTAAATTGAGCGCAGTGCTTCTGTCAGACTGAAGGTTATAACAAAACCTGCAACGTTATGGATTTTTCTGGCGAACACTGATTTCTTTGTAAGAGGATTTTAAGACTTCAGTGAATCTCTCCATTACGTTGATGCATAACTGCAAAGCTCCAAAATATGTGATGTTCTGAAAACTCCTCTGACAGTCATTGATAAGGGTCGTATCTGGACCCAAATGCAATCACACGACTCCAGTGATCTTTGACCTTTTATTTAAAGCTCTGTAAACAGCAGGCAGAGTAACGATCAAACAAAAGGGCTGGTAGGTTCACCGGGAGACGGTCTAGCAATGTGGTTCTCAACCGAGGTTCGATCGACCCCCAGGGGTTCGGCAGGGGTCAAGACGCACACGGTTCACACTAGCAATGTCGGGGCCTTTTTTGACAGTCGTCAAAAAATTGTCTGTCAACATTTTGTCAGCACACCATTTTTCTTCGCCGTGTTATGCTGCGTTCGCACCAAAAGCATTGAGAAGTCCATGAACAGATTTGAATGGAATGAAAGCGAAAAATTCGCCCAACGCAAACCGCGTTGAGATTTTTTTTAAATGACATGAGTGGCACTTGCCAAGGGGAAGCCGGGCATTTCTGAAGTTGTATCTGAAAGGCAACAGCAAAAGTCACATTGATTTGCAATAAATATTCAGTTATGTTTTTGTGTGAAATTCATGTTCTGTTGGTTTTGCTCTATGAACACAGTGATGTTGTGTAGAACTGATGCATGGTTCATTTTGTGCACTAATAAAATATAAACGGTACCCATCTTTTGAAGAAATCACATTTTATTTTTCCAATTATGAAGGGTTCGGCTAATGCACTGATGGAGCTTGCAGGGTTCAGTGCCTCCAATAAGGTTATGAACCACTGGCCCAGCTGGGAAGAAGCAATAATCTCAGCTATCCCGAAAGAAGGCAAGGACAAAATGTAATGTGGATCATTAAGCCCAATATCGGTTCTAAATATAGATTATAAATTATTCACTTCCATTATGGCAAGAAGATTGGAGGAGTTTTTACCAATGCTGATACATAATGATCAGACAGGCTTTATACAACAACACCAAGCACAAACTGGACTTCTCTTTATAGAGTCCTTCACAGATTTGGTCTAAATGACACAATTATTAAAACAAGTCAGGCATTTAACGACAAAACTACTGCCAGGAATAAAATCAACGGATTTTTTTTTTTTTTTTTAAAGAGGTACAAGACAGGTCTGGACATGGTCACCACTACTCTTCGCATTATATTTGGAGCCACTAGCTCAATATATCAGACAAAATTAAGATATTAGAGGAGTTACTATAAAACGCACAGAGCACCAACTGGCCTGTTACGCAGATGACATCTTGATCTACCTAAACTGATGCAGTCATTTGAACAATATGGTAAATAATCAGGATACAAGATTAACGTGGGTAAAACCCGACCACTCTCATATAGCTATAGCCCACCAAGAGAAATTTAAAATATGCCATCGCATGACAATTAACATCCTTTAAATATCTGGGCATTAATATCACAAAAGATCTTAAAAAACTGGAAGAATATAACTATGATCCAATAATATGGAAAATTAAGGAAGAGATAGGAAGATGGAACTTAATTCCTTTTTTAAGTGTTTGCTTGAGAAGATGTGGAAATCAAAATACAAATCATTACCAGATCTTCTGGGATTGCCCCGTCACAAACTATTGGAGAGGGATACACACCGACATAGAAAACATGTTTGAGGATGTGACCTGGGGTGTTTACCTAAAACATTGTCAAAAAGAGACAAATATGTAATAAATGTACTTATAGTGGCGGGCAAAAAGACTCACCAGGAAAGGGTTATCAGAAGAAAGTCTTACTCTACATACATGGATGGACATTACAATGGACATTTATAACATGGAGAAGATAACGGCATCTGTTACTACAAATTGTAACAGTTTCTGACATATTGGGAAAAATGGGTTACATACATAACACCTCGTAGGCTTGAATTGTACAATAGAAAATGGATCACCCCCTTGTTTGAGTTGTTTTCATTTTTTATTGTCATTTGTTTGATTCTGTATTTTTTAAATTTTTCCTATGTTTTGCACTTTTCTTTCTAGAGATATGTAAGATTGACATTAATCTCCACATGTGGTATTAATTGTCGGAAAGACGTGTAAATATCGAATTGATGCATACTTTCAATAAAACATATTTTTTTATAGAACCACTGTTCTAGCAGGTTAAACAGGAACAGGCCCTGTTTGCAACAGGAGATCGGTCTGCGAACGAGAGCTGGAGAGTCTGACAAAAACAATCTGGCAAGGTGCGTCTGAAAGGCAAAAGCCTTTAGGCAGGCCTATTCAATGAGCGGCCCGGGGGCCGGATACGGCTTGTTTGAATTTAACTATGGCCCGGAAGACTGCCTGCAAATCAGTATAGCTTGATAAGAAAAAATAAAACTGACGGACACACCTCTTTTATACATTGAGACATCTAACCCAGAGCCATCGAGTTTCACTGTTGCCTCAACCAAACCTGTATGGTTACATCTTTATGTTACGCACCCGCGTGGTTGCCGTAACCCACTCCTCACCAGCGCTCTGGTCTGGCTGACCACTGCCCTCACACCCCCCGTGATTTTCTTATTCGGCCCACTTGCTACTGAAGTTGAATATCCCTGCTTTAGAGACTTGATTAGTGATCAGAGGCAGGTGAGTGAACAGGTGAACGGCATTAGGTGAATAAGAATGTTCCTGATACAGGAGAACGTTCCTGCCCACTGCAATAATACTGTACAATAAATCACATATGGCTAGATACTCTTCAAATTGAACAACAGCAATTAACCTTGCACCGCTTTCACTGTATATATGCTTACATTGTACACACTGTATATAAGTGTTTGAATACTGCATAAAAGTCCTGCATTGAAAATGTACCTTAGGTAAAAAATAGTGTAACCAGGAGCATTAAGTATCCAAATGACTCCTATTCTGCAAATAATGTTTAATTTATATCAAATCAAACTGGTTATACTGGTTGTGCCTTTTTGTATATTCTCAACAACTCTCGGAAACAATGAGCCTTCATTTATTGCCAGTACCCTGTTGTAAAAGATTCAAAATCTCAATAGGATTATGATCCTGGTTAAACAGAGTAGACCCAATGATTGTCTATTGGACCCACTAGACTAATAGTCCTAAATTATCCCTAAACAAATGAAAAAGGACAACAAAACATGCATCATGTACAAGTGGTTGAAATACTTCACCTGTGAATTTAATCCTTCATCCGAAAGAAATATGCTTGATCGTAATTGACGAAAAACAAGTCATAAGATTTATTATCTATTTATTGTCTTGGCGACAAGACTTAGAACCTCCAGCATGCAACATAAAGTCTCCCTCTGTTTCCCTTTTAACTATACAAATGAAAAGCAAAGATGTAGTGACCCCTAGAGGCAGTTATAGTTTATTCAATAAATAAACATTTTCACTAGTTTTCAATCAGGATTTCAACTTCTCCAATGGAACCACAGTTTAAATAAATACTAAAATGGCCATTCATAAAGGTTTACCCAGCAGCAAGATATGTCAATATGATTAAGTAGATTATGTAGTCTTCCTATGATATATTTGAATATTATCTATATATATATATATATATATATATATATATATATATATATATATATATATATATATATTTCCATTGTAACAACATGAATGGCGAAGCGAACAGGGTTTTCAAACGTGCAGGTTGGTCCTGTTAGCTGTCCACATAAGTGGGGTCGTAGGGGCATCGCTGAAGGGCAGCGGTGCTGCATGTGGTGGCGGTACATAAGGCTGACCAGAGAAGGCCACCACTGGTACCCCGGCAAGGAATGCAGCTGGAAAGTAAAGAAGATTGTGTTGCTTTCCGAATTTTAATTTGTTTTAATATGATGACAATATATATGACAATTATGTAAGGATAATGCTGGAGTTGTTCATTAGTTTTGTTTGTGTCAACATATCCAATGATAAGACTTCCCTAGACTGTCTGTTGCTCTCATCTTCCTACAAACACATGAAGATATTTATAGTTTTCTCTCTTTTTTTTACTTAAATTATCTTGGCACTTAACTTCTTGCAAACGTTACTCTTTCAGGAGTACAAAGGACTTCCTTGGGGGCTGTTTTTAGATGTGGAATAATTTGAAATTCCAATTAAACATGAATTCAAATTCAAGTTCATACATTTTCACACCAGTAGAACTGCAAAGGTGTGATTGACTCTGACGTCTATGGTGTGAGAGGAACATGTCACTCAGTGCATAGTTGTTGATCCTGTTTTTCTTCCAGCAGTGGTTGAAATATCATTGTTTTTTCTATTGAACAGCTCACAACAAGGTATGTGTACTATCTTGAGTTAGATCATGATTTCTGGAAATAGTTTTTTAAAAGTATTTTCTGGTGGTTGGAGCAGTTCCATGTACCGGTAGTTCCAGTATATTCCAGAGAAGGTAGACATCTCTACATCTCATCTACATCTCAAAACGAGACAACTCACACCAAAAACATCTAGATTTATAAATATCACTACAAGTAAATAATACATATATAAAAATATGTTTATGTCACCTTTAATCTGAGTTTCCGAACCGAGCTGTATAAGTGCTCAAACTGTGAGTCATGTAACATTTTCTATGGGGAAAATATCTCAGTAACCTCGGGGGCCTGAAATAACTCATACTTTGCAAATCTGCTGATTTTGGACAACAATGGAGTTCCATAGAAGAGAGGAATAAGGAATATAATGTAGATACACACACAATACTTCAAAATCGATTAATTGTTGGTTTGGGTTTTCATCTGAATTGTTGACAATAAAAGAAAAATAAAGAATATCAATAGTCTTACTTTTTAAACACCTTATTGCTGACAGTAAAACTGAGAAACAACATTAATGTGTTAATGAGAACCTTCTATATAGTAAATCACAGAACAAACTGGTACAAAGCTCCAGGTGGATGAGATTAGCTCGGTCAACGGGTGACATCAACCAAGTCTGCTACAACTGTAAACACTGTTTTAGTTCTAAATATGCCAGCTACTGTGTAGTTTATGAATGTTGTGAAATAACTCACTAGATTCCGTGTATGGCAGTGGTGCTGCAAGCGTGGGCCGGCTTCCATAGTCTGGCTCCGCAGGTACGCGCTGGTAGCCACGGTAGGCCGGCTGATATCCGTAGGGGTGAGAGAGGGACTGCTCAGGCACGTTTTCGCCGACAGGGGTGTAGGAGGTCAACATAACTAGAGGAAAGGTCATAGGCATAGGAGTTTGGTTTATCAATACTGTATTCGCTATTCACCTTCTTACTGAGGGTTGGATTGGCTCCTCTAGGACTCATTAATAAACACATTGCATTTTTTTTGGTAATCTGTAAAAACACTTACGTAAAAACATTTGACATTTTATGGGTGGTTATGTGTAAGATATTTTTGTACCAGTTGCCAGACAACCAGTGGTGATTCTAGTCGGGAGTTACTGGTCCCCCAAGCTGCCTGGCAACTGGTGCAGACCAACAACTATCTGCCAAATAACCGCCCATAGAACAGTGATTTAACGGTGTACAGATTAAACAAACTAGATACAACTTGTTAATTATGGAGATTTAGAACAGCTGGTTAACCCTGACCCTAACCAGACTATGCTTCCATCTGTGTCCAGATGTTGTGCTAAGCTAAGTCAGCCGACTCCTGGCGGTAACTTCATATTTAGCCTAGCTTAGCATGCAAACAAAGAGTGCACGCAAATCTTCTCATCTAATTCCCAACATGTCAAACTTTTCTATAATAGCTTGAACTAACAACACAGTACAATGTTTTATAGTGAAAACACTACACTGTGTCGTACTTTGTGAACTTTTGTTGTCTCCAATCCGACACTTCTTGAAGAAAAAGCAGCACGGAGCCACACAGCAGATGACGAGCACAATCGGAAGAATTCTTCCCATGATGCTTCCCAGACGATTACCGAGGAGACGTCCAGTCCCAAGGTCAGAAGTACTGGAGAAAAGACAGAAACAATATTTTCATTTCTTGTCCTGTAGCTCTCAGTTTTTGTCTCTTTTTTTTTTTTTACAAGAGGAGCACACCTTCCAGAACAGTTCACTTCTTGAGAAAGATGTTGTGTTATGTTACTGCAGCAGTACTTTCTCTCGCAGTTTCCACAGCAATACTGAGAGCCGCAATCCTGAGCCTCTTGGCGGTAACCATTCGAGCCCTCGTAGCCGCCACAGTAACCGGCTGCAACATGTAAGACACACAGTCATGGCAATGAGTAGTGAGTGTGAGAGATAAACAGATAAAGTAGTTAAACATTCACGTACAGACAAGCTCAGAGCAAAAGTCACTGCCATATAGTGTTTGATAATTTCCTGATTTAACTTGATTGAGTAATATTAATTTAATGTTGTGACTGCCTGCATATGATTGAACTATCCTATCCATCAAAATAAAACTCACCCCATACAGCTGGGAGCAGGATCAAACACAGAACACAAACACGACTGGACAAGACACCAGGAGCCATAACGGCAATGGATTGGCGAAATAAGGAAATGACTCCTGAGTGCGCTGAACTTCTTTAACCTGCCAGTCTGTCCCACCTTGTACAAAGTGGCCCAACAGCATTCCACACATTGTGAGAGACGTATTTGTTATTATTAGTTGGAATGCTTCAGCAGTCCAACTCTTGTTCTTGTCTTCTTTAATAAACTTATTAGTTGGAATGCTTCAGCAGTCCAACTATTGTTCTTGTCTTCTTTAATAAACTTATTAGTTGGAATGCTTCAGCAGTCCAACTCTTGTTCTTGTAATCTTTATTTAAACTTTTTATTATTAGTTGGAATGCTTCAGCAGTCCAACTCTTGTTCTTGTCTTCTTTATTAGTTGGAATGCTTCAGCAGTCCAACTCTTGTTCTTGTCTTCTTTATTAGTTGGAATGCTTCAGCAGTCCAACTCTTGTTCTTGTCTTCTTTATTAGTTGGAATGCTTCAGCAGTCCAACTCTTGTTCTTGTCTTCTTTATTAGTTGGAATGCTTCAGCAGTCCAACTCTTGTTCTTGTAATTAGTTGGAATGCTTCAGCAGTCCAACTCTTGTTCTTAATCTTTATTTAAACTTTTTATTATTCTTCTATTTCTTCCGTACTTTTTCGTCCCTCTTCTACTCCTTCATATATTCAGCTATTTAAACAATTCAAATATTAAAAATTCAGCTTCTTCAGACTTGGAATGGCATTACTTTTCATATTTCAAATGTTTCAAATGTTTTATATTTAAATACTTTTATGTCATTTTAAATTCATCAGTTCCTATGGAGAAAATCTTCAATTTTAAAAAGCTTACAGTATCTTCATACTTTCAGCAAATTCAGCAATTTAATTTTTCATATGTTCAGATAGCCTTCAGCTATTACTGTATATTTTCAAATATTTTTTATCTTTTCAAATTTTCAAATTATTAATTTTTTTAGGGAATAAATAATGAATGGGATCCAATGACACGAATCTTCAAATCCGCTTCAACTTGTTCAACTTTAAAAGCTTACCATATCGGCATACATTCAGCTAAAGACACAATTCCACTTTTAAAATGTTGACAGATGTGTTAGCTATAACTTTATAATTCATATTCTGTTCATATCTCGTATAGTTATTTAATTGTTATTATTTTAGTTTGATGTGTTCTTCCGCTCCTCCTAGGAGCTTACAATGGATGTGTGTGGGGAAGTCTAGAGCTGTGACGTCATGGCTAGATGGGACAGCTGCGTCAGGATCAAGCGGAAATTATTTTTGTAAATCGCTACTACGGCCACAATTCTTACTCTTTAGACATATTTTGTTGATAAAGTAATAGGGAATATTGTGCTTGTCATAGAAATGTGACTGTGGAATCCAACAGTTTTCCAGATGTCTCATGAGAAGCCTTTACGAGGAGAAGTCCACTTTTCTGCTCAGTCATCGCCATTGTAATTCTGAGCGCTTTCAACTTTTTGAAGCAAACAGGAGCATTTTCTGAACTGCGACTATACCCTCATTCTTAACCTAAAAATATTTAAGGAGATGTCAACGTTCACACAAGCCTTGAGCTTCTCTAATGTAGACGTTTTTAGGGTGAGAGTTATGGTTCTCTTTCAAATCCAAATGTTCTGACGGGTTGCTTTCATCAGATTCTCAGCTGTCTGTCTCTTATTTTCAGTTATTTTCAGTTAGTGGGGCAGCTAACAGCATTTTTGATGAAGAATCGTTCAAATGTGGATACAAGCACAAAATTACTCTATGGATTCTGCTCTTCCAATAAAGAACGTTAGCCAACGCAAAAAAAGCTCATGCTCGGTCGCGGCCATTTTATTTCCGCCATTATTAAAATATGCTTTTCCATGATATCTCCTGAAAAAAAACATCAAAGCACATATAAGATAATGTCAACCCTATGTTTTGATGGTCAAGGATTGCAATGATACCATAGCGGCATCATTGAATGCTTTGTGTTATTCATAGCCACCATTTTGCCTTCCTCCATAACCAAATTCTGTATTTGTCATATCTCTTCAGCCAAACACAATAAATGAAAAGTGGTAATATCTACCCCTATGTTTTGATGGTCAAGGATTACAATGATACCATACACAACACCATGCACTTTATACACTGACCAACGGTTTGTGCGTGTGTGTGGCACGTTTCGCTATTCACATGTCATATATGGAGAGATATTAGAGATATTTCATATTTAAGTTATTTTTAGCTATTTTCATTTATTCATTTCATATTTCAATTATTTTCAGTTATTCATTTCCTATTTCAACTATTTCCAGATATTGTCAGTTATTTTCAGTTATTCATTTCATATTTCAGCTATTTCCAGATGTTTTCAGTTATTCATTTCCTATTTCAGCTATTTCCAGATGTTTTCAGTTATTCATTTCCTATTTCAGCTATTTCCAGATATTGTCAGTTATTTTCAGTTATTTTCAGTTATTCATTTCATATTTCAGATATTTCAGCTATTTCCAGTTATTTTTATTTATTCATTTCATATTTCAATTATTTTCAGTTATTTATTTCCTATTTCAGCTATTTCCAGATATTGTCAGTTATTTTCAGTTATTCATTTCATATTTCAGCTATTTCCGGATGTTTTCAGTTATTTTCAGTTATTTTCAGTTATTCATTTCATATTTCAAATATGTCCAGACATTTTAACTTATTCATTTCATATTTCAGCTATTTTCAAACCTATTTCGCTATTTTAGACATTTTCAACTATTTCCAAACCTATTTCAGCTATTTTAAAACCTTTTTCAGCTATTTATTTTTTATTTTTCAGCTTCAAGCTTTCAAATGTTAAGCATTCCAACGCATTTTCAGAAGGAAATGCTCTTTCTAGTTAAACTTTTTTTTTCTATTTCTTCCGTTTTTTGTCCCTCTTCTACTCCTTCATATATTCAGCTATTTAAACCATTCAAATATTTAAAAATTCAGCTTCTTCAGACTTAGAATGGCATTACTTTTCATGTTTCAAATGTTTCAAATTTGTATATATTTAAATACTTTTATGTTATTTTAAATTCATCAGTTCCTATGGAGAAAATCTTCAATTTTAAAAAGCTTACAGTATCTTCATATTTTCAGCAAATTCAGCAATTCATTTTTTCCTATGTTCAGATAGCCTTCAGCTATTACTGTATATTTTCAAATATTTTTTATCTTTTCACATTTTCAAATTATTAATTTTTTTATGGAATAAATAATGAATGGGATCCAATGAGAGACATCTTCAAATCTGCTTCAACTTGTTCAACTTTAAAAGCTTACTATATCGGCATACATTCAGCTAAAGATACAATTCTACGTTTAAAATGTTGACAAAGGTGTTAGCTATAACTTTGTAATTCATCTTCTTTTCATATCTTGTATAGTTATTTAATTGTTATTATTTTAGTTTGATGTGTTTTTCCACTCGTCCTGACGTTTACAATGGGTGTGTGTGGGGAGGTCTAGAGCGGTGACGTCATTGCTAGAGTGCAGCGCTGCGTCAGGATCAAGCGGAAAAAAGATTTGTATATCGGAACTACGGCCACAATTCTTACTCTTTAGACATATTTTGTTGATAAAGTAATAGGGAATCTTGTGCTTGTTGTAGAGATGTGACTGTGGAATCCAACAGTTTCCCAGATTTCTCGAGTGAAGCCATAAAGAGGGAGGAAGTCCACTTTTCTGCTCAGTCATCTCCATTGTATTTCTGAGCGCCTTTCAACTTTTTTGAAGCAAACAGGAGCATTTTCTAAACTGTGACTATACCCTCATTTCTTAACCTAAAAAATATTTAAGGATATGTACACGTTCACACAAGCCTTGAGCTTCTCCTAATGTGGACGTTTTTAGGGTCAGAGTTCTAGTTCTCTGTCAGATCCACATTTTCTGAGAGGTTGCTTTCATCAGATTCAGAGCTGTCTGTCTCTCAGTCACACAGGTGCTTCACATTAGGCTAATCAGTGGCGGATCTCACACACACACACACTCTTGTTTATCATACATTGCAAGCCACACACAGACCAACGGTGTGTGTGTGTGGTAACGCGTGTCTATAAATAGAGAGATATTAGAAGAACCAATATTACAGTTTCTCAGGCCCCATTTTACCCAGACAAACAACAAACCTAACGGCGCGTTCGGCTCAATCTTTCCTCTCTATTGATCTCCACTATTTTGGTGATTTGATCATGTTTTTTATTGACAGGGTTTAACAAATGCTTTTGTCGGGGAAAAAAATCCATATGTTCAGATGTTTAAGCTATGTTCAGCCTATTTAAGATGTTGGCAGCTATTTTAAGCTATGTCCAACTTAAAAAAACTAACAAATGTTCTGACAGGTTGCTTTCATCAGATTCAGAGCTGTCTGTCTCTCACTCACAGGTGCTTCACATTAGGCTAATCAGTGGCGGATCTCACACACACACGCACACACACACACACACACACACACACACACACACACACACACACACACACACACTCACACACAGACACAGGCTCTTGTCTATCATACATTGCAAGACACACAGACCAACGGTTTGTGCGTGCGTGTGGCAGCGTGCGTGTGGCAGCGTGCGCGCGCGTGTGTCTATATATATGGAGAGATATTAGAAGATAACCAATATTAGAGTTTATCAGGTCTCATTTAACCCACAAAAATAAAACACCTATCGGCGCGTTCGGCTCAATCTTTCCTCTATTGATTCTACTATTTTGGTGATTTGATCATGTTTTATTTGACAAGGTTTAACAAATGCTTTTGTAGAAAAAAAATCCATATGTTCAGATGTTTAAGCTATGTTCAGCCTATTTAAGATGTTGGCAGCTATTTTAAGCTATGTCCAACTTAAAAAAAAAAAAGTTCAGCAAATTTCAGACAAAGTTCAGCTATTTCCAGACATTTTCAGTTATTCATTTCATATTTAAGTTATTTTCAGCTATTTTCATTTATTCATTTCATATTTCAATTATTTTCAGTTATTCATTTCATATTTCAGCTATTTTCACCTATTCATTTCAGCTATTTCCAGACTTTTTCAACTATTCATTTAATATTTCAGCTATTTTCAGACATTTTCAGCTATTTTCAAACCTTTTTCAGCAATTTCGTTTTTACTTTTCAGCTTCAAACTTTTAGCATTCCAACGCATTTTCAGCAGGAAATGCATTTTCTAGTTTAATATCAAATGGTGTTTTGTTGTGCCGTAGAACTGCTACTTTTGTTCACCTTCCTTTAGCTGCACAAATTTAAATGTGATTTTTCTTTTTTTACATTAAATCCCCTTGTATGGTAAAAACAAAAGGAAACCCCTTGAAATGGAGCAGCTCCTAAAAATGTCACAACTTCCCTTCATATTAGTTGTATTGTAGTCTGTCTGCCTGGTTACTTAACTCTCATGTCAGTTCAGAGCCCATCACAGCTGATTAGCCCTCATTCCCTTCACCTGGTCTTCACGCCTGTCTCACCTGGAACTCATTATCTCATTAGTCCCTCACTACTTAAATCCCCTCAATTTCACTTCCCTTCTGACTGATTACCTTCGCATTGAAAATGCAGAAGGTAATGTTTTGGCCGGCGTGTATTTATTTGTGAATATGTCCGTTATCCGTCTAAATCAGACAAAACTGAGCCGATTCTTATGAAACTTGGTGGGATGATTGGTCATGACCCAAGGAACAATCGATTAGTTTTTGGGAGTGATTGGGTCAAAGGTCAAGGTCAAGAAAAGGTGAAAAACGTAAATTTGTGATATCTCGGTTAATTGGCATCTGATTTGCGTGAAACTAGTGCCAAATTGTTCATAATTCAATCTTGTGATATGCGAAGGTATGCGCTCTACCGAGTGCCCATTCTAGTTGTCTGTTATGGCTGTTGGGAATGACTATGAATTACAAAAAGGTATGACCAAATAATTTCTGTACATAAGTTATCACATATGTGTATAATAGAATATGTGTTGAATGTATTCTGTGTGTAAATGTTCCCAAATTGGTAGTATTATATGATATGGCTGGTTGTGTAACGTTATTATGTCACTTTAGGAAAATGTCATGGGCTTAAGCAGGCAGAGGACAGTGAAAATGCTTGTGGAACTCTGAAGATGCGTGTGTAACTTGAACAGTGATGTACACGACAGGGGACATTGTATTTATTTTTATTCAGAAATAAAAGGGTCTCAACAGTTCCATATTATCACCTATCCTTCTCTCCTCACTCTCCTAACTCTCCAAACTATCTCTCTCCCTAAACTCTCAACCAACAACCCACATGTTGAATGGAGCCTGAGGGGTTTATATTGCTGTCAAACCTCCTGGCAAAAAACGCTTCCCGAAGCAGTCACGTGGTACAGCCGGGCAGCGAGGCTTCGCACGTCATCATTTTTGGCTCCTCCCCTAAATGAAGCAAGCCTCGATACGCGCTTCGAGGAAACGCCCCCTCCATGGACCATGACTCGACACACACATCTCGTAACAACACTACTGTTTAGTCGACCCTGGATTTGGCCTGTTTCGATTGACCTCCCAGTTTTCACCCTGCTTGAAACTAAATAAAAGTATGTTGCTTGTCCATCTGCCTCTGAGTTCTGCTTTTGAGTTCCAGTACCTGTAACACAAGGAGGCCACAATATGGCAGCATTGCTTAATTTCAGTCTCGGTCTGTGCAGTTAAGCAATTCGTGAATGCAATAAAGTCGACCCCACCCATGTGCTATAACCCAGTAATATCGGACTCCACCCAGTGTGACGTCCTGCATCACCTCCACAACCTGAGCCTGAGACGGGCTCGGTGCTGTGGAAGACATCGTGCCTGGTCCCCGTTCCAAAGAAGACAACTTTGTCTGACCTCAAGGACTTCCACCCAGTTGCCCTCACATCCCATGTGATGAAGGTGCTGGAGAAGCTGATCTTGGCTCACCTTCGACCGCTCGGTCACACTGGATGGAACTGGTGGCTCGATGAGAATCGCTTTCTGTGACTTCTCCAGTGCATTCAAATGCCATCCAACCTCTGCTGCTGAATGAGAAGCTGTGGGTCGTGGGGGTCAATCCATCGTCTCCTGGATCACCGACTAGTTCACAGACAGACCACAGTTGGTCCGACAGGATGTGATGTTGGAGCCCCACAGGGAACGGTTCTGTTTCCCTTCCTGTTCACCCTGTAGCCTACACCACTGACTGACCAGTACAACTCTGGGTCATCTGCAGAGGTTCTGTGATGACTCTGCAGTGGTCGGGTGCATAAGGGACGGACAGGAAGTGGAGTACAGGGCAGTAGTGTATGACTTTGTGGCGTGGGCCGGTAGAAATCACTGGTTTCTAAATGTGGCCAAGACCAGAGATGGTGGCGGACTTCAGGACGAAGACGATGGCTCCACAACCGCTGGGAAAGGATGTGGACAAGGTGGAGGAGTACAGAGGTCACTGGGGGCCTCCACCGACAGCAGACTGAAGTGGAAGGCCAACATCAACGCTGTACAAGAAGGGGATGAGTCGACTCTTTTTCTTGAGGAAAGTTGGATCCTTCGAGGACAGCGGAGCACTTTCTCCAAACGATTGCTTCAGCTCCGCTGTCACAAGGACAGGTACAGACACCATTCCTGCCAAGTGCAATTAGACTTTATAATAAATCACCTGCGGCCAGATCCAGATTGAATTAACATCAATAACCCTGGCACCACTTTCACTTTATACACTGTATATACTTAGCATTTTAAAAATGTTATCCGTCCTGCTCTGCTATTGTGTAGTAGTGTATATATTGTAACGTGCTTGCTGCTGCTCCAAATGTCCCCCTAGGGATGAATAAAGTATGCATCTATATCTATATAATTTTCAAATATTGTAAAACATGTTTGTGGTTACCTCAACATGTACTAGCAGGCCTATGAAAGCCAATCTGATTTTTGGATATTCTCTTGTCATCAATTGTCAAGGTATTTGTCTGATACTGCATGATTTGATTTAATTCACCCATTAAACCTTATCTTTAGACATCCTTGTCCAGACTCAAGCATCTCAAAGGATTTGTTCACGTTGCCCTCAAAAATTAATTGTATATGAACTCTTGTGATCCTCAAACTTTTCTATGTGCACAATAAGTCTAAATTTGAATGTGTCCAATACTATGGTCTATTACTTCATATGCTTGCAAAAACTAATGACATTACCATGAGCCTCAACTGTTTGGTGCTAATTAGCAGATGATTGCATCCTAACACTTTACATCCAAGATGGTGAATATTGTACCCAATACAACCTGCTAAATATTTAATATTACAAATGAATCCTCACATGAGTTTGAAGGTCTAATCACCCAAGCACAGCCTCAGAGCAGCTATCATGGCGGCTCAGTCTCGTTATCTTCATATTCATAGGTGCAATATATTTAACATCTTCTATATCGAAGATTCATAAGTTGGGGGGAAACCAAAACATTTTATTTAACTGTGCAGAAGAATTGCTGGATTTGTAACAAAATCAAAATGAATCAGCACATATTTTCAAAGTGGCATCAAAGCCAATAATTCTTAAACCAGAAACCAGAATAAATCTCTGCAGGTATGTCTTTCATAAAGAAAACGTATGGCTATAATTCGCACGCACATAAAAACACTCCCGACAGTCTTGAAGAAACTACGCTGACCGAAGGACTGAAATCACAGGAAGAAAACATTTATAAAGACGGACATCACACAAATGGCACCGTACACCGACCAATCACGTATTGATGGAAGAAACATGCACATTCTCCACTCATGACAGATATGTGAGGACATCCGGCCCCTTTCTTCAGCAGCATGTCACAGATCAGCTGGTGCAATGAATTAAGCCACAGCATGGATGTGACTGAACGTCATTTTAAACCTGTATCCGTGAAGTGTGAAGAAACACCGGAGGGGAATATATCGGGTACGAAGTTGGACACACAGCCAACGTGTGCAGAGAGGAAGCTGACAGCGTCAGGTGACTGTACGTCTGCAAGTTCAGCTGGATCATAAGAAAAAAAGTCACTTTAGCAAAGCTGTTTTCAAGTCCTTTCAGTCAGTAGAAAGCAGAAGTGACAAAGAGGAGCACGGGAGGCGCATTAATTTAGTTTTTAGATTAAAAAAAAGAAACACCACAGACCACTTGCTCCAACCTGACTACAATGCTGCTGCAGTCCAATTAAGGCAATGGTGATAACAATGTTCCAGAGAAATAAAAAAGTTTTTTTTTTACAAGGCAAAAAACAACACTGAATAGGAAAAGATGACCCTTAACTATGAATTGCACGCAAGTACAAGTAGCAGAATGCTATGTGAAACATGTTCAGCCGTTGTAAATAACATGCTCACTTTTGTAGGATAAAAAAATGTTGTGGCTTAGAAGGCACAATTGTTTCTTGCATTTTGTAACTTTACCAATTTTTTGTGGATGTGTAGTTGTTTGAAAAGTAAAAAAAATAAATAATCTCCTTTGGGTTTTTCATTCAAAGCTGCCATTTCAGCTCAGTTGCACATGTAAGTCGGCACCAAGGAATGAAAAGGAGAACTAAAATATGTTGTGAAATCTCTCTTGCATATGAACGTAAAATAAGATTTCCCTGTGAGCAAAGTGTTTTTTGTTGAATTAACCTGGTGAACATTCCCTTTTGCTGGAGGGTCAAAGACCCTTTTACAACATCGTTTGTCAACGGACAATGACATGCATCCTAATCTATCGACACGTATTAAACACTTTGGACTCGATTTGTTCCCAGGTAACACACATAAAGCATCTTAAAGTACGGGAAAAGGGTTCAAAGCTCTTCAGCGTTTCTGAAATAAACTGACAGAAAGCAATGAGATTATGGCCGTGGCCTAAAACTGCTCTAAAGTTTCTCCACCGAGTCGGACGGACCGCGATGACTGGTGATGAACGAAGAGGTCGGGCGCGTTGGGCCGGAGCTCGGTATCATCGACGGGGACCGTGAGGGAGGTGTCGAGGCATGTTAATATCAAAGCCCTTCATCTACTTTTTAGAATCAGACTCAGAGGTTTTATGTAAAATTTACCAATATGGACTCTTTCTCTCTCTATATATCTATATATAGATATAGATATATCTATATCTATATATATATATATATACACTTATATATTGTAAGTCCATGTAATTGGAGCCGAGAGGTCTGAAGATTTTCACTTGGCAACTCTTCGACCGAACAGATGTACAACAACAACTATAACATTTCCATATTTAACCACCAAAACACATGAATCACGACGGCTCTGAGACACTTCTCATCTTGGATTCAAATGACACATCTTTAGTTCTGCCAAGTTTGAAAATGCTGCGGCATGTTTAGAGTGGCTCAGAGTGTGGCCCTGTGGTCCATTAGCCGTTGTAATCCGGGTTGTACGCCGGCTGGGAGACGTAGCCGGTCTGCGGAGGCGGAGCTTTGGGCTGCGGCTGGCCGGGCGGCTGCAGGGGGTACGGCGGCTGGCCGGGGGCGAACGCAGCCTGGCTGTACGGCATCGGGTTGGGAGGGAAGCCGGGACCGGCTGCAGGCGGAGAGAAAACGGGGCACGGCCATGAAAGGGCTGGAAATACTTTTACGGTAGCCACAACTTCAGTTCCATCCAACAGAGGCGACAAACATTTAACTTCCTATTTTAAATGAATCCAGACACGACCCAACTTTAGACCAGCAGCGGTTATTCCGACGGCAGCTATTCTGAAGCAACAAAATGCCATAATGTAATTATTTTTTAAAGCTGCATTGTAATGTGTCATCATCCCATGTATGATGTTACTAAGTACAGACGACGATTGTAAGAAATAAAACAAATGTGCAAGTGTTTCAAGTTGGGAAATGAAAAACTGGAGCGTGTCTATATTTTTACATTCGCATGTTTTGATCGCTGTGTATTTATTTATTTATGAATTTATTTATTTATTTATTTATTTATATGTGTGTTACTCGCATAACTCAAAAAGTATTGAACCGAATCGCATGAAATTTGGTGGGATGGTTGGTTATTATCCAGGGACCATTTGATTATATTTCGGGATCGATCGGGTCAATGTCAAGGTCATGAAAGGTCAAAATCTTCTTTTTACCATAGCACAGTCAATTTGTATCCAATTGTCATGCAGCTAATGCCAACATTTTCATAATTCAATGCCCAATCTTGTGATATGCCAAGGTATGCGCTCTACCGAGTTTTCTATGAGAGCAGAGAACACAAATTTAAACGTTGCTGTATTGGTCCCAAAAAATTGTTTTAGTTATACTTTGGCAAAAAAAATGTTTATTACTATGAGGCAAATTTGAGAGATTTGATTTGTTATTTTTAACCGAAACCAGTTGATCATTTTACACAAACACATATTCATGATTACTGCTAGGGATAACAATTAGACGTGTAATTATTTGGTTACGTTATAGAACATTCACACTCACTGGCTTCCTGATATGTTGGGGGTGGTCCTGCTACCATGGCCTGTCCTTGGTAGGGTGGTGTTGGCATGGGCTGAGCTCCGTAGCCCTGGGGCATCGGCTGACCCCCGTAGCCCTGGGGCACCGGCTGAGGCCCGTAACCTGGCTGCACTGGGACGGGGTGGTAGATCTGATACTGGCCCCCCGGGTATGTCTGAGGCTGCCCGGGTCTTGCTGTTGCCTGCTGCGGGTACTGCTGAGGGGTGGTGGTGACCACGGTGGTGTGGGTGCTGGTCGCTATCACAGCTGGAAGAAAGCAAGCAGAAGACCAATACAGTTAATATCTGCTATGCAGGGGGTGAATCACAGTTTCAGTGGAAGTCGAGGGACCCAAGTACGTAGATGTGAGCAACAACAGCAGTCTAGGCTGAACTCGGTTTGATCTTGTGCTTTTTTAACGTAAACAAGATCACTGAGGCTGAAGCACAAACACACGGCAGCATAGAACTGGAAAAAAAAAAAAAAAAAAAGCCGGCAATCATAGTCCGAGAATAACCACCACCAACACAGACAGAGGAAACGGCATTACAACATTATAAAAAAAGAAGGAAGCATTTTTTTCATACAAAAGTAAACTGAGCGTAACCAACAGAGCGTAACTTCTACATTATCCAACTGCACGAACCAGGCAAAGAAAAAGAAACAAAACTGAAAAGCTAGGAAATAAATCCTATAATTGTATGAATGCTACTTTATTTGGTTTCACAAATATTGAATATAACAAATGAGGGGCTACAGGAACTCCAATGAGTAATTCCCAGTACATAAATGCTTTATAACCAGTGTCTCACGCACTGAAACCTCAAACAGTTCCTTCTGACAAAATCCACAGTCGAAAAAAAGTTTCATCAGAGTCAACGTCAGCGATAACACCGTCACATGAGCAGTGTGTGTTTTGGACTTTCTTTGCCCTGAGTTTGGCCCTCAGACAGTCTGCCCAACTTAAGGGGGGAGGTTGTTGAGGACAGTACTCGGGGCTGGAAGATGCATGCCTCCTGTGCATGTTTTTCAGGTTAAACAAATTATAATTCTTAATAAACGTATTCCTAACAAATATTCTGATGAAATGAGACAAAAGGAAGTATATAACGGTGTTAGTTAGGACGCCATGCTCTCTCAAAAACACTGATTTGTCATGTGCTTTAGTAAAACTGAGAAGTACACAGCTTTTGGAAAACAACTTCCTCATGATTCGTTACTTGCTAAATATATATATATATATATATATATATATATATATATATATATATATATATATATAAATAGAGGCTCAAACTGCCACCCTTGTGGCGAGTAAATACAACCCTGTGTAAATGAAATTGTAAGACAGCAGTGTTTTAAAGAAAACCGTGTGTGTGTGTGTGTGTGTGTGTGTGTGTGTGTGTGTGTGTCACTCCCCCACCATGATAATAAGGTTCCCTAACAGACAGAGCGGGAGTCATCATGACCACTTCCTGTAAATGACGTGGGATGGTTTCGAGTTTTCCCCACTGTGGTTGTCATGGAAACAATGAGTCACACGAGGTGGAGCCCTGACATTCCTGAATGTGATCCCGACATGCAACGGCCCGAGTCGAGGGATACCACACTCCGGCGGCGTTCCAGCCTCCCGCTCTCTGAGCCGGAGCTCCGCCGCTGCGTCGCAAAACCTGAACGAGCCGCCAGGAAAGTCCGAAGTGACAGGCGGCGAGAGATCGGGGAGCACTTTGAACGTTGCACAGGGTGGAGCGCCGGCACACACACGCACACACACACACACACACACACACACACACACACACACACACACACACACACACACACACACACACACACACACACACACACACACACACACACACACACACACACACACACAGTACTCAGGGACTTTCCTTTCATAGTTAAAGGTTGGTACCGAGAAGAGCAGAGAACAAAAGAAGAAATCTAGCAGCGGAAATATTGAGTTGGAGGAGAGAAAAAAAACAGCATACAGGATGTCTGTCTCTGATTGTGCAACGGCCATAAAAAAAAACAAGACGTGGAAAATATACAGCCCATTTCTATTTGTATCTGTTTGCATGTTCCAGCATGGTTGTCTGAGTATAAGCACATGTTCTTGTACTTTTAAAAAGGAATCAATTAGTGTTGTATGACTCTCGAGGGAAAAAACACAAACCTGAAAACATAACGCTGTAATCTGAAAGAATCTAGAGTTCAAGCGTAAACCATAACTAAAATATATATATATATATATATAACCAAGACAAAGTTAATGCACAAATAATGTTCTGTTGTTCATATAATCACCATCACAGTTTTCTAATTTAGATTATAGTTTGTCAGATGATAACAATACGATTCATTGTGCAGACCACAACATGTTCAACAGATGCACTATTTATATCTGTTCACTGTTTAGGGTCATTCACGCCCCCGATGACCCTAACCCTTTTTGTCTTCTAATTTCCAAAAGCAGGACCTGAAAGTCCGCAGTGTTTTTACTCTTTGGTCCCATTTTTGTCTGACATTTTGGTTTCCAAGGTCATGACACTACTGAACTGACTTCTCTTGAGAAGTTAATGGCGGGGTGCTTTTGCTGGTTGAGTATTGTGACGTTGTGTCTCAAAGAAACCGCGTGGACTTGTGGGAACACGACGACAGCAGTTAAACCTAGACGTCTGTGCTGCTGATTACTGTAATGAAAGTTACACTAAGTGCTTCACGAGTTATTGTGTTAACAGTTGAGACAACTCAAAAGATACGTTCATCTAAATGATATTACCATCCAAGGAATGAGGATGGCTATATTCTGTATTTCTATCATTATCACTAATATTGATAACTCAAAATAAACTTCAGTGCCCATATTATTGCATGCATGTGTGTTTATTACACAGTAATAAGATGTATGACTACTGATGGCTACAGAGACAATACTTGTTAATATGATCATTGTTGGTTTTGGAATTAATACTTTAATAAGATTTGTCGATAACAACAAACCAAAATACAAAATATAGAAAATCACTACATTTATCCCTTAATAACAAACCTTTTATTAAAATCAGAGCATATGAACAGCTTCCAACAGCTTTATTGGAATAAAGCTGTTTTTAAAACGGCTAGGGTTTATCAAATATAAGACCTATTTTGGGGTAGTGTAAATTAAGTCAGGGCATGTTTTTTCCTTAATGGAACGACAGTAGTGTTGAAGTCCAACAGCAATTATCACCAAGGGCGGCCCGGGTCGTCAACACGGCTCACCACAGAAGATCCCTCAAAAGCAACGTGAAAACCTGCATCGCATGCTACATGGTGACAAACTCAAATAAAAGTGCCTCTTTTTTTAAACTGTTGGCAGTGTCACATGTCATTTTAGGAATGTAATGTGTATCACTGCTTGTGGTATTAGTAGACAAAGTCACATCAGTAATGAAAGTCATGTGGTGGGTAGCCAACTGACCTCAAAAGTTCCCATGTCTATTTTCAAAAGTACTCTGATAACACCCTGGGAACTAAGAGTCGGGCTCCTTCATTAAAACAACCCCCCAAAAAACTGTCACTACCAGTGGACAGATGGGGGAAATCCACTCTAAAGTATTTTAATTATAATATTGATTATTTACGCAATTCCTTTCACTTTCCGTTTGCACCCATTTAAGTTTCTCTTTATCTGGAAACACTTGTTCACACCCATTTGTGTTAACCTGTCTTCACCTTTTTCGGGTAGTTTCAGGAAGTGAACTTACAAAGTAAACAATACAAAACGTATATTGTCTGCTACCCGTGAGTAACTTGTGCCTCCGATGTGTATTTTTCTTGTAGTGTTGATGTGTAGAACGGACCAAGACAAATTCCAATCAGTGTTACGTTGACATGATTCATGAATCTTAAACAAATCATTATAAAATAAAAAATAGGGTGAGGTGAAGGGCTACTTACGTCTTGGCTTGCGGCACATCTTGTACAGGCAGCAGCAAGGACAGACACAGCAGGAGATGAAGATGAGCAGAAAGATGATGAAGCTTCCAATACCCAGGACCATGGGCAATGGTGAGGAATTATAGCTAAAGATAAAGCTACTAAAAGAGAAACAAAGAAGACATAATCATGTAACACAGTATGCATGTTGCAGTTATTTCACTGAAACACAATAGAAGACAACGAGGTCAATGTTGTACCACTAATGATAGTAAACATTATTAAAACACACATTTCATTGTAGTATTGCTTGGTTTGTAAAATCCCCTTCATTGTTTTCTTTGCAGATCTAATAAACATCAAGCAAGCTAAACATATATCATGAATCAGTTATGTGAAAAGAGACTTGCTGCTGCAAGATCAAATGAATTCACACATTAGCTTTGTGCCAGTGGTCGTGCACAGGAAGACTCGACTTCCTGTGCCCAAATGCATACGCATTGCATATCAGGCTGCAACGACACATCACCGCTGAGGTTACACGGGGGGGTAAATAAATAAAACTGAAGTTTGCGATTATTTATCATCTATTAGAAAATAAAATAAATACCAGTCTTCTTGTTCATCCTCGGTAAACCTCCAGAAGCTGTCCTGACAGCAGTATCGGTTCATGCAGGCACCACAGCAGAATCCTACGTTGCATTTTTTATATGCTTGGTCGTGGTAGGCCTTACAGTCGCGGCTCCCAGCTGTAACAGAGCAGGGCAGCAAAGGTTAGGCTGGACACAACTGAACAAGACTTTAGTGGGATGAACCGACAAAAGGGTCAAACGTGGGAATTTAATAAAACCATGCAAGTCTCCACTGAAACCAATTCTTCTTTTTATTTTTATTTTTATTTAAAGGCCTCAGTGCTAATGTAAGGAGTTCATATAATGGTGTGATGGTCCTGAACAGAATAAGTCCAAGCTGGTTTTCAAATGCATTTGTATTTATTTTTTTAACTGTCAAATATTCTCTACTTCTATCTTCAATGCGATTACTTTCTGTTTATCTCTATTATGTTGTGTATTGAAAGTATTTTGGTTTTGAAACTGTTAGTCTATGAAACACACAAACAGTCATCAAAGTGATTATTTGTTGAAACGGTATAAGTTAGTAAGGTCGCTGTACTGCGTTTGACTTTTTAATTTGAAGCCGTCTTTGTTTATACAAATAAGGGTAGCTAGTAATTTGGCTAAAGCTGTTCAGCTTTCTACATTATTTGTATTATTTAAAATAAGCATATTATATTGGACAGTAGCAGCAGACCTTAGAGGAAATAGCAAAGCACTGAAATTGACCAGTTGATTCAGTTGAGGATTAACTTGTAGATTGTATCTACAAGTTACTGACCCGTTTATAAGATGGACCAGATCCGGTTAGACACGTATTAGCGAGATAACCCGGTGAACAACAGGCGGCCGCTTCCACAGGGCGACCAGCTCTCTGACATCGCCCCGGATCTTCGGTCTGTTTGAGCCCCGGGTTCAAGCTAACCGAGCCGCTGTTGCAATAACGTTTAGGAAACGATACGACACGAGACAAAGAAGAAAAACAACCAGCCTTCAGTTCAAGTTTAAACAACGAAAACTCACCGGATACACTCGGGGCCAGGACCACAGTTAAAGCCAAAGCAACAACAACACCGAGCAGGCCTGACGCCATGGCTACTCCAAGACTCCCGGAAAACAATAAACTGTGCGGGCTCTTCTCCGGCAGACTGAGCAGAGCCACCGCCGCAAAGATCGTCTATGCCCGCGGTGACGTCATCACGGTCCCGCCCATCTTCTTCTTCTTCTTCATCCGGTTTTACGTCGGTCAGCATTCAGTTTATTGCAGCATTGTCCGGAGTGTGGATAGACTTGCAATCTTTTCCACAAAACAAAACTAACAAACAATGTAATAAATAAAGATTTTTTTAAAATTTAATTAAGAGATGTCACACATAAATTTAGTATTTTAGTATTAGTATTTAGTATTTTAGTATTTAGTATTAGTGTTTTGTATTTAGTATTTTAGTGGTATTATTAGTATTTAGTATTTTAGTATTGTGTTTTGTGTTTTTATTTGTATCTTTTATTTGTATTAATGCGCTAATGTACATCCACTGTTGTAATCCTGAAATTTCCCCACTGTGGGACTAATAAATGAATATCTTATCTTATCTTATACCACATTAACCTATATTTTATTCACCACTCACAAGTATCCTTGTACTATATCCCTGCATTTCCATCATCCCTATATAAAAAAATCCATGTGTTCTTTAAGAAAGCTAGCAGTACCCTAAACTGTGCTCCCTCAGCCATGTCCAGTACTGCTTTAATGTTCATTCATGCACACCTGATTGCCTCAGATCATTCCTCATCACACTCACTACTACTCAAAACTACATTGACTCCTCTCCTTCTCGTCCTTCACACAATCATGTCTGGTGTTTTTCTATCATATTTGTGTTTTGTTTAGCGTCCACAACCTTAACCTTGTTAACACTGTATCCTCTCTCCTGTTCATCTACTCTTGTAGCTTTGTCAACCTTTTGAATATGAAACATGTCTCCTTATATCCTCTGTTCCACATTTGTTGCCACTTTTGGTTGATTTTTACTCAAATAATTTATTTGATCTTTACATATGTGTTTCATTTCATTCAAACCTTCTTTGCCAACTTATCCGCCCTCTCATTCCCACTCACCCCTAGATGCGCTGGAACCCACATCAATTTAACCTGACCTCCCTGATGTGTTTTTCTTGAGCCTGACTGAAGGAATTTCAAAAATATCTTGACAGATGTTTAATGAAAATACCTCAAACTTGCTAGAGATGAAGATGAATCGGAGCATATCAATACTTATGTTACATGGTTGTATCCCTCTAACAAACAAATTCCTCTCAGATGATATTGACTCTATTTACCTACTTCCTTTATATTAGGCTACTTTATTGGCAAAATGCTTAATGTTCAAACCTTTAGATTTTGTTTCTAATATACAGTCAATAATACACATTATAATTTGTTTAGGACTGAAAACATCATTGTATTGTAATCAAAGGAGTTACCCTAGTTTGTGGACTATCTATTGTGAGGAAATGAAAACACTTAGACCATTTAACAGGTTAAGATGAGCTTTGAAAGACAGCATATTGAATGGATGAAAGCTGAATGATAAGAGACTTGGCATAGGACAGGGCGTGTGGATTGTTTTGCTACATTTACTCCAGTATGGGTTTCAAACATCTTGGAAAACCCATGGAACCCCTCACAGAGGAGAATATTTCCCAAGGACCCTATTAATCGTAACGCAGGTTTGCATATCTATCTATCTATCTATCTATCGGTATATATATCGCCCTCTCTCCTCCTCGACCTCTTCTGTGAACCCCACCCCACCCCGGGATGTGGTGTAGGAGAATCACACAAGGTGAAACCCACGAAACCGCCCCATCCCGGGAGGGGGGGCCAATCCCCCCCACTCCTTCTGTGGGGTCCACAAGTCAAACCCACCGCCTTCCTGTGGACAGCCCAGGCTCAATCCTATCCGAGGGATGCAGCTCTGAATCGGGAGTCACACAAGGTGACTCACCGAAACGCCACACGTTAACCCGCCTCGGATGGATGACCTCCCCCCCACTCCGCCTGGGAGCTTCACATCGCGGTGCCGCTCTGCTGGACAACACGCCTATTTACACTGTTTCGGTGCTCAATCAAAGCACAATGATCAAAGCACAATGTTGCCATGGTGACTGTCGTGTGAATGTCGTGTCCGCTAGAGCGCGATTTGAATCCGCTAGCTAAACGGCGCTAGCCTTAATTAGCTGTTTTCTCTTTAAATACTACACGCATAATAACTATCAACATATAGCACTGCCAAAGCAGGCGAATATAACATGAATACCTTCACTCTACCGCTGTTTCTCCCTGCCTCAAATCTTCGTGGTACGCTAGCTTACTGAAGCTTCATCATTCTTATTTGTTACACCAAAAAACAACTTTTAAGTGGACGAGGGTTGTTTATGTGTTATTAGTTGTTATACTAAGCTAGGCAAACAGCTCCTTCTATTGTTTTTTAACGTGAGCTTTATTCAGCGTGCTTCAGCATTCAGCGTTAACAACATGGCAAGTAACTTTATTGACAACATCCTTCGTTAACACACAGAAGTAGTAATGAGTAACAGCGCCTCCTCTTGGTGAAATTACTATATAACAACACTCCCACTTAATTTTACAATGGCATTAAGACACTTTAAATTATATTACAGAGCCGTGCTCCCTTTCACAAAATGTCAAGAAAATACATCTTTAAACATCAACAAAATACTTCCTTCCTAGTACATGCCATTTTCAATTAAACTGTTCTCATTTATCTCTGAACATCTTTTATCAACAGTCATTTTCCGGAACTCCGTTTTTGCCTGTTTTTTAGACTTGCTTTGACTAGGCAGCATTCGGCATTCACCTGTCAAGCCTAAAACAACCACTTGTATGTCTACTCATAGACAGGCACAAGTCCAATCTCTCCTCTGAGATATTTAAACTTTTGTTTAGTCAGTGGCTTGGTCAATATGTCCGCTTTCATGTCATTTGTTGGACAGTATTGTAGTTCTATTTCTCCACTTTGCACACATTCACGGATGTAGTGGTAGCGAATGTCTATGTGTTTAGTCCTGGAGTGGTCGACAGGATTCTTCGCGATGGCGATGGCTCCTTGGTTGTCTTCCAGGATTACTGTGGACATAGCCTCCAGTCCCAGATCACTCAGTAATCGTCTCAGCCAGATACCCTCTTGAGCGGCTTGGCTAAGCGCAACATACTCAGCTTCTGCTGTTGAAAGTGCAACTGTTGCCTGTTTCTTACTGAGCCAGCTCACTGCTCCTCCACTCTGTAGGAATATGTTGCCTGTTGTCGAGCAACGGTCATCCTGATCTCCAGCCCAGTCAGCATCTGCGTATCCAATCAAAGCTCCAGAGTCTGACTGCTCATACTTGAGAGCAAGGTTCATTGTCCCTTTCAAGTATCGAAAAAAAAAATCCTCTTCACAGCTGTCAGATGTGCAACATCTGGATTTGCATCGAACTTTGACACAGCACTCACTGCTTGAGCTATGTCTGGTCGTGTGGCCATTGCAGCATACAGTAGACTTCCAACCATTGACTGATAAGTAGGTTGGTGCGTTGGCTTACTGACACCATCACTTTTCCTCAGTTTGACGTTGGCATCAGCAGGAGTTGCGTTATCCATTCCATATTTCTGAAGCATGACTTCGATGTAATGCTTCTGGTGAAGAAAGACACAGTTCTTTTCTTTGTCTTGAACAACAGTGATGCCCAAGATATGGGACAGCTCACCCACGTCTTTCATCTTGTAGCGCTCCTTGAGAGCTCCTTTCAGCTTGTTCATGCTCTCAGTCGACTCTGTTATGAGAATGAGATCATCCACGTAAACAGCGAGTATCTCAAGCTCATGTACTGTTCTCACAAACACACAGGGGTCTGATGTGCTCTGTTTGAATCCAATTTCTGTCATGAACCCTGTGAAAGCCTTGCTCCAGCAGCGAGATGACTGCTTCAGTCCGTAGATTGACTTCTTCAGTTTGCACACCAGGTTTTCCTGCCCATGTTTGATGTATCCCTCTGGTTGCTCCATGTAGATCTCTTCTTCCAGGTGTCCATTAAGAAATGCCGTTACGACGTCCATTTGGTGCACATGTAGATTGTTCTGGATAGCAAAGGACAGTAGTGTACGAATAGAGCTGAATCGTACTACTGGTGAAAACGTTTCATTATAGTCAGCACCATACATCTGTGAGTAGCCCTTGGCGACGAGTCTGCACTTGTATCTCTCCACTTGTCCGTCACTATGATGCTTGACTTTGAAGACCCATCTTGATCCTACTGCATTTCTTCCTCTTGGTAAATTCACCAAATCCCACGTCTCATTTTCCAGCAGCGACTCATATTCCAAATCAGCCGCCTCCTGCCATTCCTTTGCATTAGGACTCACCATTGCTTCTTTCAGTGTGATTGGCTCTGTCACACAACACATATTTGCATGATGATCAACAGTCACTGTATCAGCATACTCATCATATCCAAATCTCCTTGGAGTCCTTCTGATTCTTCCGCTTGTTCCGACTGTGGTATCGACAGGAACCTCATCATCTTGTTTTTCACTTTCTTCTGTGGTCATGGTTTTCTCACTCTCTGAGGTGAGAACTTACGCTTCCCGTTTCCAGTCGAAGTTTGACTCATTGAGGACGACATCACGACAGTAAAAATCCTCCTTTTCTCTTCATCATACTGGCGATAACCTTTGGCATTGTTTGCATATCCCACAAAAACAAAGCTTCACAGTCTTCTTGTCCAGGTTTCTCCTCTCTTCATCTGGGATATGTGCATAAGCAACACAACCAAACACCCTCATGTGACTCATGTCAGGTTTCTTTCCACACCATCTCTCGTAGGGTGTCTCTTCTTTGAGGAGAGATGTTGGCAGCCTGTTCTGAATGTAAGCTGCGGTGGCTACAGCCTCTGCCCAGTACATCTTTGGCAACTTAGAATGTGACAACATACTTCTAGCTGCTTCAACCAATGTCCTGTTTTTTCTTTCTGGAACACCATTTTGTTGTGGTGAGTGAGGAACAGTCAGTTCATGGTGGATGCCTTGAGCCTTCAAATAATCTTCAAACTCCTTTGATGTGTACTCACCACCATTGTCTGATCTCAGCCTTGCGACGCTCTGCCCACACTCATTTGAGAATGTTTTCTCAAATTCCTTGAATTTGTTTAGCACCTCATTCTTCTGTTTCAGAAAGTATACCTTGCAGCATCTGGAGTAGTCATCGATGAATGTCACAAAATATTTTGCTCCACCTATAGACTCAGTCTGCATGGGACCGCAGACGTCACTATGAATCAGCTGCATCTTGCGTTTGGAGCGGATTGCTCCAATCGACTTGAATGGCTTTTTAGTCAGCTTGCCTTCCACACATCCTTCACAGAAAGGAACATCTTCTTCTGCAGAGAAGTCCACTCCGTTCACCAGATCTTTTAGTTCCTTCAGCTTGGTTGTGTGACCCAGTCGCTGGTGTCACAGGCTGACTGCTAATTATGCACTGTGACAGACAGATGAACTTCCTTCAACATCCAGCTGATATAGCCCGTCAGCTCTTTGTGTTCCCATTCCTTGAAGAGTTCCATCTTTTCCGCGTATGTAGCAGCGAGACTTCTTGAACTGCACTGTATTTCCTTTTTTGGTAGCAGCTCCCACTGAGAACAGATTTCCAGTTAGCTTTGGAACATACAGCACGTCATACATTGTCGCATTTCTTGCATCACTCATTTTGAAGCTCATTTTCATTTTAACAGTTCCAATTCCTAGGGCGTCAACCATCCTGCCATCACCAAGTTTCACAGACTGTGCTTTAGTGAATTGCTGATGATCTTGAAGTAGTTCTTTATCGCATGTCATGTGTTTTGATGCTCCTGAATCAATCACCCATTCTACCTGTTGTAGTCTGGCAATCGAGTTTGCCTCTCTGGAGACAAAAGCACTTTCAGACGAATCCTCAGCATCTTCACACATCATGCTTTTGGCCTTGTGGGTTTTCTTTTTAGCTGTATTTTTCCAGGTTGGACAGTCACGCTTTATATGCCCTTCTTTCCCACATTTGTAACATTTCCACACGCTTGGCCTTTCTGCTCCCACTGACCTGGAGTTATCCTGCACATTTCCCCGGAATTGCGATGACATCATGGCTGATGCACCACCTGACGTTGTAGCACCACTGGAGTTATCATTGCCATTCACTCGCTTTTGCTCTTCATGAATCAATGCTTGCTTAACAAACTGCAGTGTCAGATTGTCAATCTTTGTTTCTAGTGCAGTGACAATCGTAGCATAGCTTGGTGGCAAACTTCCCAAAAGTGTTACAATTTGGTCTTCTTCTTCAATAACAGCACCGATTGCTGATAACTGGTCTGTTAGCACTTTCATTTGTTTTAAATGTTCAGTTAAATGATCTCCTTCCTTCATTTCACATCGGAAATATTTTTTCTTTAAGAACAGTTTATTTGCCAAAGTATCTCTCTCAAAATGGCCTTTCAGCGTGGTCCACGCCTCTTTGGGAGTCTGGCAGCTTGTTATCAGGTACAACTGCGGTGTACTTACGTTTAGCACTAAAATAGAGAATGCCCTCTCTTGCCGTTTAGTGAACTCAGCCTGTGCGAGTGCGTTAGCATCTGCGGCTAGTGTTTCCGTCTCCATTAGCATACCCCATAGTCCTTTAGCCTTTAGCATGTGTTCCATTTGAAACTTCCATGTCGCCCAATTATCCGGTCCGCTCAGCTTGTCAACAAACAGCTTATCCTCCATTGTGTAATCCCACAACACTGTTTATCTTCCACAAAAAATCCGTGTTCAGCGTCGACCTGGGCTCATAACCTATTGTTTTTTAACGTGAGCTTTATTCAGCGTGCTTCAGCATTCAGCGTTAACAACATGGCAAGTAACTTTATTGACAACATCCTTCGTTAACACACAGAAGTAGTAATGAGTAACAGCGCCTCCTCTTGGTGAAATTACTATATAACAACACCTTCTATATCTTCATACTTACTGTACAGATGTCGTGTTATATGGATATTTTCATTCAGCTCGCGGCAAGAAGCCAATAAGACTTATTGGCAATATTCCGACATTTTGGGAGTGTGATTCCCAAAATGTCGCAATATTGCTTGAAGTATCAAAAAAAAAAAACAGTAACCCCCCACATCCAATATTAAAACTGAAACTAAGTGGAGTAACGGTAGAGAGGCACAAAGACACGTACACAACACTTAACAAATGTCAGTAATATTAGAATTAGCACACAAGATATTTATGAAGCATTGGTTATACACTATGAGGCCTTTAGTCTGTATCTGAGCAGATGGTACAGAGTTACTTCAGTATGAGCAGCTGTAGAGTTACAGAACTTTACTGACTGTCTGCATATTGGAGACAAAGAACTTAACATTTCACTTCTGTCATCTTTTTTTAAAACCGAAGACGGTGCCTGCAGACAGCTTGTCACGGAGCAGCGCGTGCGCTCTGATCCCGCGCTCTTTTAATGAAATATTGATACAAAAAATATGCTAAATCATATCGTTTTTAACGCACGGATCACGTGTTGGTATCGATACAACGTGCAGCATGACTGCAGTAGATGTAGCGGTGTGAGACATTCGTCCCGATGTGCGCGCACACGCCGGGCTCTACGGCGCGCGAGACGTGTTCACGCGCGCCGTAGAGACAGACTGACGTGCTGCTGGAGAGACGATCAGCATCAGATCGCTCGGTACGCAAAGGCGCGCAGGAACACAAGTGACAGTATGCATTGTGGATTATTTTCGCGCATGCGTACCTGCGTACCAGTTATGTGCACTCCTGTGTATTGTGAAACATTTTAACCTAAATACGTCAGACCTGTTTTATAGTGAAAAACAGAAACAATCTTCAATCTGAATCCTGTTCAGATGTAGGATAAGAGAAGATAATTCCCCTAAGTGGGGGATTTCAATGCTATTTATTTTTAATACCGTACACCTTCTAACAGATGGTGATATTATTCAAATTGCATGAGCACTAAACAGTATGTACTGTATATCCGACATTTCAGTATCTTAATGTTTTTCAAAGAATGAACAATATTGAGGCATAGTGAATGCAGTTATGTAATCATACCAATCTGAAGCTGACTTTCAGTAAGTCAGCTCCATTAACTTGTTGCTGTGTGACACAATCATATCAGAGTTTACCACCTAATGTGGGAGGGAGTAATGGACACAATTTGTATGTTTTATTGCCACAAATGGTCCCTCTAGATATGCACTTTTTAATGATATAGCACAATTTGATGTATTACAGTAGAATTATTGAAACCGACACCTTTCTTATCATGCTAATGGCTCCTTTCAAAGAGTATACTATTATTATAGAATATCTGATTATTCAGTTTTGAATTAACGTAAGATAATGTTAATGTTGTAGTTTGTCAATGTGGAGCAATATCTACAATTGCAGTATCAGCAGAAATAATGTTTTCTTTTTCTTTTATCACCAAAAAAAGTCACTTGCACCCCGTCCCCCTCCCCCACCCTCCCTGGTGGTTTAATCTGACCACCAGTCCAAAAATTACAGAACGAAAAGTATTTTTTTAACTTAAAATTTAAAACAAAATGGCAATTCAGGCAAGAACAGTCAAACTGCCCAACAACATTCAGGAAGTAACAAGACTAACATCCTGTTTTTTTCAGTGTCTCATGTGGGATCCATACAAGACTCGCCCACCATATATATTATGCCTTTTGTGGTTGGAGTTGTATCTTCTGACGTGTTCTGCAGATAGACCGGATGTGTATCTGGCTGATGAAAGCAAGACAGGGCGGTCTGTTGCATCTGTGGTTGAGAGATCAAAAGCAAGGAGCATTCAGAAAGTACAAATCATGGTTTGGTTAGCCGCTTTCTTCTTTTGTTGTAAAATCTTGATTTTTGTATATTATCGAAACAAACTAAACTAAAAATAAATAAATAAATAATTTTAAAATGTTACTTTAGTTGAAAGTATGAAAGTCTTATCAGCAAAGGATCAAAAGTACAAAATATCCATTATGGAGCACAATACCTTCTGTCATTAGTATGTTCATATGTATCTTGTCATTTGATTAGAAATTGTGTAAATTGCATTTTTGTTGCAAGGTGTTGATAATGTTGACTATTTGATATATTGTTATATACATTTGTTATGTCTCCAAAAAGCAAAAAAAGGGGAAATACAATCAACCCTGCATGTATTATATTGTGTTCAATTGATCTGTATCTGTATCTCTATTTGATAGTCCAGCTGGTAAAACTTTACAACTATCAGTTCCAAAACCTTAATGGATCTCCAGGGGGCAGCAATTCACCGTGATTGCATTTGTTGATATGGTAAGACGAAGATACCACAGACATACATTTAATAGATGAAGTTGCCAAAGTTATTTGCTTTTTTAACTTCAAAAGACAATTTGGGGACACCCTTTTTTTATGGGTGTGAGGTTCAAATTGGTCAATTGGTTTTGTCTTTCTTTGTTCATATTTATGTTTTATTTGGTCCCCGCCAACTTCATCTACAAGGGTAGACCATAAGCCGGGGTGAAAATATAAATATAGAACAAATGTAACAAAAACTGAAAGGTAGGAGTTATTGCAATAACTGGTAGGTGTAATGTTACATATTAAACTGGCAACTGGGTGCATACTGTTTGAGTTTAACTTCAGTTATTGTCCTATTGTTTAAATGTTTAAGACACAATAGGTGTAAACTTCCCGTTTAGTTCCTCTATTGTTTGCCAAACTCACACTAGCAAACATAGCAGGTCATCACACTTAAACAATTGTATACTTTAAATATCTAGCCTGCAGTCCATGTTAAAGAACCCGCCATGTCTCTTTATCACCACCAGGGGTCACGTGTGCACAGAACATCGCTCAATCCCGCCACATCAACTAGTCCATGTAAGTCTTGAGCTGAAGTTAGAATTTATGGCAATTAAAAAAAACAAGGCATGCACTTGAAGAAGCAGTTTGAGATGGCACTGTTGACTTAAAGTTGAATCTGCAGTAATTGGCAAATTACTGTTATATTCATAAACTAATTATATATGTGTTTAGTGAAATAAACCAAACATGCCAAGTATATATATATCAATTAAAATATACACAGAAATAAATACCACGTGAAATACCCTGCGAGGTGACAGTTTGATCACACGCATGAGTCACACAGCTGATCGACCAAAATGACCTTTTGACGTCCACCAACGAGATCTCGCGAGACTGCCGCGTGGTATCCGCCATAGCGTAAGCTCTTATAAGCACTCTCACAAGCGCGTCCTCTTCGTTCGTCCTCAGTGCAGGATAACGACGCTGCCTCCTCTGCACCGGCTCCTAAAACCAGGCGTTTGAGTCCGAGTCTAACACCAGACCCGCTGCGCTGCTGTCACCCTGTCCACTACGCGACTGTTGAAGAGTCTAACCTCATTAAAGTGTGAAGTTTGTACGAGGTAAGTTTCTTATTCGCCTCTCATCATCTTGACTTCTGGATGTAGCCTCTTAGCTAATGTTAGACGCTTAGCTAACGTTGCTCTCGGTCAACCGGAGAGGGTCACGAGCGGCTGGTGTTGACACTTAGTACAGCTTACATTGAATACTTGTGTATAAAAGCGCTATAAGCGCAACCGTATATTTGTAGTGTAACGTGAGAGACAGACGAGTCGTGACTCTTGCTCTCTTCATGTGTCATAACGTGCAACATGAAACGCTTTGCGAGTCAGCGCGTAAAGACTCCGCCAAAGGGCTCGCGAGCCCCTGGACACCGTGCCGTGTGTGTACATCTGGCCATCACACACCGATAGTAAGTAGTGTCCTTGCCAGTGTGTGTATCTGATCGGTATAGGGTGCAAAGGAGGACACCGGGAATCAAGTTACAAACGCTGGCGGAAATGGGAAGACTGTCTGCCAACACAAGTCAACACGCGGAAATAGATCTAAAGTATTCTCATCATCTACACGAGCTATTTGGGGCAATGTATCGCTTTCTAGTGGTTAAATCGGTCGCACTTAAGCGGTTTTACTCGCTCTATCTCTTTTCCTCGAACTTCAAGTGGACGGAAAAGGTATGGGAGTGATTACTCTTTCGAGGAATGTGGAGAGGGTTATGACACAGGCATATACGTAGGACCTTTCCCTGTTTTACGCAATGGGACTTTGTATGTGTACATGTTGGAAAGCACTCTGAGACAAATTTGTAATTTGTGAAACTGGGCTATACAAATAAACTGAATTGAATTTAATTGAATTGAATGGTATGATGAGACACTTGTTGATGTGGCACTGTGTGTATTAATCCTTCACTCTTTTCCTAAAATCATTTCTTTTCGATAATTTTTTGTCTGAAAACATTTGACTCCAGAGACATTTGCTCTGCGGCCCAAAAAAAAGTTCAAAACCCAGATGGCAATAAAATGACAGCTCTAAAAAGCATGTTGTGAATACTTTCATAACTATATGTAACTAAAGTACTACAGCGGTCTTCCTTGCACAGAGAGAAGAACCAACTTAAATGTGTTCATATTATTGAGTACATGTTAGTAAATTATACCCAAACTGTGGGTTGATTGCATTTCTAGTAAATAAGAGGGTAAATAATCCATTGTGTACTTTGCCTTCAAGCAAACACCTTTCTAAACAGCTTGTTGCAGCCCATAGGAGTATCTAAACTGGAGCTTCTACTTTCTCTTCAGATCCCTGGACAAGAGTCACCACTGCTGACATGGATGTGATCATGCGTCGCTGTCCCTTCCTGGCTCGTGTGCCTCAGGCCTTCTTCCAGCAGTCCAAAAAGTCTATGGTGGTGTACGCCCAGCGATGCCCCCTCATGATGGAGCTGGCCGCTAAACCTATGGCCCCGTCAATGGCTCGGGCCCTCTGCTCCTCCTCCTCCTCCCGCCAGAAGACTGAGGACCTCATGTCGGTTGAAGGTGAGGGGGGCAAAGGAGGAGTAGATCCAGATGTTTAGCCTAATTAATGCAGTAGTTGCATTATATTACCTACTACTAACTATTCAAGTTGATGCGATGAGTGACTGAATCATTGTTTAAAGGTTCTTAATAAGGATCTAACTAAAGTTTAAAACCTCTTTTGTCCACCTGCAGGCCCTAAACAAGAAGCGGAGTCCAAGCTGCGCTTCCACCCTGTGCCGACCTCAGGTCAGGCGGTGGCCTCCAAATGCCCTTTTCTGGCTGCTGAGATGGGCCAAAAGAACAGCAGTGTGGTCCGCCAGGTCAGCATGGAGTCCCAAGAGGACGTCCAGGAAGTCCGCACGGTCAATAAAGGTAAGACTTGTGAAGAAATGGATTAGGCTTTTGACGAGACTGATTCAGCCCATCTTTTTGTTCTTATGTTGATACCATTCTCTTTGTGTCCTCTCCTGGCCCTTTTGCAGAAAGGTCCCCTGCCCAGCTGCAGCCGTCCCTGTCCAGCAGCATGAAGGGAAGCGGAGGGGAGAAAACTGATCTACTGAAGACGCTCCTGAAACAGAGACCGAAAAGCGTCTCCCACTTGCTGCAGGACAACTTGCCTGGCAGTTGTAAGTTTAATTTGGGTGCTATGGCAACCTGATCATGTGGAAAAGTGTCAATACACTAGCAGAGTTGTAAAGCTACAACTTTGTCCTCCGACATTGTGATCATACCAGCAACGAGGTCACTCCCGTATGTAGCGTAGCTGAGACTTTCTTCATGTTGCTTCATCCGCCACAACGCAAGAAGCCCCATTAAGCAAGCGTTTGCCTTCCTGTTCTGTTGCAGTGTCCCGCTACCAGTACGATGAGTTTTTCGAGAAGAAGATCGAGGAGAAGAAGAGCGACCACACATACCGTGTGTTCAAGACCGTGAACCGCCTGGCCAACGAGTTCCCCATGGCCGACGACTTCACCGGCTCTTTGGAGCAGAAGAGGGACGTGTCCGTGTGGTGCAGCAACGACTACCTGGGCATGAGTCGACACCCGCGGGTGGTGCAGTCCATCATGTGAGTGTGTGTGTGAGAGTGCGTATACGTGTGTAGTGTAGGACAAATAATCGGTCCCTTTTGGGGTTGGATGTGTTTACATGGAATGAGACAAATATTTTTCCTGGCTGTTTACGTCTCCTGTGTGCGCTTTAATTTGAGAGAGGCCAAACAATGTGCAAAAGCCGAGTCGCGCCACATCGTTAGTGGAATCAACCTGACACCTGGGTGTTCCGGCCCATTGTTTGTGTGGGCGTTAGTACGCTGGAGTTTAAACCCCACAGGGCCCCAGTGAGGTGGGCCCGTTTGTCTTCCTGTTTGAGCTTGTCCAGCTTGTAACACCTTGAAGTAAGGTGCACAGGGGATACGTAAGAGAGGTGTAACCTTCCCTTGAAGGTGTTACCTACCCTTCAAGGTGTTACCTACCCTTCTGCTTAATTATTTACATCTTTCCAATTATTGTAGTCTCTGGACAGGATAAAACTTTTCTTTTTCGTCGGTCTTTCTCTGTTTTTAGGGATACTTTACGAAAGCATGGGTCTGGGGCCGGAGGCACCAGGAACATCTCTGGGACCAGTAAGTTCCATGTGGAACTTGAACTGGAACTGGCCGACCTTCACAAGAAGGACGCCGCACTGCTCTTCACCTCCTGCTTTGTCGCCAACGACTCCACCCTCTTCACCCTTGCCAAGATGCTACCTGGTACACAATGATTTATTTTTCTCCGATAAATCCATCGTTTATGTCTGTTTATAAGTTAGTCGTGAATAAATGTGTGATGAAAACTGTCATTCTCACTTTCTCTCTTTCTTCTGAACTATTTTAGGCTGTGAGATCTACTCTGATGCGGGCAACCACGCCTCCATGATCATGGGCATCAAGAACAGCGGCGTGAAGAAATTTATTTTCCGCCACAATGACGTCGCCCATCTCCGAGAGGTTCTCCAGAAGGGAGACCCCAACAAACCGAAGATCGTGGCCTTTGAGACGGTCCATTCCATGGATGGTAAGTTTGGGATTTATTTATTTAAAAACTTTATTCAAAAACTGATTAACGCTACGCAAGAACATCTTTAAAAAAAAGAGAGAGAAAGAGCTAGCAACGTCAATGTAGTCTACAATGTGGTGTCAGAGTAAAAAGACCTATTGTTGTGGCTGTACTCTAATGGCTCGACGTCTCTGTCTGGAACACAGGAGCCGTGTGTCCGCTGGAGGAGTTGTGCGACTTGGCCCACGAGTTTGGAGCCATCACCTTCGTGGACGAGGTCCACGCCGTGGGCCTGTACGGCGCCAGAGGAGGAGGCATCGGAGAAAGGGATGGCGTCATGCACAAGATGGACATCATCTCGGGGACATTAGGTCAGCACGTAATCTCTTGTAAAAAAAAAAGAAAGAAAGAATTCCTGACGTTGTTCCAACTGAGCATTTAGATTAATGACGTCATGCCCACATGTTGTTGAGCCATTACATTTTCCCATATCTATCTATTTATATATTTTTTAAACTTTGTTTTCAATTCTGCTGCGATGCGCCCCATCAGACCTCATCTGTGTCACAAAGTAGGCCAGAGGGCATAAAGGAGCCGGAGCAGCTCTGCTGTTGCTAGGCGACGGAGGGCTCTCGTAGCGCTCTTATTGAATTACTCCCTGCGTCTGTGTGTGTCGCTGTCAAGCTGAGGGGACAATTATTTCTAACGGAGAGCTTTTCAGCCCCTGTTCTACTGCAGCTGCCAATTCCGAGTGATCTACTTTGATGTTGCATCGACCACCGAGCCTAATGTTGTGACTTTTTTTATTAACGAATGCTAAATGACGTTCCCGGAGCTGTAGCAACAAGCTTGACTAAAGAATAACCCCCGATGTGCCGCGTCCTCCTCCAGGCAAGGCGTTCGGCTGTGTGGGCGGCTACATCGCCAGCACCGCCGCACTGGTGGACACGGTGCGTTCCTACGCCGCAGGGTTCATCTTCACCACCTCTCTGCCGCCGATGCTTCTGCACGGAGCCAGGAACTCCATCCAGGTCCTCAAAGGGGAGGAGGGCCGCACTCTGAGGCGTAAACACCAGCGCAACGTCAAGCTGCTCCGGCAAATGCTGATGGACTCGGGGCTGCCGGTGGTGCACTGCCCCAGCCACATCATCCCAATCAGGGTAATTTAATCAATTCAATAATACAAAATAAACAACACACAAAGCAGTCCTGCGCGCGGTTCCGATGCAGCGCCCTTCTAATCGGCGTGCGTGTCTCTTTTTGTTGTTTCGTAGGTGTCCAACGCGGAGAAAAACACCGAGGTGTGTGACCTCATGATGAGTCGCCACAACATCTACGTCCAGGCCATCAACTATCCCACCGTTGCCAGGGGAGAGGAGCTCCTGCGTATCGCCCCAACACCTCACCACACCCCCGAGATGATGAAATACTTTGTTGGTAAGAGCATATAGTAATCTTGTGAAATGTGTTGAAGTTAAAATGTAAATTCACCCGGTTGGACATGACACTCAGCCTCATGTACGTGAATGTGTAATTAGCTTTAGTCAAAATGCTCATAGGGTTCGTACGATCATGGAAAACCTGGAAAAGTCATGGAATTCTAAAATGGCCATTTCCAGGCCTGGAAAAGTCATGGAAAAAACTTAAATCATAAAAGTTTTGAAAAAGTCATGGGAATTTGTTATAATCACATGTTCATTTACGGCAAGTTTGAAATAATGAATATGTTTTTTAAAGAAAGCCGCTCAAAATTTAAGCCGGCGTACGCTCTCGATACGCAACATTTTCTAAATTGTTCATGTTTATACCGAGATTTCAGTTTGGTCATGGACATTTGGTTTAAAGTCATGGAAATCCATTGGTCAAAATGTGTAAGAACCCTGTGCTCAACTTGCATGTGCAAAGTGACCGTAGCTTCCTCCTCTGTACTGATCATTCCCTGGTTTTCCCTCCACAGAGAAGCTGGTGCACACCTGGAAGGAGGTGGGCCTGAGTCTGAAGCCCCACCCCTCAGGAGAGTGCACCTTCTGCCAGCAGCCGCTGCACTTTGAGGTGATGAGCGACCGCGAGAAGTCTTACTTCAGCGGCCTCAGCCACCTCATCTCCGCCTGCGCATAACGCCACTGCTGCTAGAGAGGCACATACACACTCAACGCCATTCCTCTTATCACTGTCATAGAATGTATTATCCTTGATAAGTCCTTCTACACATATGATTTAATATATTCTATGTTCAGATGTTCTATATGCTAAGAATAAAATACGAGATGGAAAGAAAACCTATGTTTGTGTGGCTTTTTTTTTGGGGGGGGGGGGATTTATACAGACGATGATTTGATAGATAACACATTAATAAAAAGAAGATGCACTTCCGCACATATACATTTCGGACTACATCTTACTTGCTCTTTTTGTTCTATACAAGACAGGTAAATGAAGGTAATTATGATGTGTGTACAGATGACGACCATAATAAATAAATACGCAATCTAAATTGGGTGAATGACTTTTACAACTCTTATGTTTCCCTGTTCTTTCTGCCAGATGCTTCAGGTCTTTATATCCATCAGTTGTCCAAACTGAGTCTGCATTAGTTGTATTTCCAAAAAGAAGGCATGGAAAACAGAATAGTGCTCTTTTTGTTGTGCTCACAGTTAGCCATGTCTTTCTTTCTAACCACTCCATCCTCAAAGGTCGATTCGCTTTCTCACCAGGCTGCAGGATCAAGTCGTCTGCTCTGCGTGGCCCCACACGTTTTAGTTCCAGGGGCAATGTGCTGAATTTCACCCTCAACAAATAATCTACGTTATTCATATTACTTAAAAAACTCTTCCAAAGTTGTCCAACTCTAGCGATAGCTAACTAACCCGTGACTGACATTGATCTGACTGTTCTTTTCTTCTTAGTCACGGGGTACAGGTCTCGCAGTTTTCTCATTATTCCAGTCTAGTTGCCAGGCAGATTCCATGGGGCACATCTGAAAGTGCCCCACCGCTCAATGTTAACTTTGGCCTGTGTGGTTCACGCTCATTGGTGTTTCCATGGTAACGGTGGGGCAGCGTGGGCCGTTGGCCCACCGGAAAGGGAGGAACAGCGGAGAGCAGCATTTAACAGAGCAAGCACACAGGCGGAAAAACACACAAATCAAATTACTCCAAAACAATACTACAATGGTTGTGAGTCAAGTTTATTCACACACATATTCACGCTACTTTGCAATACAAAAATAAAATAAAGAAATTATATATATATATATATATATATATATATATATATATATTATTTATTTTTTGCCGCGAAGTAAGAATGTATTGAACTTTCTGCACAACAGTCATCTGGCAGTGTCCCACCTGCCCCAGATGTAGAAACGCCACTGGGTGAATGATATAAGGAACAGATTGTGTTTGTTGAGTCATTTGGGTGAGCTGACGTCTTAACATTTAATCCCTTTCTTCTGCTGCTCCCAACAACTATCAACTGTCAAAACAATGTGTCTGCTCCGCTAATTAAAACACTGAATCTTTGTGTTCTACTGATGGTGCTCTTGGGATCCTCATTATTTCTGCTCCACTGGCTGACTTGAAAATAGACATTGAAAGTTTTCCCGCTTGGTACCAATAAACGTCTGGAATAAACTTTTTGCCATTTGTAGCTATTTTAACATACCTGCAAACTTGTCTAAATTCGCTGTTTTGAAATCAAAATATGTCATCCACATGTAGCTCCGAAGAGTTTTCGTTTGGGGGCAAGGGGGTGAGACAAGGATGTGGTGATCTTCGCAATAAAGCATATTTGGTGTGACGTGTCGAGTCTTGGCCAATCAGATGTCTGCAGCGTCTTCAATCGGGGGTTAGTTGCTGTAATGTTGCACGGCGTATCGATACTAAAAAGGTACCCGTACGTCAAAAACGATTCGATTTTGCATATTTTTATTATCGATACTTCGAAAAATAGCGTGCAATCAGAGCGCACGCGCTGCTCCGCTCCCGGTCACGCTGTCTGCACGCATTGACTGCAAGGGGGCGGGGCTATCTTAAGGCTATCATAATTATTATTAGTATTATTATTCACAAGACTTCTTATGGCAGGAACTAAGTAGTCATCTGGTCGGATACGGACAAAAGGCATACATAGCCGTTTTATAAGCAGTGCTATTATGGCACCATGTAGTTTTTATTAATATCTTGCTGTAGGCTAATATTAATGCCATTTGTTAAGAGGTAAAAAAGTGGTAAAAAAGGCAACCATACAGATGTTTTATTTATTACTATTCTAGATAAATATATCAGTATTGTATGTGTGCTATCATATGGTATTTATAGTATTTTATTAAATTCTGGTATCGGGTATATCATGATAATTATGGCAGTTATTGTATCAAAGTTATCATTTTGGTATCGTGACAACCAGGAGAGGCAGAGCAGACTGCAAGAAAAAACGCTCATCAATGACTTTAACCATATTGTATATAATACAATGCTTATAAGTTTGCGGGTATGTATTAAGGAGTACAATTCACTTACTTAAAAAATAAGAAATATGGAGACCATTTACAGAAAGTAAGACACCACAAAAGGACATTCACGTACAATTTAAAACAATCATTAAAGAGGCAACAGATCAAAAAAATGTACAAAAGCTATAATGGATTAACACAAATAATAATAGTTCTCATGCCGTTGAAAAAATACTTAATATTTTTAAAAGCAGCATCACACAAAAGTCGTCAGCCTTAATCTTTAGAGTCACAGCGCACCTGCAGTATTCTGGGAGTTTCTTCCAGATGTATGATAAACACAGAGCGCTGTTCCTCCGGGATTTGATTCTGGGGAAAGGAAGCAGAAGAGTCCCCGACAGTCTGAGTGGTCTGGGTGATTCATAATGTAGCATCGGATCAGAAATGTATTTTGGGCCTAAAACCATTCAAGTCTGACAAACAGGAAGTCGGTGTAAAGACCTCAGAACTGACGATTTGTGACGCACTTGCTTTGGTCTTGGCGAGGACTCGAGCGGCAGCGTTCTGAACCAGCTGCAGCTTTGTGGCCCATATTTTTCGGGAGACATGTAAAGACACTGTTACAGTCGTCAAGTCAACGGAAGATGAATGCATCAACACATCTTTTCTCCAAATCCTGAGACATAGGAATGATTTGTAAATTATCTGCACTTTATACACTATTTATACACTATCTGTGCAATATTGTAATTTGTCTGCCTTACTCTTGTGCAATACCATTTATTGTGACTTATTTGTAAACTGTGACTTATTTGTATTTCTTTCTTTCTTACCTTGTAATTTTGTTTAGTTTGGAGGACCCAGCAATATAAGCTTTTTATTGTACAAATAACTTGTTATATGTGCACATGACATTAAAATATCTTGGATCTTGAATCTTGAATCTGAGGTCCGAGTGTGTGGGAGACCAGTCCCACCGTACACACAAATTCAGACAGAGATGACAAAAATGTTGCTGTGAAACTCGAGGTGACCCAGATTCACAAAATACAAATCGCTTCAAAAGCATACAAACACACATCGGCATAAGCCTCGGAGCCCGTCATGGATGGTTCATGTTCGTTGTGTTTGCAGAGCGGAGATGAAAACACCTTGTCAGCCTCACACACACACACACACACACACACACACACACACACACACACACACACACACACACACACACACACACACGTCTTAGGAAACCATTTGGATCCGTATCTTTCCTCTCTTAATCCACTGTATTGACGGATGAATGTGAGTGCTGAGGGCGCCTGGGGCTGAAGGCTTCAGGTTACTTCTGCTGCTCTTCATCATAATAGGCTGTACACACTTATTTGTCAGTGTTGATATCTTTAATACATTTAGTGATTTTCTGGTCAGCACCCATCAAACTCCAGCCAGCTCTGTTAATGAGGATGCATGTGAGTCAACTTTGCTCCAGTCACAATCTTGCGTTGACAGTTCATTCATTTGACAGTTCAGGTGTTGTAAAAGCCACGGTTATGTCATAACAGCAGAAGTGCTCTGAAAATGGAAGTGAGAAATACGTGCAGCTGTTTCACAGAACTGATGTAGCTAACGTTTCCCCTTTTGAGGTGGCTCCTCATTTCATTTGATCCATGAACAAGGTCATCACACACACACACACACACACACACACACGCACACACACACACACACACACACACACACACACACACACACATTGAGGGGGATTCACTATTAGAGATTAAATATATTTTTTAATTAACTACACATGTATCATTTATATTTAATCTCTGAAATATGGGGTGTAGAGAAGTTGTTTGAAGTTTTAATGAAACAGTGAGTTTGGGTAAATTCCTAAAAGGAACAGCTTGTTTATTTATAATAAGTTAAATGTTGTGTGAAGTCTTATAGCCTGCCAACATATTAAATGTACATGACAGTATATACAATGTTAAATAAACATTATGTATAAATAAATATATATATACATAATTAAAGTTGTGTTTAGAGTTTCATTTTGACATATAAATCCCAAATGAGTGCCAAATGAAAGAAAAAACAAAACATAGTATAATGTCACTTTGACCTCCCAGATCAGCTTCAGGGCTTTGTTGTGGCGTCTCTAAACTCTACTCACAGGATGACCTCCATTATTCAAGATAAGTATGTGGAGCTGTCACATGCTTGTCTAAAATATTCCTGAAGTGTTGAGTTGGGTTGAGCTGTATTTTCTATTTTGTTTTGACATGAAACCATTCAGTGACCCCTCGTCACCTGGAGGGACGCAATTGTATCCGTTATGATTTATTCAGCTTCTACCTGTAATTAGTCTTTTGTGTGTGGACAAACCTTTTAATGTCCACACACAGGAGTTGATCATCATCTTTTGTCATTTGTGAACATTGCTGTTGATTAATGGTAATTAGTTTAATTGATCTGCAATGTTACGGTGCCTCTGTCACTGTGTTGGTCTGATGGTTCCTAAATGTTTGTGCTTTTGTGACACTGGGTGAGGAAGATGTCCACTCCCTGTTTGAGTTGTTTCCGAGAAGCCGAACCACAGTGAGGACTTGTTGGTTTAGTTTATACGGAAGTTAGCTTGCTGCAAAGATCACAAGTGCAACTCTACACATAACAATGACCGTCGCTCTGACCATCCTGCTGATTAAATAGGAATGTCTCTACTCCCGTATTACTCCCGTATTATTTATATGGCTTCCCTGAATATTAACTGAGAATTAAATAAAATGTTGACCACATAGCGATGGTTAGATTCGCCCAATCAAATATTTCCAACACATTTTAAACTGCTAGAATACAATACATTTATTTCTTCTCGTATGGAGATATGAATAAAACAAAGTCATACACAAAGGTTTGGCTGTGAAGTTTAATATATGATCAACCCTGTTTATATTGCTTTGATTAAAAAGCACAACAAATATTCCGAGCTGCCAGTGAGCCCTTTTCACCGCAGCGTGAACACACGTTAGTGACGGCTCTGTTGCATTGAGGGGGCCGGGGCTCTTACTGGCTCACTGGAACGTCTGTAACACACTCAACGTGTGTACATTACACGTGTGTTTACACTGCCATGACATGAACAAATGGTTTCTGCCTGAAAGGGAAGACTCACGTTTTCCAACCCTGGGAGTTTGCGTTGCACTGGTTTCCTACAAAAAAAAGCCAATGGAACTTTTTACATTGGATTTTGGATTATTGCAGAACATAAACATTGGCGACAAACACAACTTTATGATACTTACACGTTTTTTTTCAGGTAATCTTTATAAATCAACAGCAATTTCCTCTTTGAATGCTGTAAACCAACGAGGCTGTGGAGGCAGACGTTGTCTAGTCTCATTTAGCCACTTGTTAGTAGTCCTTTTTGTAAGACACGTAGAAAACTTCAAATATTATATAATAATAATATAATATTTTATATTGTAGATTTAAAATCTCTGAACCCTCCTGTTACCTTTAGGATCAATTTGACCCCATTCAATGTTTAACCCTTTAAGCCCCAAGGGACCAAATATGGTCCTTTTTAAAAGAAAATATTAAACTGTGTAAAACATTACAATAATCATGAACAAATATATTGATGCTACACATCAAATTAATCAAGAGAACCTGGGCTACAATAATTAGTCAGCCATTTCAACACAACGCAAACACCAACTAAAACAGTTATTAAAATATCAATCATAATTTTCCCACTCGGCATGTTTCCGTAACTATCAGAAAAAAAAAGATGTCGAAAACCAAGACAACTCCACACAGATTCCAAATATATTCACCAAAGCATCACTGAGATATTAACCAAAGAACACAGCAACATGAATCGTTCCATTGCTTATGAATATTGCAAATATTGCATATTTTTTTTAGCCAAAAACTGAACACCATAAGTGTATTGAACACCATAAATAATATACAAGTGAAATATAAGGTTTGGTACATGAGAAAATGCAAATGGTGTTAGGGTTAGGGTTAGTTAAAAGATATTTGCCTGAATTCTCTCTGTACTAAACCCTCTCTAACTTTGTTCTGCTTCACTTTTTCAAAGTCAAACTTTGCAGAGGGAAGGTTTACATATTGTGTTATGATTTTGGAGAGAGTTAGACCTTAGTGAGACATCATTTCAAAGAGATAATCATCCTGAAAGTGTTTTTTTTTTATATTCGGACTTCAAACTTCTATTTTTGCTGTGTTTCAATATTGATTTACTCTTAACCAGTAACATATCTACACATCTAAACATAAGCTCACATGGGTTGCCTTTATTATAACACCAACATTATTCAAATAGCCCTTGTGGTTGCAGAGATACACCCTTTTTAGGTTGGGTATGCAATCCTAAAAACTGCCTTGGGGCTTAAAGGTTGGTGTTCTTTAGGGTCAATTTGACCCCAGGCTGTTTTTCACTGTGTCAAACAAATAAGAAATATCAACTTTTTTATATATTTAAAGGGCTATTTAGTCAACAAACAAACATAAAGTACCTCACACTTGGGAAACAATATTAATTCTAATAATTTTCTGGAGGTTTTAATTGCTGGGGTAAAATTGACCCCAAGGGTAAAATATGTTAGTAAATGTGAAGCTAACAGGAGGGTTAAACTTGTAGTAACACTGACCTTATTTCAGGTATGTTGACAAGTTCCTGCGGTTGCCAGTAATATGTTGTATAGCCTGCAGCAAAACACCCGGAGCAGGAAACAGTCAGTAGATGTGTTTGAATAACACACGCACACACACACACACACACACACATGCACACACACAGACACACATAATCATAAACACATAAACACACACACACAATAATGGTTTGTTCTCGTGGAATCTGTGACTGTAACGTTGTCATCACATTTCTATATGGCTGATTGAAATTATTAAATTCCTTAAACATTCCTCTGTGATTTAAGGGCAGCTGGGCAGCTGGGTTTTGAAAACAATACATCTCTTATTAGGATTGCAGTCTCATCCATCGACATTACTTTTCTGTTTGAAGTGAGACATGATCATTCCATCCCTTTGTGTTCCACTGACTTGTGGAGAATTAGAACAGATAGAGGTTTGCTTTATTGCGTTCAGGGTCCTTTGCTCCACAGAGTTTAAAGATTGAGCCGTTGTACGGAGAAACAGAACTTCTCCAACAAAGACAACTCACAAAGACAAATGGATGCAGTCTGTGATTCAAAGAAAGACTTCTGGGACATTGTTAAAAGCTCTGTCGCTGCAGTTTTAATACAGCAGTCAGAGGATTTACATAAATAGTTATTTGAATTGTGGTTATCATTTTTTGGTTGTCTTTGAAGCCGAGCTCATTATCTTGCAGCTGCAGGTCCTTGGAGCCTCAAGGAATGTGGCTATGTGACTGGTTTACTGTTTTGGCTCGTCTAAAAGGTGCTTGGGTCGGCATGAATTGCGTTCAATCATACGGATAGGAAGATACCTTAAAGCTGTCTCAGGCCTGTGCTGGGACAAACACAATGAGTTAATGGGAATCCTCTGCTGCAGGTATTGAACTGCATGTTGCATTTCAATGTGTGGAGGCCCAGTCTGCCACGTTGTATTTCATTACAGAACAAAAAACTATCTCCACTTCAAAAGACTCGGTATTTGCTCACTGATTGAGTTCATGGTGGCGACTTGCACAGTTTAAGAGGTATCAGTAATATAATACATTAAAGACTATGGAAGCCCATTAGGTCCCTTTGCATTGATAACTCACCATAAAATATCCAGCACAAACATCATTCATGAAGAGAGATTCTCATTATTATTTACATATCTACTTAATAAGCCCATTATGTGATTATCAGGGTTTGCCAAATCACCAAGAAGATGAATCACGAGGAGGAAGTAAACGCAGTAACTTTAACAAATTCACATTGACTGCTTTGTTTATTCCAGATTACAAAGGGAGGCTTTGAGTCACACTGCATCACTAGGTGACTCCTCCCTGTGTACATGTATTTACATTGTCCTTGACCACCAAGGACAAGCGATTATTGCACTGGCTATTACACAATTCCTTCAGTTATGGTGGAAAAGAGACACGTCTGTTGAATTCCCAGGGAACCATAAGAAACACTTCCTGTATCCCTGGAAGTAGTCGAAAAAACAAGTGTCACGAGTTTGATTTAAGTCGAGTGCCTTTCTTGTGTTTCTAGATAATTGATTTATTGTGCAGCGGGCAGTTTCAATCCTCAAAGTAGAGAGAAAACCTCCAAATGTATGCAGATATAAATATTGTGTCCTTTTTTTGACTGTTGTACTCTTGGTTGAATGCACTTATTGTAAGTCGCTTTGGATAAAAGCGTCTACTAAATGACATGTAATGTAATGACTCCAGAAAAGTATTGTCATGGTTATGTGGTTCATTGCTTGATCACAAAGTGTTGAACAACTAATCTATCATGCTAACTAAAATACTCATTCCCATTTTATATTGTTGTTTGAATCTTTAATCTTTAATCCAGTTTGGTATAACACAACCTGTTCATTTTTTCAGGAATTGTAGTATTACTGAGTAACGACTGGCTTTCTGTATTTGGTGCAACGTTCAGGGAACGACATTCACAACTTGTGATTGTTTAATGTGAGTTTTCTTTATGGCAATAGAAGTTTCCTCTTTGGCTTTCTGGAGCATGAAATCATACAGGAATGAAACTGCCCCCCCCCCCCCCCCCCCCCCCCCCGACCGGATTGAAAGAATAAAGGACAATTATACTGTGTGTTCTTTGTTTTGAGAGCAATCCACATTACGAAGCAGTATAAATACAACACTGTTATATTTGTGGTCATATTCTATAATGTTTTATTTAAAAGATCCACAATTAACTATTTACGGGGAAGAGCAATGTAATGTGGTTGAAATTATATATACAACATTCCTATGTTCTCTATACGAACAGCTTAATTCAAAGCATCATGCATTTGCAGTTGGAAATGTTAAATCTCTGTATATGTGGATTGTTATGCTGCAATTAAAATAGTTTTCATGTTTAGCTGACCTGCTCGACACTAAATACTCTTATACTGAGATTATGGAAGTATTCACAAATCCCAGACCCATTGGAGCTGAATATTTCCATCAGCGCATGAGGACTTTGAAGTGGTGGCTCACATTGGCCTTGCAGCATTCTCATGGACACAGACGTGACTGGCGGATGTCCAGACTCAAGCTGGACATTCCCCCGAGGCCTCTCGTGTCCCTGCGACCTTGTTGAGAGACACCTACAATGTCACGGATCAGAACTGTATCAACAGCGAAAGAGAAAACACTTTTTTAATGATACTTTAAGTATAAAAGTGGTCCTCATAAGTCAAGAATATACATGTTAATGAATCCGTGTTTTATTCTCATGACAACAGTGATAGCGAATTAGTATTTTTGCAAAGATTATCAGTATCTCCCCTATTTGTTGGAACACGTGATCTCTGTTGCAACATTCGCCCTAAAACCAGACTTTACCCGTCTGAAGCAACACCAGGAACGAGGATGTGTAAAGGTAACGTACCGCAGTATATGACTCTGTCCGTAACAGCGGCTCTCTTTACACCACTTAGACCCGAACGCACTTCCCTGTTCATTGTCTTTGTCATCTCGTTGTCGAACAAAAGATAATAGAACAAAAAAATATTCCAACTTTACGTAAAATCTATAAAAAAGTTCCAGGAAAAGGAACATGTAACTACATTATACTCTTAAACCCGTATATATGGGTAATTTTTAAAGTTGAGGCCTCTGAATCCCACGATACAGAGAACTGCTATAAGCAGCTGACTTTTTCAGCTGGATATGTATGTGTTTCTGTAGAGATTCGATGTTTTCAGCGAGAGAGAGAAAGAGCGTGCTTGTGTTTACAGTATATCTGCATGTGCGTGAGACCCAGATTCGATAAAAGGAAAACATCCACAGGGTCACTTCCTTTCCTCTCTGCAGCAACACGCCATTCTTTTTTTCTTTATTTGTAATGAGTGAGCCAGTAATAGATAACTTTCAATAAGCACATCTGTACACGCACCAGAACACTATAATAGCCCAGGGTAGTAATCATTTTGTTTCACAATCAAGGTAAAAATCTGCTCGTCCTCCTCATGGTGTACAGAGAGGGAGACTTAATAAATGATCTGTGTGAACAATCTGTGTGAGAAGTCTTCACGCATTGCAGTCATTACTTTTATCATAACTGGGCGTGTTTCTCCACACTGCCAACTTCTTTCCACGCCACGCAGGGAAACGGATGCTCTTTATCGTAAAACCCTGAACCCTGTAACCGAGTGGCATTGAAGAGCGTTTACATTTTTTTGCTTTATTAACTTCTATTTTAAATAGTTATTTACATCTTCTTAGTTTCAATTACTTACTGTAATTTCCTAATAGTTATCTTGGTTGGTGTTTCATTTCACAGCGTACTGTCACATGGTCATGCACTAAAAACAAGGATGTCGGCAGGAAAGTCCGCATGTTTTCTCCTTCACAATAGAAGTAATCATGAATTCATTTTTCCTCGCCGCCGCAGGAAGACAGTGCAACCTCTGGGAATAAGACCACAGCCATAACTCATATTTTGCTAATTGATTTGAATTTCATAGATTTAATTATTCACAACATTTACAGTATAATGTAAATGTACCAATGACCTTTAATAGCTGTTATTAAAGAAAATACACGTAGCATCAAAGCCTACACCTAGTTTTACAGTTACTTCGGATTTTGTCCTGTTTAAACAACCAGAAATATGGAAGCCTTCATTGGTGTCATTTTATTTTCTAACTTAATTCAAAAGCCAGTCCAAAGACGTGCATGAGGACATTACTAACTAAAATGTATACAAGTGGAATTGAATGCTTCAGGCTCACTTCTTTAAACTTGTCATGATTCCTGATGTGTTAAAAGATGACAAGATCACCTCACAGTGGAAGTCAAGGCGGCTGAAAACAGAAGTGCATACGGAGAAAAAGAAGGATGATTTCTGCTGCTCTCCCGTGACACTGTTGGCTGCAACCTCTACCTTATTATGTTTGAGAATGTTCCTCACACCCAATAATCTTCCTCACTAGAGCATAATTGCACATAAATGAATAACGCCTTATAAACACACTTAAAAAAGAAAAGTACGTTGGTAAGCAACAGTTTTGCGTTTGACGCTGCAACCACAAAAGACCACAAAAACATAGTCAAAGGTCACATGCACTGAGCAAATACAACTATGTGTGTCTGATTAGAACATGTATGAATATTTCCAAAAAGTCCCATCTCTATTGTATTTGACAACCACTGAGCCAAACCATCAAGTAACTGACAGCAACACAATGAAGCAGCTCTGTGGACGCCGTCATAAGCTGTCCACTGGCTCTCTGAGTTATTCACATTTCCTCATTCATGAGCGATATAGGTGTTTCAGTTGTGTATAATATACCAGGTGGAGTTCAGCATTATTGTGATGGCAGTCTTGCCTGACACTGGAATGTTTACAACTCAGATCCATTGTGACAAAAATCTATTGTGAGTTAGACAAATCATAATAAACTAAACTGTTTCGAATAATACATTATTTATGAGGCCATATCTGTCAGGTGTATGAGGTTTTGTTTGAATAACAGCATATATATATATATATATATATATATATATATATATATATATATATATATATATATATATAAATATAAATAAAAGACATTTATTAACTTTGTAAATAATAATTATTCTCACTCTCACTAACAGAGAATTAGTTTGTGTATCTACCTATTTATTATTTATTCAGGAAGAGCATAAACCAAGAAACTCTTTGGTTTCATATCTCAACCCTAGCATGTTGTCAGCAGTAGACATGTACATGACACACTTGGTTTACACAGATTATTGCAAAGTGAGTAAATCTATTGTCGTGAAGTGACTTTCTATTATCAGACACATTGCTCATATGTCAATTCTCTTGGGAACTTTAACTGTAGCACAAAGTTAAACTCTACCATCACCTCTACAGACAATATAGTGAAATGTATGTATATATACAGTATATACATAGAGATAATTATTTGGTACTGTACTAGAGTTATGTACTTATCGTAGTCACATGACATGGACTCGATTCAGACTCGAGTCACAGATTTGCTGACTTTGGCAAAATAATAAAAGCACCTGCAATTTGACTTTATCAGCAATGACTCCTAACTTTACTTGGGCTGGATCCTTTTGGCTTGAACAATCTGTCAAGCCCAAAGAAAAAACATTTCCTGGATCATTTTCTTTATCTATTTTTAATAATGTATGATAACTACTGAGTAGTTGTTGGTGTAAAAAACTATTCCAGTTCATCAGTCTGATTTGTTTTACTTCCTCCTTCCTTCTCCTGATCATCAACCGGAAACAATAATCAGACGTGAAGTATTCCCATCACGATGGTCATGTCCTCGATGGGGTTACACTGCGGTGCGTAAAGGTGCAGTGTTTAGAACAAATGTAACTTGCCAAGGGAATAACCCCATGGGTGTGCCTCAAGCAGAATGCATACTTAACTAAGTGATATGAAGGGGAAATGTTTCTTTAGGATTTTCTTCCTGTAAGCTATTTGAACTAATGAGCCCTTTGTTTTATTAAATTACAGTATATTGGGAGAATTCTTGACACTCCTATTGGGTTTGTGCAACAAACAGGTTTGACTTGGACTCACATGTAATGTGTTTTTTAAAAGAAAGTACATTTCTTTATAAAGGAAACATTAAGCTTAACCTAAGCTTGATTTGAAAAGGTTGAGTAGGTTTTGAAAATACGTTTGAATAACAGCATCTGCTAAAAGCTTTGCATGTATCTCCAAGCAAATATCAAACTTCTTTAAAAATGTCATTACCTTTGTAAAATAACTGGCTCTTGCTCTTGTGTGAAAAGGAGACCGTTTATGGGAATACATCCTAAACAGAAATATGACTACATGGTGTATAACATATACGAAAACTAAATAATTATAACTAATCCGACGAGGTAACAAAGGAAACCTACTAAAATATGTCTGGTATGAGATATTGGCTATGTGACACGAGCACCATCCACTTTAAATGGTGCGCAAGGGATTTCATTAATGAAAGGGTTTGTTTTGACATTAATACCACAACAAAGAGCATTATATATTGACTGAATTACCCTTGAGATAACACACTATAATACTTCAGTTTTTGTCTGACTATGCAGTTTTTGCTATAGTCTTTCCACCTGCAGTTTCCTTATTTAATCCTGTATTATGACATGTTTGGACAAATAAAACAAACAGTATTACATGGCAGATAAAGTGGCCTGATTTGACCATTATTCATTGAGGGTTACTATGGTGACAACACAATATACCTTTGTACAAGTTATGCACAAGGCTTTATTATCAACCAGGAAGAGCAGACATGTGCCTCAAGGCTCGAAATCTTCAGGCTTGAATGTCTTACATCTGGTTTGTGCTAGTTAAGTTAAATCATGAACTGCTACAATAAGGGCCTTAATGTGGGTCTTGCTTTATTACCATGATCTTAAGGACAGAGAACTGTAGTATTAGTCATGTATTCAAAGTAGAGTTTGCAACAATTATGCATGGTATAAATATAGTACAAATTATGAAGCATGGGTACTTTCAGTGTTAAATTATTGTTATTAATGCGTTAATACATAAGAAGCATTTACACGTTGTAGCTTGGTCAGAGCAATCCATTTGTAACTGTTTTATGTGCATCATATGTTTAAAAATAACTACTGAATGTCAGATAAAAGTATAAAAGTAAAAAAGTCCAATATGTCCTTCATATGATATATGTTGTGGTATGGAAGTATAAAGGGGAATAAAATGGAACTGAAGTGCTTCATATGTTATTTTACCAGTCTGGCTGATCGCTACAGCCCTTCACATATTATCTTATAGCATGAAAAAAAGCTTCTGTTTCAATTAAAGACATATATGTTATATATATGTTCATATATTTCCACGGTCTTAATGCATTATTAATATGTGTTATACAACTTCCTTGATACAACCACTAGCCGTAATGGTAGACATCTAACAGTGCTACACTGCTGCTTCCTAGCGGCGATTGTGCGTCACTACAAGTACCAAAAAAAGAGGCCAGTTTTCAGTCAAATATATACTCAAATTAATATCATAATAAACTGTGAATTGCTCACATTAGTCATATTTATACTGCAGTACATTAAAGTTGTACTTTTACACATAAACGTTGTCAACGGTAGTTTTACAACTTTCCCTTTAAGAAATCCGACTCCACGCTCAGCGCCCAATCGCGGCGCGTAAACTGAATCTTGTTGTCAGCAACAACCAGCTAATACAGTTGTGCGCTAGCGAGGGACAACCGAAGAGCTAGCAGCACATTTAGCTTGTGTCTCCACCACAGAGAAGTAGACTTTACGGTAGTAAGTGGCCGCGTTCACCGGCTGTTCGTCTCCTCGCGTCCTCGTTGTCTGAGGAATGATGACTTCCTCCCTGGTGAGTGCACCTTAAGTTAAGTTAGCTGTGTGGCGCGCTGAAGCTGGCTCCTGGTTTGTAGCTTCACACTCGCTGTTTACTAGTACACGTCGATAGTAGAGATTAAGAGATGTTTGTATATGATATGGGATTGACCCTAATCTCTATTTGTGACGAGGCTTAATCGCAAACGAGGGTACGTGTACCTCTGTTGTATGTGAACCCCTGTTGTATGTGTATCACTGTTGTGTGTGTATCACTGTTGTGTGTGTACCCCTGTTGAATGTGTATCCCTGTTGTATGTGTACTCCTGTTGTATGTGTACCTCTGTTGTATGTGTTTCCCTGTTGTATGTGTGTTCCTGTTGTATGTGTGTCCCTGTTGTATGTGTGTGTACTCCTGTTGTATGTGTACCTCTGTTGTATGTGTGTCCCTGTTGTATGTGTACCACTGTTGTATTTGAACCCCTGTTGTATTTGTGTTTACCTCTGTTGTATGTGTTTCCCTGTTGTATGTGTACTGCGGGAAATATGTTCTAAAGTTTTTTCTAATGCTGGGCTCTGTGATATGCTTGTGGTCCAAATAGGTCAATAATTAATGAATGGGAATTATGTTTAAATTATTTGTTCTGGGAATTCAGTCTGTCACAAGTCTCTTGAGGTCAACAGCACATGTATAGTACCAACACAACAACATATATACTCTGTATATTTAGTATTTAGTATTGTTTTTGTGTTTCATTTGTATCTTGTATTAATGCTCTAATGTGCACCTGTTGCTGTGATCCTGACATTTCTAATCTAATCTAACAGCATATATGTGTATCATACAACTGTGACAACACATAAGTAGTTTGATGTTTCTTACACTTAGTTGTAACGTAAATTTTGAAGTGAATTACTATGCTGTCTGCCACTGTGTAATACACATAGCACGTAATCATGACATTCACAGTCTGTATGTTAAATAATACTTCTTATAGTTTTATAGTGTAATCCCATGTATGCCGCTTAGGTGTGATATTAAAGTTGTCATTACAGTTGTGATACAGTGTCTTCCACTGAAAAGTACATGGTGCTGTATAGGATGGAGTTGGTATATATGTTGTACTTGTTTGCGCATCGGAGCATTCTCAATGCCTGGATGCACATGAAACGATCCTTGCTAAACGATCAGCACAAATGTGGAGCAAAGATTTTTAGCTTGCCCATGTAGGTGACGTTTGCAACCCTTGTTAAATACATTCAGCAGCTTGAATCAATTTTTCATGAATTTCTTAACAACTATAATGTACTTTTGTTCTAATAACACCCTGAATCACAACATACGTTATCTAAAACTCCAGTTGTATGCATTGAGTAGGAAACTATGAAGTTTATAAATCACCCACTTTGGGTGCCTTATAACCAAGAGGTGTTCTTGTGGATGTCAATCAAGGATACAAAAAGAAAGTTAAATATGAGCTATGTAGTGTGACTTTTTTCTTTTGGACTAGAACATTTTAATATTTCGTTTTAAATACAAGAACATTCTAGTTGACAATGTAGAACAAAGATAAATATGATTCATACTTGAAAATGATCTGGTTACTCTCCATCCACTTACTGCTATCACTGCTAACATTAGGCGAGAGTGGGTAATCATGTATCAACAAATAAGTGTATCTACATATAAATATATATATATTGTATGTATATATATATGTGTATATATAACATTTATATATACAGTATATTAACATATATTAAACATACATATATAATAAACATATATATATATATATATATAATAAATAAAATATAAATAAATACCAATGCAATTTAGAAAAAAGTAATAAAAAAACTTTAATTAAAACATAAAAGACCTCCATCTGCACATTATAAAATCCATCACAACTCTCGAAAGTATTGTTGTATTTCACAGCGTTAACTCTCGACGCCATATTTGTCAAAGTGTCTCATGACGATGCCGAGCTCCAGCTCCACTGTCCCCATGGCCTCGGTGTGCAGTCGGTATCTGTCCGCACCGCTGTACACGAGGTCCGGGCTGCGGAGCTGCGGTCCTCCGCCGACAAACATTTGCGCCAGCTGCTCTTGCCAGGAGCCGAGCGGCCTCCAGGTCACGCAGTGGATCCGGTGATGTCCCGGGCTGGACGGGACGTGGCAGTACCCGTAACCGTACAGCTGGCAGCGCCCGAAATAGTCCTGGTGCCACACCTGGAAGTGCAGCTTCGGCCAGCCGTGGAGTCCCTTAGTGGCGTAGTGCAGATCGATCGGGTGACACCAGTACGCCACTTCTCCCGTTTGGGGGACATCCACTTGGGTCTGACCCTCCTTCAGCCCGGACAGAAGGCGCCATGCTCCCCCCGTGTGGACTCCCCATTTACAAAATAGACTGCTCTGCGGGAAACCAGTGGCCCCAACGATCTGGCCTATAATGTGGAGCTCGGCCATGTTGCCAAAGTGCTCGCACACACAAATATATCCAGCACCGAGGGCTCTTTTCTCGCGATTTCTAGTCCGAGTTCAGCCGCTAGTTTAACGGCTAGCAGAGGCTAGCGCCACAGCTCTCGTCTCCTTGGTAACTGAGCTTGACTGACGTAGTGTATTAATCCCTGATTCAAGTTTCTCAGGCAGCACATCCGGTTCCAATGTGAACAGATTATGCATTGCTAAATGGCATTTAGACACACACATTCCAACAATTCCCAAATTAGATGCATTTTTTTGAAACTCTATACCAGAAATATAGCTAATTTAACTTTAGTTAATTTATTGCGGTGACACGAATTTAAAAACTGCTGCCTGGCAGGACGCGCGGAGGGCAAAATATCGTGCCTCAAGGATTTAAACAGACTTTGGATTCTGTAAACAACTGACTGTGAAACACTGCCACCCCACGGCAGTACTACTTTATTTTGTGGAAGCACTGTATCGTTTAAAAAAAAAAGAAGGATGAATATGCCTGGAATTCTTTCTTCCCCGCAGCAATTAAACTGATCGAGCATTACAATTTCTCTCGGGATAAAACAAGTTGCATTTTATCTTAATTCTTCTAGTTTAGTAATGAGCTATCAGATATGGAAGTAATGGGCCTTTATCAACATTTTATAACATAAATAGCACTGCTATTATGAGTACAATTACCAATAACTTATGCTGTTCAAGTGCCCCAGTTTTTCATGGCAGTTTAACGGTTGCGTTGGAATGCACACACAAAACTAGAAGCCTGAAACTAAATGTAGCCACCATTTTTTTTTTTTTAACACCTGCACTTTTTTTGACACTGAAAAAACACATTCATACTTTTGGTGACATAATGCATGACGCTAAATCATCAGTTCCATTTTTATTGATTATTTGTTTTAATCATTGTCAAATTGTATTGGCTAAAATGACTTGGCTGTACAAACTCTTAACACATTGCAGAGAATGTACGGTAATCGGTTTTGAGCTAAGGATGACAATAATGGGATTGTTGGCGTAAGTGTCCAGGCCACTGCCAATCATGTCACACACAACTTTAATAGTTACATATTTTGCCATGACTATCAAATGTTATTAAGAGATACTTAGAAATAAGTGCTCACAAGCTTTTAATATGCAACTGCCGCAACTTGTCTCACTGTTCTCCATTCAGTCGGATCCAACTCTGGAAAGACATTTCAAGGGTCACCGGGACAATGTTACAAGTGTGGACTTCAGCTGCAACATGAAACAGATTGGTAACTTCTACTTAAGTTTACTATTTGTCTGCAACTAAATAATTTGCTGCACATGCTTACTGTTATCTTTGTATGTGATTGTCTGTATGGTATATTTTCTACACAATGAGTTCAGTTCACACTTCTGTGCTCCCTCCTCTCCCAGCCACAGGCTCTATGGACTCCTGTGTGATGATCTGGAACATGAAGCCTCAGATGCGAGCGTATCGTTTTGATGGCCACAAAGAGGCTGTGCTCTCTGTTCAGTTCTCTCCTTCTGGCCACCTGGTGGCCTCTGCCTCCAGAGACAAGACTGTTCGTCTTTGGGTGCCCAGCATGTGAGTGTGGAAGTATTCTACCTTTGGTTTTTGTTTACATCTCTATCATCTCATTATTATTGTATTGCACTAGAAAGCTTTCACAAAGGACAATGTGGCCGACTAAAAATAAACAAAACTCGACAGTTGTACTGAATCGTCTGCCTTTGCCAACACACAAGAAGGCACACTTTTCAAATCACCCACTTGTTTTTGGTAATTTGTTTGAAATGTTGTCTTGGTGTTTGTGGGTGTGTACAGGAAGGCTGAGTCAACATCTTTCAGGGCTCACATTGCCACCGTGCGCAGCGTTAACTTTTCCGGTGATGGACTGAATCTGGTCACAGCCTCCGACGACAAGACCATCAAAGTGTGGACCGTCCACAGGCAAAAGTTCCTCTTCTCTCTGAACCAGCACATCAACTGGGTCCGCTGTGCCAAGTACGATGCCCACACGCATACAGTTTCCCCAAGATATTATGTATTATTATATATTATACATTTTTATTCTTTGTTGTATGTACATATAGATAGATCTGATACATTTTACTGTCATACAACGTTGATGAATACATGTCACTTGTAACAACAGTAGCTGAAGACTGTAGCAGTTTTTGATCTAGAAACAAATCTTTTTTCAGATTTTCTCCAGACGATCGTTTGATTGTGTCGTGCAGTGATGATAAGACCATAAAGCTGTGGGACAAGAATAGCCGAGCGTGTATTCATTCTTTCTATGAACATGCTGGGTGAGCAATTGAAATACAAATGAATAAACTAGTTAGAGGGGGGAATGTGGATGAGAAATGTTGTCAACATTAATTGTTAATTAATTGTAATTGTTTATTCTGATATGTTTTGTAAATGTTGAGATTTTAGAGTGTTATTTAATGAGTGTAAATAATCCTTTACATTTTTTTTTATTACATTTACACTGATCATTCAACAACAACAACAACAACAACAACAACAACTGAGAAAGGCTACTACAGGTTCAATGTGTTCTGTCTAAATCCCTGTAAACAAAGGCACTGAACATCTACTCATTCATCACAGACTTTTCTAAAAGCATCATCCAGACGCTTTTTTACATTTGGTGCTTTCCAATTAATGTTTCAGATCAAATATTTGGTGTTAGGGGAATTAACCTGCTGGAATAGTTATGTTTATGTAATGTAAATCAATCTTGGCCAAAGATCTAATTGTTTTAAATGTCATGTTTTCTTTCTACCAAGTTATGCAAACCATGTGGAATTCCACCCCAGTGGAACGTGCATCGCTGCAGCCAGCACTGACAACTCTGTGAAGGTGTGGGACATCAGATCACACAAGATGCTGCAGCACTACCAAGGTAAAGACAACTCAAACAGTTAAAGGAAGTATTTAGTTTCCAATAATACCATTTTAAGATTACAGAAGACTACATAATTAAATGACTGCATGTTCATAGCTTTAATGCAAAGTCATTTATATATTAAAGAAACATTAATTGAATTATTTACTACATGTATTTGCCCCCTCTAAACACTCTTTATATCTACACATTGTGTTTTTAGAAGCTTTATATTTAAACAACACAGGTGAGTTTTACACACTTGTATAATAAACTAGATCCATAACACAGTAAAGACAATGTGTTTGTGTGTTTGGGATAAAAATGTCTTGAGGTGATACGCCTCACCTTTAAACACTTTGACCAACACAGCAATTGACTGCAATCACACCGAGATCAAATTAAAGCGTTAAAGCTGTCGATTGAAGTGGTAATCAAGATAACCTTGCATATTCAATAAGGCAAATGTTGATGCCTTTTGTCAGTCTGCCTCTCGGTCTGATTATTCTAATCAGCTCTCTTTAATGGATTTCAGTTGTGAGATCTAATAATGGATAATCACATCTGTCTGAGGAGATGGGGCATGAAGATAAAAGCTTTTCCTCTCCTCTCATGTCTTCCACCCTCCACAGGGCTTCGCTTTACATACTGTAGTTAATCACCAATTGTGCCAGCCTAAAGTGTGACATTGTGGTTAAAATGTGTTGCGGTTTCTGTTGGATACCCATAATTAGTTGTTTGTTTTAGTCATTTCACTTGCTGTCGGGTGGTTTAATTTAGCTGGCTTAGATTTATTGGGGTGTTTACCTTGCTCACTATCTTTGTGGGAAACTAAGACATACGCAATTAGTACATCCCCCTGCTCCGAGTATAGTTTGATGCAGCCTCTCAACATATTTCTGTCCGAGTATATTGTAAATGTCATAGCAGTGTGCGGCCAGCAGAGGGCCCATGTGGCCCGGGGCATGTCCTGCTGTGGTCTCAGGAAGCAGCTCGCCAGGCGTAGATTCATTTCAGGTCTGGGGAAGTTTGGATTAGCTGCTGCAGGCTACTATGCGTGTCGTATTGATACGTGCTAATCGAAAGCCGATGTTAAGCCATTCTCAAGTTACACAGCAACGGAGGTGTTGTGATGTACGGCAGCAGGGCTCTTCAGTGGCACCCAGGCAACCGTGTGAGAGAGCATCTGGCCTGCTGGAGTGTCCCTGAGCAAGACGCCAAACTCCTTAACGCTGCATACATGCTGGTATATAACCGGCATTGGAAAAGATCTTTGACTCACAGAGTTTTTGGTGATATTTGATATTCATATCATGATCATTCTCAAAAGATAGATGTCTTTAGATTGTGTGAAAGTCACTGTTATTGTCATCATGATTTAAATCATACAATTGAATAATGACATGCTGTTTAACAAGCAGTTGTACAAGTTATGTAAATTGGAACTTTTAATTGCACACAATCATACATGAGTAATTGAGTTTGAATTACAGTGACAGTGTCTATTCCTGTACTGTCATAAAGTGTGTGTGTGTGTGTGTGTGTGTGTGTGTGTGTGTGTGTGTGTGTGTGTGTGTGTGTGTGTGTGTGTGTGTGTGTGTGTGTGTGTGTGTGTGTGTGTGTGTGTGTGTGTGTGTGTGTGTGTGTGTGTGTGTGTGTGTGTGTGTGTGTGTGTGTGTGTGTGTGTGTGTGTGTGTGTGTGTGAGTGTTTTCCAGTCCACAGTGGTGTGGTGAACAGCTTGTCTTTCCACCCGACTGGTAATTTCCTCATAACTGCATCAAGCGATTCCACATTGAAGATACTGGACCTGGTAGAGGGCAAGCTACTGTACACACTGCACGGACACCAGGTAGACGCAACACACACAGACACACACACACACACTGTTTAGAGATCATACAGGCCAGAATGTGCCATTAACCCAGTTCTGATCGTGATGGGTTGTGTCTGTAGTCTGCTCTTCTGTGTGTTTCTTAGTGTGTGTGTTTGTCATCTCCTTTGTGCATGTTGGATTCTGTAAAGTGTGTGAGAGTGTGCATGTGAGGCCTTTCTTGTATATGGTGTATTTTAGTACTTGCCAGGCGAGCGGGCAGCCCACTCATAATGACTCATCTCAGGATTGTTGGAAGGAAACAGATCTGTGCTTCTGCCTCCATTCCTCTGGATCCTCTCCTCTTCTTCTTCTTCTCTTCCTCCTCCTATCTTGTTTATGTCCCATGTGTTTTCTCCGACTTAAGCTTCATCCTCATCCTAATTCCCCTCCTTGTCCTTCTCTATTAGCTCCCACCCCTCATGTCCTCACCTCGTGGCTGGACTGGTCATCCGGACGGCTCTCTGACCGTTTCTGTTTGTTTCCACAGCTGATGGACTGGCCTGCTGGCTAGTTGTGGACATCAGTGGTTGGCTAAGACCACATGTGGTCCGTCTGTTTATCTATCCCTCTGTACAGGTTGCCTGTCATTTTTTTGTGTGGTCTCACCCATGCTTCTCCCCAAGCCCTTGCCAAGACTCTTTTCTTTGTCGAGATGAAAAGGCACTTTTCTCTCTTCACACCTCCCAAATATGTCATCTCCTGCACTTTGTCTCCATTTCTCTGTTGTTGTTCTTTTTGGCTCCGTGGTGACTTCCCCAATCCGTCAGTGCTCGGGTGTTAATTGTCCCTCTAGTCTCAAGGCTTGAACATGGGAGAGACCCCCATCTGCTCGGTGTGGCTGCGTAGGTTTGTGCGTGTTTATGTGTCTGCTTGTCTGCGGATGTGTGTAGACCTACGTGCATGAACTGTATGTGAAAACACAGGAGGGATCTAAGGAAGTGTTTTGTTTTTTTTGGATCCGTCAAACGTGTTGTTTACCTCACCTCAGTACCGGCTTGCCTCGCCGGGTAGAATCAGCCCCCTTCAGGTTAATTTCTCTCTCTGCTTCGCTGTCTGACAGCTGACTTTCACAGCGTGATACAAAACCTTTGCTTGAAGAAAGAGCGCAGCTACAATTTAGCTTTTAAAGAGACCCTGCGGACGAGAATCAGTTTTCACAGAGTTAACTGTATTCCCGCTTGAAACTGGTTGCAGGGTGGGACATGTCAGGTAAGTATGGCAAAGAGCCTCTACGATCAGACTTTATTAGGTTCAGAATCGGAATCAGAACTGTTTATTATGGCCAAGTACGTTACACACACATTCAATTTGACTTGAGGGGAATTAAAGGGGCCAAACTCGAAGTTGACCCTATCGATCGCCTCTCAACGGCTCTTAATGTGGATAGAGGTTTTATAACAACACGGACTCAGACACAGAACTGCTCTTAAATATATATTTTAAATAAGTGTACAAAACATAACATACATGTGTGAGTGTGAGTGTGTGTGTGTGTGTGTGTGTCGGTCTGGCTGGCCAACGCCAGTGCCAGCCTGGCAGCAGGCATTAGTCAGAGCACAGACAGAACATGCTGTCTGTCAGACCGTCGCGTTGCCATAGTGACACTGTCTGCTTCTCTCAGGTGCTTCTGGGAAACCATTCCTCACCCAAACCAGCCTGTCTGGGTGCCAGCCGCAGGACACACGGCCCCTATTTTCTTCCCAGCAGCCTCCCTGTCGGTTTTGTTCCCCTTCTTTTGTTTGCCCTCTCCTTCATCCTCCCTTTGAGCAGTCAGAGGGCTCAGGCTGTAATCGCTGACCCCATTTTGCATTGCAGGTAGAGAAAAGAAGGTAAAAAAGCCAGAGTGGGATTTCTGAGTTTTTCAAGCTGGGTTCGGGTGTGCGCTCCAGTTTCATACAAGCTCACGTAAACACACACATGTCAAAGTCCTGACAGCAGCAGGTGATCCTTTCTGGCTCCAACCATGTGTGACCTCACCTCACCTGGGTCTCTGCTTTCTGTTATAATTGCTCTGCCAAAGTCTCCACCCGCCCACCTCCTCCTCCTCCACAAACATCAGAACTCACGCACATGCAAGAGCTTCAGTTCCGACTGAGCGTAAAGACAAAGGAGAACGGTTACAGACACACAAACACTTAATCCTCTCCAGCTCTCTTCTCGTCACTCCGTGTATATTTAGAGGTGGATTTGCGTTGTTAATTTTGTAGTGTTTCCCCCTCTTTAATTAGCATGAACACCGACACTTTCACTGCAGCTTTTGCTTGGCAGAAAATATATTTTTTATTATTACTTATATATTTCAAAGGTACAATATGTTGGATTTGGGCTTTGGATTTGGATGGGCTCAATAAAACACAGAGACTATGCCATTTCCACAGGGATTGCCTCATAGTTCTGAAACCAATAATTATTTGTAATATCAATAATTGTCCTCTTTAAATTGTTGATCTATTAATTTGATTTTCTATAAATTGTCGGATATCCAGTTTGTTAAATAAATTAAAGAGAAGAAGCCGATGCTCTCAACTGAGTAGCTGGTGTGGAGTAGATCAGGTGTGTCATGTGTGCTTTGAAAATGACTCAAGAGACGAGGCAGTTATCAGATGAACTGCTGTTTAATCGATCTGTTTGCTTCTTCATCTGCTTCATGAGATTTGTTCTTGATTTCCACAGCAGTGCTTAATGAATATTGCTTTCTTCATTGAAATTGGTTGCAACAATAACATTGTTTTCCTCTCACAGTTTGCAGCTAATAGTTTCAGGATACTTCTCTTTTGTAATAAAAATAAGGCAACGTCGGGATGTGATTGTACTTGATTGTGACTGCATGCTCCGTGTCGTTGCCTTCGCTCCAGGGTCCGGTGACCAGTGTTGCCTTCTCCAGGACCGGAGAGCACTTTGCCTCTGGAGGCTCCGATGAACAGGTGATGACTTCTAACTGATCCTAAAACATTGAACCAATATAGTCCATTGATTGGCCACATTATGTGCCCTATTCATACTACTGATATTGATAGGTATATTGACAATTAATTACATTTTTATTTAATTTAACCTTGATTTGTCCAGGATGGTCACTTTTTCATTCTTTGTATGTAGGATTATTTTAAATTTGACTTTGGTGTAATAATATAATATTGTAGAATGATCAATGCTTTGTATCCACCGTACAGGTGATGGTGTGGAAGAGTAACTTTGACTGTGCCGACGGCAGCGATGGTGTCAGGCTGCAACACAAAACGACTTCCAGCTTGCAGACGCTCCCAGCCGGCTCCACGGCGCAGCCCTCCGTTAACTCACGCCCGCCTGCTCTCCGCAGCGAGGTGAGTTCAGACAACAAGACACAACCACAGCACGCTGACAGCAGATCTACAACAGTTCCAGCATCTTATCCAAGACACAGACACACATAATGTATCCTTTTCTTGCCTTCAGACACCCTTACATGCACAGATTGTCATGGTCCTTAGTTAACACGTGTGTACCTAGTGTCCTCATCAGGAGGTCTGAATCAAGTGATTTTGGTGGCTCAGTTTTGATTGTTAACAAATGTCAACATTATTCAACATTTGCCAGACAGAATGGTTTTAATAGATTTTCTATTTATCTATTTTGAGTTTTGTATTGGATATTTTAACAGTGAGGCTACAGATGTTACTGCAGTCGTTTGGTATGCATCTTGCGGAATGGAAATGTGGGAATAGGTATGCTTTACATGTCAACATTCACCCATTTGCGCACATTCATCCAGTATACAAGGTGCCTCTTGCTAATCCGATTTGAGTCTAAACATTCACACACACTCGGACACACTGAAGCCACAGTCCTTGGGAGGGACTTGGGTTAAGAAGAGTATTTTGCTCAAGAACAAGCTGGGTATCGAACAGACGATCTTCTGATTAGTGGCAACCCGCTTCAACTCCTTAGTCACACCACCAGGACGCTTCATACTTCAGTGGAATTTGCTGTTTTAAAGTATTTAAGATTGATTTTAGCAATATGTGATATGTGTGGAACTTTCTGATTTCAAGCAATTGGACAACCTCAACATTTTTTCAATATTTTTAGAGGTTTACCTGTCGTGCTACTTCTGAGGATTGAGCAAGCTCATGAGGTCTTCAAAACGATGTAATAACAGGGTATTTTTATAGTTTCACCAACAGGTTATACACACACAAATGTACATGCACTGCACAAAACTAATCGAAACAAGAATGTATACACATTTGCACGCATGTGTGTTATTTTGCAACAAAATAAATAAAAAAAGAAACGCATGCAAAGGCACAGATGCCCCTCAGTATTTCATGCTGCCAGTGCTGCTGGCTTAATCCCGCTCTGCACATCCTTCCTTTGAAGTCTGCAGCGTGGCCCAAAGCCACTTTCATATCTCTAATGCAGGACAAGAAATACCTACCTATTCTGGCATCTACACTTTGATATGGAGGACGGTTTTTTCCATGTTTCTGACCACATGAAATCATTAAATATTAATCTCTGCTCAGTTTATGTGCTCATAGGTAAACTATTGGTACGTTTTGGATGCTAAATTCTTAAAATTTAAAACAGCAGCAAGTATCAATGATGTTTGAATGTTTTCACACGTTAATACTGCAGTTATTGTCATTGTTGAAATGAGGCTGGCAGTGATCTCTGCCGTTATAGAGTCTATATCATTTTTTTCAGATTAATCGGCTAAATACATTATCCATTTTGTCGTTATATCGGCCCTCAAAAATCCACTATCGTCCGACCTCCAATATCCTGATTCATACTGTTTTTATTTAATTTGCCGACTAAGAGGCTTGGACACTAAATTACGAGTCAATAAATTCCAAAGTCAGTTAAGCTATAACAAATATTCATATATGGCGGCGTCGCCTCTGTTTCCGTGATATTAATTTAATAGAACATCAGTAGGAGTCTGCACTTGACCTGAATCCACCACACCCTTTTTTTTTTACTGCTGTGTTTATCTGTCCAATGAGAACATGTAGCTAGGAGTGATGACAAAAACACTTCATGAAACGTAGTATTCACTTTTAAGTGTGAGTTTCAGACTGAACACTACTTATATAAATACTAGTTCAGGCTGATGCTTTTTCAAAAAAACAAAAACAATTGGAGAAGCAGGAGATTGATTTTTTTGAAAGGGACTAATGTTTATGTTGTGCATTTTTATTGTAACTATTATTGTTGTGGTACTTTAACCGAAAGATAATATTTTTTTTTAAACAAAGTGAGAGAGTAGGGCAGGTTTTAGCGACATTTAAATACTAAAATACCTAATAATAATAATAATACATTGCATTTATATTGCACTTCATATTTGAGCAATCTCAAAGTGCTACAGAGCAGAATAAAACAACAATAAAAAGCTAA